>CM030361.1:17978028-18578028 GCA_017893485.1 Hemerocallis citrina | reverse complement strand
TTTAGTAAGACTGTTGTAATTTGAAAACACACCCCACAGTCGTACTTCCAAATCAAGCATTTACGGAAGGCATGCACATAATATAACATCCATGAATGTCTAAGTGAACAGGTGAAAGGTGTGCATGTATCTCTATCAGATATTTGTCTAAAATGAACCAATGCTTGCAGTATTGATGCAACATATGCAATACTTAATTTTTCCACTGAAATAAGTCAAAGAAGACAGAAGTTGAGTCATCGATAGTTAACGCATGTAAGATTTCATAAGGGGACCTGGGGGTTGGGGCCGCCATGATCTGCAAAAAGCATTCGGAGTTCTTCCCCGACAAAGCAAAATCCTTACTTTGATTTAGACTTACCTGATGGCAAGCATATGCAGTTTACACAGGGTAGCAAGGCAAATGGGTTAGATCTACAGGACACTTTTGGAAATCCACTAAAATTTTGTAGGATCCCTTAGAAATCCAAACCGACTAAGAATATAAAGAGAGATGTTTCTGGAAAACCTACCTTTGTTAACCCCAGTATTTGATTTTGATGTTTGACCACATATACGATCATGGGCAAATATTTATATGGGTTTGCACATATCATAATTATAAGTAGCCCATAAAAAAGGAGGTTAAAAGGAGGTTGGATGGACCACGCATTAAAGCAAGATTAAGAGGAGGCTGGACGGAATGCAGCACGCTTCACAAAGCTATCATTTAACAACCATATGTGAAGTCATCAACTAGAAGCGTAAGTGTACAAAAGTTGCAAGAGAAAAGTTGCTGCAATATTGCAGGTGGTTTGTTTTTTTCATATTATCGAGTCATAGGACCAAAATTAATATATTAGCTTCAAAATGCACAATATATTATGCACTAAAATATTTATGCATGTCATAAAAAATATTATTACACATCACATCTTTAAGTTTCGCATTATTTGGAAATAGTTTGAATATATTGTGGATTTCTAAATATATTGAAACTAGATTTGTATTCAAATAAAAAGAGGATTTCAATCATATTGTATACTATAAATTTCCTCTAAATATATTACTAAAATTGACCTATATTTGACAACTATTTTCAGAATTTAGTTGAGGTCAAACTAGGCTAAAGATTTTATTTGATTTGATTGAAATCTGCAGTTTTGGGATTTATTAACAAGATTTATTCACAAAATCAGTCAAATTAGGTATCAATCTGTAACAGCTCGAAAAGATCTTTCAAATGAAACTGATTGCAGTCTATTTAGAGTTCTGGACAAAAAAATGAGAGTGCTACATGTACCCCTTAATGTACCCACTAATATAATTGATGTGTTGGATTCCTCCATGGAGTACAATTAGCATGAATAGTTAAGGTATGTATCTTTATCTAATCAAAGATTGGTAAAATTAATTATTTTACCATAGCAGTTTGTGTCGATCGGATTCCACGTAGGATTCCAACATATCAACTAGAATATTGGGTACAACAGGGGTACTCATAGCATTTCTCCAAAAAGATACGACTGCTTTACTACAAACGATGTAGGCTGATTTTCGGTTTACTTATTTAACCCTATATACTAGCCGTAATATGTATGTAACACCCCAGCCCCAACTCAGACAATTTATTTATTTATTAGTACAACTGTCCACCTGCCTCTCAAAAGGTGGCTAACCAATCAGGTGACTCTTGATCATAGGCAATTATATTTATACTCACATTCTCTCTAAATTTCCCAATGTGGGACTAATGAAAGTCCCACGCCACACACACTCAACCTTCCTAGTCATGGGCCCCACACAACCAGCCATGTCAGACACTACACACAGCCAACGCTTTCTCTTTTTTATTTTAATTATATCCCCATTATTACCATATTGTCATTCCACATTATTACCATTATGACATTCTCTCTCTATATATATACTAGATTTGCCCGTGGGCACATATTCAAAATGATACAGCATATGAAAAGCCTTGTAAACAGTAAATCAACAATTATGTAGCTCAAGTTTGAATCGTATGACAATAATTAGTTGTAAATAAAAGTCCATGTTTCCCTCCAAGAAGGAGAGCCACTTGCAAGTCATTAATTAAATAGAGAGAGAGAGAGAGAAATAATTAAAAAGATAAAGGAGTTGTTTTGGGGGTGGATTTGAATTTGAGTTTTGGGGGAAAACTTTTTTTTTGGGGGGGGGGGGGGGGGGGGGGGGGGGATGTGTTTTGTGATATTAGATCTGGGCCTTTGATTTTGGGGGGATTGAAGGAGAGCCACTTGATAGCTTTCTTTGTGTTTTATTATATAGATACTATACTATATTATACTAGTATATTATACCTCCAAGAAATACGGGATGTTACAATTTATGTTGTAAGAGAGTTTTGGGGGACTGGATTTCAACGACCATTTTGGTGTATATTACTTGGTAATCTATTTTATTACTCATGGGATTTTGTTTTAACAAACTCTCAAACTTCATTATTCTTGATCATTTATTATGTGAGTATTTCTTCATCCTAACATTGTGCTAATATCTTTAAGCAAGTATATTTAGAACCTCCCATTTGTAATTGACCACAAATTGTATAATGTTGTAAGATTGAGAACAACATCGTTTTTCCTTTCTGTTCTTTCTCGGTTGCAAGTCATTGTCATCACTTGGTGGAAAATTCCTCTAGTGGGGAAGGTGAAAAAGTCCTCTATGAGATCATAGGTGAAAATCCTTCTTGGAAGGTGCAAATTTCAAGTGAAAAACGTTATCTTGTAACCGTGGCTCTTAGCTCATTTGAGCAAGAGTGGTTTTAGTGGAAAGACTAAAGCAATGAAGGTCCTTAGGGGTGGAGTAGGCAGGGGTTTGCCGAACCACCTAAATATCGTTGTGTTCCCTGTATGGTGAAATTGTCTCTTAACTCTTACCTTGCATTTCAACGATAAGTTTTATTGCACCCTGCACAACCCCCACCCCCCAAACCAGGGTGATTTTCAACAATATCCACTTAAGGATTTATTTAAACAATTTGCAACCCAAAAAATTTGGATCGGATTCAGATCAGGCTATCTTCTTATCAGGTTTTGTACTCAACGCTGACCTATATGGCTAACAATGAAGACTTGAGAGCATGCACACATGAGAATGAGGATCCCAATATGCAAGTGATTTAGAAAGGCCACTCACCGAGTCAACTGATGCTACCACTGATGCAATAATCATAATGAAGGACGTCTTAAAATGAAATGTTGGGGAGCCCCACTGAAATGGGTATGGAACCCTAACCCAAGAAGCAGTATTCCATGCATTAGAGACATCAGTACGGCAGTGCTTCATGGTTAGTGCACGTCTTCTGCATCCATCTAATAAAATATTTGAGCTAGGAATGTTTGAACTGCAGCCTTTGTAGTTATATGCACCACCTGCTGTTAAAAAGAACGCATATGCCCATACAATTGCAACACTAAGAGGAACCTGCAATCAATAATGCCAAAATATAAGATTTTAAAATTTATAATAATCAAATGCCTTAGAAAACTATTAATAATTAAAAAAAAGGATGATAGAAAGGTAGATTTGTGCATGGAAGTAAAGAATACTGAGAAATTGAGGAAAGAATTTCAATGACAGTAAGATGGACCAATAGAAGACGGTGAATTTTACAATTATCAATTATACACCAAAGAGACATTCTAATTAAATAGTAATTACGCTGATAAGGGTGATAATGTCCATATAATGTGAATAACTGGTAAGGAAGAATTTACAAGGATCACATGAAAGGAAATGATATGTATGGCCTCATAGTATATAAAATAAAAATAGCATGAGAATGATACCGCGTAGACTAAGAATATACGCTGACCAAAGATGGATAGTCTTCGGAGGTACTGCAATAGAAGGAAAAGAAGTTGAAATGTCAACCAAGCATTTAACATAAGAGTTGGTAATAATTTATACATACATTCTTTCACAAGAAAATTTAACAGTATAACTGGCTTCATCTGCCAATAAAAAATTATAAGGATAAATTGCTAAATGTTGGGTACAAAAGTTCTGAATATACCAGGGTGAAAATGAGAACCAAGAGGATCAAAGGAATGCTGATTCCAGCGCAAGTACCAGCTTGAGGGAAACCATAGCTGAAATATGCCAAACCTACTGCTGCCACCGTAGGTGCAACAACCACTGGATTTATCAACCTGAATTTAACAAAGAAGTGGAAGAAAAAAGGAAGAAGGAAAAAAAGTTACATTTATCAAATGTAGCAGGTAGTCCAATCATTTGTTCATAATTCTCATGAGTTAATTGTTGTCAACAACAACAACAAAGCCTTTTTCCCAACTAGTTGGGGTCGGCTACATAAATCCTGGTTTTCCATTTTGCTCGGTTTAGTGCATTATTTTCTGTAAGGTCACAAGCTGTCATATTTTTTCTCACTGTTTCCACCCAAGTTAGTTTAGGTCTTCCCCTACCCTAACTCTACCCTCAATACTTATCAAATCACTCTTTCTAACGAGGGCACTACTAAATCTACGTGTGACATGTCCAAACCACCTGAGGTGATTCTCTCTTAACTTATCTTGGATTGGAGCAACCTTTAGCATGTCTCGTATATACTCATTTCTAATTCTATCCTTCCTGGTTTTCCCACACATCCATCTTAGCATCCTCATCTCCGCTACACTTCTTTGTTGCCCAACACTCTGCTTCATACATCATTGATAGTCTAATCGCCGTCCTATAAAAAAAATCTTCAACTTCAAAGGTGTATACATTTGTCACATAAAACACCACTAACACTTCTCCACCTAAGCCACCCTGCTTGAATCCCATGTATAACATCTTCACAAATCTTCTGATGTAAACTTAACCCTACGTAGAGAATTTTTCAAGAATATCAAAAGATTAAGTTTACCAATATGTATTGTCGATTAAGTCAGAATTTAAAACTAGTAACTGTTTTGATGATTTTTCAAAAAATAAAATAAGTTTAGCAAGCCCAATTAAATATTCAATCATAACAATCAATAATTATACCTAAGCATTCTTAGCAAGTAAAATATTCAATAATGATTCGTATGCTAATTGGCAAGTAGAAGCACATGCACTCAATATTTATGGACAACGGTAAATTTAGATAATATTCTAAAGATGATATGTAGTGCCACAGATAAAGGAGAATGGAAAGAAATTACCGTGGTTCGATGAACGTGTTGCCACGGATGAAGGAAGAAGATGTCAATCATCGCAATCAATAGAACTGTACTCCTCCGCAAATCATTCTCTTGATATGAAGATTAGGGTTATGAATTGGAGATTTGGGAATTAGGGTTTAGGATCTGAGTTGAGTTTGGGGATTAGGGTTTAGGATTTTGAATTGGAAATTTGGGACTTAGGGTTCCAAATTTTGAGTTGGATTTGGGGATTTGGAAGTGGGGTGGTTTCGATGGTGAAGGGAGAGGCTATTCGGGTGGTCGGTGGTGTGAGAAGTGAGAGAAGATGGAGGTGGTGTCGGCTGCAAGAGGAGGGGGTGAGGGCGCTGCGGTGGAGGTGAGGAGGGCTGGCGTCGGGGGTTGATAGAGATGGTGGATGGAGGTTGAAGTCAGGTGGAAGATGGGTTCAGTTGGAGTCGGGTTGAAGGAGGAAGAGAAAGGCTTCGATGGGGTGTTGGGTTCAGGAAGAAAGAAACGAAGAAGAGAGAGAAGAGAGAGAATGGCAACTGTGAGATGAGGTGGGGATAGGGTGTGTAGTTAAGGATTCAAGAAGAAAGAAAAGAAGAGAGAGAGGAGAGAGAATGGCGGTTGTGAGATGAAGGGAGGATAGGGGTGTGTAGTTAGGGTCTCTTACAAACCCAACTATTTGTAACGCCCCGAGTTCCACACACTGGGAGCTCGTGACACTTACCCAAAATTTTTACTTCGATGAGTACACAACACAGAAAAAATTACAGGAAATTAGAAACTTAAATTGCACAAGAAAACTATATCCTACACTTAGATGTTTTCCGCAGCTCGAGTCCCCTGCTCCACGATCAGCGATCCTGCATTAGCAAACTGTGGGCACGTCAATTGAATACAACTGACGCAACGCGGATAAAAACCACAATCTCCAAAATCCTCAACAATCAATATTTGATGCAGAAGAAAAGAAACGTGAAAGTCATACAAACATAAATGTCAGTGTATGTCATGATCTAGATTCTAATGCACAACTCATATGCACACCATGCTCTTAATCTAATGCAAACTTGATTTGGAAACGTATGCATCCCATACTACATACTTTCCAAATCGAGTTCGTGTTCTCCAGATGATAGGGTTCAATCCCTCGCCATGCATCTTACTCTTGTACTTTTTCCTGTTTCCGACATTCATCTAGTGACTGGTTGAGTCTGCAGCACATATGGTCCATTTCCGCTCCTGCAGTCGGATCGTGGTCCTTCTCCACTCTGAACGACAGTGATCACCCTGTTCGCTTAGATCATGGTCCTTCTCCACTCCGACAGGATCGTGGTCCCTCTTCACTCCCGGTCAGGCCGGTGATCATCAGCTCTGCCGGAATTATGGTCCTTCTCCACTCCTGCCCCTACCAAAGTTATCATGAACAAAAGGCGAATCGATAAGACCACCCCTACTCCGCCCAGAGACTTAGAGTTACACTCTTGCTCCTTGTTCGTATTGATAACCCAGAACATAGACGAAAACTTAAGAGTCCATCTCCTAAGTTCCAACAGGACTTGTGACTTACGTCTGCACCCGTTCTTATCACTAAATCCCAGAAATTAACAGTCGAGACCACGCCGTACGTGTTCCAGACGAGACGACGCCGCACGTGTCCCCTTGACAGGTGAGTAGTACACACCCAACTAGTGTCTGTCCTTACCAATCATTTCTTTCGGACAAAAACTAACTTGCTCAACCCACAAGTACAACACTACTGTTTATGACAACAAACCTATATGTACTACAAAGTCTTTCTTCATTGTATGCATCTTTCATACATATTTCTCAACTACTTTTCCATATTATGTTGTTTAGACAAGTACAAGTGTGAACTTGTATTCATGAAACAACCAAATACTCATTTACTCAATTTCAAAATTGTGTAATTATCTACACAAACATATCTTTCCTATCTTCTCTACTTTGTTCCTTTTTCGTTTCCATTGTTTCCTTAATCCGGCCATTTCAACCATACACACAAGCATGCATACATAACCATTATTTACTTTATTAACAATTACTACAATAACCATTAGCACTTTAATACTTTTCAATCACTACTAGTAATGATTACAACCGATAACAATTCAAGTTATCAATTTTAATTCATCAAGCAACCTATACCATCTACCAAAACAATCTGTTATCAACAATTTTCTTTTTGCTACAAATAAACTACTACACAATCATTTATAAATAATAAAGTACATGAGGTATGAAGAATACCCACTTTGATTTGGTGAAAAAGTCTTCAATCGCCTTCTCCTCCTTGCTTCTTCTTGCTCCAGTCCAATAGTAGTAGTAGAGTGGTATAGTAGTAGTAGGAGTAGTAGGAGTTGTAGTATTAGCAGTAGCAGTAAGTAGTAATAGTAGTAATATATAGTAGTAGTTGAAGAAGTAGTAGGTAGTAGTAGTTGTTGAAGAAGTAGTAAAGTAGTAGTAATAGTAGTAAGTAGTAGTAGCAGTAATTGGAGTAGTAGTAGTCGGCAGTAGTAGCAGCATTAGCAAACAGCAAGAGCAACAGTAGTAAACAGCAATGGAAACAGTAATAACCAGCAGTAGAAGTAGTGGAAGACAGCAGTACAAGTAGTAGTATTAGGCAGTATGAGTAGTAGTAATAGCAGGTAGTGGTAGAAGTGGTAGTAAGTAGTCGTAGAAATAGAAGTAGTAGTAAATATATAGAGAAAGAGAGATGGAAAGAAAGATGTTGCTGTTGTTGCTGTCGGCTGCAAAAAGAGAAGGAGAGAGAGAGAAGTAGTAGGGTGTGGAAAGGTGTAGAATGCTTAGGTGTCCTCACCTTTTACACTTAACCCCTCAAACTTCATTTATTTACACTTAACCATGGATAACCATGTTGGGTTGGGCCTTAAGAAAGAATTGTTGGGCCCTTTTTTAAAAAGGAAAACATATTAGGCTTTTAAAAAATAACCATACAAACATAAAAATAATAGTGTAGTGTATGAAAAAAATAACAATGTCAATGCATATATATATATATATATAGGGGTCGGTTCGGGTGAGAACCAACCCTGGGGTGAGAACCTAAGGGCCTATCCCAGCCATTCATCTGTGTAATCTTAACGGTCAAGATTTTTTAAAATTAAACAATAAGATTAATTAATTTATGCATTAAGATGTCAATCTCTTTAATTAAGGGATGGGGACCGCGTAATAAAAGGAATAATTATAAATTGCATTTTTTTGTGTGCGACGGTTAAAACAAATTTGGTCAAACTGGAGAGAGAAATAATTTAATCCCGTAAAATATTGGAGAATATTTTGTTTTCCAAACTAATAGCAACTACAGAATCATTCACCATTTCGTTCCTTACAGTTACTGTTTATTACAGTTGCTATTTATAATTATTACAGTTGCTGTTTAAGTGGTCAGGTATTGCTGTATAATTATTTCAGTTGCTATTTATAATTATTACAGTTACTATTTATAATTATTACAGTTGCTATTCGAGAAGATTTTGTATCCTAAATTAATAGCAACTGCAGAATCATCACCAATTCGTTCCTTCACCAATTCGTTCACTATATAGCAACTGACTGTATTGTAAGTAGATACAACTAGTGCATATTTTAGCAGGAATATATATATATATATATATATATATATATATATATATATATTGTTTGTTTATCAATTTGCAAACTTATGTTGTACATGCTGTCAGTTTCCATATAGCAACTGAATGTTTTTTGAATAGCAACTAACTGCATTGTACGTAGTAACAAAAATTTCATATTTAGCAATATTGTACGTAGCAACAAATGTTGTTCATCCTGATGAAGATTGTGGTTCGGCTGAAAATAAAATAAAAAAAGCAATATATGTTGCCTAATAATCTGTGATCTACATTCCTTTTAAATAAAATAAAAAAGGCAATATATGTTGCCTAATAATCTGTGATCTTTCATTCCTTCTATTACGCGGTCCCCATCCCTTGATTAAAGGGATTGACATCTTAATGCAAAAATTAATTAATCTTATTGTTTAATTTTAAAAAATCTTGACCGTTAAGATTACACAGATGAATGGCTGGGATAGGCTCTTAGGTTCTCACCCCAGGGCATGGTTCTCACCCGAACCTTCTCCTATATATATATATATATATATAGGGAAAGCTTCGGTTGAGCACTACTTTAGTGCTCACCGCGTGAACACTAGGCCTTCGGGCGTTCATATCGAAAATCCGAACCGTTCACATTGATCTACACATCTAAATTAGTCTAAATATGTAAAATCAAATCATTTGAAATTCATTTGCCCATCCATCATGTGACTATAAAAACAATGATTTTCAGCCATACAATTTTGTAACACTTTATTGAATGGGCAAATAAATTTTAAATGATTTGATTTTACATATTTAGACTAATTTAGATGTGTAGATCAATGTGAACGGTTCGGATTTTCGATATGAACGCCCGAAGGCCTAGTGTTCACGCGGTGAGCACTAGAGTAGTGCTCCACCGAAGCTTTCCCTATATATATATAAAAAAAACAATGTATATGTATATTTTTATTATAAATAAAAGAAAAACAAATGTTATTAACCATAAATACTAGGGGTATTACACTATTATCCCAGGATCTCACACACAAGAGATGAATGAAGAACAAAAAACTCGATCACAATAATTTTTAGCCAATCAAAGCATAAATTTTTCATTAGTCTAAAGGCATGTATATATGCTCAAAACAAAATCCCAATGCAAATATCCAAAATGCGGAAAATAAAGGGTGCAAATAACAAACTATTACATATGCCAAAACAACTAAAAGTGCTGAAATAAAAAATAACTAGGCTAATAAAATAGCCATCTTAGACGATGTCTAACGCTGATAGAAGTGCCCAAATCATCTTGAACTGATGTCCTCATCATCTCCCCATTTCTTTGTATAATCAAGCCTAAATATCGAAAACGGTCTCTCTTAGGTATCTCTTGACCATCAAGCTTCACTACTTGCTCAGTTGTGTTCCGAATATCACTAAAACTACACTCCATATACATTGTTTTAATTCTACTTATTCTTAAGCCTCTAGCTTCCAAAGTTTCTCTCCACAATTCTAATTTAGCATTGACTCATGCTCTAGTCTCGTCCACTAAGATGACGTCATCGGCAAAAAGCATATACCAAGGTACCTCTCATCTTGTATTCCTCGCGTCAATTCATCCATAATCGAAGGAAAGAGGTAGGGGCTTAAAGCTGAATCTTGGTGTAAACCTACTGTAATAGGAAAAACACCGGTCTCTCATGTGGTTGTTCTAATTGTGGTCTTTGCCCCTTCATATATATCCTTAATTACCTCAATATACCGAATAGTTACTCTTTTATTATTTAACACCCACCATACATAGTCACAAATTTGGGGTTCGAGAATAATCAGTCAAGATTTGATATTCAAAATTCGGAAAAAAAACGCTAAATTCATAAAAAACTCGGCAAAAAATCGGGAAGAAAGAAATAGAAAATTTAATGCATCTCAGTACCCATCACCTAAGTAAACATATATTTAAATCCATAAATATGAAAAATAGTAGCAACCTTAGCGATTATTTCGTTTTATTCGCAAATAACTCACGCATTCGCGAATAATTCGTGAAGTACGTGATTTAATCGGAAATTGGTGTTTAAATTGCAAATTGATTTGGCGGATGAACTTTTTAACGGAGAATTCGTCAAATTTGCAAATTATTCGCAAACTTTGTTACTATGCCACCATACTATGGTCTCTAGGAACTTTATCATATGCTTTTTCTAGATCTATAAACAACATATGTAGATCTTTCTTATTCTCCCTATATTTTTTCATAAATCTCCTCAGTACATAAATTGCTTTCATTGTTGACTTCTCAGGCATAAATCCAAACTGATACTTAGACACTGTAGTTTCTAGTCTCAGTTTTTGTTCGATCACTCTCTCCCAAATTTTCATCGTATGACTCATTAATTTAATCCCTCGGTAGTTGAAGCAAGTTTGTATATCTCCTTTATTTTTATATACATGTACTAAATTACTCTTTCTCCATTCATTGGGCATCTTCTTAGTCCTCAAAATCTCATTAAATAATTTTGTTAGCCAGCACACTCCTACATCCCCAAGACACTTCCAAACTTCAATGGGTATACCATCCGGTCTTAAAGCTAATTGTTATCCTTGAAGAAGAAAAAATGAGTTAATAGCTATCCAAAAGATACTAACTAAATATTTTTTTAAATGATCTGACCAAAAGGCCATAGCCGACCCCAACTAGTTGGGAAAAGGTTTTGTTGTTGTTGTATCCAACCAAAAGGCAATAACAATAACTTTGTCCAAGTATTTAAATACTTATATTGTTTACTAACATTTTGAAAAAAGTCCTACAAATTTCCATTTATAAATATTATTTAATCAGATAAAAAAACATTTTCTGCTTGTGATTGTACATTTCTTGACCATGAAAATAACAGATCATGCATAAAAAACCATTATAACCCCCTTTGGACTTGCTCTTTTATCAAAATGCGAGTTAATTGAAGCAAATACTGTCAAATGATGATGAGAAACAGCTTTCTAAATGACTTTATTGCTTGAAAAGCTACAGTGGAACTTACACCTTTTCAAGCAAGAAGCCAACAGCAATGTATCAACACTATCTTCATTTGCATTGTTGTGTAAAATTATTCACTCAGAAGCTCAAAACATGTATTCCATTTAGTAAGTTATTTATCTATATAAACATAATATGAAAGAAAATTTATTATAACACAATTAACATCCACCATAAAAAGTGAATGTATTGTGATATCATATGTAACATCTTGAGATTGAAGAATGACAATCCTGCACTAGTAGCAAAACCGGAAAATTCAAAACATAAACCAATCAACCTTCCCATAGAAATCATACTTTCAACGATAATTTGCAAAAAAATTGAAACAGAAACTGAAGGACCAGATTCTGGACTATAACAATTCTTTTTTGCTTCAGTATTGCAATTAATCCCGTTTCTTAATCTTTAGTGTGCCCAATAGACATCACGGTCTATACATCATTTACGCAATAAACATAAATATCAAACAGTTATTTCAGTAACATTCACCTTTTTACTATTCTTTGTCACGATTTAAAGGAAACCTCAAATGGTTTTAGAATGAAACACAAGGTGTACAAAGTTTCTGATATTATCCCTCAACCCAAGTTTTTCTAGATCTAAATTCAAAAACTATAACTTTCTCTAAACCAAACAATAAAAAGTAGCTACAAGCAAATGCTCAAGGGTAGCTGAGATGAACAGGCTATAAGGAGAACTAAAATCTGCATGTTTGATATACCTTAGAAAAAGTGACATAAGACCGCTGTATCCCAAGAAAGTCTGGAAAGCTGAACCAATTATGATAGCCCCCTGTAGTTCTCTCATAATGTGCTTGAATTTCTGTATTTTGAGAGATACAACACAATAGTACCTATCAGTATAAGCACACAGCAATGTGATATAGAGACACAAAATTAATTTCTAAAATGAATAATTAAATACTCTGACATTCTGCCTCATCAGCTATAATGTTAGAGATTTCGTGGCAGGTATATCTAGATCAGCAATTCAGCATATATAAAACGAATTTATAACAAAAGAAGTGGAAATGTAACGGCAAAAGTGAAGCACAGATGCATTAACACCTCGAATTTTGAAGACTTTTTTTTTTCCAGATACAGACATACAGTTGTATCCTTCATCCACAAACTTAAGAATCATGTGAAAGAATTAAACATCTACTCCCCTACAAATCTACTCACTCTGGTGCCATTTATTTCAGAGATCATGTATAGAGTTGTGAATCTTTTCTTCATCCAAATTGGTGAATTGAGAATAGTTTCCTCGAGGGTGATTAAGAAAATAAAGTAAGCTTGAAACTATTCCATTCTATCACACCCTTGAATTAGAAACATAGAAGTGATGAAAACTTCTGACTTTGATTTTTAATGTAAATTATGAACTAAAAGTTTAAATTTTAAGAAAAATATCAAATGTCTGCCCAAAAAATCGCAAGACTACATATGAAATCTAACTAGAACTATATTAAATTATACACAATCTTCAGAGTGTATGATTACATATGGATGTCATAGTTATCAATTATGGAGATGGTGATTATGTATTTTATCACAAAAATAGTTTTGTTTCACCACCCTAAAGCGAACTTCTTGCTCAACAATTGTGCGTAATTTTTAACACATACCCACTATTGATCAAATGTCCACCATCACCACTGTTAGAATACATAAATCGATCTCTCTAACTCTCATTACAACTGTGGAGTTTTGGTGTAACAACGAGATAATTTTATAACTGCTATAACTACTGGGAATGAAAATGACAAAATGATAAGCACGTAATCTTCTAAATTCAGCTCTTACAAGACCATGCACTACACATCCAAGACATTGGCATCACAATATAAGTGTCAAATGTCCACCATCACCACTGTTAGAATACATATATTGATCTCTCAGACTCTCATTACAACTTTGGAGTTTTGGTGTAACAACGAGATAATTTTATAACTGCTATAACTACTGGGAATGAAAATGACAAAATGATAAGCACATAATCTTCTAAATTCAGCCCTTGCAAGACCATGCATTACACATCCAAGACATTGGCATCACAATGTAAGTGCATATATTATATAAACAACTTCGCTAGTGAAGTAGTCTATTCTGATTATCAAATTGTTAGGCTTAGAATAAAACACAACACTTGCCTCTACTATTCATAAACATGAAAGAACCATCAATAAAAATTGCAAACTTACATTCTCGCTAAGATTTCGAAATTCTTCAGAATTAATGATAACTAATGCCGGTGCTAAATATACAAAAGAACTTCCTTGTACCAATGGAAGTCTAGAACCCAAAAAAGATTGCAAAATTGTAGTAACACCAGATACTAGGAGCATGGTAGAAATGACTATAGCAGTCTCCTTCTGTATCCAAAAAAAAAAAAAAAAAAAAAACGCAAAGAAGATTAAATTAATCTTCCTGTATTTGTTCAAGTACAAGAACCATTAAGAACAAACTTACATCTGTTCCGCCCATAGCCGGTACCATTATGAGAGGGATGAATACTAGCGAACCTGCTAATGACAAGTACTGCTGCATACCGTAAAAGATGAGGCGGCCTGATGCACCCAAAATAAGGAACATGAATATGCATTGATTGTTCTCATATATGCATTGTATATATTTCCTTTTAAAAAATTCAGAGATCGAAATTATTTGAACAACGTTCTTTCACTTTTTTCTAAAACTCCATGTAAAAAATTGGAGTGTAAATGGGGAGAGCTTAGTCGAACATGCTTGAGCCAGGTTCAAACACCTCTGGAGGAATCAAATCGAGCCTAATTATGTTTTCCAGAATGCACTTCCTGTTCAAAATTGGCTTATCTATTACTAGAAAAAACTGTTCTTCAAGGGCAAGTAGCAGATGTTGATCTTTTTTTCACTATGTTGTTTTTGAAGTAACTTACAGAGTTTAACATGAGTAATTTGCAACAAGATTCAACTAAAATGTTTATTTTCAAATAGGTCTTAATTTTTTCATCCATCGTCTTTCATATAAAAGATTATGTGATTTAAAAAGCAGGGAGTTATATACAACAACAACAAAGCCTTTATTTCAAAAAAAAATTGAGTCAGCTACACGAATAGTTCTCCTCCCCACTCAACTCTATTGTGAGCGACCTCCTTTGTCAGATTAACACACTCCAAATCGTTTTGGTCTACCCCTAGTCGTTTTTGCTCCCCTAACTTCATCCTATCAATTTTCCTAATTGGAGCGCATATCGGTATTCATTATATGTGTCCAAACCACCTCCCGCATTTTATCTTTAAAAAGTAAGAAGTTATATATGGAGAAAAAAAAGAAACTTCTGCAGAAGATTATTAACATAAAGTAGGATTTCAATTAAAAGTTAAGCTGTTAAATGAAAATTGTGTTGAAATAAACTATAAATATTTTGGAAGTCCATTGCAAGCTGATGGGCACCAAAGAACCAAAAATCCATGTTTCTCCGACAGTGAGCAGCCCAAAATAAAGGTTTCAAGTTTTCTCTTCCCGCTTCAACTTCCTTTTAAATCTTACTCTCGCTTAAATTCTGTGTGTTATCTGAACTGAGATCAATTAAGCACAATACAGATTGTTTAAATTAAGATTACACAAAACTTAACTTTATAAGTTGTATAAACTAACATGAACCGAGCCAAACTATTCATCAACAATACAACCTACACCCAATTTTCTTACAAGTACTGCTGATCTAATGATTTCTTACAAGTACTGCTCAGGCTTCTCAAATGAAAATAATTTGTTATAAGAGAAAACGGAAGGAAATTTTGTCCTATGCCAACCTAAAAAATTCTATCTGCTCCTCCCAAATCCTTGATCCAGACCGTTCAAAGTGTTCAACATGTCATACAACATAAGATGATGAAATATTATCAAAGTTGAATATGTTTTGTCCACGCATTAAGTGATTGCAATTGTTGTATTGCCGAAATACCGTTCATTTTGCAACCTCATGATAAATAGCAAAAACATATTCAAATTTAGTAATTTTGCTTCACTCCGTGTATGTTTTATGATATGAAGATCAACTTGAACGGTGTAGATCGTGAATTTTGATTGCAGACAATGGGTATTGACTTTTTATTGCGCCATAACAACACTTCTCTTCCAACATTCATTAGTTGCATTGCCATACTCGTTAGACAATGAAATCGCACTGAACAAAACTATTTCAGCACATAACACCCATTAGCCCATAACCATCTCGACATTCACAAATTCAACTTAAAAGAACGAAAACCGACACTCCACCTACATAACCAGCTAACCACACTCTCTTTTTCACATTCCTATCAACTGCATTATAATCCATATCACTAAACATCTAAAAACAGTAATAACTGAGTTATTCACATTCTATACTTATCAAGTTCACAATAAATGCAACTACTATATTCTACCTAACTAATAAATCAAACCCCAATTAATAAGTAACAACTCACCGTAACCCGGATTTTCCGTCAATCCACAAACAAGCCCCCCCGACTTACTATTAACCCCGGAATCCGAATTCGGGTCCGGCTCCTCACCCTCCATCGAATCCTCTAAGAAATTTTCAAGATCCAAACCCGCATCCTCTTTCCTCAAACCCGCAGCCGCTTCCCCCGCCATCGGCATAACCGCATTCCCGTTCCCGTTCCCGTTCCCGTTTAAATTAAAAACCAAGTTTTTATTACTACTACTCTTCTCACTACTAATCAGCTTATCCTTCAACTCTATCTCCGGTTTAAACCTCCTCCTCTTCTTCTCCTTCGACCCCTGCTCAACCGCTGCCGTTTCGATCTCCGGTCCGGGCGGCGGCGGCGGCGGCGGAGGCGGTCGGGGAGGAGGATCGATAATGAGCTCGCTAATTGAGGAGGACTGTACGGACTCGCCGGAGGTGTTGGGGTTGAAGCCGGTGCGCTTGGCCCAAGACTTGAGGTCACGGGGGTTGAGGTCGGTGTTGGCGGGGACGAAGGGCTCGATGTGGGGCGGCCATGGGCCAGGTTTGGGCCGGGATTTGAGGCGGTCGGAAGTTGAACCCGGATCCATTTAGGAAAGGAAAGAGGATGAGGATGGAGAGTGGAAGTGAAGGAATAACGGATACATTTGAAGTGGGTTAGGTAGTGAGTGGAAGTTGATGTGTCGCTTTTGGAGGGATTTTTTGCTGTAATACGCCACTTTTTTAAAATATTTGCAATTATGGGGCAGTTTCGAAACTATGGGCACTGGTTGGCTACTTTGTACCACGTCAGCAACGGCCGCTATTAGCAATCTCCTTATTTTTAAAGTCGCTAATGAAAATAGAGATCTATATTTTAAAATATTTGAATTTTTTTATTATTTTTTTGTTACTATTTCCATTAGCGACATTAGTTATATATGAGGTCACTAATGAGATTAGCGACCTCAAATGGTTTTATTGAGACACTTATCGGTATATAGAGAGTTTTTGCTCTTTTGGGGAAAAAAACTAAAACTGAGGTCACTTTTGAGAATAGTGACCTTAAACTAAAGGGTAATGGTACATCTACTACCAAATCTACTACTTTTTTCTTTACAACCTTAGTTGGCACACTATTAGTGGAGATTATTGTAGAGTAGTTGGTATAAACATCTAATAATAGTGTGTCATCTAAGGTAGTAGATTTGGTAGTAGGTGTAGCATTACCCTAAAGTAAATTTTTTTTTCTTTGTAAAATTTGCAAAATAGTCACACAACTAAGATATCTACTCGGAATAGCGACATTGGTACAACTAAGGCCTCTATTCTGAATAGCGACCCTAGTTTTTAAAAAAAATAATTGTTATTTTTTCATGGAGAAAAAGCTTTTTAGATTTTGCTAAGTGTTAGAATATAATTTATTAAAGGTCGTTAATCTCATTAGTGACTTCATATATGGTTTGGTCGCTAATAGGAATAGCGACAGCAAACAAAAAAAATCCAAATATTTTTAAAATAGGTCGCTATTCTCATTAACGACTTTCAAAATAAAAATACCGCTAATAGAATAGCGGCCGCTGCTTACGTGGCACAAAGCAATCAACGAGCGCTAATAAATTCAAAACTGACGTATAATCGGAAATATTTTCAAAAAAATGGCCTATTACGAAATCAATTTTCTTTTTGAGTTTGTAGTGGAGATGTGGATTTTTTCCCCAAAATATACCGCTTTTTGATACTAATTTTCAAAATAGACTACATTTGAAACTAATTTTGAAGGTAGACCACTCGCAGTATAGAACTGCAGCATCTTCGAAAATGAGCCTACAGCTCTCTACTGTTGTCTTAGCTCATTTTATATTTGGCATAAAGTGACTTTGAGGCATAGACATTTTTTTCCAAATAAAAAAGTGTTAAATGGGAACTGCGGCTTCTGTTAATACATTTTGTCTTCTTTCTTTCGTAAAAGAAATTTTGAAAATAAATATAACTGAAGCCGCAGTTCACAACTGTGGCCTTTGTTATAATTAAGCCGCAGTTGGGAAGTGCGGCCTCCATCCACAACTTTTTTATTTAAAAAAAATTGTCTAAGTCTCAAAGTTATTTTAGGCTAAATATGAAATGAAATAAGGCCGTAGTTGGGAACTGTGGCATAGAAAAAACACATTTTTAAAGATACTACAGTTTCCAACTGCGGCATCACAATTAAAAGACCACAATTTCAACTGTGAGTGTTCTGTCTTCGAAATAAATTTCAAAAGTTGTCTATTTTAAAAATTAGTTTAAAAATTGGTCTAATTAGGAGGAAATCGGAGATGTGCGCGGTCGGTGTTTTTAAAGCTGGGTGAGAAAGTGGGTGTCCGTTTTTAGTTGCGTGTAGTTTTAAGTCTCTTGATTTACAACGTTGGGACTGATTTTTTGACCAAAACGATCCACTTTTTGAAAGTTTTTACCAAAACGATCCACTCGCTAACTGAGTTAGCAACCCTAGTGAAAACAGGGCCGCTAACTGAGTTAGCGAGTATATACTTGGCCTTTTTTCTTCAGGTTTCACCACTTGGAGAAAAACCTGAAGAAAAAGTCAAGTATACACTCGCTACCTCAGTTAGCGATCTTGTTTTCATTAGGGTCGTTAACTCAATTAGCGAGTGTCGTACAAATAAATTGAGGAAAAATATATTTTAGCTTGTATTATAAAAAAATCACTGGGTTTAGAGTCGCTATCTCAGTTAGCGAGTGTGTTTGTACCACATTCGCTAACTAAGATAGCGAGTGTATTGACTCGAAGAAAAATATATTTTGATTTAGACTCGCTATCTCAAGTAACGAGTGTGGTACAAACACACTCGCTAACTGAGATAGCGAGTCTAAACCCAATTCGTTTGTACCACACTCGGTAACTCAGTTAGCGACCCTAGTGAAAACAAGGTCGCTAACTGAGATAGCGAGTGTATATAAGTATACACTCGCTATCTCAGTTATATACACTCGCTATCTCAGTTAGCGACCTTGTTTTCACTAGGGTCAGTTATATACACTCGCTATCTCAGTTAGCGACCTTGTTTTCACTAGGGTCGCTAACTGAGTTAGGAGTGGATCGTTTTGATAAATACTTTCGAAAGTGGGTCATTTTGGTAAAAACTTTCAAAAATTGGATCGTTTTGGTCAAAAATTCGATGGGACCGTGGGATGCCGGATGGTGATCAGGAAATTAGCTGGATTTTAGCAAGTGGGTCGTTTTGGTAAAAACTTTCGAAAGTGGGTCGTTTTGGTAAATCTTTGAAAAAGTGGGTCGTTTTGGTAAAAAATTCGATGGGACCGTGGGATGCCGGATAGTGATGAGGAAATTAGCTGGATTTTTGTGCAATCAATTTTTGCTTTTAAAAAAAGCCTCTGGTGCTTTTTCTTGAATTTTCATTATTGTTATTGTTATGTACAGTCTACTTCGTAATCATAGAGAATACGAAATACTCCATACTATGGGCACGAATTCCTACTTTAGTTGTTTATTTTCTTGATTTCTATTTTTGTTTTGTTTCGTTTGGTTAGAGCATCTGTAGCCGTCTTGAGTCAGATTTTGGGTATTTAACAAATAAAAATGGAAAAAATAGGTTTGAGCTGTAGTCGTCAAAAGTCAAAATTTGGCTCAGGCAAAAGATTATCTTTCGTTTCAAAAATTTTAATCAATATATATATATATATATATATATATATATATATATATATATATATATATATATATATATATATATATAGGGTAAAAGGGATATGAGCAACTTGCTTATTTAGTAAATGAGCAATTGATTATGTGGCATGCATGTGATACATTGGACAACTAACTATTTAAAGATTCTCCAATCACATGTATGCCACATCATCAATTGTTTATTTACTAAATGAGCAAGTTGCTCATACCCCTTTTTCCCATATATATATATATATATATATATATATATATATATATATATATATATATATATATATATATATATATATATATATATTGTGGTAGGGTAAAAATGGCTTGGGCCCGATACAACTCTCACTCAAAAATGGTAAAAACAGCAATCTAGTTCGGCTTCGAGCCACTACAGGGTCGGCGCCGAGCCTCAAGTTCACCCCCACAGAACTGGTCTCCTCGTATCCGACGAGCCTCAATGGTTCTCGGCCTCCGATCCATGACAGCCCCACGGACCGTCCCCCCATCCTGGCGAGGCATGAGGATGACCTGGCACAGCCTAGGCCCTCCGATTCTCCCAAAGGCACAGGAGACCCATGATCAGCCATGTCAGCTCCAAATACCACCTAGGGCGTTGCCACGTCAGCCCTATACCACTCTGGGCACTGCCACGTCCGCCCTAAACCCCTTGGGCCTCCTGCCACGTCAGGCCCATGGGCTTTCGGGTCCAGACCCGGCCCCCAAGTGGATCCATACCCGGTTGGGATTCCCTATAAATACAAGACCCTCACCCACCTTTTCAGGTAATCAATCTTTTGCCACCTAAATTCACCTAGTTATTGCTACTCTCTCACAGAGACTGACTAGATCGTCGGAGGGTCCGCCACCGGGATAAACCCCGGTGTTTCAGGACCGTCTGCAGGTACACAAGACCTCGGATCTGAGCCCTCTGATCCGAGCCCAAATATACCCCTCATTCCGAGCCCGTCGCAGGTACCGCCCGATCAGCCGAGGGTCGTCTGACAAGCAGCTTTCTCCTTCAATACAAATCGAGTCCGAACTCACACCTGGTGCATCCACACGTCTCCCAGAAATAAACCGCATCAGGTTGGCGCCGTCTGTGGGAACACTGCTTCAGAAGCCGACCCGAGCCCGACCATCAAGGGACCTCGACAGCCGAACTCTCATGGCCTCCAAGGGCAAGGGGGCTGCTTCCTCCGTCAACCGACGGGACTCGCCCCCACCAACTGCTAACGCTGGACCACGCATTTCAAAACACGGGGCTCCCCATCAGGGGTCCCAAAGGAGCGTCACCCGTCAAGTCCAGCCCGACCTACGGGGGATAATCGTCAACCGACAGGCTAGCCGCAACAGGGGAAAGGCCGCTTCCAACCCGGCCCCGAACCATCCAAGACCGCCGCCCGAGGGACGGAGGCCAGCGCTCAGCCGCATCGGAAGGCAACCTTCAGACCGACCAAACAGGGTCGAGGGAGCCCCCGTCACTCACAAGGAGTTCCAGGACTTCCGAAGAGAAATTCTTGGGGCTCTCCGACGGGCCCCCGGGAGGCAGCCTTCCATTCCCAAACCGGGTCGGACACCGAGGCCAGCGTGTCCCGCCCGTCAACAATCCAGCCAGAGGACGATGGCGCACTCCTAAGGTGCCTCCAAGAAATGGATGATCGCCTCGATCACATAGGAGACGGCGACCAACGAGCGGCTCAGGGGTACAGACCTGTCCGTCCTCCCTTCTCCGCCCCCATCCTCCAAGCGAAAATACCCAGGAATTTCCGACCACCTCAATTCGAGACCTACGACGGCGAGGGAGATCCTGCTGATCGCATGGAAGGTTTCAAAACCCTCATGATGATTCACAGCGCCTCGGATCCCCTGCTGTGTCGAGCCTTCCCTGCCACCCTTCGGGGTCCGGCTCGTGAATGGTTCTCGAAACTCACCCCCAGCTCCATTTACTCCTTCGACCAACTAGAGGGCAATTTTCTTGCCCACTTTGTCACCAGCCGGAAGGCCGAAAGGACCAGCACCTCTTTACTTGGGCTCAGACAGATAGAAGGGGAGTCACTCAGAGTGTTCGTCCGGAGGTTTACCGCAGAGGCAAGGTCGGTCTCCTCCCTTGATCCAGGCGTCGCCTCCGCGGCATTTCGGCACAACGTCCGTCATGGACAGCTGAAGGCTTCTCTGGCGAAGAAACCCCCCGTCGACTTTCCCGACCTCCTCAACAGGGTCGAGAAGTACATTAGGGCAGAAGAGGCCCTTAACCCCGAAGATGCCAGGGAGGCCACCGGGAAGGGAAAATGGAAGGCTGAAGAAGTCGAACCATCAAAGAAAGCTCCGAGGGACACGGGGGCCATGAAGAGGATCTCGCCGGTCCCCCGCTTCGAGAGGTACACTCCCTTGACACATAATGTGTCCGCCATCCTCTTAGAAATCGAAGACAAAGGCATTGTCCGACTACCTCCCCGACCTAACAACAACAAGAATCGAGATCAGCGCTTCTACTGCCGCTTCCACAGAGATCATGGGTACGAAACCGACCAATGCCGTGCCCTGAAAGACGAAATCGAGGAACTCATCTCACGAGGGTACCTCCGAGAATTCACCCGAGAAGGCCGACGGGATCGGCAAGATGCTAGAAACCGGAGGCTTTCGCCTCCGAACCCTACTTCAAACAGCATCCAGGGTCGGGATCTCGAGTCCGAGGGAGCCACGGATACGTCATTCATCTTGCACTGTATCCACGGGGGGCCAATGGGAGGAGAATCAAATACGTCCCAAAAAGCCTTCATCCGAGAGGTGAATGCTGTCTAAAACAACCCCTCGCCCAAGCTACAACCGAGGCCAGTCTCCTTCTCCGGAAAGGACCTCGAAGGCGTTCACCTACCCCACTGCGATGCCCTCGTCATTAGCCTCCACATGGCTAATTGTGAGGTTCACCGAATCCTCGTCGACAATGGCAGCTCGGTAAATATTCTTTTCCTCAAAGCCTTCAAGAATCTCAAGTTACCCAGAGGGAAGCTCAAGCCAGCCGGATACACGTTGCATGAATTCTCCGGCGTCCCTGTCGCAATAGAAGGGATTGTTACCCTCGACGTCACCGCAGGATCGGCTCCTGTCAAGAGGACCGAGTCCATGGATTTCATGATTGTCAACATCAAGGCAGCTTACAGCGTCATTCTCGGCAGACCCGGACTGAGCTCCCTCCAAGCGGTACCTTCGGCCTACCATCTGAAACTTAAATTTCCCACCCCCCAAGGGGTCGGCATCGTCCGAGGTAGCCACGAAGCAGCGCGGTCATGCTACATAACCGCCGTCGGAGGGGGTGTATTCCCTCTCGACGCCGTTGAACTCGAACCCGAGAAGGACGGCCCAGCTCCCGAGCCTGTCGACGAACTAGAAGAGGTCCTGTTCGACGCCGAGGATGAATCAAAGTGGTTCCGGGTGAGCCGCTCGCTCACCAAGGACTTGAAGACAGGCATCATCGCCTGTGTCCATCGCAACGTTGATCTCTTCGCTTGGAAGCCCTCCGACATGCTTGGGATCTCCGAAGACTTGATTATGCATCGGCTGAGCGTCATCCCTGACTCTAAGCCGGTCGTCCAAAAGAGGCGCAAAGTCGCCCCGGAGAGGCAACAAATTGTGAAGACAGAAGTGGACAAGCTCTTGTCCACTCGGTTCATTCAGGAAGTCAGCTACCCCGAATGGTTGGCCAATGTCGTCATGGTGAAGAAGGCAACAGGGGGTTGGCGGATCTGCATCGACTTCACGGATCTTAATAAAGCATGTCCGAAAGATCCTTTCCCCCTCCCCCGCATCGACGCTTTAATCGATGCAACCTCGGGGCACGAGCTACTGTCCTTCATGGACGCATTCTCGGGGTACAATCAGATCCGGATGTTTCCACCAGACATCTCCAAGACCTCGTTCCTCACCGACCAGGGTCTTTACTGTTACCGCGTTATGCCCTTCGGGCTGAAAAACGCCGGAGCCACGTACCAGCGGCTCGTCAACAGAATCTTCAAAGACCTGATCGGCCGCAACGTGGAAATCTACGTCGACGACATGCTCGTCAAGAGCCGGGCCAGCCCGGACCACGTCGCCGACCTTGAGGAAGCCTTCGGTGTCCTCCGACGTCACAACATGAGACTCAACCCGGCTAAATGCGCATTCAGTGTCTCCACTGGGAAGTTCCTGGGATTCATCGTCAGCCAACGCGGCATTGAGGCAAACCCCGAGAAAATCCAAGCCATTATTGACATGTCCCCGCCCCGGAATGTCAAGGAGGTTCAGAGGCTTACGGGCCGATTGGCGGCGATCGGCCGTTTCCTCTCCAAGTCAGGGGAGAAGTCTCTCCCCTTCTTCAAGGCCTTGCACGGAAAAGGGGGCTTCGAGTGGGGTACCCATCAACAAGAAGCCTTCGAACAGCTGAAGCAATACCTCGCCAACCCGCCTCTCCTCAGCAAGCCCGAGCCAGGCGAACCACTTTGGCTCTACCTGTCCGCCTCGGATAGCGCCCTCAGCGCCGTCCTCGTCCGAGAAGAGGAAGGGGTTCAAAGGCCATTGTATTATGTAAGCAAAGTACTACTCCCGGCCGAGACAAGGTACGCAAAGATAGAGAAGGTGGCCTACGCCTTGGTCATGGTAGCCCGGAAGCTTCGTCCTTACTTCCAGGCCCACTCCGTCCAAGTACTGACCGACCAGCCACTAAAGACTGTCCTTCACAAGCCCGAAAACTCCGACCGCTTAGTCAAGTGGTCAATTGAGCTGAGTCAGTTCGACATCAGCTATCAGCCGAGGGTGGCCATTAAAGGACAGGCCCTCGCCGAGTTTATAACTGAGTGCACCGTCTCCGAGCAGCCCAGCATCGAAGGTTCGGATCCGACCTGGGAGATCTTTGTCGACGGCTCGTCATGCGAAACGGGGAGTGGGGCTGGCATCATCCTTCGTGGCCCCGACCAATTCCTACTTCAATACTCCCTCCGCCTTAACTTTCCGGCCTCTAACAACGAAGCAGAATACGAGGCCATGATCGCCGGATTGACCCTCGCCCACCGAGCCGGAGCCAAGCAAGTCCGAGCCTTCAGCGATTCTCAGCTCGTGGTCAATCAGATCACCGGAGAATACGAAGCCCGTGATGATCGCATGGTGAGATATTTGGCGGCAGTCCGATGACTCCTGGCATCCTTCAGCTGCGCCACGGTTATCAGAGTCCCTAGGGAACAGAACGCTCAAGCAGACGCATTGTCCAGACTTGCCTCTTCCTCCTTCGAGGGTCTCGATCAGACGGTGCTCATAGAAATCCTCCTGAAGCCAAGTATCAGTGACCCAGAGCCGGAGGCGATGTGTGTGCAAGATGGTACCAGCCCAGACGACTGGACCACTCCCATCCGAAGATTCTTAGTCAGTGTCGAACTTCCTGAAGACAGGGCCGAGGCCAGACAAGTCAGAGTCCGAGCTGAAAGGTTTGTCATGATTGATGACATCCTCTTCAAACGCTCATACACCTTGGCTGACGGCAAACCATACCTCCGCTGTCTTACCAGCGACGAGGCCAGCTACGCCCTCAAAGACCTACATGAGGGGATCGGCGGATGCCACATGGGGAGCAGGACACTTGCTCGAAAGGCCCTGAATCAAGGGTACTATTGGCCGACCATGCTCCAAGACTCACAAGACTTAGTCAAGAGGTGCGGCCCCTGCCAAAGGTTCTCCCCTATCAAGAGGCTTCCTCAAGCCAATCTCCGATCCCTGGCGAGCCCTGCGCCGTTCGCCATGTGGGGTATGGACCTAGTGGGGCCCTTCCCCCCAGCGGTAGGACAAAAGAAATTCCTGATAGTCGCCATCGACTACTTCACCAAATGGCTCGAAGCCGAACCACTGTCCAGCATCACCGAGCGCCAAGTGCAACAGTTCTTTTGGAAGAACATCATTTGCCGGTTTGGAATCCCTCGGGTCCTCGTCACAGACAACGGAACCCAGTTCCAAGGTCAGAACTTCCAAACCTTCTGCGCGGACATCGGCATCCAACAGCGTTTCTCCGCCATTTGCCACCCTCAGTCCAACGGCCAAGCGGAGAACGCGAACAGGCAAATCCTCGACGGCCTCAAAAAACGCCTCGACAGTTCCCCTAAAGGGCTGTGGGTCGAGGAACTGCCTAGCGTGCTATGGGCACACCGAACCACCAAGAGGATCCCCACGGGGAAGATGCCGTTCAGTCTGACCTAGGGGACAGAGGCAGTCATCCCCGTCGAGGTCGGATTACCTTCTCCCCAGATCATAGCCTTCGATGAAGCTGACAATACGTCCGGCCTGAGGGCCAACCTGGACCTCGTCGCCGAGGTGTGAGAGCAGTCTTCAATCCGGAGAAGCATCTACCAACAACGGATCGAGAGGTTTTACAACAAGAAGGTCCGCCCTACAAACATCAAGGCAGGGGACCTCGTGTTACGGAAACTATCTGTCTCTGATCCAACCAAGAAGAGGAAATTGGCTCCCAACTGGGAAGGCCCATACCGTGTAGTCGAGGCTGTACGCCCTGATACATACCGACTGGCAGATATGGACGACCGGCCCATCAGCCGACCCTGGAACGCCGAGCACCTAATGAAGTTCCTGGAAGAGCGAACCTAGGTTCTAGCTTGGCTAAAGTAAATTAAATCTTTTTTGTAAGCTTTCATGTGTAAAGGGCCGCTTCAGCGACCCTCCCTATCTTGTATGAAAGAAGTCTCCTTTTGTCAAACTCCAAATGCACCGGCAGCCCCGACCTAACACCGGACAATGGGATCGGCACCCGAGTTCTCACTCCGGTATCGTCCCCAAACGTCTCGATAGGTTCGACCCAGCTTCAGACCAGAGAATCTTCCTAATACCCCGCGTCGATCCCTCACGAATCGACGGAGCCAAACCTCGCCTCCTCCGCCATTCACTACACTACTAACCAGAGCAAAGAAGGAAAAGAATTCTTTATTCATGCTCTTTTATTTTGTTCTGGGAAAACAAACAAGGACCGTTACAGGACCACTCCACTCATCTCGAGCTGGAGGAAACCACCACCTTAGGGCCCCTCGGGTCCGATGAAGGGCGGGATCACTCCGACCGAACAACTGGGAACCCTCTCTTTGTCATGAGGGTCCTTCGGCTCAGCCACAATCGACGCACCGGCCACGGAGCTCTGGGCATCAACGGGTCGCATACGCCCCATCAGCAGCAACGCAGAGGGAACCCCATCCGCTCGCCGACCCCCCAAGGAAGATGTCGAGATGCCCAACATCGTCCTATAATGGTGTATCTCCATCTCCTTCTCCACTATCACATCACAAAGTAGCTTCTCAGAGGAGGGCCTCTGCACCGAGGGACTAGACTTAGTATATCCGAGACCGACGCCCCCGAGATCCCGATCCACCATCGCCCTCCTCAACCGGCTTGCCTCCTCACTGAGGGCTTCAGACTTGTTCCTTTAATAATTGAAGGCCGCATCAGTATCACGGGCCCCCTTACGGTACCGAACCAAAGTGGACTCCAGGGCCTCAACCTTGCTCCGGAGCCAAGCCACGTCGGAACGACGGGGGTCCGCCTCAGGAAGGGGAGCCATAACCTGCAAGAGAACCAGCCCACTCAAAATGCATAAGCAAGGAGGTTCGGAAATATCCGAGGTCAAAACACTTGGCCAGTCAAAAATCCTCTTTTTATAAATCTAGTTGCTCCATACAAAAAATGCGGTGGCCAGTCCGCGGAAGGCAAATACAATCGAGAGATGGAAAAAGAAAGACAAAATTATACAGCTTGTTTTCCCACCTCAGCGTCGGCCGGGCTCACAGGGGGGTCGGCAGCCGGGCCATCATCGGGCCCTTGTTCGCTAGGGGTCTTCGGTGTCCCCTCGATCTCCATGTCAAACTCAAAGTTGGACAGGTCGACGGTCGGATAGAAGTGCCTCACATGACTGAGGGCCTTTGCATAACAGTCGTCCTGGGCTTTGATCACCAGGAGCTGACCCGCCTCCGTCAACTCATCCTTCTCCTTCGCAAACATCTTCTTCTGAGCCGCCATCGTCTTCGCCCATTCCTCCTTCTCCTTGTCGAAGGCCGCCTTCATCTCCGTCTCCCTCCTATGCAAGCCTTCGAGCTCTACCTTCAACTCCTTCACCTCCTGCGCGGCCTTGTCAACCCGATCTCGCTCTCGTTGCAAAGCCGCCTCATAAAGGCCTCTCACGTGGGCCCCCTGCAAGGTCGCCTGCAATAGCCAGACACTACTAAGAAAGCCTTCTTTGCAGCATAATCTCAAGACAAGTGGGTTCAGTTGACTTACCAGCACATTAGCCTGCGCAAGGCGCACGTACGCCTCGTCCAGGGTCTCGGCCTTCATCTTCGAGCGATCCCGGGGGGTCGCCAGCTTATCCGCAACCTCCACGGCCTGGCGCCCTCGGGTCAGGCAGTCGCCCTCGCGGATCGACTAATTCGGCACCCACGGTCGCCGAAGTCTCTCCTCTATCCCGAGATCCACCAGGGGACCCTTCCCCTTATCAAGGTCAGCAGCCTTGCCCTGATCCGAGCCCCCCTGAACCACCACGTCCCTGCCTGTCTCCGAGCGAGTCCTTTTGGCCCTTGGCTGAATTGGGACCTCGGAGACCGCCTGGGACAACCCGGTCGTCTTCACCGCGTCCCCCTTCTTCTCGGCCTTCTTCTTCTTCATGGCGAGCCTCAGTGCCTTAATCGATTCTTCATCCATATCTGTAAAAAAATCCATTAAGAACAATGAGCAAGAAAGTACAAGGAGATCGAGGGAAAAGAAACAACTACATACTAAGCACGGCCGGGCTCAGTCCGACACTCGCCAGGTGGGCCTCTGTCACCTTCGTCCAATTGATGCTGTACGACAGACGGAGGAGCTCAACAAACCTCCACTCCTCAGCCTTCAGGTCCCTCGGCCTCGGTGTCTTGTAGCTCGGCTTAGAGTGGTTCCATCGAGTAGGGATATCCCAAGGATCCTCACTCCGGATCACCAAATATTTCTTCTTCCAATCCTTGATAGAATCTGGGTGACCATGGACTACTTTCCCCTTACCCCGAGGCGAGATGTAGTATACACCCTCTGCTGACGAGCTGATCATCAACATCGCTCGAAACATGTTCAGCCGTAGGGGTACCTTCTGCTCCTCGCACATCAGCACGAAGCAGATGATCTGCTTCCAGGAGTTCGGCCCAAACTGCATCGGCGCCAAGGACGCCCAATTCAGCACCTCCCGCACGAACGGGTGGACTGGCAGCCTCAGTCCAGAGATGAAGGCGTCCACGGGGCGGACGCAATACCTATCCGGCAGGGGGTCGGTCGGTCGAAGAGTAGAGCTCGGCAGCATGAGCTCGTAGCTGGAACCTATGTGGTATGCCAACTGCAAAACCTCCAAGTCACCTGCCTCCAGAACGGTCGGGAGTGTGTCCATCTTCACCCTCTTCCGGCTCGGCGACGACGGCTGGACCCCAAAAGCTCCTTATCGGAGAGATCGTCGGGGTACCGACGGAACGGCTTAGGTTGTACGGGCGACCCTGTCATCAAGTTACGGTGAACGGGCGCCTGGCTCGAGCTACCGGCCCTCGACTCCTTCTTCTTCGGAACCCTCTTCTTCTTCTTGGCTCTCTCCGGCGAGGGGGTAGATAATCGTCCCAGGCCGGTCGGATTTTGAGGCCCTTCGGCTTCACTCCCTTCGGGGCCACCCTCCTCTTCAGAAGCCAACCCTGGAATCTGGACTTCGTCTGAGCTACCGCTCTCCTCCTCCGATTCGCTGCTCTCCACCACAAAAGGCTTCCGGGATCGCAACGGCTTCACAGTGCACACAGACTCCCCCTCAAGCACGGGCTCCTCCCATGAAGTTGATTTAGAGACGGGTTTCACTTCCCCCCTAGACGTTGACGCTGACGAGCCAGACTGAGCCATGTCCATCTTTGCCTAGACTAAAACAGACTTACCAACTAACCTTTGGATTGCCTCGGACGGACGAGCCTGTGCCGCTAAAGAATCAAGCCGAACGCTGAAGTGTTGTTTCGTTTTTTCTCTGAAAAGCAGCAGGGGAGAAGTGAGAAGAATGGGGGGGGAGTGGAGATATTTATAGAGAGAAGCGATGCCTCGTTTTTCACGTTACTATTCCTCGAATAGCGCGTGCCTGCCACCAATAGAATCGCGCCACGTCATCCTCGAAAAGAGCGCTGCTGACATCACCTAGCACCGTTTGGAGACCACGTAGGGGTCGGTTCGGATGAAATGTTCGGCGGAGAAAAATTTTTACTTAAGATTTAAGGCTACAGGACTCGGTCGGCTCCCTCTCACCCGCTACTTGGGGCTTACAGCCTCGGCAGCCGAAACCCTAAATTGTTCCCGGGTGGCAGAAAAGCCGCCATCGCCTGCGCCCCGGGCTCCGGGGCTCGGTCGGCTCCCTTCTCACCCGTGAGCAGCTCGGGGCTTACGGCCTCGTTAGCCGAAACCCCGAACTGTTCGAGGGTGGGAGGAAAGCCACCATCGCCTAGAACCCTATCGAAAAGGGATCCGGACGGCAAGGTCACCACCAATCCGAGGTTCCTTATTCCCCGGTCCGAATTTCGGTCGTTATCCCTCTCGCCCTGATCTCTCCCAGATCTGACTACCATATCGGGGCCATCAAATCCAAGAGAAGATCCGGGCGACAGGATAACCACCTCTCCGACACTCAGGGTTAAAATTTTGCAAGAGACGGGCGTCCGCCGAAGCAGACACCTTTGATGACCAATAGACCACCCTTGCTGTGATCAAACCCGTTGTGGGGGAGAGGTATTTATAACCTCCCCCATGGACCAGCCATTATGACCTGGGGAAGGCCAATCGACGGAAGCCCATGCGCCACATGCATTTATTTGGCGGCACCATTAATGCCCCAAGGAAATTGGAACATTGCACGGATCCCGGAGCGCCTGCAATGCTCCGTAAAGACGGCGGACCACTCCGCTCAAACAGTCTAAAACACAACGGCTTGCCATCACCCTTACCGACCCGTAATCCCCCGACAGCTCGAGGTTCGGTCTGGCACCGGGGTAATCTTCTCAGGAAGACGCAACGGCTCGTCATCGCCCCTACCAACCCGTAATCCCTCGACAGCCCGAGGTTCGGTCTGGCACCGGGGTAACCTTCTCAGGAAAACACAACGTCTTGCCATCGCCCTTACCGACCCGTAATCCCTCGACAGCTCGAGGTTCGGTCTGGCACCGGGGTTACCCTCTCAGGAAAACACAACGGCTTGCCATCACCCTTGCCGACCCGTAATCCCTCGACAGCTCGAGGTTCGGTCTGGCACCAGGGTAATCTTCTCAGGAAGACGCAACGGCTCGCCATCACCCTTACCGACCTGTAATCCCTCGACAGCTCGAGGTTCGGTCTGGCACCAGGGTTACCTTCTCAGGAAAACACAACGGCTTTCCATCACCCTTGCCGACCCGTAATCCCTCGACAGCTTGAGGTTCGGTCTGGCACCAGGGTAATCTTCTCAGGAAGACGCAACAGCTCGCCATCACCCTTACCGACCCGTAATCCCTCGAAGGCTCGAGGTTCGGTCTGGCACCAGGGTAACCTTCTCAAGAAGGCTCAGCGATTCACCATCTCATTTCTACAACCATAAACACTCCTCCACGGCTAGCTCCCGCACCCCCGCAGGAGTGGGGGGCCTGTGTGGTAGGGTAAAAATGGCTTGGGGCCCAACCAGGGCCCAATACAACTCTCACTCAAAAATGGTAAAAACAGCAATCTAGTTCGGCTTCGAGCCACTACAGGGTCGACGCCGAGCCTCAAGTTCACCCCCACAGAACTGGTCTCCTCGTATCCGACGAGCCTCAATGGTCCTTGGCCTCCGATCCATGACAGCCCCACGGACCGTCCCCCCATCCTGGCGAGGCATGAGGATGACCTGGCACAGCCTAGGCCCTCCGATTCTCCCAAAGGCACAGGAGACCCATGATCAGCCATGTCAGCTCCAAATACCACCTAGGGCATTGCCACGTCAGCCCTATACCACTCTGAGCACTGCCACGTCCGTCCTAAACCCCTTGGGCCTCCTGCCACGTCAGGCCCATGGGCTTTCGGGTCCAGACCCGGCCCCCAAGTGGATCCATACCCGATTGGGATTCCCTATAAATACAAGACCCTCACCCACCTTTTCAGGTAATCAATCTTTTGCCACCTAAATTCACCTAGTTATTGCTACTCTCTCACAGAGACTGACTAGATCGTCGGAGGATCCGCCACCGGGATAAACCCCGGTGTTTCAGGACCGTCTGCAGGTACACAAGACCTCGGATCTGAGTCCTCTGATCCGAGCCCAGATATCCCCCTCATTCCGAGCCCGTCGCAGGTACCGCCCGGTCAGCCGAAGGTCGTCTGACAAGCAGCTTTCTCCTTCAATACAAATCGAGTCCGAACTCACACCTGGTGCATCCACACGTCTCCCAAAAATAAACTGCATCATATATATATATATATATATATATATATATATATATATATATATGCATTGAAGTGAGGGAGAAAGGACAAAAAAAATTTAAAAATAAATTGACTGTGATATGAGTGAGAAAAGGAACAAAAAAAAAATCAAAAAATCCTCATTTGCCTGGGACGAGGGATGAAGTCCCGTCCAAGGCTATTTGTCTTTTGTGGCCAAATTGTGTTGGACGGCATAATGTACCGTCCGTCAATTTTTTTTATATACTTTAATTAATGGGATGGAATATTAACCTTCGTTTGTCGAATTCGTCGTATGCTAAATTGAAGGAACAGTGTATCGTTTGTCGTCCCACGTTTCAGACAAAAGATTATCTTTCGTCTCATTTAAGGGACAAAGGATTATCTTTCGTCAGCTATAATTTGGCAAATGCCAAACCGTCTGCTATATTTGGCAATGTACTGTTCATGCGACACCCAAATTTTGGATATTTGGCAGACGAGTAGAGCAATATTTTTTCTATTTTTTCTATTTTTTCCATTTTTTTAGGTAAATAGCAGACGACTACGGATGCTCTTATAAGAGCATCCACAATGGTGTTTCTCTTATTTGAGAAAATGTCATAAATAGATATAGAAAATTGGTGTGATGTGTACAGTGGTCGTTTGCTAAGAGTTACTCAAAAAAGGCTAGACGAAACAACTTGTATCGTCTACTAAAAAAATTTATTTCAAAGGGTTAAGTTAATAATGTTTAAGTTAATTAACTATTGATTTAAAAATTAAAATAGTTAAATTAAATATTAAAATATATACTTGATACCTAATTAATACACTAATCTACCCCTAATTAATACACTAAGCTCAGAAATTGGCTGGACGTCCAAGTCATTTTTGGCTTCAAACGGGACAATATGTCCCGTTTGACGATTTTGCCAAAAAAAAATTTTCAGACGATACAACATGTACCGTCTGATCATTTTTTAAAAATATTAAAAAAAAACAGACAAAACAACTTGTTTCGTCCCTCGCCATTAAAATATATATATAGAGAGACGAACCAACATGTTCCGTCCCCTATATTTTGAAAATCGCCAGTTCGTTTCTCAAATATGAGAACACATTGTAGCTATTTTGCCAAAATATGGCAAAATAGCAAACGACTGCAAACCATCGTTTCTAAAAAAATGAGAATTTGGCAAATATAGCAATCGACTGTGGATGCTCTTACTGATTACTTGCACACCAAAATACATATGTGGCGGAAACTAAGGTGTGCTTGAAAGTGAAGTAAATAAATTTAGAGGAAAAAGGAGACTAGTTGTGTCTTCTCTTATTTTTAGTGTATGAGATGATTATTGATGTGGGATAAATTAAGCAGCACCAACCAGAGCCCTCTGATCTCCTCTGGATCCTCCCCTCTGTGATCATCAGGTCAGCTATAGTCCAATGGGCCTCAGCCAGCTCAGGCCCATGGGCAAATGGCTCCAACCCGGCCCGCCAGGGTTCCAGACCCGTTTACCCCTGCCTATAAATACCAGCCCCTCTCCTCACTTTGAAAGGTAATCATTCTCTCCCCACCTGAACTCTAGCTGCCCAGTCTCTTTTACAGTGACTGACTAGATCGTCGGAGGGCCTATCGCCGGGACTTCTCCCGGTGTTCTCAGGCCGTGTGCAGGTACAGAAGACCCAGCCGAGCCGAGCTCCTGAATCTGAGCCGAGCACCCGTCCTCACTACCGAGCCCCTCTGCGCTCCTGCTTTCGAGCCATTCTTGCTACCCGGGGTCGGACCGACGCCAGTACTGCGTAAGGACTTCCACCATACAAATTGAGAGAACTCACACATGTTGCCCCCACACCCTAAAACCACATCAGGTTGGCACCGTCTGTAGGAAACTTTCCTCCTCAGTACTATTGTCCTTTCGAGCCCACCCAGAGTCGTCAGCTTGGGTCCGAGCTCTTCCTTGGCTCCCAAAGCCAGGAGGGCCGTAACCTCGGCATGACATCCGGACCCCCTACATCATAGCCGTGCGAATGACCAGGGTTCCAACTGTAGTACCCCGTATTTTTAAAATACTATTTTCGAGATTAGAAAATGAATTAAAATGATTTTTGGTGATTTAATAAATATTTATATAAAAATTTATCTTTTTACACGTGCAAATGTTGTCTTGGGAAGTTTCAAAGCCAAAATTATTTTGAGAAAACTCATTATTTATTATTTGTGATTTTTCTAGATTTTTCTGAAAATTATTGGACTCATTTGCAAGTATTTCAAAAAGAAATGACTTTTGTGCAAAATTACCAAATGGGGTGAAAACTCCAGATTTTCGGATTTTTGGGCTGGAAATAATGCCTAGTTAACTCAGGAGAAAAGAGTTTGCCTTTGTTTCAACACATTTGATATATTTTACAAGTTTTGATAAAAGAGGGTCTTTTCGCAAAATTGCTAAATTGAAGGGATGAAAATGCAAAATTATTTTCTGGGTTTTCCCTACAGTGCCGGCTGATGCTAGTGGGAGATCTTTTTGATTTTTGAACCCAATTAAATTGGTTTTAACTAATTTCCTAGTATGAGGATCTATTTATGTAAAAGTATATTTAAAATGAGTATTTTGCAAATGTATTCAAAAACCCTATAATCTTTAATCCCGGCCTATTTAGGGTGTAGTGCAGCCGTCATCTTACTGCACAACACAGGGGATTTCTTATTTCTTAATATTTTGGAGTTCGAAAGAGAAGATCTTGGATTTCTTGCTAAGGAAGGGCTTTTCTTATTTTCTTTTCGTCTTCGTTCGATTCTTTCAACAAGGTGAGTGATATAATTATTTTGTTTTGTTCTTTGAATGTTGTATGTGGTGTTCCGTCTATTAGAAAGCATCCTAGGGTTTGGTATGAATGTATATATGATAGATTGGATAAATTGAGAAATTAAAATTGGATCTTTTATGAAACCCTAAGTTATTTATGAGTAGAATTTGCATGAGGATGGTTTGAGATTTGTTAAAGATCCTATTCTAAATCATGAGTAGGCTATTTCTTTGGATTATTGCTGATTTAATTGAGTATGGTGAATGTTATGCACAAATCGATTAAAGATAAAATTTTGACTATTCAGGGGTTGGGATGAATGCAGCTTGGTTTGTGAATGAGTTTGAGAAATTTTAAGAAGGACTAATGAATTAAAGATCATGTCTTGAGGATTGGAGTTGTGATAACTAATTTTGGATTTGATGCTTTATGACTAAATTGGAGATTTCGCGATTTTATGAAGTTTTTACTTGGATTTGAATTGCTCAATTATTAGAAATCTAATCTGAACATTTATCTATTTTCTAAATTGAGGATTTATAATTTTCTTTGGTGCATAAACATGCACGAACACTATTACATGAATATCTTATTTTGTTGTATTGAAGATTTTGGTTATATCTCAACTTATTTTGGTATTAATATGGTTTGGAACATAATACGAAGGTCATTTGATGTATGATTGATTCTTAAAAACTCTATTTTTTTTATATACACACACATTCATGTTCTGTTTTGAAGAAATTCATCAAAAATCTATTTTATAAATTGGAAGTGGTTTTGATTGGTTTTTGTGGACGCTTATATACTCTATAAGTCATATTTGATCATATCAGACATATAGTACTTTTTATATATTTTGCTTTTATAAAGTAAATCTTCGTATGGGTTGAAACATACACAGCCCAAACTACAGCCTGTAGGTGTGACAGTCGACTGGTATGTTTCGACAGTCGACCGTCGTGATCCTGGCTATAGTGTTTTCTTGAAGTTTTGGATTTTCGTGCGGAACATTCGACTGGCCCATTTTTGTAGTCGGCTGACTCTGCTCTATGTTGACATTTTCTCGAAGTTTTAGATTTTTGCTATGGACAGTCGACCGATGACTTTTATAGTCGACTGGTACTACTTGGAATTATTTTAAATGGAATTTTTGATTTTCGCTCTGGACAGTCAACTGACGGCCTTTTGCAGTCGACTGCTAGTACTTAGAATTATTTTCTCGAAGTGTTGAGTTTTCGCTCTTGACAGTCGACCGACTCTGGTTTGCAGTCGACTGTTACTGATGTGTCTTAAGATATTTTGATGCTATTTTAAAATGATTGATTCTTTAAATGATTTGATCTATAACTTACTATCCTATACCTTATCTCCTACTGAACATATGTTTTCAAGTTATTTTTAATTAAGTATTGATAATGGGAGTTTGGTTCAGATATTTGAGTGTGAGTCTCTAGAGGGTGTGTGTGACCCTAGTATACCGGCAGTTGAGATATTGTGTTTAGGCCTGTTGAGACATATTGTTGATCAGTTGTTGAGTTAAGTCCGGTAGGGTACACCATCTCTAGGAGGTTCGAAATTAAATTAATTAACTTTAAAAAAAAAGGACCGATACTGGTGGTGATATGATGAACGAGAACATGGGATATGGACCTCAGTATGGCTTGCGGTGTGAGATAATCTCCGGAATTATCCAGGTGTGAGCGAAATAGTCTTCGGAATTACTTGTGGTGTGGGATTGTCGGGGTCGAGGCGACGCTCATGTGGTCTTTATGTGATGAAGTGTCATAGCTTGCGGTGTGGGGTATTCTCAAAGATTTCCAGGTGTGAGTGAAATAGTCTTCGGAATTATCTGTGGATAGAGTTTAACCTCCATAATTATTGGGTCATGGGCTAATACTCACAGTTTATCTATATCTCGTAGTAGTCATTGTGGTAGGATTAGTTATATGGCGGGGGATTAAACCCTATAAAGTGGAGACGTTAAGGGCTTGCACCGGACCTATGTAGAGTGCGATGCATAGAATTCAACAAGTACGCATTAGAGAGTCAGCATATAGTATTATGTTCTTCTTGATTTGGTTTGTGCATATATTTTCCTGTTTTCTACACTTGACACTTAGTCTAGCTACACATGATGTTTTTCATGTTTCATTATTATTTCTTAATTCATTTATTATTGTCTTTATTACATGTTGTTTATGATTTTATGTTTCATGTTTATTTATGTTGCTTTTGTTTTTATGTCGCTCACACCGTTATGGCTGACCCCTGTAGTTTTGGGGGTTAGGGTTATCTCTAGCCTCATGTTTTACAGGTGATTACTTATAGCTTGGATTTTGGATGCTTGAGTTTAAGTGATGTGATGGCTTCTATAATTTGTAAAAGAAATTTGTAATTCAAGGTGTTTTGTATTCCGCTGTGCTATGTAAAGATCAATGTAATGAAAGTTGGAAAGAAACTTTTTTTATTAGTATTTGGACTGTGTTTAATATTATAATTGAAGTTGATGCTGAGAATTGTGCCACGCATTTCTAAGATATTATATTGGAAATTCGGGGTGCTACATCAACCAACCCCGAGTCAACGGTGCGACTCAACCTTCGATTGCATCGGATTTGCACCACGTCATCTCGAACAGGCAGGCCAGCCGGACGAAGGGAGAGGCCGCTCCCAACTCCGCCTCGAACCATCACCGACAACCTTCTCAGGCGCACATTCCTCCACAGAACCCGGGGGGACAAGCCCCCGTCACAATGGTCGAATTACAGAACTTCCGGGAGGAGATCCTTCAAGCCATCCGAGACGGTCCAGCAACCGAGGTCTACCACAGTTCCGCCCACCGGTCAGGAACGAGAGCCGGCGAGCCCTGCGGATCGGCTCTTCCCCAGGAAACGGCGGATCCCGTCCTTCGTTGTTTGGATAAATGGAGAATCGTCTCGCCCATCTCGGCGAGGGCAGACCAATGCAGGGTCGCGGCCATCGTCCAACCGGACCCCCTTTCTCCCCCCAAGTCCTTGAAGCTGAGATTCTCCGGAACTTCAGACCGTCTCAATTCGAGACCTACAATGGTGAGGATGATCCTGCTGATCAAATGGAGGGGTTTAAGACCATCATGATGATTCACAGCGCTGCGGATCCCCTCCTCTGCCGCGCCTTCCCTGCTACCCTCTGGAGCCCGGCTCGGGAGTGGTTCTCCAAACTTGCCCCCGGCTCGGTCTTATCCTTCGAGCAACTGGAGGCGGGTTTCCTTGCCCACTTCATGACCAGCAGGAAGGTCGAGAAGATGAGCTCTTCCCTTCTGGACCTCAAACAGAAGGACGGGGAATCCTTTCGGGAGTTCTTTCAGAGGTTCACCTGTGAGGCGAGGACAGTTTCCTCAGGGGTCGCCTCCGCCGCCTTCCGACACAACGTCCGCCACGGCCAATTCAAGGCTTCTTTGGCCAAGAAGCCACCCGTGGACTTCCCCGACCTACTCAATAAGGTCGAGAAGTATACTCAATTCTGAGGGCTCAAAGGAAGTCACTGCTAGGGGGAAGCGCAAGGTCGATGACCCCAAGCCCTTCAAAAGGTTCGGGAAAAAAGCAACTGGTCCCAAAATGGTCCCCTCAATCCCTCGATTTGAAAGATATACGCCCCTGACTCAGAACATCTCGGCAAATTTAATGGAAATCAAGGACAAGGGAGTAGTCTGATTCCCTCCCCGACCAACTAACAACGGCAAGAAGCGAGACCAGAGGTTCTACTGCCGCTTCCATCAAGACACCGGGCATGATACAAATCACTACCGAGCCCTCAAAGACGAGATCGAAGCCTTTATACAACGAGGGTACCTGAGGGAGTTCACCCAGGCAAACCCTAAAGACCGAAGAGAGCCGAGGAGCCCGAGGCATTTGCCTCCCCCTCGGACGGCCGGTCAACGACCTGATCAAGACCCGGAACCCGAAGAAACCGGTGGGCATGCCATCCTACACTGTGTCCATGGCGGACCCATGGGGGGGAATCTAAGACTTCTCGGAAAGCACGGGCATGCACAATCTAGTGCAGGATCTCCTTTCTAGGGGAGTACCCTGATTCTGCTTGCTGCATCGTACCCAGGCCGCTGCCTCGCTCCCTCTCAAGCATACCCGCCCACTCTTACCCACACTCAGTATCGAAAGTCGGCTCTGATACCATTTTGTAACGTCCCTGCCCCTAGCTCAGACAGTTTATACAATTTATAAGACAAATTAGATACTATGCAGTGCAACTGCCCACCACAGGCTGCCTCTCAAAAAGTGATTAACCGGATTGGTGACTCTTGATCATAGACTATTATATTTATATATTATTATATTATAGCTAACTTCCGATATGGGACAATATTCTCTTTACCTTATCCTGTTTCTTTCTTTCCGAAACACACAGCATAAGTAAGTGAAAGCCCCTGCCACGTCACCCTAGTGGTGACGTCAGCACTTGAACAAAGCAGCAAAGCTTTGAAGCTTTGTGCTGATTTCAATTCATGTCCCCCCCCCCCTTCCATACATATACCATTCCACCCACATTTTTAATTTCAAGTATGCCATCCCATATATATACTTTTTCCAAATAGTCAACAACTTTCAAACTATTATATATATATATATATATATATATATATATATATATATATATATATACACTCTATTTTTAACACGGGGTGTTACAGGAACGACCCCCGTCCTCCGAACCGAGTCGATGGATTTCATGGTTGTCAACGTCAGGACAGCCTACAATGCCATCCTCGGCCGACCCGGACTCTGTTCGCTCCAGGCCATCCGCTCCGCCTACCATCTGAAACTGAAGTTCCCGACTGACGTCGGGGTCGGGGTTGTTCGGGGCAACCAGGAATCGGCACCCTCATGCTACATGACCGCGGTCGATGGCGATGTATTTCCCCTCGACTTCGTCGAGCTCCCACCTGAAGAAAGCCATCTCGAGTATGAACCCACGGACGAATTAGAGGAAGTCTCGTTTGAAGCAGGGGACAAGACCAAATGGTTCCGTATGAGCCGGACCCGTTCCCCCGAACTGAAGCCGAATCTGATTTATTGCATCCACCGAAATGTCGACCTCTTCGCCTGGACACCTCCGACATGCCCGGGATTTCCAAAGACTTAATCATGCACCGGCTAAGCGTCGTCCCCGACTCCAAACCAGTATAGCAGAAGCACCGCAAGTTTGCCCTAGAAAGGCAGCAGGCGGTGAGAGCGGATGTGGATAAGTTGTTATCCGCCCGGTTCATTCAAGAAGTCAGCTACTCCGAGTGACTGGCTAACGTTATGATGGTGAAAAAGGCTAGCAGGCCTTGGAGGATCTGTACTGACTTTACCGACCTCAACAAGGCATGCCCCAAGGATCCTTTTCCACTCCCCAGTATAGACGCTCTAATCGACGCGACGTCGGGTCACGAGCTCCTAACTTTCATGGACGCCTTCTCAGGTTATAATCAGATCCGGATGTTTTCTCTGGACATCGCCAAGACGTCCTTCGTCACCGACCAGAGCCTCTACTGCTACCGGGTCATTCCCTTTGGGCTCAAGAATGTCGGGGCCATCTACCAGAGGCTCATCAACCGAGTCTTCAAAAATTAGATCGGCCGGAACATGGAGGTATACGTCGATGATATGCTTGTCAAGAGCCGACGGGGAAAGGATCATGTTGCCGACCTCGAGGAAGCCTTCGGCGTCCTTCGGTCTCACAACATGAGGCTCAATCCTGCCAAGTGTGCCTTTGGCATCTCGTCTGGAAAATTTCTGGGGTTCGTCGTCAGCCAGCGCAGCATAGAAGCCAATCCGGAGCCAACTTATAAAGATTGGCAATATTTTCTCGGAGCTCTAGTAGCCTGTTTCTTTCATCTTGTAATAGGACCCTCGTCTCTTCCAACCTTTCTAGCTCATCAATTCCTTCCAAAAAGGAGTCTTTTGCTCGCCAGATGGTCGCAAATCTGGACCGATTCCATCTACGCAGCCGCTTTCTCAATCTACGAATTTTCTCACACCATCGGGATGTAGCATCCGAACTAGTAGTTGGGAGTGCCCAGTTTTCCATTACCATGTGGTGAAATCCCTGAATTTCTAGCTAGACCTTCTCAAACCTAAATTTTCTTGCCCTTTGGGCTCCCTGCACCCCCGCATCAAGTAGGATCGGGGTATGATCTGACGTAGGTCTAGGGATCACTCTAGCAGTTGCCAATGGGAACTTAGCCTCCCAATTCATCGATACTAGTATCCTGTCCAATTTGGCCATAATCGGAGTAGCTTGCATGTTAGACCATGTAAATAGTCTGTCATTAATTGGGATATCGATCAGCTCCAGTTCCGTGATCACCCTATTGAACTCTTCTCTGTGTCTGTCGCTGGAGCCCCTTCCCTTGTGCTTGAAAGTAAATCTGGTAATTTTGAAGTCCCCCAAACAACCCAAGCTCCCGACCATCGACTTCGAGTATCGACCAGCTCCTGCCAAAAGTCATCTCGCTCTGAAGCCACGTTTGGTCTATAAACGGCAATGATTGTCTGCACCCAATTATCAGATTCTCGCTTCAGCTGGACAGTTAGGAAAAACGTTCCACTGTAAACCTCGGTACAGGTCAGAATATCCGGGTTGAACCCAATAGCAATCCCCTCGAGGCTCCAGCAGATGGGCGAAGTACCCATTCCTTGATTCTGTTGTCCCCTATTCTTTTGAGTTTGAACCCGTGTGCAAGTTTGGTCTCCTGTAACCCTACCACTCCTGCCTTGGAGTTGTTAATGACATCCCTAACCATATCTCTCTTCTCCCTATCTTCCAGCCTTCTAACATTCCAGAATAGTGTATTCATTGGGAGACCATGACTGGGTTGATCGTGGATGTGGGTGCGGGACAGGCTTCATCCTCGAAGGCCTCTATCAACCCAGCACCGGATCCTGGGTCCTTCTGAAAACTAGACTTAACCCTTTCATTTTCCCAACCCCTAATCTTATTGAGAAGTAAAGCAATACATTTCGTGTCACACACCTCTAACCCACATGTTTTAGCTAGGAAAATAACTTTAGAATCTGACATGAAATTTAAAATATTAGCTTAAAAAGTTCTCGTACCTCCGTCGTCGAATTTTGCGGCTTTGGCTGCCGCTGCTACCTCCAGATAGTCATCCAAGGATTCCACATGAGCCCTCTTAGGTGACCGCTGAACTCTGAACCCCACCGTCTTGCTAGATGTTCCAGTACTGTCTCCTGGTGCTGATACTGGAAGTGTGGATAAGACCATCTCTGGAGAGGTCTCCCTCTGTCTCTCAGCATTAAACTCTAGCTCCTCTGATTCCTCGTCAATAAATGTGAATTTTTCGTCCAGATTTAAGCATCCATCCAAATCCTCATCACTTTCTATCTGCTGGGTAACCAATTGGATCGTAGTATCTCTTGTTGCGAACTCCTCGGTGAGCCCACCAATAGATGATGATTCTATAAGAATAGTCGTCCTTCCTGTCGTGGACCCCTCAATGGACCCACTGCGCGTCATTAGTTGCACCTGATTGAGCAACTCTAAAGATATATTTGCCTCAGAAGCAATAGGAACCGTTTTGGACCCCTATTTGGGCCCATTAACGTCTATAAGATAAGTCTTCTGAAGCCCATTCAAAAGAGCCGTTTGAGCAACTTTAGAAGTGTTGCTTCCGCGAGGCATTATACCGCTTCCCTCGAGTTCCGCACACCCTGGTTTCAATAACCGGGGGGGTGAGCTCACCCCCCCTTGCCACGTGTCCTTAGCTGGTTGGCTGGTTCTGCGGCGACAGCAGATGGCGTGGGACTCGAGGAGCCAGTCGATGGTTTCGAGGGGGTTTCTTTAATCTCCTCTGCTCTCATTTCCCTTCCACTCTGAGTGTTTTCTTGCCTCTCTTCTACTCCGCTTCTATCTCTCTTCCACTCATTACTAATTTGAGCTCTCTTCTGTCCCTGTTCCGCACTCTCTGCTCCTGCAAAGTTCCCCTTTGGGTTGTGCCCTCTGACGCCTGTCCGTGTCTTCCCCAAAGTGGAAGTCTTTTGCCTACCCCCATCCCCCAATGCCACCAACTCTCGTCCTTTCTGACCTCGAGCCTGCATGTCGTTTTGGAAGTTGCTTTCCAAAGGAGAACTGCCCTTTCTAACTTTACCCCAGTCTGTCTCTGTGCGGCGCTTTCCACCACCAACTCCACAGAGTTGACTGCCATTTTTGGGCATTTCTTGCATCTCCTTTTGAGGCTCCCCTCTGTGGGTACCAAGGCCTTCCGAATCCGGAGTATTGTGCAAGTCCACCGTTGGATCTGTCTGGTTTGTTGTCCCTTTTGGAGGCTTTGGATCTGATGGTCAAGCCTCTGTGTTGACCACCTATGATCGAAGACCCAAGTCTTGGACCTAATCCCTCCGCCGTGAACCCATGGCCGTGCTCTGTCCCTCTCGCCGCCTTGATGATCTCTCTATGAGCGCGCTCCACCTCGTGAGCCCCATCTATGGTAAGGTCCCACTGAGTGTCCACCACTTCTTTGTAGGAGCGGTTGTCTCTGAGCGCCGAGGGGATAGTGGGGGACATGATGGCCGCTGATTCCACCTCCAATTCCGCTCGCTTGTTGAGAATGAATCAGATCAAATAAGCTTCCTCGTAGGAGTATACCTTCGCGAAGTGAGGCATCAAAGCTATGTCAGTACTCCTAATGAGAACCCTGGCGGAGACAATCTCCGAGCGGCGTACAGTCTTCTCGTTTATTACTTCGATGGAGCCGAAGTCAGCAACGATTTCTTGTAAGGCTTCTCGTTTCCAAAAGTGAAGAGGTACATTATGAATCCATATCCAAAAATTTTCCCCCTGTGGCAGCTCCGCTCCGAAGCTAGGAGACCATGCGGCAAACTCCAATTTGAAGTGGCCAAAGTCGATAATGCCCATCTCAGTTAGTTCGCTCACCTTCTCCAGTGACAGGAAGGAGACCAGAAACTGGAGATGGCCTAACTTCTTTACCACCCAGTCTCGGTGAGCTTTCATTAACCATTTAGCACTTAACGCTTGGAGAATATGTGTCTCTGAGGGGCTCCCCGCCTTAACCTTGGCTATAGCGCACCATTGGCGCAGCCACTTCTCCTCCCTCGTGATGATCTCTAGACTGTTAGCGAGTTGGATAGAGGTGGGGCTATCTGGGGATCTACCCCTGCTGACTGGACGCTCATCGTCCTGGTTGGACTGAATCACGTTGGTGCACACGTACGATAAGTGTTCCCACTTCATGCATTTGAGGCATCTGACCTCCTTGGTGCAATCTTTTCGGTAATGGCCCATATCTCCATAATTGAAACAAGGTATTGGTTTGCGCTTCCCTCTTCGATTCCTCTTCCTGTGTTCGGAAATGGTGGTTGTGGAGTTGGTCTGTTTTGTGAAACTCTAGTTAGCCCCTTGAGCCCCAATTTCCTTATCTTCAGATATCCCAGTGTCCGTTGTAACCCCGTTCTCCCCCTCGTGGGCCCGCTCAACGGTGGATTCCGGAGTAGTCCAGGGGTTTCTTTGAGGTTGTGGAGAGTGGCATTTGTGATGGGAATGAGAGTGGTTGTGATGGTAGGAAGATGCAATAGCATACTTTGAAGGTGAGTAGGCATGACTCTTATTTCTCTTATTTGTGACTAGCGTCCATTCCTCCCTATCAAGTTGACGCTCAGCCTCCATTGTAATCCCACCGTGCAGCGCCCCTCCATGGGCCCAGTCGATGCTGGATTTATGCGCTGGCAGAGGGTTAAGTTGTTGGGGTGGAGAAATGTGATGCTGCCGTTGATGGTGGCGGTAAGGTCCTTGGTTATGGAAGTGGTGTCTGTCTTGTTTGTAGTGGTGCCCGTTCAGTAGAGATTTCTGTTGAAACTCTAGTTTTGAATGGTCCCTGACACCCTGATCTTGTCCCTCTCCATAGAGGCGACGCTGGACAAAGGGGGGAGGGTCTTCTTACGCCACACTTGGCCTGTAGGAGGGCCCCCTCCATGGGCCCGTCCCCTATGTAGCCCCTCTTGGCGATGATGACCCCCATTCCCCTCCTGAAGTGCGTTGCTTTGTGCTCGTACCAGGGAATGCGATGGCCTGAGCCGATGGGAACCCCCCTCTCTTGAGGTGGTTTGGTTCAGAGGTGGATTTTGCTCCGTGACGGAGTTATGGTGGGGGATTGGCGGCAGTGTCGGGGCTTCAATGGGTTCTGTAGGAAGTTCAGCAGTGGGAGGAGGGGGGTGTGGGAGGGTGGCGGACCCTCTCGTTGGGCCCGCACCCACTGAGTTCGAGAACGGAAAGCATCGTCAGAGAAGGGTATGGTGAAGGTGAAGTAGAGTGGGAAGCCGGAAAGAAGGTGAAGTGGTTAGAAGAGCAATATTGGCGAAGCTAAAGTGGGTTAAGGAATTGAACTAGAAAGGAGAGGGTTGAGAGAGGTTGTCGTCAGTAGTTTTTTGGTGGGGGAGAGGGGAGGAGGGAAAGGAGGGGGAGGCGAGGGGGGTCGGGAGTTGGTAGGAGCCCCATCTTTTCAATTCCTTAATAAATCAGTTGTTAAAAAACCCTAAACTCCATTAACATCTCTTAACGCCTCTCACTCTCTCTACTCCTAATTACGGCGATTACTAACAAATTAAAAATTGGTAGAAGTGGAAGGAATACTGCAAGCGCATGCATCCCGATTGAAACTATAGGCGATCATGCATTAATGTTTGTTGAGTACAATTACACGATATTTGTCTATATCTATCATTCCTTAAACGTAAAACCCAACTACATCTCCTTCATGAACCCCTTGCAAACAATATTATTCCATTTGTATTATTAAGCATTGACCTATTTAAAGCCGAGGACGTTGGAGATTTTAATATGGAAGACAGAGAGCATCTAGTCATATAAACTCACCTTTGTTTTTGACGAAGAAGATGGTGAGTCGCTCAAGTGGCCCCGATCCCCGTGTAGTACAACCCTGCCACCTCTAGCTACTAGATTAATGCGAAACACATTTTTCTTCAGAAATATCAGTAAAAATTTATAATGTATCACATTTTCTTTTAAAAATGTGTGGGAGTCAAGAATTGAAAACAACTTATCATCTTGTTTAGAGTACAGTTTCCCTTTATTCCAATAATAATAATTTTACTAATTAAACTTGGAGCCAGCACTGTCACATTTACCCAATAGCCGGACCCGGCATTGGATCGGAACTGACCCGATCTATACAGGTCCGGATCTGGGTCCGAGTCCGGATCCTAAAATAAGATCCAATGCACTTTCGAGTCCGGGTCCGCTCAAAAAAGATACGACTCGAACCGGACCCGGACCCGTTAAAAAATACCTCAAAAATATGAAATTTGAATAAGAGTGTTATAGGGATATACATATAAATATTAATTGTTGAATATAGATGTGTAAATATAATACTTATTCATGTACATAAGTGCAAAATTGTTGGAGCCGTAGGATATCGGGTGCAACATACTTACGTGCAAATAATTATTCTCCGCTACCGAACCCGTCGGGTAAACTTTTTTAACTAGGACCCGGATCCGGTTCTTGCAATACTGGGTTCGGGTCCAATTTTTTGACCCTTGAGGTATTGGGTCCTGGTAGTGGAGGATCCGACCCGATAGGACCCGATACCAGCTCTACTTGGAGGTCTAATATCATTGCAATTTGCAATCAATAATTTATAGAGGCCCTTAACGTACATATTCCTTCTTCATACCCAGCCCAACATTGACATTTGTTTGGGCCTCTTTGGTAGCCCACTTTTCACTTTATGCTTATAAAAGAAAAAGAAAAAGAAAAAGAAAAAAAATCTTAGAATTGGAAAAGATCAGTGATTCTATCAAGTGCATTAAGATGGGAACGACTTCTTCATTGTACGCAAGTATTTGTATTCTCTCTATGACGGTGATCCGAGCCCCTGGCGCACCAAGTTTTTTGAGGTGTTTAAAATTGAACATGAGTTTGATTAGGAGAAGAAGAAGAAGAAGAAGAAGAAGAAGGAAGCGTATGAGGTTGATAGTATATGATAGCTTGCCATATATGTTTGTTGGGAGTAATCGGTCAGTGTCTGTTTATGCGCATGACGTGATTATGAGGGCTTAAAGGCGAACTGTATGTATTTACGTCACTGATAGGCCAGTGAAGAGAAACTTTCTTAAGGTGGATTGGGTTGGCGACACTGGAGTTTTCGATTTGGGAGATAAGTTTACAGTCGCTAGTACCAGCTTATTGATCGTAGCCATGTGCTTAATGTTAGGATTGTGTCTTGTATACTCGTTGTTCGGATTAAAAGAAGGTAATATGAAGCACGGAGGTCGAAGGGTCGAAGCGAGTAGGAGGAGAACAGCAGCAGCAGCAGGTGCAAGCTAGTTGCGGTTGATCAGTCATGGTGACAGTCAATTGCACCCCCCGACCGCACCCCCGACCGCTCGTTGTACTGGGAATTCAGGGAGTGGTACGGTCGACCAGTCTTGTTGGACGGTCGACTGCCCGCAGCGCTGATTCATTTTTGGGCTTCGATTTGTTAGGTCGGTTCAGCCCAATCTTCAACTCCAAGTTAGATCGGGCGGCTCCTATTCAGTTACTTCTTTTCCAGGTTTTATCGGACGACTGAGGATCAAGATTAGACCTAGGTTTTCTCTCTATTCTTCTATATATATTGTAAACTCCTCCAATATGAGAGGTAGTACTTCATAGATTCTTTTCTCCATTGCAAATAGAGGCTCGAGAGAGAGATAGTTCTTGGTGGGTGAGTTTAATTCCTTATGTCAAGTGAATCAGTAACTCCTTGTAATCTCCTCTAGTTGAATATCAGATCTCCCTATATTTCCCCCTAGATTAAGCAAAAGCTAACCGGGATAAGTTATCGTTATTGTGTTTGTGTTAGTTTCGTGGATCTACTTGCTTGCTCAATTTATTCGCCTCGTCTACTTCGACTTCCTCATTGCTCTAATTAGTTCCACTGCTACCAGAGCGCATTTGTTGACGCCCCAATCCCAATAACTGGTATTAGAGCTTCAGGTAACCGAGTTCCATGGTTAAGATGACAGGCCATAGTATTTTGAAGATCAAGCAGTTCGTTGGTAAGATCAATTTCAATCTTTGGAAGACTGACATGTATGATGTTTTTGTTCAAGAGCGGTTGCAGTCAGCAGTAAAGAAGAAGGAAAAGCCAAAAGATATGAAGGATGACGTTTGGAAAGATATTCGTGAAAGAGCCATAAGTCTAATCCGATTATCCTTGGCGGACGAGGTCAAGTGCATATTTCTTGAAGAAATTGACGCGGCGAGTCTGTGGGAAAGACTCATAACTGACTACTTTGGTTCGTCGTTATTAGATTGGATGCATTGGAAGAGGAACTTGTTCCATTTTTCTATGAAGGAAGGTACCGATCTCCAAGACCACATTACAGAGTTCAATAAGGTATTATCTAAACTTAAGGCGATCAACGCAGATGTGTGTGAGGAAGATAAAGCTTTCAACCTGATATATTCACTGTCGGATTCGTACGAGCCTTTGATCACGACCATGCTACACGGTAGATCTGCCAAGGAGAGTATTTCGATAGATGGTGTAATCAAGGCATTGAAGGAAAATCAACTTAGGAAGGAGAGCCATAAATCTTCATCGTCTATTTCTACAAGTTGTGTAGCAGTGGATGGTCCTTCGGGGGGAAGACAAAGTGCTTTGCAAAATGATTCGATCCGTTGCCGATATTGCAAGAGGTCAGGGCATATCAAGAAAGACTGTTGGAAATTGCAGAATCAAGAGAGCGCCAAGAACGGGAGTTCAACCGCTAATGTAGTTAGTGTCTTTGGTCCCTTTGATTCAGGTGGTTCGTGTCTTCTTGTTTCAAATTCTTTAGAAGTGGATTCTAGTTGGTTTCTTGACTCGGGGAGTTCTCCTCGTGTTTGCTCCAAAAGGGAGTTGTTTTCTATTTATAAGTCTACTACGGGGCGTTGTGTGATAACGGGAACTGGAGAGATTTGTGAAGTAGTGGGTGAGGGGACGGTTGAGTTGAAGATGTCAGGTCTACACATGTTCACTTTAAGGGATATTTTGCATATTCCTCTGTTGAAACGGAATCTAATTTCCTTGGAAAATCTTGATGCACGGGGTTGCAGGTACACAGCTCGATGTGGAGTTCTATCTGTTTTTCAGGGTCGTCGTAAGGTGATTAAAGGTATGAGAATGGTTGGGCCAAGCCAACATAATCTCTACAAGATTTGGGGAATTTCGAAATACTTGCGCAAGTGTTGCTCCTTTTCCCGTTATTCCCGCAAGCTCAGCTAGTTTGCCGCAACTAGATTTATCGAGATGAGACCACAACGTTCGAATATCGTCAAGAGGTGGAGAAAGCCTAAGGGTAGGTGGAGTTCGTACGAAGTTTGGCAACTTCGTGAGTACATCTACTGAGGTGGGCCTTTGAGGGGCTGCACTGGATTTGGTGAGATTGGGTAGAGATCAGTTCAACTGGAAGAATAAGCTATTGTTCTAAATTTTCTTTGCAAGTAGAATTTATTAGAGTTTGGAGATGAGTAACACATCATGTGATAACACTCGTACAAAATCCAAGGTGGAGTTTGTTAGGATTGTGTCTTGTATACTCGTTGTTCAGATTAAAAGAAGGTAATATGAAGCACGGAGGTCGAAGCGTCGAAGCGAGTAGAAGGAGAACAGCAGCAGCAGCAGGTGCAAGCTAGTTGCGGTTGATCAGTCATGGTGACAGTCAATCGCACCCCCCGACCGCTCGTTGTACTGGGAAGTAGAGAGTGGTACGGTCGACCGGTCTTGTTGGATGGTCGCCCGCCCCCGGCGTTGATTCATTTTTGGGCTTCGATTTGTTAGGTCGGTTCAGCCCAATCGTCAACTCCAAGTTAGATCATGCAACTCCTATTCAGTTACTTCTTTTCCAAGTTTTATCGGACGACTGAGGATCAAGATTAGACCTAGGTTTTCTCTCTATTCTTCTATATATATTGTAAACTCCTCCAATATGAGAGGTAATACTTCATATATTATTTTATCCATTGCAAAGAGAAGCTCGAGAGAGCGATAGTTATTGGTAGGTGAGTTTAATTCCTTGTGTCAAGTGAATCAGTAACTCCTTGTAATCTTCTCTAGTTGAATATCAGATCTCCCTATATTTCCCTCTGGATTAAGCAAAAGCTAACCGGGATAAGTCATCGTTGTTGTGTTTGTATTAGTTTGGTGGATCTACTTGCTTGCTCAATTTATTCGCCTCGTCTACTTCGACTTCCTCATTACTCTAATTAGTTCCGTTGCGACCAGAGCGCATTTGTTGACGCCCCAATCCCAACACTTAATTGACCAATGCCCCTACTACTTCTGTGTGCTTGTGCTAGACTATACTAGTTTTTTTGTTTCACTTCGGCTTTCTACCGATCTGTTTTCAATTAACTGCGCACAAATTTTGCTATTACAGTAATAATGTTCCTATTGATTTATCAGCGTTGTTTTGGTTTTCAAATTGATAGTTTTTATTGAAGTCCTATGATATAAATATGCAAATATATCGTCATTTTTTTTTTTATAACAGATGACTGAGTCATCGATTCATTAATGCTGAATTAACGAAGCAAAGCAGTACAAGCCATGTCCATTACGGGTCTAAACGCACCATAATATCCCACATCAAAATACATCAAATTACAACAAACTACCAGCCACCACATCTAAATAAAAACTGAAACAACAAAAGCATCCATCAAGTGCGTCTTCTGTAGAAGCTGGAGGTACGCGTACTTCTCTTTCCCTTCTTGTGTACTATTCTTCGGAATATGTCACGCCCCGCTTCCCAAAACACGAAAATACGGGTGCGAGACTAAGGCCCAGCGAATGATGCGAACAGACCATTCATGAGCTGTACAAGTAAACTCAACAACAAGATAATAAAACAATCCACGTAGGCATGTAAATCACAATGTGATAATCAAAGTTCAAGACATAGTCCATAATATAACCAACAACTGGAAATATAAATAGTTACGGGCCAAACAAGCCCGGATTACAAAAAGAGTTACAAGGAGTAAAATACAACTAAAGATAACATGATAACAATAAACTAGAACACTTGGTCAACGACACCTTCTGGTAATTCTCTATTTGGGCCTGCAAGTATATTATAACAAAAGAAAAGAAAAGGGAAACAAGAAGACGCCCGTTAATATAAGTCACGGGCCGCAAGGGGTACAAGCTAAGAAAAACAGGTACAAAATTAAACAAAAGGAAAACAAGAAAAGAGCAAGGAATCGAGAGTCATAAAATAGGGAAAATGCAATATACAAACATGATTATGAACAAGGCAATATGGAACAAGTGACATATAAAACAAGTAATCAAGTAACAAGTATCGAGTCAACCTGAACATGTAACGTGTACTTGGATCATGCAAATGTACGCGTTAAACTTATGTATAATGTTTGATTCTATCTAGGTAGCACATCATGCATCCATATTTTTACTACGTGGTTGCTACAGTCAATGCAATTTCGTTTAGATTTAGTGGTGAGTTTTATAGGTCACGTACTCAGGAAAACATGTACATTCAATATTGTATCGAGATACGTGCAAACTTGTAACGTGGAACATGTAGAGTGTAAATTTGTAACGTGAACATGTAAACTTGTAATTCGCAATCTTGCAACTTGTAAGTTGCAACTTGCATCGGGAAACCATGAGCTCCCGTCCGAGTACGCTCTTCTATAGTGCCCACTACTTAAATCTTTCCCTTATACCCCGGCTTGTTACTTTTATTAATTTGTTAACACAATCATAATGCAATGAGGATAATGTCAAGGTATGGACAGGGAACATCAAGGAATTGTGCATGAAATATGTTCTTAAGTCATGAAATGCAAAACGTGTAGTTTTAATGTCATATTTGGGTCTAATTTATTATTACATATATGGGTCTAACTTATTATTACGTATATGGGTCTAACTTATTATTACGTATATGGGTCTAACTTATTTTAGAGTCATATAAATAATTTTGCAAGTACGAGGTAACTGATCACATATATAAAACTTAAACAAAATTTAAGAAAACATTAAAACAACATTCAAACCACTATTATGGGAAAAATAATTATTTACACTAACATGTATAATTCCTAAAAGTCCATATGTTTGTATTTATTTGTGTTCGTGTCATGCATAGGATACAAAGTATTCACGATCTCATGTGAATACAGGATCGACGGATTAGGTATAGAAATGGGTATCAATTCGACTTATGAATGCGAATTGGAGTCAAAAATAATATACTTGCGGTATTTTTACAAGGGCTTGTACTAGAATAAATAAAATTGTACAAGAGATACTTGCCTTTTTGACGAAAATCACGCGCGAAAACATGTGCAAGAAATCCAAGCAATAAAGTCAGCAACTAGAGCAAACTTCACACCGGGATGAGATCCAAACACGGGATAGCAAGACTGGATCTGGTGTGCACAGAATGCAAAACACTGAATCCAGCCAATAGACTCTTCTCTACCCACCGGATCTGGGCCAAAACAGGGAACAACAATCTCCGATTCGCTCCAACAAAACACCGAACACCAATTACACCCACTCACGCATCTCCTTCTTCAACGCGTCGAGAGAGGGGGAGAGAGATCGCGGGAGAACGAGAGCGGCGGAGTGCGCTCACGGCGACTGGACCCCGACGAAGACAGCGGCACCACGTCGGGAAGCGACGGTGGCGACGGCAATCTCGAGGGCTTCGATGCTCGAAGGTGCCCTGTTTTGGCGCTCGAAACAGGGGAGGCGGAGTGAGCAGCGACTGGATTGTTCGACGATGACGACGAAGAGCAAGGGGGTTCGGAGGTGCTGGCGGTGGTTGGCGGAGGCAACAGCGAGGCGAGGGGGGGTGTGGTCGACGATGAAGGAGTCGATTGGGTTCGTCGATGGTGAGTTGGGTTCGGTCGAGCGAGAGGTTGGGCGAGGGACAGAGGTGGTGACGACGAGGAAGGAGATGGGGTGGTGAGGCGAGGGCGACGGTGAAGGGATGGTGGTCGGAAATGATGGAAGGGGGGAGAATGAGGAAGACGATGGAAATGGGTTGACGATGGGGTATTGGCGGAGCAATGGGTTTGCGGTGATGGGCGGTTTGAAGACGAAGGTGAAGTGGTTCTTCGAGTGGTGTACGGGGATGGAGGGAGACGGAGCTAGGCGATGGGGTGATGGTTGTCGGCACTCGAGCGGGTGACGAGGAGGAAGATGGGTTGAGGGGTACGGGGAAGATGAGGTGTTTTGGGTTTTGTTTTGTTTGGTTGGTTTTGTTTTTGTTTGTTTGGTTTTAATCAGAGAAGAAGGGAGAGAGAGTACGGGAGAGAGAGAGATATTAGTATAATAAAAGTATAGAAATAATATAAAATTAAGGTGTAGAGTGATTTTAGGGAGAGGGGGTTACGAGACTACAATTAATAGGCTGATTGTATGGAGAAGAATTAGAGGCAATTAAGATTGTTATAACTGCTAAGTTAATGATGAGAGATTTAATTTGGGGATTACAGGGGGTAGGAGAGATTAGGGAAATTGTTGATCTAGTCAACAAGAAAGTTTGGGTTTGGGCTAGTGGTTCAAGACCCAATAGAGGATGGGCTTGGTCTATGGGCTCAAAACAATTTAATTATTAAAATATTGAATTGGGCTCAAAATAAATAATTAGACCATTGAGTTTGATTTAAACAATTAGCTTGGGTTCATACAATTTAAATTACTGGGCTTATAATAAAAATTGGGTTCCAAAACATTTCAAATATTAAAATAGTTGAATAATCAAATATTGGGCTTCACAAAATAGTTTGAATATCATATTAAATTAAAAGAGAATAGTTTAATTTAAAATACGAGAAAATACTTGAAAATACAAATTAACGGAAACAAGGGTTATATAATCCATCCTGAGCTTCTTCCTGGCGCCCACATACCCTGCCCAATCATGTATGAGAAGAAAGATTTTATGCATCGAAGTAGAAAATCTATAATGAAGATTACGAAAGCATAAATCGTTTCGGTCTAGCCATAGACTCCAAAGGGTTGCCGCGACCGCTAAATCCCATTCTCCTATGTCCTCCTTCCTAATTAGACTCTCCCTCCACAGACCCCAGACGTCTGTGGTTGACCTAGGGTACCTAGTACAACCGAAACCTCTACAAACAATCTCCCAAGTCAGAACCGCATTATTACACGTGAAGAAAATGTGTGAAGTGTCGTCGTCTTCTAGTAGACAATAAGTGCACCTGATATCTATTTGCATGTTTCTTTTCTTCAAATTAACTTTGGAAAGGACGGCGTTATTGTGGACTAACCAACAGAACACTCTAACTTTCAACGGCGATTGAGTTTTCCAAATGACATTCTCAACCAAACATCTGAACCCCCCATCATTTAGCCATCTGTACATAGATGCTACTGAATAGTTCCCTGAGTGGACTAAGTTCCAGCATCGTTGATCTTGGTCGTTACTCATTTGTCCCCCTTCCATTTGAATCAGCCGATTAAGCTCCTCAAACTGTCCTATACTCTCTAGGGATAGCTTTCCGTTAACGATAAAACCCAATTTCCGACCTTCCGAACGTCTGCCACTAGAGAATCTTGGTCCCCGGCGGCTTCTGCAGCAAGTGGGAATCTATTTTTTAGGACGGTATTCCCGCACCATTTATCCTTCCAAAACCTCGTGCTCTTCCCATTTCCAATACTGCATGTAGTGTTGGTATTGAAGATATCCCCCTGCATCGTTACCCCCTTCCAAAGCAAAGAAACTCTACCCAAGGGGCTCCATCCTCCAAATCGGAATTTTTTCCTTTTACGAAACAAATCAAACGAGTGCCCCCACCACACTTTCCTTTGTCTGTAGATTTTCCACCACCACTTGCTTAACAAAGCCCGATTCATTACGTGCAGATTGATGATTCCTAACCTGCCGAATTCTCTTTTCTTACAGACTCTTCCCCATTTGACTAGATGGAACCCTCTGTTCTCATTTGTGCCTTTCCATAAGAAGCGCCTTCTCAGCTTGTGTATCTTGTTAATTACCCACTTGGGTAACTCATAAACTGACATAATATAAAGATGAATTGAACTAATGACCGAGTTCAGCAAAGTTATCCTGCCTCCTAATGAAAGATATTTGCTCTTCCACCCTACTAGCTTCTTAGAAATCCTATCTATAATCGAGGACCAATCTTCTCTAAGCAGCATCCATGGTCTAATTGGTGTTCTGGGATATTTGATCGGGAATTCTGCCGTTTCGCATCCTAACATAGCCGAAATAGTGGATGTTGGCATTGATACGTGGTCGCTAATCGGGGTAACACAGCTCTTTCGAAGGTTTTCTCTCAAACCTGACAAGCTTTGGAAGCAGAGTAGGGCCGCTTTAATTGCTATGATTTCTTCGACCTTAGCCCTCCCGAATAATAGTGTATCGTCCACATATTGGAGAATAATCATCGGTTGAACAATACCCTTAATCGGGATTCCCTTGATCACGTTGGACTCTTGTGCTCGTTTCATCATTTCGGCCAGCCCATCGGCGATGATGGCGAATAACAGTGACGAGATAGGATCTCCCTGCCGTAGCCCTCTTTTGCATCTAATTTCCTTCCCCTGCCACCCATTAAACTGTATGAACGATTTTCCTCCTTGGACAAAACACCGGATCCACGATCTCCATTTGTCTCCAAATCCTTTCAGTCGTAGGGCTTCGTCAATGCAATCCCAATTGACCAAGTCATACGCTTTTTGGAAGTCTATTTTAAGGAGAAATCCATCCATCCTTTCTCAGTTCCCCTTGAAAACTAATTCGTGTACATTCGCAATACTGTCCGTGATGTCTCTTCCACGGATAAAACCGCTCTGTGACGATGAGACTACGTTGTCCAAATTTGGCGCTAATCTTTGTGCCAAGACTTTGGTGATTATCTTGAAAGATCCATTAAGTAGACTGATCGGACGGAAATCCTCCTCAGTTCGGACTTCTTGCTTCTTCAGAATAAGGATAATTGACACATAATTTAGTCTTTCGAGGTTTGTCGTTCCCTCATGAAACTCTTTGAAAATATTCATCATGTCTGCCTTGATGACCTGCCAGTAGATATTGTAAAAAAATATTGGCAATCCGTCCGGTCCTGACGCCTTTTCCTGGCCCAGCCTCTTAATTGCTTCCCTGACTTCCTCTTCTGTGAAAGTTCCTTCGATTCCCTCACTCCCATCGATTCTTGAAGAACTCCACATATCAGTCGACAGAAGGCATCTATTTGGTTCGCTTCATCCTAGCAGTTCGTGAAACCTCTTATCTAGGTGAGCTTTAATATGGTCTTCATTCTCAGTCCAAATTTCGTCAATCTCTAACCCCGTTATACTGTTTTGTCTTCTCCTCCCACTTGCCACCGTGTGAAAGAATTTTGTGTTGGAGTCCCCTTCCTTTAGCCATTGGATTCTCGACCGTTGCTTCCAATGCATTTCCTCTAATGAAAGGATTTGTAGTATCTTGAGTCTCCCATTTGCTAGCTCTTCCTTTTCCGAGTCCGTAAGATCTTTGTCCTCTTGAATGGATTCCAACTCGTCGATCCTATTGCCTATATCGTCATATTTTGATTATGTCTTATTTTGAAATAGAAAAAAGAGAGAAAAAAGTATGGATTCCTATTTAACTAACACATGTACAATGCACGGTTTTATTCTATTTAACTAACTCATGTACTATGCATGATTTTATTAAAAAAACTAAGGTAAAATAAAAACATCAATCCCTCAAACATGGTCTCTTCTCCTTTTCACTTTATCAATCTTACAAAATCTCACGGCCCTTTCCAAACTCACCCTCATCCTTACTCACCCCCCCCCCCCCCCCCCCAAGCAGTTTTAATAATATTCAATTGTATAACATTATTGTTTACTAGTAATTCTTTAAACCAACTACTTATGTGAGGATGATAATGAAAATTTTGGTAATTACGGCAGAAATGATATTCATAAGTTTCTCTCAATTCTCACATTTTTTTGAAGTTCAATATAATTTTATGAACCCCTCAAAATTATTTTTTTTGTGTAATTTGCACAGGATAACACTAGTAATATATTATGTCAAACCACTTTTGGCAAAAGGATTTTTCTTTTTAAAATAAAAATACGAGAGCAAAAAGGAGGCAACTATCCCACTACTTCTCCATCCAAAATTTGAATTATCTTATATCCCTCAATCAAATCCTGCATTATTATATAGATGTAATTATATGAATATTTTTTATAATTCTTCTTCTTATTTTCTTATTTTTTAAAAAAATTATGTGCAGTATTTCACGGGTTATATTACACATTATATTATATTATATTATATAAAATTGTGCAATATTGCACGTGATATTACACATTATATTATATTATATAAAACTGTGCAATATTGCACAAGGGTACAATAGTTTTGGTAATGTAGAACCATTTTTAGGAACATTCATTTTTTGGTTGCCTAGGTTTGCTCAACCTGCATTAGCTTTTAGGGGTGTATGGTATACAGTAATGTGCAAGGAGACTCAGCATGCTGTAGGAATTTGTACATGAAAATACTTGTTTGGGTAACAAAAAAAATAGATAGACTTAGAAGTCATTTTATTTGGAACGAGTTAGGGGCAGATGGAAAGTGATACTCGTTGATCAAGTGGGGAATGGTTTGTAGACGAAAAGATTTCGGAGGTTTGACAATTATCAATCTTCGACAGATGAATCAAGCACTATTCACTAGTAGAAAATGCTACAGTCGCAATAGAAATTTTTCTTGTAGAAGAGTACAATTCCATGGTTAGTGTACATTTGTAAGTGATTTTTCTTCATTCCCTTGTAATTGTGCTGTTGCGAAATCTCTCCTGGTTAATGTATACATTCGCAACAGAATTTTAACTATCCCTTGCGAATATTAGCCACAATAGAATATATGCAATGGAAGTTGTACCTTGCTATCTCCATATACAAGAGAATATTTACAACAAATTCGTCTCTTGCAAGTGTGTTTTAAAAGGGATTTTTTCCGTTGCTAATGAACTATTGCTACAGAGATCTGCAAGATACTGATTCCCTTGCAATTGCTATATCGCGAATGCAATTGCACATATTTTTTCTTCATTACTGATTATATTTGAATGGCTTAACCAAATTTACAAATTAAAATAATGTATTTTGACAATGAAGAACATATAATTATTTCACATATTGATTCACACAATTATATAAAGAAAACACAATAATGCAAAATAAATTTGAATATTATATAATTCAGAACCTTCTCATTACAAAATTTTTTGTTTGTTTCATAGTGCCAAAACAACAATACATTCTAGAATAAAAGATAAGTTGTGAAACTCCAAGAAACAAAATTAAATGTTTTCAAAATAACTTTTAACCCGCTACTGCTTCCATGTATCCCCAACTTCACTTTTCACGTAAGGTCTTCTACATGTTCCTCATTACCCACTGTCTCATAGTCATCGCCACTACATATAGACTACATGAAAAAGAAACAATACAAAATTAGAACTTGTTATTCAATATATATAGATAATATATTATCCAATTGAGGCAATTAAATATATAGCTACCTCTTGTCGTATTTGACTACTGGATGAGTCGACAGTAGTATATTCCAACCTTTGTTTCAAGGCTTCCAATTTATCAGGATGCAGCTCACAAAAGAAGTCCATAAGAACTTGATTTTGTATTGCCAACTTGTCACACTTTTTGAACAAAGATTTAACAGTTGATTCTTCTTGTATCCTTTTATCTATTGTTGATTCCGATGAGAGAGAACCAGCATCATCTTCCTTTCTATTTCTCAGAATTTTTGTTCCTTTAAGTCTACTGCGGTTCTTCTTTGGACTGCCAAACACACTGTAGACGCACCTATCTTGAACTTCTTGGGGCAGCTTTGATGGACCTGGATTTTCAAAACCTTGTAACTTGAGTGCAGCTTGTTTGACAGAAAAAGTCAAAGCATCCTAAAATAAGAAAATGAATAATTGATATACATGCCACAATAAGAATCTTCACAAAAATATTGAAGAAAGCAAATCTTACCACCATAATGAGGTTCTTGTTCTTCTTTGTTTCATTCTTGTATTCTTTGTTAAATGTTCCATATGATATCTTCGCAATTTGGTCGACAGTCAACTTATCGACTTTTAATTTTTTCTTCTGAAAAAAAATACTTAATTTGAAGGTTATAATTTTGTAGATATAATTGGAAGGAAGAGAAAATGAGAATTTTAATGTTTCTCTTACCAGCTTATACTCCGTCTGCGCATACGAACTTGATCCCAAGTGATGATCAAAATCATTTGATAGTCGATTTCTGCTGCACTGCAATGATTTTTTCTGCGAAAGTTTACAAAATATGTAATGCACACAGAAAGAAGGCTGATAGAAGTCACATTTAATTAAGAACTGCAGCAAATAGTCATAGCATAAACAATTCACCAGTCATAGCATAATTCATTTAATATAAGTAGGATAATTGAACATCCATGTTGTACCAATTTACAGGTTTTAGAGATATAAGACAAGCACTCACTTGAGGAAAAGATGCATTTGAATATGTATTCTGGCATGCTATGATTATGTACATATGTTCAGTATATTTCTTGTAGGATAATGGCTCGATTCTGGTTCAGTTTGTTTTGGAGTATCTGCAGCAAATGAAAGTTCCAGTATAGCAGTCGACTGGGTTGGAGGATCAGGCGACTGTCCAGAGGAGTTTTAAAGACTAAAGATACAGCAGCAGTAGTCAGTCGACTGATCAGTCGACTGTCCCGAAGGAAGTATCAGTCGACTGGTAATTCGACCAGTCGACTGTCGGCAGGTTTTGGATCCAGAATAGGCCCATTTCGAAAAGGCCTAATAGTTTCCTATAAATACAACCCGTTAGGGTTTTGTAAGTAGAGACGAAATTAGATACCTCTTTTCGGATTTTGCAGCCGTCATCTCTTGTAAACTTTGTTTTTGCCCATCGTTGATTATAGCAAGAAGAAACCCCAACCGCCCCGTGGATGTAGGCATGTGTTTTGCCGAACCACATTAAATCTTGTGTTCTTGTGTTGCTTGCTTTTCTGTTTTTCTCGCTGTTTCTCTCGTTTGATTGTTGGTTAGTTTGTATTCCGCACAACAAGTGGTATCAGAGCTGTTGGTTCGACCTAGAGGGAGATGGCGAGTGATGCAGATGCAACCAAGGATGTTGTGGGATCAAGTTCGTCCAGAACAACGATTCACAACGCAAAATTTGAAGTTGAAAAATTTGATGGGACAAACAATTTCGGGATGTGGCAATGTGAGGTGTTGGATGTTCTTGTTCAACAAGAACAAGATGTTGCTTTGGAGAAAGAAAAACCAAAGGATATGTCCGAAGCAGATTGGAAGAAGTTGAATCGAGTTGCGTGTGGGACTATTCATCTCTTTATTGCGAAGGCTCAGAAGTACGATTTGATGAGGGATACCATTGCTGCGGTGTTGTGGAAGAAACTCGAAGACAAATACATGAGGAAAAGTTTGGAGAATCGGCTGTATTTGAAGAAGAGGCTTTTTCGCTTCACCTATACTGAAGGTATGTCTATGAACGCTCATGTTGAATCATTTAATAAATTGTTGGCTGATTTGTTAAATTTGGATGAGCAAATTAAAGATGAAGATAAAGCCCTAATTCTGTTGAATTCATTACCTGAAAGTTATGATCATTTAGCAACAACGTTAATATATGGAAAAGATACTGTGAAATATGAAGATGTTGCAAATGCTTTGTTGAATAATGAAACTAGGAGAAGGGATAAAATGGTTGATAGAGAAACTTCTGAAGCATTGATTGTAAGGGGCAGGACTGAGACCAGATCTGAGTCCAAATCTGGGAAAAAGGGAAACAAATCTCGTTCCAAATCGAGAGGAGTTTCGAAGGACAGGAAAATACCGGCCAAAGATGAATGTGCTTTCTGTCATGAAAGGGGGCATTGGAAAAAGGATTGTCCAAAGCTACGAAATAAGGGAAATTCGACTGCAAATGTGACTGTTGATAATTTAGATAGTGGCGAGGATTTTTCTTTTGCACTTGCTTCTAGTCCCTCACTTTATCAAGAAGTATGGTTTCTTGATACAGCAGCCTCCTATCATATGTCTTGGAAAAAGGAGTGGTTTACTTCTTTGGAGTATATGGATGGTGGTGTAGTTTTGATGGGAAATGATGCACCTTGTAAGAAGGTAGGAATCGGGAAGATTGAATTGCTAATGCACGATGGTCTTATTAGGGAGCTTTCAGATGTATGGTATGTTCCAGATTTGAAAAAGAATTTGATTTCACTTGGTGCTTTGGAGGCCAGTGGATTGAAATTTGCTAGTGAAGGTGGCATTCTGAAGGTGACTAGCGGATCACTCGTGGTGATGAAAGGGCAAAGAAAAAGGAACTTGTTTTTCTTGCAGGGAAAAACATATTTGGGTCAGGCTGCCAGTGTAACTGAAAGGCCTAAACAGGTTGTTCCCGACTCTACTAGGTTGTGGCATATGCGACTCGGGCATGCAGGAGAAAAGGCCTTGCAAGGGCTTGTGAAGCAAGGGTTGCTTAAAGATGCTAAAGGGTGCAAGTTGGAATTTTGTGAACATTGTGTTTTGGGTAAGCAAACTAGGGTGAAATTTGGTACAGCTGTACATCAGACAAAGGATATCCTCGATTATGTGCACACAGATATTTGGGGCCCTACTCAGACACCTTCTATGAGTGGTAGACACTGGTTTGTTACTTTTGTTGATGATTACTCCAGACGAGTTTGGGTATATACCATGAAGCACAAAGATGAAGTTTTGACATTGTTCACAAGTTGGAAGAAGAAAGTTGAAAATCAGACTGGTAGGAAGATTAAGGTTCTGAGGTCAGATAATGGAGGGGAATACAAGAATGATCCGTTTCTGAAATTGTGTGAAGATGAAGGGATCAGAGGCACTTCACAGTTAGGAAGACTCCACAGCAAAATGGGGTTGCAGAAAGGATGAACAGAACCTTACTTGAGAAGGTGAGATGTATGCTAGCACAGTCTGGATTGAAGAAGACATTTTGGGCAGAAGCTGTTATATATGCAAGCCACATTGTCAACCGTTTACCATCAGCAGCACTTGAAGGCAAAACGCCTATTGAGGTATGGAGTGGTAAACCTGCATCTGATTATAGTTTTTTGCATATATTTGGTTGTCCTACTTATTTTCATGTAACTGAAACTAAACTTGATGCAAGAGCCAAAAAGGCTATATTTGTTGGTTTTAGTACTGGTGTCAAAGGTTACAGGTTGTGGTGTCCAGAACAGGAAAAATTAGTAATCAGCAGGGATGTGACCTTTGATGAGACCAGCATGATAGGCTCGGGACAGTCGACTGGTGGTCGAGAACAGTCGACTGGTGAGCAGCAGAATAGCGGGAAAGTTCTCCAACAGGTGAGCAGCAGAAGCTCGGGACAGTCGACTGGTGTACAGTATCAGTCGACTGATGATCGACAGCAGCAGCAGAATGGGAGAGTTCTCCAACAGGTGGAGTTAGAAAAGCTTTCAGTTGAAAATCCTGCCCAAAATGATGATGATGTGGTTGATACTGAGAATGATGAAGAAGTTCCTATCCAGCAGGAAGAATCAATTGCAGTAAGAAGGCAAAGAAGAGATATCAAACGACCGTCTCGCTTTACAGATACAGTTGCATTTGCTCTTCCCATTGTGGATGATGAAGTTCCCTCCAACTTCAAAGAAGCCACTAGAAGTTCAGAAAATGCAGATTGGAAAGTTGCTATGGATGAAGAGATGAACTCTCTTCATAAGAATAAGACTTGGGATCTAGTGCAACTACCAAAGGGGAAGAAAGCAATTGGTTGCAAGTGGGTGTATACGAAGAAAGAAGGTCCAAAAGGCAGTGTTCGGTTCAAGGCTAGACTAGTTGCAAAGGGATATGCTCAACAGGAAGGAATTGACTATAATGAAGTGTTCTCTCCAGTTGTGAAGCATCCTTCTATTCGGATTTTGTTGGCATTGGTAGCACAGTTTGATCTTGAATTGACACAGATGGATGTGAAGACTGCGTTCTTACATGGGGATCTAGATGAAGAAATTTATATGTTGCAGCCAGATGGATTTAAGACAGCTGGGAAGGAAAATTGTGTTTGCAGGTTGAAGAAGTCTCTCTATGGGTTGAAGCAATCTCCAAGGTAATGGTATTTGAGGTTTGATCAGTTTATGAAAGTGCAGGGATATTCCAGAAGTGAGTATGATCATTGTGTCTACTTCAGGAAGTTGCAGAATGGTTCTTTCATATATCTGTTATTATATGTGGATGATATGTTGATTGCCTCTAAAAATGCTAAGGAGATTCAAAATTTGAAGAATCAGCTGAGTTCTGAATTCGAGATGAAGGATCTTGGTGAAGCCAAGAAGATACTTGGGATGGAGATAGCTAGAGACAGGGCAAAGGGCATAGTAAGTTTGACACAGAAGCAATATCTTTTGAAGGTGCTGAAACGGTTTGGTATAGATGAGAAAACTAAACCAGTCAGTACACCCTTAGCTCCTCATTTCAGAATTAGTGCTTCTCAGTCTCCAAGTACAGATGAAGAGAGACAGTATATGGCTAATGTACCTTACACTAGTATGGTTGGCAGTTTGATGTATGCCATGGTGTGTACTCGACCAGACATCTCTCAGGCGGTGAGTATGGTTAGTCGATATATGCATGATCCAGGCAAAGAGCATTGGCAAGCAGCTAAATGGATTTTGAGGTACATAAGTGGCACCACAGATGTGGGTTTGAAGTTTGAAAGGGATGACAATATTAGTAGGTTATTGGTGGGTTATGTTGATTCTGACTATGCAGGCGATCTAGATAAGAGGCGGTCTACTACAGGCTATTTGTTTACTATGGCTAGAGCACCTATAAGTTGGAGGTCCAATTTGCAGTCCACTGTAGCGTTGTCTACTACTGAGGCTGAATACATGGCGGTTGCTGAGGCCATGAAGGAAGCTATTTGGATTCATGGACTTTTGAAGAGCTTGGGAATTCATCGGGAGAAGGTGGAGGTACACTGTGACAGTCAGAGTGCTATTCATTTAGCGAAGAACCAAGTTCATCATTCGAGGACCAAACATATTGATGTCCGTTATCATTTTGTGCGTGATTTGATAAAGGATGGTGATATTCATTTGGTGAAGATTGGAACAGCTGATAATTCTGCTGATATGTTGACCAAAATTGTTGGGGCAGCCAAGTTCAAGCATTGCATGAACCTGGCTAATATTTTGCATGTTTGATAATTTGGCATGGGCGGTTGGGATAGTGCTTTGCTATTGGTTTGTTTAGTATGTGATATCATACTAAGGTGGAGTTTGGGTTCTTTTGTTACATTTGGTGATGAGCAGTTGTTTTGGAGTATTTGTGGAGATTGCTTGGGCTACTTGGAAGATCTCGCCTAGGTGGAGATTGTAGGATAATGGCTCGATTCTGGTTCAGTTTGTTTTGGAGTATCTGCAGCAAATGAAAGTTCCAGTATATCAGTCGACTGGGTTGGAGGATCAGGCGACTGTCCAGAGGAGTTTCAAAGACTAAAGATACAGCAGCAGTAGTCAGTCGACTGTCCCGAAGGAAGTATCAGTCGACTGGTAATTCGACCAGTCGACTGTCGGCGGGTTTTGGATCCAGAATAGGCCCATTTCGAAAAGGCCCAATAGTTTCCTATAAATACAACCCGTTAGGGTTTTGTAAGTAGAGACGAAATTAGAGACCTCTTTTCGGATTTTGCAGCCGTCATCTCTTGTAAACTTTGTTTTTGCCCATCGTTGATTATAGCAAGAAGAAACCCCAACCGCCCCGTGGATGTAGGCATGTGTTTTGCCGAACCACATTAAATCTTGTGTTCTTGTGTTGCTTGCTTTTCTGTTTTTCTCACTGTTTCTCTCGTTTGATTGTTGGTTAGTTTGTATTCCGCACAACATTTCTAATATACTGACAAAGATTAATTTAACAATTAACACATAACAGCTTCACTTTCATAGGAGTTAAACACACAACAAATGATAGAAATATTGCATAAATATCAAGGCCATTACAACAACAACAAAATTCATTGGATGATGTGTATGAGAATGGAGTTCAGAGAGACTATCTGATCAAAAGTGGAGGTGATCAGATATACAAAAGAAGCAGTTAAACACACAACAAAATTTTATTTTTTATTCCAGTTGGAGGAAGCCCGTGAAATGCATGGAACATGAACTACAAAAGAATGAAAAGCAATTTTATATTTTACAAGAAAACAAAACTAGTGAAGAAATATATCCAATAATTAATTCACATTAATTGAAGTCTTCTTTTATTATCTAGAATTGTATAAATAAAGGATACACTTTGGAGTAGAATATCAATTAATCGTATATTGCAACCATATTCTAAGTGAATATATAATTTCTTAGCTTATAGAACTTCGGCCATTTAATTTATTCAGCTTAATAGTAAAAAATTGTACTTTATATATTTTTCAAATTAATTTAATTTTGAGGTTTAGTATAAGAATCCTGAGAAAATACCCCAAGTTGTATCATATTTATAGATTGACACTCTTGTCTGCAATGCTCTGTAAACTCATTTACAACCATCTTCAAAATTAGAACGGTCCTGACATTGGATCACCTTTCAGATTCTTCGGAAAGGATTTGTTCTCTAAAGATTGGCATGTCTGTTCCCTTTCTGTTTCTAATCTTAATCTCAACTTTAATCCTGTACAGAAGATTACTCTTATGTAGATTAAAAATACCATCAGAAAAATGTACTAAGATTGTAAAGTCCATACTAATAAATGCCAACTGTTCATCAAAAAATAAATGCCAACTGTAATGTAGTCCCATGTGCATTAGAGATCTGGAGCTCAACTTTCATAACAAACTTGAGCATCGAAGTCCTAATGGCCTTAATATTGCATAAATATCAAGACTCGTTACAACAACAAAAAATTGCATAAATATCAAGGCCATTAGCCAAAACAAATGATAGAAATATTGGAAGTATACCTGCGAGGCCAACGACTCCCAATAATATGAACATGCTGAAAACTGAATTGCATCTACCCGAGGATCTAATCGCCAGAACCGTTCCCAATCATCATTGTATTTAGGAAAATGGGAATGCAATCTAGTCTTCCAGCACCCTAGCATACCCTGAATTTTAGTTTGAAATACATACTCCCATGCTTTCGGATTTTTGTCCATAAGATAGAATTTCTGCAAACACGAGAGATGACGCTTGGTATTTATATAAAGATCAATATAAAATCGACAAATAGAAGTTCTTTGCTTAATATTACCAAAAGAATTCTCCATGTAGCTTCTGTTGGATAATGGCTCGATTCTGGTTCAGTTTGTTTATATCCATCGTATCTGCAGCACATCAGTCGACTGACTATGGGAACCAGTCGACTGTCCAGAGAAGTTTCAAAGGCTAAGGATACAGCAGCAGCAGTCGACTGAAGATGTGTCTCAGTCGACTGTCCAGAACTAAAGACCAGTCGACTGGTAAGAAGACCAGTTGACTGTCGGCGGGTTTGTAAACCAGATTAGGCCCATTTTGAAAGGCCCAGTAGTTTCCCTATAAATACACCAGTTAGGGTTTTGTAAAAAGAGAGACCTCTAATTCGGATTTTGCAGCCGTCATCTCTGTAAGGGTTTGTTTCACCCATTGGTGATTATTTGAAGAAGAAACCCCAACCGCCCCGTGGATGTAGGCACTTGTTTACCGAACCACATTAAATCTGTGTGTCCTTGTGTTTGTTTTCTGTTTTCTCTCGCTATTTCTCTCTTTGATTGGTTGTTTGATTCGTATTCCGCACAACAGCTTCTAATCTGCTAAAAGGTTGATGCAACCAACCAACTGCAATAGTGAATAGATCTGATCGCTTGGCTAGAATTCCTAGATAGTTGTTGAAGCGGTTACCCCACTTACCAATCGGCTGGCCTAACTCGTTCCATTTTAAAACTACCCTTTGACCATTACGGGGTCTCTTGGTTGCTGGATTATTACCTGTTCGTCCTCTTTTTGGGGGCCTCATCAAAGCTATGCAAAATATGTAATTTTTTGCATCAATTAAACTATAACATAGCCATATGTAGGATGACAATTAATAGTTCAAAAAGATTGAGAATTGCATGTAACATGCTTACCCGTGTGTCGTACTCTCTCCGCCTTGGCACTCTCATAGCGATCAACGTACATTTGTCTATTCTGCCTCCAATACGCCACAGCTTTCGGTACATTTTTTTTCCTACTTTCTTGATCAATGAGAGTGAGTGGTGGTAGCGGTAGAGATAAAATATCATTTATTGCAATGCCCGGTAGAAACTCATCATCACTGTCATCATCTGATTTATCCGCTTCTGGTATTTCTCCATCTACTCGTGCAAACTCCTCAATAGTCTCCGGAAGAACATCATCTGCACAAATTTAAGAATAACATTTAATAGAAGTAATCAAATCATAAAAACTGTAATTAACACGAAGAATAAAATAAAAATAAGCTAATATCCACCTATTCTTCTTAAACTAGCTTCAATTGTAGGGTCCCTCATCTGTCAATAAATATTAATGTCCAAGAGTTAGTCACTTTAGAATATCCTCATATGAGAAGTACAAACAAAGTCAATGAAAACTAAACAAACCACTGATCTAGATAGTAAGTAAACAACAATATAAATGCCAAGTTTAATGAAAGTACCTGCAGGCTATACTGTAATGGATCAGAACAGTCAGAATACAACCAAATAGAGTCTACAACAATAAAAATGTCAAAGTTTAAAAAAAATAAAAAATGTCAACTTACTGTCCAAATACAGTCCATACAGTACTTTTGGGCCACAACATCATTGCTTATAGAAAAATATCAATGTAGTTCAGAAGGTTAATATCACACATAAACAACAAAAGATCTCTCTAATCAATGAAGTTCTTAAAAGTTAATAATAACTGAAACAGTTGATGCCCTACTGTTCTACTCCAACTTTTTTGTTTCTCTTCATTGTTGAAGAAACATTTGCCTCTATAACTTCACTATCAATTTCTGGCCTCACCAAGGAGATATCACCATCAAGTTGGATGTTCTGCGAGAAGGAGAAATTTTGAACAGGATCAACAGCTCCTTCGATCTCTATTGGCCCATCTTCTTCATCATCAACAATATTACCACTATCTGGTATATCAAATACAGCTCTGGATGGCCTTCTCAAGACTACCCACATATTTGGATATATAGGATCTTCGATGTAAAAACATTGTTCTGCTTGATTTGCAAACATGAATTTGTCATCTGTACATATTTCTTTCTTCAAATTCACAAGCTGAAAACCATACTCATCCTTGGATTTTTGCATTTCGCACCAACGCACTTTGAACATTATGTATTTATATTCTTGTTGATGTCCATAATATATCTCCACAATATCTTCAAGCTGACCACAGTACATCACATTACCTTCACGAGGATTTTTATCTTTATTGCTTGAATAACATCTTTGGGTAAAGACCTGAACAATCCCATTATTTTGGGTTGTTCTCTTTTCTTCCAGAGAAGTTATATGAAACTTGAAACCATTAACACAATACCCGCCATACCTATTCACCCATGAAAGTGGACCTCTTGAAAGAGAAACAACTAGATCTGAGACAAGTTCTCCTTCAGTGACTAGGTACTCAACCTAACATGAAATAAGTACAGTAATTTCAGTTAATCATATCTTTCCATGCACACACACACACATACAGAAATGAAGTAGGCTTAAGGATAGATTTATAGAATTATACGTGACTTTGAAGCCAACATGGAAAATCCTTTCTGTGAATACGATCAATTGCCCTTGTTGCACTTTTTCCCCTATATTTCTTTCTCAATTCTTCGATGTGTTTACTACAGAAAATAATAATGATAACTTGTTAAAGTATAACATTCTATATAATCATAAAAACACTAAACTATATATAAGGGTATAGTGAACGCACTTTCGAAAGATATCTATTTCTTCAACATTATTTGACACATATGCATGTGCTTGCTCCAACATTTCTCTAGGGTAATGTGTATCCTCCTCAATGAAAGAAAACAATGAACCCTCTGCATTTTGGACTGGACGGTTTAGCCTTGTTTCCACATCATGCAAATAACGTGAAACAAAGTTTAAGCATTCGTTTGCTAAATAATTTTCAGCTATTGAACCTTCAGGGCGTGCTCGATTATGAACTTTTTTTTTCATAAACCCCAAATACCTAGAAACAAGAAACAATCAAAAATTTATAAGTACATGTACACATGTTTCTAAGTATAATATAAAATTTTTAAATTAGGTTTATAGTCTTTAGTACCTTTCAATGGGATACATCCATCGATATTGGACGGGACCACCTACCTTAGTCTCTGCAACTAAATGTACTGTAAGGTGTACCATGATTGTGAAAAAAGATGGTGGAAAAAACACTTCTAACTTGCACATAGTCTCGAATACTTGTTGCTCTAGCTCCTCAAACTCTGATACATCAATAACTTTTGAGCACAACTTATTAAAAAAGCCACAAAACTCTATCAACACTTTAGCAACTTCAGATTTCATGTTATGCCGGAGTGCAACAGGTATTAGTTGATGCAGTAGTATATGGCAATCGTGTGTATTGAGGTTTGGAATTTTCCTATCTTGAACCTGCACATTATTGGAAATATTTGAAGAATAGCCATCTGGAGATTTCACTGATTTAAGCACCTGACAAAATCTCTGCATCTCTTCTTTTGACATGGTGATTACTGATGAGGGCAATTGAAACCTGTTATCCCCAATATCTACAGCTTGAAGGCTCCTACGCATATCCATGTCCGTCAAATCTCGGCGAGCCCTTAAATCATCCTTTGATTTCTTTGAATCTTGCAGGAGCGTAGATAATATATTGTCACATATGTTTTTCTCTATATGCATTACATCCAAGTTATGTCTAATTTTAAGATCCTTCCAATATGGCAAGCGAAAGAATATACTTATTTTGTTCCACCCTGCCGGCAATTTTTGCGCATTTTCATTGTTACTTATTCTCTTGCCTCTCTTCTGTTTCTTCTCCTGAACTGCATTGTCTGGCTTGAAACGATCTTTTCCAAAAGTCACATTTGGAAAGCCCCCTAGCTGTTAGAAAATGTCAGCTCCAGACATCTGTATTGGTGCTATCCGTCTTTCAACTGTTCCATCAAACTTATTCTTATTTTGACGGAATGGATGATGTGATGGCAGCCACCTTCGATGACACCAAAAGCAAAACTTGCGACTATAAGTGAGACGCTTCCCTTCGTAATCTATTGCACAAATAGGACATGCAAATCTACCCTTAGTTGACCAACCAGAAAGATTACCATAAGCTGGAAAATCATTTATAGTCCAAAGCACAGCTGCATGCATTTTAAATTCTTTCTTAGTGTAAGCATCGAATGTTTTAACACCAATCTCCTATAGAATATTTAGTTCATCAATAAGTGGCTCCAGAAACACGTCAATGTCATTCACAGGAGCATATTTCCCAGGAATCAATAAAGATAGAAATATGTATGGTTGCTTCATACACATCCATGGAGGTAAATTATATGGCATAAGCAACACAGGCCATGTAGACCATGATGAGCTCATTAAACCAAAAGGGTAGAACCTGTCGCTTGCCAAACCCAATCTGACATTTCTTGAATCTTCAGCGAATTTTGTATACAAACGATCTAGGTGCTTCCACGCCTCTGAGTCAGTCGGATGTCGTAGTTTGCCATCATTGATACGACATTCAGAATGCCACCTCATTTCCTTAGCAATATCTTTGGACATATACAATCTTTGCAATATGCTTATGATAGGAAAATGATGAAGAACCTTAGCCGCCACATTCGTTTGATTTGCCCCCTCTTCAGACGTACTTGCAACTGCAGTGCGCTTGTTCTTTTTCCACCTAGATACCTTGCACTTTGGACATTCAACCAGGTCATTATACTCCTTATAATATAGAAAGCAGTCATTTGGACACGCATCAATCTTGTTGTACTCTAGGCCTAGTGTCGCAAGAATCTTTTTAGCATCATAATATGATTTGGGTAAGCTCTTTTACCCATTGGGGATTACTCTGCGAAGTAAATCAAGAAGCATCTCAAAATGTTTTATGGACATCCCACTTATAGTTTGGAGATGGAAAAGTCTAACCATAAATGAAAGCCTAGAAAATTCAGTGCAACCATCATGTAAGTTTCGCTCATTGTCCTCTAGTAGTTTCAGAAGCTCATTAAAATCTCCGAAGTCTTGATTTTGAGATGCTTCTCCACCATGTGCCATGTCATTATCAACATAGGTTGCAACCATTATGTCGTCCAACATCACATTTTTGTCGTCAATCCTTTCAATCTCTGCTTGAACTGTTTCCTCGTCTATGTTATGAGCATCCATTCCTTCTCCATGATAATCCCAAAAAATGTAGTCCTTACTGAACCCAAACATCAATAAATGTTCACGTACTACTTCTTGATCCTCTAATGTTCTATTCAAACAATGTACACATGGGCAATATATTTTTCTTGTCTCCGAACGATAAGGATTTTCATCAGCATATTTCAAGAATGCCACTACACCTTCTTCGTATAGTTGATTCTTAAACCTGTTTTTCTTAAGTATACTAATGAATGACTTGTCTGGAAGAATTCTCATCTGAAAGTTTACATCATTTATTATTAGTTATATAATCAAACTATTTGCAAGTGCATACATAATTAGAGTCTCATTCTTTCAAATACTTTTTGGTACACACATGAAATCTAGTTAGAAAGTGCAGTGAACTATTTCTGTAATGGTGTTATTCACAAGCTTTTAATGGTGTATTTCTATTAGTCTATATGCACATTAGTAAGCACACATATAAACACTACATTACATCTATGCAGTATACAAATTACAGGAAACAACAAACAATTGAGGACAATGAAATAGAAAAGCACAACCACAACAAAAAGCTCAATAAAATATGATCATTGTTTACATCAAAGGTATGATACCCTTCTTTTATGGCTTAATAAAAGAAATAAAATTTCCACAAAAAAAACCCAAACTTGTTCATAGGCATTGTAAAGAAATAAAATATGACGCATGGAACCATTGATTCACACCATGCGTCATAATCTACACACCACACCTTAAAAGGCATTGTAAAGACATGTACGTGTATTAGTTATTCATTCACACCATGCGTCATAATTTTTTGTGCTTGCAAATAATCCATTATTATTGCAAGGTTTTCTACTAGTGGTTATTTCTTATAAGTAATGTGAATATACATATGCCAAACTATATGAATACTTTAAATATGTCATCTGTTTATATTCAATAAAGATATCTAGGAGTTATGCATTATTATGAGTTGTATAGATGCATTATTTAGTTTCAAGTAATATGTATAAGAGTTACACAGTTACTGCTGAATACATTGTTTACATGTAACCATGCATGAACGCATACAAGTACAAGTATCTATCTATAAACTTATGTAAGTATATTTTATTTCACTGGTTTGAGTAAGTTGTAATATTAATTTATTCTTCATGCATATTTCACTTCTGATAGATAGCCAGTATATGATCATGTAACCTTCATACAGCTTTAATTATTTTCCTAGCGATTTAAATAATGCCGTAAAAATATTCCAACATAATGTTCTATTTTCGTTCGTACAAGTAGAAATCTTAGTTTCATCATTTGATTATTTTTGTACTCTTTTGGAATGAATTTATTTGAACTCTGGGTAGTTGGTATCATTCCATTGTCTAATGATATTTCTATTTTGAATATAGGATACTGATGGCAGTGTTCCTTTCTTTTGGTGAACTGATTTAGAAGGCCATCTTGTTCTATCAGGATGATGCAGATATTGTGAAGAAGGGCTGATGCAGATATTGTGAAGAAGGGCTATGGGAAATCTTTTGCACCATTCCCCAAAGGTGTGACTGTGATACAAAACTAGATTAATAGAGATATTGTACCACCTAATCTCCAAAAACAATTGCGCGCGCGCGCACACACACATCCCATAGTTATGTTTTTATATAACAATTGCATTACACTTAAGCTATATGATTATACCCACAGAAAAATAACCCCATAAAGGATGTGTATGAAAGTAGCAGTTGATATAACTTTAAATCGTGTGTATATAAATACGAGTGTCGAAGAAAGGCCAGTGGAGATGTCAAAAGCTCAAAACAAAAATTGATCCTTAATGTTCTGCTTTTCTATATTTGGAGTGCTGACTTATTTTTTCTTAATCATTTTTTACTCAAAGGCCTAAGTGTTTCTGATCATCAAAATTTCATTTTTATTCTTTTTACAAATTAAGAAATAGGGCAAATGTTGCAAGCAATCTGTAACAAAAAAGAGAAGAAAAACAACATTCAAGATATCTGAATGAGTACTTCATCAATTACCTTGAAGCGGCGACGAGGAATAGGGGCGACGAAGAGCGGGTAGGGGCGACGAAGAGCGACGAGGAGCGGCGACGAAGAGGCTGGATGAAGAAAGTAGCGATTTTGGTGGGATGCGGGCGTGGGGGCTGGGGGGGGGGGGCGAAATGAGGGTTTTGTTTTGGGGAAGGTCCACAATGGTGCGAAATCAGGCCTTAGTCGCGCGGGTTTTTTATTTTTTTTGTTCCGCCTTTCGATTTTGGCCTGGGAAAGTTAAAAGAATGTGTTTATTGGTTTTTTTTCCTTTTTACCCGCTCAGTATTTGAAAAGTGAGAATAATTTTTTAACATGAAATTGTTGGGTGGCAAAATTATCTATATAGTGCACGTGTTTATATCTAATTTATTTTTAAAAATAAATATTTTATTACTACTTTGGTAATGGAGTATTGTTTGTTGCAATTGTTCCCTTGTAATTGTCAACACTTGCAACGGTTGAATAAAATCTCTTGCGGATGTCAAAATATTTGCAATGAATGGGTTTGTTGTGAGTAATTTGTTGTTGATAGTAACAACTACAATGAATTTTTGGTGCTTGCAAATAATCTATTATTATTGCAGGGTTTTCTACTAGTGATTATGCAAGTGGTCGGGTAACTCAGTGTTGGAAATAAGTCAAAGTGGGCAATTATAATCAAGGTGGTGTGTTTTAGAGGCGAAAGCATGCATCAAAAGCGAAAGAATATTGCAACCATGCCCGAATTCTAGAGGGGGGTGTCGCGCACAAACTACATTTTTTTAGCTGGATGTCTTTCTATATTGGTAATGGTGCAGAGTTTTGCTTATGGAAAAACATGTGGTGCATACCGATTTACCTAAATAGAAGATTGTCGGAGGCATACAAAAACGTTGTTGATAATAATGATTCGGTGACAAGCCAGTGGAGGAACGGCGCCTAGAGGCCTAGAATGTCTGGACAACTAAGAAGAGAGGCAAGTAGTCAGAAAAGGGAACTCATCAAGTTCTTGCAAGACTAAAAGCCCATAGAAGGGGACCATCAAGACACAGCTGTATAGGGGGCTGGAAAGGCATAAAGTACTCAATGAAATCTGCATATGGAATGATCAACGATGGGGGTGTGTGGGTGCACGAACTAGCATGGAAGGTTAGAGTAACACTAAAAGTTCGTGCCTTCAACTGGCTTGTTTCTCAGAACGTAAGCCTCACTAAGGGTAACCTGGTCAGACGCAAATCGCAAGCTCCGGGAGATTGCATTTATGTGTGACCATGATAGAGAAATGGTAGACCACTTGTTCATGACCTACCGTATGCCATACCGCTATAGGAGGAGTTGGTGCGCGTATTTTGTATATCTGCGTCACTACTGGACTTTGTTCAGTTCGTCTGGGGATCTTAGAGGGAGCCGAATGTTTGCAGGTACAACATCCAACTATGGGATATTGTGGTAGCAGCTACATATTTGGTTATCTTGTTATAAATGAATAATAGAATTTCTATACCCACACATAAACACATCATGCATCAACAAGTATCAAATGTGAAATATGCTCACAAATGGTAGTACCAGAGCTACAGAGAAGGTCAGTGAGATGTATACGAATATCACTAGCTCCACATATGAGACATATTTGGAGAACAGGGTCGGGATATAGGACGTCGAGTGATCAGCATGCAGGAATGGATGGTTGGCCACATACACAAGTAGGTGGTGTTTTTGAGGATTTTGGCATGGTCGGGCCAGTCTAGTACCGATTTGTTGGTATGTATGTAGGTAGGTTTTTGCGGTTTGTTTTGGGTGGGGAACTCTTATTGTGTAAGGGTGAGTTCTCACTTTTGACGAAAAGTGTGTATCCTGACCCAATATATTGTGATATGAACATCATACTCCATATTATTTGTTGTATATTTCGTTAAATAACTTATTAATGGAACTCAGGGAAAACTTTAGCCCACCACTAACAATATAAAAAAAAAAGACAATCATTGTGTGCGGGTTTTGGATTATGGATGTGAGTTGGCTGGTATATATATATAGTTAAGGTCAAATATTTCAAATCAAATGCTTTAGAAGCCTTTAGTCAAATTGAATGCTTAAGACCATCTCCAATCACGTTACCAATCTTTTTTTTAGCCAAAAGAACAGATGTAGGGAGAAAAATATGCTCCGACGGAACTCGCAAAAATAGATGTTTCAAATTTAATTGCCATATATGGCGAAGTTGTATCGCTCGACAAACTTTCTTTTCGTTCATTATGCATCACACAAGGGAAAAATGTGTTAAAACATCGCAAAAAAAAACTTTATAATAATTTTTAAAACCACAGGAAAAGGTTGCGTGAAAAGATTGCCAAAAAACGAAATCCCGTCGATTTTGTCGTTTTTTTTTGGGCCCCGCTATTTTATTTTTTTATTTCTATTCATTTAGTATGTTTGGGCTTTAAACATTTTAAATTAATTGCTTGGTATATATTTTTTGGCTTTAACGGATTAGTAAACAACAATTAAATTATTTATAGGTAGCTGAAATAACTAGTATGGTTGGAGTGGATAATTTTTTCCATAGGCAATTGATCAAAACGTTATCCATCTTGTTTATTATAGTAAGAAAAAATGACAGGCATTATTTGATATACTTTTAAGAAGAAACTAAGGATTTATTGAATCCTGTATTTAAGTTTGCCCACTTGTCGTCGTGCTTCATGTGCAGCGAGGGTGATTTCTATGTTTGACTAAAGGCTTTTCAGTTGGAAGAAAGCTTAGTACTTGGAGACAGTGGTATTGACGAGCCATCGGGTGCAATAATTATCCACAGATCATCTTCTTCCTCATGCCGGAGAGAAAAAATAATGATTAGATATATTAATGTGATAACTTTTATAGCATGCACCAATATCTGTTATACTTATCACAAACGGTTGATAATAGTAGTAAGAATCATGAGAATTTGAGTTAGTCAAAAAGTTTTGTGAACACGTGTGTTGTAAACTTAAGAAGCTTTTGAAGAATTTTGATTTGGAAAATATCATGATGCCTTGCGACCCACTATATGTTGTAGGATTTATGAATTACAGGACGTGACATCCATATGTACGTTGTTTTCTTTGTAGGGCTGGCCCGGAGTTCCTTGGAGCCTAAGGCGAAAGACAAAACTAATTATTTTGGGGGCCCCAATTACAATACAATTTTTTTGCTCGCAAAATTCGTGCCTATATTTACAAGTGGAGTACAAGTTTAAAGGTCCATAAAATTGCAAAAATAGGGGGTCTGAGGCGGCCGCCTGACCTGACTCAATCTGGGGGCTGGCCCTGTTTCTGTGTGTATTTTTGCTTATATGTTTTTTTCATTGTATATTGTGTCATTTGGTGAACATTCTTTGCAAGATGACCCTCATGTATCGTATAACCAAGGCCAGACCCCCAATGGCGGCAGAGGAGGCTGTCGCCTCGGGCCCTCGAATTTTTCTCAAGTTCAAAGGCCGCCGAGTATTTTTTCCCTTGTGTTCATAAATACATATTTTGTACGTAATTTTTTTTTGGGGACCCCCAAATTTAATTTGGTTGGCATTTTATTTTAAAAATTAGTACTTAGCCCGACTTATTTTAGTTGGACGTAGATTTATATGGATTTTTTTTGGTCAAATCCCTAAATCTCAATTTATTTATTCATATATATCAGGTTTTAAGAATTATAGAAAAAAAAATCCAAAAAAAAATTTCAACAATTTTTTTAAAAATATTTTTTTTATGGGGTCCCATCTATGGAATTCGCCTTCGGCTTCCATAAACTCAAGCCGGCCCTGCGTATAACCATACAATAATTCCACCCAACAAACATCACAAGGTCTCCTTAACTCCCAACCGGGACCCATCCACCAACTTTCTTCTCCCCCTCAAGTTCAATAATCATCGCAAAAAGAAAAAAAGAAAAAAAGTGTGGGGACGAACACAAAAAACATTCCCATCATCTTCAAGGCTGACCCTAAGTTCATGGGGCCCGAGGCGAGTTTCCGAAATGGGGCCCCCATGCATTAAAAAACACATTATTCAAGGCAAAATAAGATATTTTATTATTACAATCAAGCGTGACTTTTTCTCACATTCCGTGCAACAGACAATTGTATTTAGGGCTGTTCGTACTTTGGTTAAAACCAATTACCGAACCGAATCGAATCGAAATTTACCAATTTGGTTCGGTTTTTCGGTTTTCGGTTCGGTTTTGATCCAAACCGAAGTTTTTTTAGAGAGTTCGGTTCGGTTTTTTGTTGGCTTCTAAATAAACCGAACCGAACAAAAAACCAAACTTTTTTTGGACCAAAAAAATTATACCCCTAGGATACATCTCAAACTAAACTGCTATGCAAGTGCACTTCCAGCTAATAGTAACATACCTGCTGGAACAGATTTATCCTCCCCCTAGATACCTTGCAAACTGATTGTTAGAAATTTGATATAGTGCATGTTATATATATGTCATCCATTTAAAGGAGTATTTGCTTCAGTTAAGTTACCTATTCAGCAAGGTAATTATTCTGAAAAATAATAGAATTCTGACATTTCTACATAAACTATTTTACTGTTGAGACTTTTTTATTATCAACCTAACACCTAATCAAAATGCCCAATAAATAGTACTATTGTTATTCCTGATGCCCTAATTAAGTGAATGTGGTTAGTTTCAGTTGTGATCAGTTCACCTATTGATGCCAAATACATTCTGAAAACTGAGGTACATGGTATTATTCTGCTCGAACATATGTGTGACCTTCAGCATTGTATGCATGGAGAAATTCATATGTCCCAAATTTATTTAAATAATTAGAATATATTAGTCAACTAATTAATTAGTAAAGGTGTAGGACAAGCTATGACAATGTATATTAATTAAGCTAATTGCTTACTTGCCTGACAACAGTCTCAAGGCCGGTGAGCTTGTTCATAGCAATAGCCATATGGCCCATGTAGTTGGTCATGTTGGACGGGCATGCTATAGCATCAGATGCCACCATGTCGGAAAGTGATAGGTATAGCGTTTCCATGCCATGGCTGATGGCTTCCTCCGTCTCCTGCGTTCTCTCCTGCAGCCCACATATCCCCACTATCTGCACCTCCGTCAATAACTTTATGTGGTTCAACAGTATATACTCATCATACGATAAATGCAATAATTTGGTTAAATAATGTAAGAATTAGTATGTACTAAAAATTTCGGTTAGTTCGGTTATTAACCGAACCGAACTGATAAAATTCGGTTTGGTTCAAACCAAATTTTATCAGTTTCGGTTCGGATTTTGGTTTCAAATATACCAAACCAAAAATGTCGGTTCGGTTCGGTTCGATTCCGCACCGATGAACAGCCCTAATTGTATTTGGGGCCTTAAAAATAATTTATATAAATTGTAATTTTAGTTTATCCACATAATACTTAACTACACATATAAGGGGAGAAAATTTTGAAACCCCTAAAATTGTGAAAAATTATGGGCCCGAGGTGGCAGCATCCACTCTCCAGTAGGGTCCGGCCCTGGTCATCATCAGAATCATCCTCACTAGAATATTCCTCAGTTGATACGAACCCGGATCCAAACCCGGAAAATCCGGGCCCGAATCCGAAAGATCCCCAAGTGGATCTTTATTTTCTTAGTGGGTTTGGACCCGAATGCGACGCCACCCCATCCCTAAACAATCTCCCTTTAAAAGCCTCCTCAAGGGTTTTAACCCCAAAACCGCCAAATCCCTAAAACCCTAACCTGAATTCCCCTCTCCATCCATCTCCTTCTTCAATCCCCTCAACTATGGCGACGGTGCTCGAGTCTCAGCTCAACATCTTCAAATCCCGCACGAAGGGAACGCCCGACCCATTCCGCCAGCCCCAAACTCGCCCTTCCATCCTCTACAACCCCAAAGAAGCCGCCGACATCGATCTCAGAACCATCCTCCCAATCGCTCTTTCTGGTAAGAAATCAAGAAACAGGCTCTCATCTTTCGTCGATTTTGTTGCGTTGTTGTTTTTTTTGCTGAATTTTTAATTTTGGAATCTGGTCTGTAATTATAGGGTTGGATGTGCTGGTTGATTTGGATAGGCGGTTCGGGAATTACAGGGATACGCTGTTTAGTCAGATCAGTTTGGAGACTGATAGGGAGAAGATGGTTGAGAAAGAGAACGCGAAATTGAATGAATCAATTCATTCGTATTTGAGGTTACTTTCGGGGTATTTGGATTTGCATGCTTCGTTCAAGACGCTCGAGTATTTGATTCGTCGATATCAGTATGTACCTCTATTCTCTTGTTTGATTTGTAGAAGTTGTTGATATGTCCAAATGCATAGATGGAGTTTAACTCTACGATAGAAGTAGTTGAAAATGGATAACTGACTATTCAAATTGGAAATCTATACTGTGGAATGCGATATAAATATACATTATAAAATATTATTTGGAAACAAAGATGGTTTTGTGAGTTTACTAATCATGTAATTTGTCCATCGCACTAGTAGTTTACACGTGCGATGCACGTCTTAATAAATATAGTTTTTTTAAAAGTAAAAATTCAGACGTAGTCTGGATTTGATCTAAAACCTCATTTACAATAGTTATGCACGTGCGTTGCACGGGTTGGTAGATGGACAAATTACACTAAGGCCTTCTCCCATTATAGTAGTAGAGATAGAGATGTAATATTTCTATGAAAAGCCAGTTTATTGCTCAGTTAATGGACGTGCCTAATTCATCTTAGCTTTCGTATTTTTTAATTTGTGCATATGTTTTTTGATTTTGGTTATGATTTTTGTCACACCAGAAGGAGAAGATTTTCATTTTGGATAACAAATTCCATTTTCAAGTTAGGCAGTGAGAGTGTCCACATTTTGGTAATTTCTGAAAGTAGCCGAGCTCAGCTCTATATAGTATATGAAATAATCACAACTAAACAAACTAATAAGAAGAAATATAGATATCTGTCTTCAAGGTAGTAGGAAAGAACTAAGAGAAGTGCATGTTATGGGGATCTTAAATATATGGAGAGAACATTATGGAGAATATGAAATATCATTAACAAATTAGTGTAATTGTACCTTAATTCAATACTACTAGTTCTTTTATATGTTTATTGTTTATTGAAATTTCTAAACCAATGTTTACATTTTTATGAGGAGAATTTGACGGACATAACATAATTGGAATATTCCAAAATTTCATACATTGTGTTGTAGTTAGATCATTAGTAATATAAGTTGTGTTTTGAGTGTCTTAAAGTTTGTGTTAATTTTGCAGGATTTATGTATATAATGTAGACGAACTGGTGCTATGCTCGTTGCCTTATCATAGTACAATCCCTTTTGTTAAAATCGTTCAGTTGCTGGACTTAGGGTACGAATTTCATAACTGTAATGAATTGTAGTAATGTCTTCCTACTGCTTAATATGGTGATCATGGTTTTTCATTTCGATTCTTACAGCAGGAATAGAGATTGGGCTTTTCTTGAGGGAGTCAAGACCTCTGGTGCTCCTCCTCCTCGGAAAATTATAGTGCAGCAGTGCATTCACGATAAGGGGGTTTTAGAGAAATTATTAGATTATGTATGTAATATTAAGGTTTTAGTTTCTTTTGTTGCTACTTCCCTTTTTCTTTTTCCTCAATTGATACTTTCCCCTTTTTATTAATTTTTATTTAAATATTTCCAGGCATCACCAAATAAATTTCAGCATGCAGGCAAAGTTATTTGCTTTTATACTGCAGTTATTGTGGAGGTTCTTGGTTCTATTTCTAAGTTGGGTGATGATATGGTTCACAAAGCCTATCGTTTTGTACGAGATGGGCTTAATCCTAATTTGAAAGGAAGTCGCGACCACAAGGTAAATTCTTTTTTCGCTAGCTTTAAAATATTGTAATCCCCCCCTCTCCCCCGTGAAGCCCTTCTAGTGTACTAGTTACTAAAATAATCTCCCTTCAAAGTATTTGAAAATTACATCACACATCTTTGATATAATTTTGTGCGAATATGAAGTTGACTAAAGTCGATCAATAGTTGAGTTCAAAAAAATTCAAGAAGAATGAAGCTGGGCAGATATTTTTTGTTGTTGTGTTTGCATTTTTAATCTACTTGGGCTTCATTCACTATTTCCAAATAGTGTAAATTCTATAGATGGTTTCACATATATGATGATTATTAGTATGTTACTGTTAAATGTAATTTTTGCAGGCTGGTGCATTGATGGTAGTGGGGTTACTAGCAACTAGAGCAACACTAAAATCTAACCTCGTTAAAGAATTGGCCCTCCCTATTGCAAGGGTGGCTCAACATGATTCAATGCAGTCAGCAGACTTACCATGGATCCGCGTGACAGTAATGGCATTAGTTACCCTTGCGCAGGTACTGTATATTATTTCCCGTTTCAACATTGAACTATACTGAGCAGGGAGACAAAGTTATCTTGAAATTGGTATTCATTCTGAAAATTTGTTATTTTATTGTAGGGACTGTTAGAATCAGTTTGTGTATCATAAAATCAATGCTTTACAAAATACTCAAATATTACGTAATTTGTGGTCACTTGATGGAGGGGTGAAACTTGCAAAAACTTTTGAAATTTTGTTTTTTGGTAAAGCATATATCTAATTGTTGGATTTTTAATTTGGATAGTCTATCGTCCATTTTCAACTGAAAATATCCTCATTTGGCGATAGAGATGTTCTAATAAGATACACATGTTTGTAAGATAAATAAGATAATGATAGTATTGTAACACCCCGTAGTTAAGCGGGTGTGTCTATACTAGATTTGCCCGTGGCCACGTGCCTACGGCACGTCTTCGGAATGATACAGTATATGAAAGTCTTGTAAACAGTAAAACAACAAGTATGTTGCTCAAGTTTGAATAGTATGACAATAACTAGTTGTAAATAAAAGTCCATGTCTCCATTAGTATATGGTGAAAAATAATTATAAATGGGGGTGTAAAATCCAACTTTTTAGAACTTTGAGTGTGGAAAATGATGAAATTTAACTGTTGATGTGATACTTGCTATTTTCAATGTAACATGAGAAATAAAAAAATGCATAAAAAATATGAAAATTTACAACTTGAAATGTGAAAATATAATTTTTTGAGTAAATAGAGAGAGAATGAGAGAGAGAGAAAGAGAGAGAGATAAATAAATAAACGAATAAAGGAATTGTTTTGGGGGATTTGAATTTGAGTTTTGGGGGGGAACTTTTGGGCGGGAAAATATGTTTTGTGAGGTTAGATCTGGACCATTGATTTCAACTCTTTTGAATGAGAGCCACTTGATAGATTTCTTTGGGTTTTATTATATATATATATATATATATATATATATATATATATATATATATATATATCAATAAAAGAGATGAGATGGTAGTTGATTGTGACCTATGGATGGATCCTATAAGGGCTTGGATTAATTAATTGGGAAAGGAGCCTATAGGATTGCATTATGGGACCATGGCTATTAATGTTGCATGAAGTGTGCATGCATGGTGGAAAGTGATGTGGGTGGACTTTGGGGATTAATCCCACATCGTGTGTAAAAGTGTGAGAGTGTGTGTATATAGGAAAAACCATATGAGAAAGGATCACCTATAGGGTTAACCCACCTTTTTATAGCCGCGTGCGCAGTTGAGCTGGGCTCGGGGCGTTACAAAATGGTATTAGAGCCGACTTTCGACACCGATTGTGGGTGAGAGTGGGTCAGATGTATGCCTGGTTGAGGATAGTACGCTGGTAGAGACTAGGGGCAGTACGCCAGCAGAGTATTCCAATCTACATCGACTAGAAATGCGATCCTGTATTAGCTTGCGGGTCCCGGACTCGGCGAGGACGCTGAGTTCTTAAGGAAGGGTGTGTGTAACACCCCGTACTTAAGTTGATATATATATATATATATATATATATATATATATATATATATATATATATATATATATATATATATATAAGAGATGGGATGGTAGTTGATTGTGACCTATAGATGGATCCTATCAGGGCTTGGATTAATTAATTGGGAAAGGAGCCTGTAGGATTGCATTATGGGGCCATGGCCATTAATGTTGCATGAAGTGTGCATGCATGGTGGAAAAGACGTGGGTGGACTTTGGGGATTAATCCCACTTCGTGTGTAAAAGTGTGAGAGTGTGTGTATGTAGGAAAAGCCATATGAGAAAGAATCACCTATAGGGTTAACCCACCTTTTGATGGTGCATGTGGTGGGCGTGGCTTGAATTTTATGTCCGTTCTTTCGCGTGCGCGCACGTGTAGCCGCGTGTGCAGCTGTGCCTGGCTCGAGTCGTTACAAGTCTCTCCTGAGTGAGACATCCCATGAACGATCCAAACGGTTCATCATGGCCTGCACGACTACACTCAAGTAAGATGTGAGATTGTCATTTGAAACTCGTTTGCCACATTACAAAATAATTTTATTTTGTAATGTTTAAGCCGTACAATTTTGTACTCCCTCCGTTCCAAATGTTCGTCGTTTAAGGTTTCCACTCTTTTTAAGAAACACCTAGATTAGTGTATTAGGAAATAAATGTCCCTCTTAATTTAACCTCTTAATAAACTGACTATTAGTACTTAAGAAAATGCCCTCTTATTTGATTATTATGCTTATTTTTCTAAAATTAAGCTCTGAATGGTAGAATTGGTAGTTTGGTTAAAAAATTAATTAGTGAGAGATTAAGAGTGTAAAGACATTGTGTTGGAAAGCGTAAACAACTGACATTTTGGAAGAAGCTTAAACGGCTTACATTTTGGAATGGAGGGAGTAACATTTTAATGCATCCGCAAATACTATAGAGAGAGAGAGAGAGAGAGAGAGCCATGATCGAGTGAGAACTCTTTTGGTGATAACCACGTTAGAACTTCTGTTTGGGACATTAGTTGAAAGATCCGAACCATCGATTTTTATTACATGACTAAATTAGTCTATAGATGAGAAATCAAATCGTTTGAGATTCGTTTGCCAATGCATTGAAGTGTTACAAATTGTATGGCTGAAAAATCATTATTTTTTATAATGACATGATGCATGGACAAATGATTTTCAAATGACTTGATTTATATTTCTAGACTAATTTGGTCATGTTAAATAATGTGAACGGTTTGGATTATTCATAGGATGGATAGGCGTGTTGTTCTTACGAAGCTTATCGTGAGAACCGTTCTCACCCGATCGCTACCCTATATATACTAGTAATCTGCACGTGCGATGCACGTTCGAATCAATTTTTTTAATAGAGTAAGTAATAAGACGTAATTTGGCATCGAATCTGAGACCTCCCTTTACTCATACATACTCTTTACAAATTACCTCTAGTGGTACAAACTTTAATTTTATATGATTGTCACTTTTGTAAATAATTATGTCGTAAATAAATTTGAATTTTGTGGGTATTATGGTAACTAACAATAATTGTGTAAATGAATGGTTAATATAACTCCCACTTAAAAATGAAAGGTTGAGATTAGATGGCTGGTTGTCTACAAATTACATATTGTTTACCAATGACAACCCCAACTCTCCCATTATAGTATTACTAGTATTTTTCACGTGCGATGCACGTTTTGATAAGAGTTGGAGGATTTTCACGTGAGATATATGTGTTAAGAAATAGTTTTGAAGTTGGACATGCGTTGCACGTAATTGGGAATAATATTTTGAGGGAAAAACTACAATTTGTACGTGAAATGCACGTATTTATAAGTAGAATTTAGCTTGTACGTGCAACATATATGTATATTTAGTGTTAAAAAATATTATATCATTGTTTGGCACGTGCGTTGCACGTATTAAATAGGTGGAATTTTGTTCTTTGTTTGTTTTTATTGTAATTAATAGGAGAGTTATAGTTGCACGTGCAGCGCACGGGTTTGTTTGTTGACAAATGACAACTCCAACTCTCCCATTATAATATTAGAGATATATACACACACACACACACAGAGAGAGAGAGAGAGAGAGAGAGAGTAATGCTATTTTTTTGCTCATTCATCTAACATCCTTGTGAATGATTGAAATTCAACACTTAGGATTTTCTCTGGACAGACAAAATCTTTGTTGAGTAATGCTCTTTGTTGAGAGAGAGAGAGAGAGAGAGAGAGAGAGAGAGAGAGAGAGAGTAATGCTATTTTTTTGCTCATTCATCTAACATCACTTAGGATTTTCTCTGGACAGACAAAATCTTTGTTGAGTATTTCTAAACTGATGCTTTTAGTAGTGGTCGAGAGAGAGAGAGAGAGAGAGAGAGAGAGAGAGAGAGAGAGAGAGAGAGAGAGAGAGAGAGAGAGAGAGAGAGAGAGAGAGAGAGAGAGAGAGTTATAGTTGCACGTGCAGCGCACGGGTTTGTTTGTTGACAAATGACAACTCCAACTCTCCCATTATAATATTAGAGATATATACACACACACACACACACAGAGAGAGAGAGAGAGAGAGAGAGTAATGCTATTTTTTTGCTCATTCATCTAACATCCTTGTGAATGATTGAAATTCAACACTTAGGATTTTCTCTGGACAGACAAAATCTTTGTTGAGTAATGCTCTTTGTTGAGAGAGAGAGAGAGAGAGAGAGAGAGAGAGAGAGAGAGTAATGCTATTTTTTTGCTCATTCATCTAACATCACTTAGGATTTTCTCTGGACAGACAAAATCTTTGTTGAGTATTTCTAAACTGATGCTTTTAGTAGTGGTCGAGAGAGAGAGAGAGAGAGAGAGAGAGAGAGAGAGAGAGAGAGAGAGAGAGAGAGAGAGAGAGAGAGAGAGAGAGAGAGAGAGAGAGAGAGAGAGAGAGAGAGAGTAATGCTATTTTTTTGCTCATTCATCTAACATCACTTAGGATTTTCTCTGGACAGACAAAATCTTTGTTGAGTATTTCTAAACTGATGGTTTTAGTAGTGGTCTAGATATTATTCATCCTTTCTCATATTTAAATTTTTCTTATATATGTCTTAGCTGATTTATTATTTTTCATTCCAGTCCCAGTCAGTTAATATATTCACAGAGAAGATTGTGATGATCTTGAAGGACATCAGGTAGCATCTGACATTTTTCACTTTTAGTTGGCATGAATATGCATCTAAATTAGCTAATGAGCTGTCAATTTGAACTTGTTCCTTATCCTACTCCTGTTTTTCTTGAAGAGATTTTGCTGGGATACTTTCTGGCTTGTCACAAGAATTTCATATTCAGAAATTTCTATGTCATTATTTGGAAGCACTGGTTGATTACGGGTGAGCTATAGATTCAATATTCATTTTCTCCAAAGGATTTCTTTTCACACAATGTTGAAACTAATTATTGGTTCCTTTGACAGGAAATCTGATGCTTCATGTATGCATACACTGATTATTATGTTAGAGACCCTTCCAATCAAGGAGAGTGCCGAGAAGATCGTGTCTAAACTACTGAAGAATTGTTTGTGGTTACTACACAAGGAGGCTTCAAGTTTACATGAAACAGGTAGGTATTATATCAATTTTTGATCTGGGCTTGTCAATTTTGACTTTTAACAGTTTTTTCATTTGGAAAAAAGTCAAATGCTGTTCTACTCAGTGTGTATCTGATAATAGTATGCATTATCATTAATGTATTAGTTTACTTATTACATCTGATTGAAAATTAGTTTCAGTTCATAATATGTATTTGCGCAACCCCTCTGTCCCAGGTGAATGGGCAAAGAAAATTTTGATTGTTATCGAGAAGCATTATCCATCTGAATTGCATAGAGCTGTCCGGAAATTTCTTGAGGTCTAGCGTTGAGTCTTCTCTTGTGTACTCTCTGTTATACATCTTTATATTATCAAATACCAAAGAACATATTATGATTGGTTATATCAGGATTCCAAAATGAATCTCAAAGGAGAGAATTCTGTTTTCAAGATTTTCTGCTTGATGTTTGACAAAGATTCACAGCTTCAAAGTAAGGTCCCTGATTCAAAATTTTGGTTTTCACTTGAACATCCGAAGGTATGCCATCTCATTTTCTTATTTTAGATTTTGGATTATTCACTAGTTTTTTTCGGTACTATTTTTTTTTGCTCGATTTGCAATTCTAATATTGTACATGACGCAGGCTGAGGTTCGCCAAGCAGCTTTGTCTGATATAGCTGCATCTGGTATCATGAAAGATATATCTGTTAATCCACAGGTACTCTCGTTGTCTCTTTAATCAATCCACATATTTTCTTTTATTACTTGACATTATTTGCTTTCCACTAAATAATTTAAACTATAGACTATTTCTTATTGTATGTTTTCCCCCTTGTGTCGCAGAAATTTATAAATGTAAAAGATTCACTTGTTCGTTGCCTATATGACGAGGATCTGAGTGTTGTTCGAGCAGCTTTATCTATTGGGCTGGCTGCAATAGTTAATCCACCTAGTCTTCTGAGAGCTTATCAGGATGTACTTTCTAGATGCATTCCGATGATAAATGAAAGTAAGTGTATATTTTAGTCAGTGTCACAGTAGGGGTAGGCTACAAGAGTCACTTGTGGATCCACTATAATTTTTAAAGACTACTTCTGGATTTAAATCTACAAATAAAAGAAGGATCCACCGCTTTATCAAAACCCACTAAATTATTAGACCAGGGATTGAATTTTGGATCATATTTTAGTATTATTTGTTTGATGGCAGAAAAAGGCTACATTCTGTATGTAAACATAATAAAAACATGATCATTATTAATCAAGAACAATGAATCAAATGTGTAAATGGAAATTGTACCACAAAAGTTGATTTTTTCCTCTCAATATTTAGGCAAGTGTTTAACTTTGATTAAAAAATCATCTTTTATATATGACCATGAAAATATAATATATTATTTCAATGTTGTACTGTCTTAATTTGTAGAAAACCATGTCTATCAGGTTTGGTAAAAAATATAATTACTAAGTATTTCATGGACCCGCTATATCATCTAATGATAATAATACATGATCTACGTATGAGTGCTTTCTTGGGATAAGTGCATGATCTAAAATTTTGTGCTAGTAGCTTATAGATCTAAAATTTTGTGCTTGGAATCTTGCTATTTACGTGCAAAAGAATAGTTCCTTATTCATATTTGTCCTACCCTGTTAGATGATTGGTAGAAATTCTGGTGGCATTTCCTGTGTTATATGAGTTATTCTGCTAGTAATTTTAAACATGTTGATTATGATATTGTTTTTAGAAAAAATCTAATGTCGAGACCACCTATATTATTTTTTCAAAAGAAAAAAAGACAGCCAGCTAGCATGGTTTTAAATCTCGGATTTCGGACTTGTCTCGGCAAGGGGTGTTTCGTCTCGGATCGGAGATATCGGAGGAGATATCGGGGAAATGTGATCATATCGGATATTTATTTTCAATACTCAATAAATATTTTTTTTGTTACTAAATAAGATATTATATGTCCTACATATCATTTATCATATAAAATACTGTATAATGTAACTAATGACATGAATCAATTACGGCAAATCTTCGCATAATTTAACAATAATATAGAAGAGAATATGATATAAGTATATAACTAAATTGAATTTGCATTGATTAGAAAAAAATGTATTAGTTAATAAACTTACTTGACTTTGCATATATACAAACAATAGCGATACTAAATCCTCACATTATTTTAGCTTAAGGTCCTATATTGAAAGACATATATGCAAAAAGTAAAACATTTTTAAAAATATATTCACAATAACATTTGTGTCTATTTCGGCTGATATTTCGCCAATTTCGGCAATATTTCGGCCGATATTTCAGTAATTTCGGCTGAAATGTACACATTTCGGTCCAAAACGATGTAGAGTATAAAATATGTGATTTCGTATCGACAAGCTAGCCGAAACGAAATTTCGGCTGAAATTTCGGTCGTATCGGAGGAAATTTAAAACAGTGCCAGCTAGAATCTCTCCTTTTGTTTTGTACGGAAAGAAATATGGTAACAGACACATATTAAGGGTATTAAATTTGCAATGTATACCCCAGCATGGTGGAAGAGGGTATGACTGAACCCTCTCCCTAGTGAGTACCAGACCACACCAAAAATTTTGTTCTATGTATGAACATTAGTAGGGATGGCAATGGCAACAGATAGGGTACGGGGTTTACCCTTACCCTACCCTACAATCGAAACTCTCTACTCTTACCCCACCCGACCCTACCCTAACGGGCATATTACAAACTTACCCTTACCCTTACCCTACCCTAACGGGTTAACATGTGAGAAGAGTTAAATTATCTTTTATATAAATGATTTTATGATAACAAAATGAAAATTTAAATTATTGGCCCCTTTGTATTGCAATTTTCACCTAATTTAATGAGGCAGAGTTTTCATGTCCAGAGCTAAGCAAAGCAAAACATGGATTAATACAACTCTAATGAATTATATATATATATATATATATATATATATATATATATATATATATACACACACATATTTGCATTAATAAATGACTAAAGTCGCGATGGTATATATATTTTCTTATATTTACAATGTGTATGCGGGTGTATATATATATGACTTTATAACATATATAAACGAGTAAAGGGGAAACAGATAGGTATATACTCGTACTATTACCCTTACCTTACCCTATTTTCTAAACAGTTAAAAAATCTCTCTACCCTTACCTTACCCACGGTTGAGAAAAGTTTTACCCGTACCCTTACCCTTAGGGTAATTGGGCTAGGGTAAACTGGTATACTCTTACCCATTGCCACCCCCTAAACATTAGCTTTAGATCTTTAGTACATATACACTTGATATGTCATGATTGGAAAAGCACAATTGCATAAGCACGTCATAGGGGTTGAAACCTGGAGATCTAGCTGGCCATTTCATGTCCCGTGTTTACTTTAAAAACTTTGAAAGTGTAACAGTATAAAGACTAAAAGGACTACTTTTATTGAGAGATGCTTATAACTGAATACATGCCTCCTATATATAAGAGATAATAAAGAGCAATCTAAGTTTATTTCAGATGTGAGACTAATACTATGACTACTTTAACACTTTTCCTCAAGCTGGTGCGTATATATTATCGAAGCCAAGTTTGCTCAAGAAAGTTTGAAAAAGCTTAAGAGGCAGAGCTTTAGTTAGGATATCAGCAAGTTGTTCACCGGACCGGACATATGAAACAGAAATTGTTGGTGATGCTAGTTGTGTATTGACACTACTAGTTTACATTGTATCATGATATTTATTTCATATGAGGTAATTCATTTATTATGTTGTTTATTGTGATTAAATAAACATAATAAAGTTCTTAGAATAGTAGGTTCAATACCATGAGATATCAAATGCATGACTTGATTGTTAGAACCTTTTGGTTGTAATCAGAACACTATTCTTAAATGTCTCTAGACAAGTATTATTGTGAATTAGGACAACAATAATGCATAGAGACTAGTATGTGCGTAGACTGATGACCATATCCCACGGGTCATGGATATGAGATATCAAGTTTTAACATGGGTACATATTAGAGTAATAATGTACTGGGCTGACCCACCATGAGAACACTGTATGGATCATTACGTGAGTGTCATAAGCGGTTCTCACAGTGACCATGGTGTATGTAGTCATTTGACTTGAAGTCACTACGGTTTCCTACATGAGAAGTTATATGTTTTAATGTCGTCAAACGTTGTCTGTAATAAGGTGATTATAAAGTCGACTATTGGATATACTACAAATCATGCAGAGGGATGTGAGTGGCTTAGGATTTGTCCCTCTTACATAACAGGAGCGATATCTATGGACCCTTGATTGAGTGGGACTGCAAAATGTATGACCATGCTCAAATGAGTCAATATGAGATATTGAGCTCATTTGTTTTAGTTAGTCTACTCGGACATCAAAAAACCAAAGATTGAACTATACAAGAGTGACGGCTTTATGCCTTGTGGTCAATTAAGATATCTGGACAAAGAGACTAGACACATGGTAACATTGGTTACGGATAGGTTATGTCTAATCACTGACATTTCCGTTACTTGAGTAACAATGATGTATTGCTAGATACCGCTCACTGTTTATAATACTAGAATATGATTTTGGTATTACTGTCAATGTAATGAGAACCTACAGTGTCACACACTTCGAATGGATCGAAATTGGGATTTAAAATGAATTTAATTGGGGATCCAAGACTTGGACTCCTGACATTGATTGGAAATTTAATTAGATTAAATGGGCTGCCTAAAGTTCAAAGGCCCACACACGAATCTGAACCAGGTCAGATTGTGAGTCCACCAGCTTCATTACTCTCTTAGAGTTGTTTTTCTGCAGCTATATATATGATACATATCTGTGGCAAAGGGTTACATGAGAAAACCCTAGTTGTCACAGAAATTGTGTGAGAGAGGTCATGAGAAACATCCCCATCCTGCAGCTAGCACCGCGGCGTGAGGGAAAACTTGATTTGATCCGTTCTTGTGGATACTGTAGAGGCACAACAACATTGCAATGCAGTGATCGACATTAATTGGAGACACAGATCCATCTCCACGGTATAACTCCTAAACACGATTTGTGATTTTCGCATGGATCCATGGTTAGATTTCGATATTTCTTTGTAATTTTTCCGCTGTGTATTTGATCTGAGACTACCATCGAAACCTAACAGTGGTGTCAGAGCCACTTGCGAAGCTATAATTCGGTTATGAAAGATATGTGATTATTTGTAATATGTTCGCACTTTTGGTAGAAAGGTTCATATGTGATATAATTTTTGCAGGAGTTGCAATATAAGGATTAGTTTATGTGTTGGTTGTTAACACAGATACCACACTAGGGTAGCCATCAGTTTGGAACCATTGAAAACCCTGGAAAGATGTGATTTGCAGTGACGTTAGAGTTTCTTAAAGCATGAATAATTCATGCACCTGTGTCGTTTGCAATGACGTTGGGGTTTCTTAAAATATGAAGAGTTCATGTTCTGGCGATGGCAATGGATGATGAGGCAAATTTTTGCTCCCACTCATCTCGATTGAAGTGACAGTCAACTTCGATATGTTTTGTGGGCTCATGAAACACCGGATTCTCAGAAATATGCATAGCAGCTTTGTTATCACAGTAAAGAGGAACTGGAGATAATATTGGGATAGCCAAGTCTCGGAGAAGTGATTTGAGCCATAAAATTTTAGAAACCAAATGCCTGATGGCTCAATTTTCAGACTCTGCACTTGATTTGGCTACCATAGGTTGTTTCTTACTTTTCCAAGATACATGGTTTTCTCTGAAAAATACAAAATACCCCTTAGTTGATCGCCTATCATCAACCGATCCTGCCTAGTCAGCATCAGAATATCCTCGTAAAGAAAAAGAATCACCAGGCCGGAAGAGAAGTCCTTGCCATGGGGCTTTCTTAAGGTTGCGAAGAATGCGAACCACTGCTTTCCAATGATTAATAGTTAGTGTATGCATAAACTGGCTGATTTGACTAACTGCAAACGCAATATCTGGCCCATTCACTAAGAGATATATGAGTTTGCCAACCAATCGGCGATATCATCCTGGATCAGAGACTAAGCAGTTAAAATCCCCGATTATGCCCGATTAATCTCCGATTAATCGCTAATCGAAGGCTAAGCGATTATTTTTTGAGCGATTTATAATATTTCAATAGTTAGCGATTTAATTGGGAATAATCGGCTGATTAGTGGTTAATCGGCCGATTAACCAATTAACTCTCCTCTAAATTTCATGCGCATTTGCATTATTTGGGCTTAATCTGGCCCAAATTCAAAATTCAAATTCAAAAATCCAAACCCCTTCTGGTTCCCGCGCAAACCCAAACCCAACATATCACCACTCTCTTCTTCTTCCTTGTGCAAACCCAAATCCAAACTGATTCTCTTCTTCCTCGAGCAAACCCAAACTCGACCCGTCATCGCTCCCCCTGCACCGTCGCATACTTGACTCGGCCCGTATCTGCTACAACTCTTGTTGCTTGCACTGCTCCTCATCTCAGATTGTTTTTGTTTGATGGAACCGACCAGCAAACCCAATCCGACCCACATCCAGAGTTAAACCCGATCCGATTTAATTCCCGATTAATCAATAATCGCTTCTAGACCGATTAGTTCCAAAAACCGATTTTAACTGCCTAGATCAGAGAACAATGCATCACTGGAGAATGAGGACAGCTTAATATTGGGATCCATAGGTGTGTCGCTGGGGCGACATCCCAACATTCATGTCTTAGTAAAAATATCAAGGACATACTTTCTTTGACAAAGAAAGATATCGTTCTTTGTGCGAGCAACCTAAATGCCAAGAAAATATCGAAGCGGATCAAAGATACTTTGTCTGAAATGTTTGAGCTGACCGTTGCTTGATGTCTGCAATACCTTGCGAATCACTGTTTGTGACAATGATATCATCAACATAGACTAACAGGATACAATGCATTTGCTTCCTTTCTTTATGAAGAAAGAAAGGTCTGCCTTACTTCTTGAGAACCCATAAGAGCACATAGTTTTGCCAAACTTTTCAAACCAAGTCCGAGGAGATTGTTTGAGGCCATAAATAGACTTTTTGAGCGGGCATACAAGATTCTCCCTCTATTGCTTAAAACCAGGAGGCTGCTGCATATACACTTCTTTCAAGTCACCATTTAGAAATGTACTCTTGACATCCAGCTGATGAAGAGGCCAAGAACAATTGGATGCAAGAGAGATAGGAAAAACACGAACAGATGTGAGTTAAACAACTGGAGAAAGTATCGGCATAGTCAACCCAAACGCATGGGTATATTCTTTAACGACAAGGCGAACTTTGAGTCGTTCAACTGTGCCATCAGGATTGTGTTTAACTGTGAATACCCACTTACAATCAACCGACTTACCGCCTACAGGGAGGCGAACCAACTGCCAAGTACTATTCTGCTGAAGAGCATGCATTTCTTCTTTCATAGCTGTTGTCCAACCAGGGTGATAAGTGCTTCCTGAACATTGTTAGGAATAGAATGGAATTCAAGGAAGAGGTAAATGCTCGAAAAGATCTGTTCAGTTTAGAAGAAGAAACAAACTGGGCAGTAGGATAATGAGCACAAGAACGCTTAGCTTTACGTTGAGCAATAGGTAAATTATCTGAGTGAGGAATATTACCAACATAAGTGGTTGACACTGGTTGAACAACAGAAGGTACTGCTTGGATGGTCGAGTTTGAACCAGTTTTACGTCTTCTGACATAAATCTAAAGTGGCGGAGGCGGGGTGTTGGCGATGGTGGTGGTAGCGGCGGCGGCAGTGGCGGTGACGGGGTTGAAAGTGGTGGAAGTGGGAATTCATGACTTTCAACAACTCTTGGTAAATCGGAAATTTTGGAAGAAATTTGGTAAAAAAAAATGTCTATGTTCAAAAAATGAAACATCTGCCGAGGTGAACATTTTTTTTTGTGAATGACAATAGCAAAGATAACCTTTCAAAAAGCGTGAATATCCAAAAAACACGTATTTAGTAGCACGTGGGTCAAGTTTATCAGTGCCCGGTCGGAGGTTTTGAACAAAACAAGTGCAACAAAAAACACGAGGTGGTAGGGAAAATTGATCTTTAGATGGAAATACCAATTTGAAAGGTGATTGATTGTGAAGAAGATGAGTAGGCATACGGTTAGTAAGAAAGCATGTAGTATGAACTGCAAAACTCCAATAAAACTTTGAGATTTTTATTTCAAACATTATAGAGCGAGCAATGCTAAGTAAATGTTGATTTTTGCGTTCTGCCACTCCAATTTGTTGAGGAGTATATGTGCATGAGGTTTGGTGTAGAATTCCATGTTGAGAAAGAAATTTTTGGAAATCAGAACTCACATATTCTTTAGCATTATCAAAACGAAAACATTTTAGAGTAATACCAAATTGGTTTTGCTTCTCAAAGAAAAATTCATGAAAACTTTAAACACGTCAACACGATCTTTTAAGAGAAACAACAATGTCATGCGAGAAAAATAATAAATAAACGTAACAAAATATCGATATTGATTAATCGTGGGAAAACCAATAGGTCCCCAAACATCAGAATGCATTAAATCAAATAATTGTTCACTACGTTTATTGACGCGTCCTGGGTAAGGAATTCGATGATGTTTACCTAACTCACATGACTCACAAGATAACTGAAAAGAAGACTCACAACCAGAAACTAAATGCTTGAGAGTAGGAAGGGAGGGATGTCCCAGTCGTCGGTGCCATAAGGCAGGATCTGTAGAAGCATAAAAAACTGAGACTGGAGAATCCAAGATGTATAACCCTTGTTGTTTACGCCGGTGCCAATCACCTATCTCGTTGTAGTATCCTGAAATACACAGTGTGAAGGAAAAAAATATTACTGAACAGTTTAAATCATTAGAAATTTTAGGAACCGATAATAGGCTGTTAGGAAATGCAGGAACACGTAAAACAGATGTAAGAGACAGAACTGGAAAAAGAGAGATATTGCCCTTCCCTTCAATAGGGACAGGGGAACCATCAGCAATATGCACATGATAATTGGAAAGTAAAGAAAAAGAAGAAAGCGATAAAGGAGACATGTTCAGAAGCACCTGAATCAATAATCCATTGATGAGAAGAAACATGACAAGCAGTACCTAAGTGACCAGAATTATCAGGAGACAGCAAATTACGGATGCCTGATACTCTTCAGCAGATAAGGTAAACTTGGAGGAGGTTGCCACATCTGTAGGAGTAGTAATGGAAGGAGAGTCCATAGGGGAAGACTGATGAGCAGCAGGAGGACGATCAATGCGTTTCCAATAGAGATCGACCCTGACAATAGGTACAATACTTAGTATTGCAATGACTGTCACCACAGCCACGGCCACGGTCACGATCATTACGGCCGCGTGAAGGATAAGAACCACGACCCCGAGAGGATGATGGAAATTGCTGTGAGGGATCAGAAAAGCCACGGCCACGGTCAGATACGAGTGCAGATAATGTTGGGGTTTCAATGAGAGTAGGAGGGAGTACTTGTGGTAGCTGAACATGGAGATCACGTAGAGGGACAGGCGTTTGTGGCGAGGTTATGCGAGTGAACATCTTCAAGATATGGGTGAATATACCCAAGGCAAGAACGGTAAGGAGGGCCTCATGTTGTTGCTGCTGGACAACAAAATTGGCATAGTATGGGTGATAGATCTTCCATTCTTCTAAGAACTGATTGAAGCGGGATAGATGGCATGAATGTCGTCACCTTGCTTGGTCTCGATGTCATCACAAAAGATATCATACAGACGCTGCATGTTATTGGAAGAGGAGTACATGTAATGAAGGGTATCCCAGATCTCTTGGAAGAGGAGTACATGTTATGAAGGGTATCCCAGATCTCTTTGGCTGTGTCGAGGAAAGTGATGGAGGCGTAGATGTCCCGATCCACACAATTGGTCATCATATTGACAATCAAGTTATCACCACTTTCCTATACTATGATTGTGGGATCTGTAGGTAGAGGAGCTGGATCAGTGAGGTGATGCTACATCTCGCGCCCTTTGAGGAAGCACATGACAGAGCGGGACCATGTCATGAAATTGCTGCTACCTGAGAGGTTCTCTGTGGTCATGCGTTCCACCTTCAAGAGAGAAGGAGAATCAGTTGTCATGGGAGGAGGAGGAGAGGTCACCGTTGAATTATCGGAAGTCGTCATAGGAGCAGATCTAGATAATATCTGAAAGAGAAAACGAGTGAGTGGTATGATTGAAGAGGGCATCAACAACCGACACAATCCAGAACAACACACATCACGAGGATGCATTTTTTTCTTTCATTTTCCCCCTATTTTTCTTTCGTTTTTTTCCTTTTTTTTCTTTTTCTTTTTTTTTTCTTTCTGTTTTTCTTTCGTTTTTTTTGAAACTGGGAGAGAAAAAACAGAGAAAAAAGAAAAGGAAGAATAAGAAGGTACAGAGAGAGAGAGAGAGAGGGAGAAGGAGAAGAGAGAAGGGAGGAGAGAGGCCAGCCATAGGCTCGACGGCGGCGGCGACGACTGGTTGCGGGTCGGGTTGCGGGAGAGAAGGAGGTGGGTGCGGGAGAGGCGGAAGCGACGACGACAGGTTCTGGGAAAAGAGGAGTTGGAGACGGAGGAGGTGGCGGCAACAACGGGAGGGGGTGTTGGTTGGGTTGCTGTTGACAGACTAGTGTTAGGGTTTCAGAGGAAGGAGGGGGAGATGAACAGTAGTTGTTTTTTTTTTTTTGAGAGAGAGAGAGGAAACACTAATTTTTTGTAGGCTCTGATACCATGTAACAATATAGAGACCAAAAAGAATACTTTTATTGGGAGATGCTTATAACTGAATACATGCCTCCTAGATATGGGAGATAATAAAGAACAATCTAAGTTTATTTTAGATGTGTGATTAATACTACGACTACTTTAATACGACTACTTTAACAGAAAGAAAACCTGTAGAGTATTTTCACAATGTATTTAGGTCTTATGCAAACGTAGACCTGAATACTTTCTAAGTAACATTCATACTTTGGTACATTCACATATCCATTAAAAACATCAGGTTTGACAGGGTAAAAACAAAATGGAAATTTTTATCTGTTGGTGCTCTTCAGATAGGGTGGAACCTTCAACAGAAGAAATTGTGCTAGTAGCTTTTGTGCTACAGGAAGGCTGTGTTTCTAGAGATGTCCTGCCAATTAGTGAATATCTATTATGTGGAAATTTGTTTTTCTTTCCCAATAAAAAATATGAAACTTTAAATTCTAACTTATGACAAGACAGGTTCCCAATATGAACTAGCAGGGGCACACATATGTGGCCTCATGATCAATATCCACTTGTACATGCAGCCTCGTACTCAGTCTGCACCAGCATATATAGCCTCATAATGCTTCATATGTTACATGTAAAACCTAGACCACAATATGTGGTCTTGTGTACTACTTTTTGTAATATCAGTGATGCGAGAATCACGAAAACTGGTGATATTTAGTTGTTTATTTTGTAACTAGATAATAAACGAGTCCTTGTATGCCTTCCCTAGAATTGAGAGAGAGACTTATATTTAAGTAGTTTAATAGGACGTGCAATACATGTGTTTTAAACCTCACAAAAATGTCATTCAAGGTACCTCAATGCTTTTGAGCTGGAATCTAACAATTCTATCCTCGTTATAAAAAAAAGGTACCTCAATGCACCTTATATCAATTTCCGACATGGACATGCACTGCATAAAAAATATAGATAGAAGGCATGTTTTAAAATGTGGTAGAGAACATATTCACACAACTGCACATTCCTATGGAGTTATATCATAAGGATGGATTGCATTTTTCTCTAATAAACTTCTATTTTTTCTAGTAACAGGCTTACAGTCGAATTATATTTTAGAAAACACCTGCAATTTAACTATGGCAGCTATCAATGACAAGGTTCCACGAAGAATTTAGCATAATTTTTAAAATCAGTCTTATCACATTTTTATCAACCCTCCAGACTGAAACCCAGATCTCAGCAAAGTAAATCACTGATAAGGGAGAGGCTTGGTATATATCGTAGTAGCCTATGTGGTTAGAAGGAAGACTTATATAGGAGGATCTAATATAGGTGGGGATTAGGCGAATAGAAGGTCTATGAGCATATATGCATATTGCATCTAAGATTTAATTAACCTACCAGAGGAATTTTTATGTGCAACTAAAAAAATTGAGGGCTCTTAGAGCTGCAGTCGGGTTACTATAAATTTATAATTTAATGTGGACACATTTAAGATTATACTCTTTTACTTGTTGTCAGATTTATGTATCATATGGCTTCCAAGACTTCTAAAATTCAGTTTTATGCTTTGCCTGTGTTTAGGTACTTCTAAACCATCTCTAGCCTGTGATGTTGCTGAACTATGCCTAGAGCGCATGGTTTTGGATGTTCCAGTGGATCAGTTAGATTATTCGAAGGAAATTGCTACCATTATATTTCCCCTACTTGTTGTTCTTCCAAAGGTTTGCGCCCTTTATATCACTTGTTTTCTCATTTAAAAATGAATTTATTTCCTTTTCCAAATTTATTAATTCAGGGGTGTAAATTACTCAATCTTCATTTGGTATGCTCTACAGACTTGGAAGGTGAACATGAAGGCTTTGGACATATCTAAGCAGACACAATGGCCATTTTACAGTGAGAACATTATTGCAAATGATTCAACACCTTTGCAGAAAGCAAAAGTAGGTTTCCTAACATAGCAACTTTATAATTTTGGACAAAAGAAGGTTTGCATTATCAATCTGAATCGTGATAGTTGATGAAAGTTAGTTTGGCATGTGAAGGGAAACCTATCTAGCATGAACTTCTCTTATCGCGAGGTTATAAATGTGGACAGCATGTTGTTGGACAACAACAGTTGCAATTTTTGCATTCCGCTCCTGACACTCTTAAACATGCCTGACATTGATCACTTTGCACTTTTGAATGATTTTCTGTTATTCATTGGATACATTTGTCGCAATTTTCAACTTCATTCTTGTTACATGTTGAGATATGTTTCAATTATACGGAACAGTCAATTTCGTGTGTGAGCACGTACATTTTTGCCATAGTTCATTATTATTTATTCAATATATAAAAGATGAGTTTCCAAATAGGGATGTGGGAACACTTTTCTATTTTTATATGTTCTTGCAACTTCAGTTTTTTAACTAAGTGGATATGTAAGAAATATATTTTCAAAAATAGTAGAACAAGAGTAATTTATTATTATTATTTTTGCCCTGGTTCAAAATGTAAGAATCTTTTTTCTTTGAAATAGGTCTCCTCTCCTTACTGTCCTTGTGTCTCGTTCTGTCTCTCTGAATGTCTCCTCTATAAGGACACGGTGGTGACTTGTATTGAACTTTAAGAATATGTTTCCATTAAGAAGTGACATATGCTAAGCTGTTACATAGGTGGTGAAAGCTACTACAATGTCACAGTACATAGATCTTTATTTTTATCATGTTTGAAAGCCTTAATTCTTAGTTACATATAGAAATATGTCTTGGCGTTTCAGTAATTGCCATATAAAACCATATAATGAGCATATTGGTTGTGCAAATTCCACTATTTCTTGTAGTTTGGATTACCCTACTTTTCTTAAGTTATAATTTAATTATTTGGGTTCAGTTATTTTCTTCTCTTCATAGACTATCATTAAGCCACCTTCTGAAGTAGAAGTACTTAGGCCTCAGTTTATTTCCTGGTATTATTATTAGAGTGTTTACTTGTAATGGTTTAAAATTTGTTCAGATGTGAGGCAAATATACTGTTCTACTATCCCTTGTTGTTATCCTTTTGGTTGGAAATGGAGCATTGTGTACTAGACGAATTTGCTAAAACATATTCAGATATTTCATGTTATGTTTTTTTTTCTTTTTTGTTCCTCTTAGGGCTTCTCTTTCTTTCAAGTACCCACTGGTTCGATACCCCTTGACATGGTTATTTATCTTGTGTTCTTTTTACGGTAGTAATGAAGCAATACAAATATATGGTTGGCAAAGAGCTCTGGGTCGAGTAGTGTCAGGTTTAGCTCAGCCCTGAAGTCTCTGATCTAGCTAAACCATCTGGTGAAGCTGCAAAAAAATATTTAAAATCTTAACTCAAGCATACTTGCGCAAACTAGGAGATGCTCTGAAACAATTTGAACAGGATTTTACCAACCCATTTCCAGGTCTCGATAATTCTTAATCCTTATAAAAAATTGTAGGATGAGAAAATATATATTCGAACCAAATTAATTAGCAACAAAAGAAGCAAGCATGCAAAAAAGTATCTGAGTGTGAATATTGATCTGTTGCTGTTGATTGCTGTGGCAGTGCTTTGAGTCCTTTTGACATTGTCTGTATTGACGAGGCTTACTTCGGGCCCCAAAGAAATGGTGCGCCCTTCAGTTTAGGTTTCAAGGGTGGCAAAGGCGCTCACAAAATAGGTGGGTTTGTTAGTGGGGATGATCATGGTGGCGAGGCACTGAGTAGAAAGGATAAAGGGAGGTGCTTGAGTTTTGCAGAAGAGTTTTTTGGGGCAAGTAAATTTTTGAAAAATGAATTCTAATCTACAGGTGTAAATTTTTTAAAAACTTCACCACAAGTAGTTTTGTTAGGGATTGATTGTGAGGGCCAACTTATATTTTGAAAATGGAATGGTCTGTACTAGTTTTGACCTGGGTTGAAGCAGCCTGGTTATTAATTGATTTAGCCGGGTCAACCTCACATCTCCTCCTTTGATTAGGATCGATATGAACCCTTTAACTTGTCAGAGTTTTGGTTGATTGGTCAAAGTCGTCACTCGGGTTTTTCTGGTTTCTGTATTATCCAATTCCATCTCGGAAAATATGTAGTACTCTCCTCGATTATCAAAATCTTAAATTTATTAATAAAATCTTGCTAGTCTAAACCTTTTTCCCAACTAGTTGGGGTCAGCTACATGAAATCCTGGTTTTCCATTTTTGCTTGTCTATATGTGTTTGAATAATTTCTCCTATCAATTTCCCTATATATGTAAAACTTATACATCAGCACTATGGAAATGATTCTCTCTTTCTTATTTTGCATTTATCTGCTTGGGTTTTATTGTGATTATCTTGATAAAAATTTATTATTGAGAAACACTTATCAATTGCAGATTTTGGAATCTGGTTACATTACTGCCATCAATTCAAAGACAATTGAAGCATTGGCTAAAACCTTCTTGAAAAACCCTCAAAAGCATAGTCAGTGGTTGGTAGAATGCAGCAAATGCAGTGAACTGGCAAAAAGCTTTTTTTTGCTTATTATATTGCAGGCATCTTTGATACACAATGAAGGTATTTTGGTATTAATTCAAAGCAACTAATGCCATCAAGATGATTCTTTTCCGTTGTTTATAATCTGGTGTTCTAAAAGTCCAGTATGTGGCGCATAACATATGCGCTATGCAATTAGAACTCGACTATTTTGACCCCCTATGTAGCCTATTTCCTGATAGTCTTGATTATGCGCCCACATATTTCGAGTATGCACTTGCATTTTTTCGAGTCATTAATTGGGTGTATTTAAAGTTAAATGAATGCTTGAACCTGGTCTGTTTCTAAGGGAAATAATGCAACGGAAGCTGCTCTTATGTCATTGTTTAATTAATTAATGTTGTAAACTTAATTTATGTCTTTATTTAATTATATTCTGCACTAATGCTATTGTTACTTGTGGTTTATGTTCTTTCAAAGTTTCCTGTATTTTTTCCCCTTATAATTTAACCATTTAAATTTTTTTGTGGATTTAAAATGAAAATTCACAACCACACATGCGGTATGCGGTTAGGAAATGCATGATGTCGCTAATTCATTACATATCATATTGTACCGTGATACATATCATAAGGTATGCACAATATGGACAAATATGATAAGAACATAATAAAGGAAAATAATGCTATAACTGAGACAACCAGTGCAGAGTAAGCACATTCTTCAACCCTGGTGCTTCATGCTTTTGAAAAATACATTTGTTGCAGTTCAGATGGTAGTTTGCATGTGGAGTTGCATTTCAGCTAAAATTAAGTAGTCTCAACTCAAGTTGCAAAAAGTTGCAAATAAAAAATGCAGGTGCTTACCTTTTACTGGCAATTCGGGTTTCAAGGATACCCCTGTAATTATTTTTTTACACAGATATTTTCCCAAAAAATTTCTGTTTGTATTTCTTTTATTTGGTTTACTAGTTTTTATTGACTTCATCCTAAATGCTGGTGTGTCAAACTACCATAATGGTGGATATTATTATCATACAGTTGTTAAAAGTTTCTTACAATTGTAGTTTTCAAGTCCCTGATTTCCAAATTTCATTATTGTCTGCTCTTCTCTTCATGGGTAACATTGCTTTTTATTGTTGTGGACTACATATAATTGTGTATGAATTTTTAATTTATACCAGAGTCTGTCAGTGTGTTGAAGATCTATCAAGCGTGCTCTTCAGCTCTGAAAGATGATTGGCATGAGATGGAATCCCATGGTAGAATTATTATTGCCGAAGAGGTACTGCTATGACATTTAGTGCTTAATTTAAATACGGCTTTTAATTACCCTAGGATTAAGTTCTATGCTAAAAGTAGATATCAGTTGAGGTTGCTCAAATTTTTACGATTGCCCCCTTTTCTTTTGCTTGTGTTGCAGTTCAACATTGACAAATTTGATTGCCTATCCTTGGTGGATCAACTTTTAAGCACCAATATTAAAACTTTGAATGTTAAAATCCACATTTGTATTGATTGGTTTCTACTAAAAGCATGTAGTACGTCAGATACTTCTACCATCCTGGTAAGTTACTACTTGTTATTCTTATGAAATTTGTGAAGAGGAAGTCTTAATTCTCATTGTTCTTCAATTTCTTTAGGCAGATGGGTATTATCTAATTGCTCCTTACCGTCGAAGTTGCTTTTTCCTCTTGCAGGAAGATAATCGTGACCATCTAGGTGTACTTGATGAGCTCTTTCTCTTTTTCACTGCATCACCTTCCAAGAACCTTTTTAGAAAACATCTGTATTTCCTTGTCAAAGATTGCATCAGAGCTCCTTTCTCATTCCTTCGCAAATATTTTTCAGAAGGTTTGTGATATTTTTGCTGTATGTTGGTAATGTACATAGATTTAATATCATTCAGTATAGAAAAATTCACTGATGTGCATATTAGCTGAGAGATCATACATTTTTCCTTTAGTTCATTTAATTGTCTTTCTCTGCTTCCTATTCAGCCATTCCCTTCAAAATTCACCCTAGCATTTTGTTTTAATCTTTTGAAAATGTCATTGGGATCATTCCTAGTCAGTGTTTTTCAATTCAATTTATTCTTGATTGTTCTGGCTAGAATCACTGATGAAAAGAAATACTGTTTTTTCATTATCCCTAGTCATCATCAGGTACCTTCTTTATGAAATTACAATTCCGTGTCTTACACCATTGCATACATAAGTCAGTTATTTCTATTATGTTCCCTTTCATCACCTCCCCCCCCCCCCCCCCCCCCCCCCCACCACACACACACACACACACACACACACACACACACTCAAAAAAAAATTCTCTTTCACCAAAGTTCTTATATAATTTTCCAATAAAAAGTAAGAGATTCCCTATGGGCACAGTGAATAGTTGAAACAATTATTATGTTCCCTGTTTAATCAGTCAGACTCTAATTTTGCATCGATGTACACTCTTGGGTTGAAATTTTAGTCATCTGTCTGTTTATATGTTATTGAGCATTTGCACGCTTCTGTATAGGTGGTAATGTCCATAACATGTTCTGCTCATTTTATATACACACTAGGGATGAAATTTAAGTCATTTATGTATGTGTTGGTAAAAATACATGTTATTGAGAAATTGCCTGCTTTTATATAGGAGGCATAACAAGCTCTGCTCATTTTATGTTTCTTTCAACATTTCCTCCTATACAGGAGCATACTCATTTTATGCTCATTTTACTGTACATTTACAAACATACCAAAAAAGAAAAAAAGAGACCGTTTTTTGATATTTGCAGGAGTACTAGTTCCGTGTTTTGTATATTTTGGACTCTCTCTGTCTCTCGATATTCCTTATTTTGATTTTTTGATTGAGCAATGGCTAAATGTAATTTGTTGAGGTATGTGAATAATTATAATTGCTAGGTTGTTTGCGTGGTATGTAAAGTTAATGTTATCCATGGACATACTTTGTCTATCTTATATCCCTTTATTTCTATGTAGTATTGTGGCAAGATTTCTTGTCTATAGTTTGGATATGACACTATATAAGCGAGGTTGACGTTAGGTTGCTTGGAGGGTTATACAATTTTTGCAATTCATCGTGCTTCATGCTCCACTTCATTTTGATAGGAAAAGCTGTACTCACTTGTGGTTTATATCTGGTTGATGGGATTGTATAAGCAAAAACATGTAATTTAATGTTCAAGAGTTTCACAGGGCAGGCACATGTATCTCCACTACGGTAGATACGCTAAGCCGCTGACCGATTCTTTCGTCGAGGGGGGTAGTAATGTTTTTCTAGTAGGCATTGCTGAAAAAATACCATCAACAACTAAACAAATAATAGATACATACCATTAACAGCACTCGTAATAAACCGTACTGTCTAGGTTGTGGATACTTTGTAGAGGAAGATGCCTCTAATCCAATATTCAATGTATATTTTTTGGATACTCCTGTCAGTGTTATTGGCATATTCAAGATGTATGATTATCTTGTTGATTTATGACGTGGTTCACAATTCTGGTTTGGAGATGCAGTCTTGTAATTCTCCTTAGTTTATCGAGATATATCAATGATAGTTTGGTTAACTATGATTTATAAATAGGCTTATTTTGTAATATCTGACTACTTTTTCCTTTGATTGTCTTATACACAAACATCTTGTCTAGCACTACAATGAATCCCTATTCCGACTTTGTTCGATTTGCTGTATCCATCGCCATATTGGTATCCAGTGTGTTCATATCAGTGCAATCTGACACTGCAATTACTTTTTTGCAGTTGTTAGAATTTTTTTTTTGCTACATTTTTAACACCTAACACAGTTTTCCTTTCGAACACTGTGTTAGGTTTTCACACCTCAGACAGTTCATAATTTGAGGTTTGATGCTAAATATGAAGTCTTGATTGCTATTATAGTTGTCATATTGTTGAGATCTTTTATTGAAATAATGCAAATAAGAGATGATTGCAGTGGCAAAACATTTTCTTTTCTGCACTATACATCAAAGAAAAAATGAGGGAGGATCGATTGAGGTGGTTTGAACACATAATGAAGAGATAGGAAGGTAGTTATGGGAGCAAAAATGACAAGGGCCAGACCTAGACGAACTTGGATTGAAGTAATTTATTTATTAAGGATTTGGAAAGTGTTAATTTGACGAACGATGTGGCTGTCAGTAGAGTGAGTGGAGAAGATGGATTCATGGAGCCCACCCAAAATTTTTGGGATAAGTGCATTCTTGTTCTACACTTCTACTATGCATCAAATCTGTCTGAAGCACACCATTAATGGTATATTATTAGCACGTGCAATGCATGTCTCTAAGTGAAAAGGACAGTGGATCAGTGGAGTGTAGAAAGGGGAGGGCGTGTTAGGAAATTTTGGAGGAGTGCAGAGGGAATTTTAGGTGTATTATAAGGGTGATGGGTGGACTGTCTGGAAAATTCAGAGGGTGCATTCATTTTGGGTATCCAAAAATAATAGCTGCATGTCCACAACACACCAATTTTAGTTGTAATAGTACATTTGGCTATCAATATATGCAAGCTATATATGCCCATTCACAATGCTTCATCATCTTTGTCCGGATCTTTTTTCTGAAATAATTCCTGAGAAACCTAATGAGGCTATTATATCAGATTTTCACGTTGAATTTTCAGAACCCCCACTCCTTTCTTTTCAAGGACATCATTGAAGTTTATCATTTTGAACATTGTTATCTCTCATTTATATCTGACAGGTTGATTAGCACAAACAGGCTCATAATTCTATTTCCAAAATAAAACTTGCAGGCTATCCTGTCGATGTACAAGTTGAGAGCCTACAGTTGCTTGCAACTATTTGTTCTTTGTATGTGTCGTCCCAGAGGAGCAGTATGAATGAAAACAATTACCTGCAGATTCTGGATGGACTTCCTTTACTTCTTGTTCCACTTTCGAATGAAAACAAGGTACCCTCCCTCCCTCTGGCCCATATTTAAATTTTAAGCTGCCCACTTCTAAGCCAAAAATTTTGAGATGTATAATTGCAAATTGGGTTTCAGTCAATATTTTTCTTCTTCTTCTTCTTCTTCTTCTTCTTCTTCTTCCTTTCTATTATCAATAACTGCTCATCTATTGCCTGCTAAGTACTAATTTGTTTACTACATTATTAACTTCTCTTCGTTCTATGATATATTTAGGATATACGAACTGCCGCTGCAAACTGCATGGAAATGATCTATAAACTTTGGCACCAATTTGGTTTGTCTCGATTAAAAAATGGTAATGAATCCTTACTGATTGCTCCATTAAACATGTTTATAGGGCATAATTTAAATTTATTTACGGCCATGCTTAATTGCAGGGAACGAGATCAAATATTCCTCCTTCATATCTCTGCCTATTTTTGGGGAGTTTTTGGAGTCTATAGTCAGCCAGAAGAAATTTATTTCATCAGACCACAATTTTCTACCATCATTGTTTAGTTCAATTTTAAGCCCTTCTGCTTGCAGCCTTTTAGTGTCCGAGAACATCACTACGAGGTCAAAATTCTTCATTTTCCTTTTCAGTTCATCTCTTTTGTACTCTTAACTGTTTTGAAGTTTGTGATTTAGTTTTCTTCTCTCTGGCTAAACTTATAGAAGCGCTTGTTTGACAGTTATATGTTCATTTTATTTATATTTTGCTTATTGAGACATTTGTGTGGTCCTTTTCCACATTTGCATGTAGGATCAAGATTTTTTATTCGGTGTTGTGTACTTGTTAGACTGGAAATAAATTTACATATTTTTTGGTCATTTAATGTAAATTTTATTTTTGGGGGATATATACGCAAAAATCACTTCATTTGGTGAATAAATTACTGTGCTGGGCCCCATATTATTTTCTTAAATTATGTAGTCATTATCATGAAGCAATTTCAAGGGAGGGTAGTAACTGTAAATGGTACCATATTGGTTCCATACCAAATTAAAAATATTGGTAGGCACCACACCTTCATCAGTTACATACATCAATTGTCCTTCCAAGGTATACCATCCTTGGAATTATAATTACAAAAGGTGTATGTGTATATAAGGCAGTTGTGTGCACGTCAACCATCTGCCATAGGTTAATACGAGTATTTTGAAATTTCTCTCAATTGGAACCCTTAGATATAGATGAAATTTTAATATAATATTGTAATTTCTTTTACATATAAAGGGCCCCTAATACATTATTCACCCCTCAAAGCACAATTCCACCAATATCTAATTTTTGCATGTAATTGACCGTACGAATAAGAGTGATATAACATGCAGTGCACATGCCTACGAGTCTATTTCCAGAGTATACCATGTTGTGTTGCTACTCAACGTTATTCGCCCCTTGACTGCACACAAACTATTTAATATTATATATTGACAAGTTTTTATTAATTTTTTTTTAGAGCTTTACTAATTGTACCTATTGTGATCGGTAATCTGTAATATTAGCACCAGTATTTAGTATGACCTAGTGGTTTGTCGATATTGATGTGGTTAGTCTCTAGTTTGCTATATTCCTTTGTTTTATTTTCCTTTTTTCGAGGATATTAAAGATGATCACTGGCAAAATATTTTAGCTGGAGCTTAATACCAATTCTTCACATTTAAATTTTTTCTTCATAGTTAAAATTAGGATGTTAAAGAGGATGACTGGCAAAACACAGTTTGTTACTGAGATGGTTTACCTTTTCAGGCATTTCTATATCCACCAGTTAGAGGAGTAATAGGATTTTAGTTAATTGAGGAAATAGGATTATGAGTAAAATTTGTGTCATTTTTTGTTGTTGCTTGGAACAAAACTGTGGTCATGCACACACAGTCACTCTCTTTCATACTAGGAGATTGTTGCAAGCGAACTCAGTCTTCGTCTTGCTCACCTTACCACTAGACCCTAGTGACACTCACAAATGGATTTCTGTTGAAGAAGCTTAGTAGAATATGATGACTATACTTTGACATAAGGATATGACCCTTAATAGAGCTAAATGGAGGAAAATGATTTATGTTACTTACCACAACAATTTGGGATAAGGGCTATGGTTTATTGTGTTCTGTTTACTGCTCTTAGGAAGAATCTTCTTTGAAACTTTTGAAAAATGATATTGGATTCAAATTTGTGACATTTCTCAATGGCTGTAAGTATAAAAGAGACATGAAAATATCATTGAGGAAAGTCGCTTGACTTAGTTCTGTGCAGCTCAGTCAGAGCATGCTGAACTTAAAGGCCATGCCTACCTGGTCTGATGGGGACTTAGTTATAAATAGGGTACATTGTTTTATCATTTCTGGCCCATATTTTAAATAAAGCACCGAAATATACTGTGCATGTGCATGTTAGAGTTGTTGAAATCCTCCTGCTTACCTCCAAAAGTCCGTCACGTACAATATGTCAGCATATAACCGGTGAATATACAGTCGTTGATTGGAATCAGGTGTATAATCGGCAGCGAATACGCGGTCTATAAATTGGATCCATGTAATAGTAACCCCTCCACCGCGCGCGCGCGCACATATATCTCTAATCTCTAATATTATAATGGGAGAAGGCTTTAGTGTCATTTGTCATTTTGTCATTCTACCAACATGTGCAATGCACGTACATAACCAATATAAATGAGTTTTCCTTTTCAAATCCTCCCTACGTCAGTTTTTTTTTTGAAATTATTAAAACGTGCATGGCACGTGTAAATTACTAATATATATATATATATATATATTAATATATATATATAGAGAGAGAGAGAGAGAGAGAGAGAGAGAGAGAGCACCCTGGATATTTAAGAACATACTGATGAATTTGTTCGGATTGTCATGTACATTTCACGGAGTTTGTTTTCTTTACAGGTTTGACCAGGCTTCGAAGGACGCCATATTGCTTTTTATATTTAGATCTGCACTGAAGTTTTCCTCATATGGAAAGGTATGTTTTAAGTATGTGCATGTTCTTTTAGGAAATTTGTCAGCCTTCTGCATATTTATCTTGTGTTAAGATACAATTATTTTATTTCTGGTTAATTACGTATGTGTATTTTAAATTTTGTCATCATTTAGAGTGTTTTTACTCCTTGTTTGGATTATATTTGTTTCTGTTTAATAATACACACATATGTATTCATACTTTAACTATGTTTGCGCCCTTCCAGTTACTGGTGCTTTCATTGTTTAAAGGCTTGGGGAATGTCCTACTATATGTTGAAGGTGTCAAGCAATTGCTTTCTGACCTTTTGGAGAGACGTATGAAGTACCATCTTAGGCTTGATAAAACAGGGCAAGCATTATCAAAGACTGAAGTAGAAATATTATGCTTGCTCTTGGTGGTAATTATATAAATTATTTTTTAAGTGACCATTTTGCTACCTTCTTTTCTATTTTCTGACCGGACGCATGTTTTCATTTCCTTGGTCATCCTCACTTCTTATTGAATTTGGAGGTACTTTTTGCAGGTTTGTGTTCCTCAGTCAAATGATTTACGTGTAGACCATGAGATCCTTGATTGTCTGATTAAAGCTTTGAAAGTAAGTGGAGTATGCTTATTTATTTTTCCGGTTCTTTCGTCTGTGGTGATATTTCTGTGTCTTTTTAATTTTATTTTCTCAAGGGATGTGTATTTTTTTCATAAACAGGTTGATGGTTTGTCTGTTGATGATGTTGCTGTTGTACAACCATGTGTTGCTGTCCTGGAAAATCTGACATCTTCTTTTTATGATGCATTGGATGTGAAGTTGCAGGTCTTATTCAAATCACTTTGCCTGTTATCTTCATAACAATACCAATTGTTTTTTAATTGATCCCTATTATTCACGCTGTTGGAGCAGCTTCTTAGAGGACTTCTTTCCACATTTGTTCTATAATTAGTTCAATATATATTCTTAGAGAACGTTCAACTTGTTTTTACACACTATTTGTTGCTAAAAGTGCAATAGTGTATACTACAAAATTCTTTAAAGTTTCATATTTTTACTTCAAGGTTCCTAGACTGCTTTTTAAATTGAAGTTTTAGTTTTTACCCGTTGGAAAAGTAGGGCTTGTTTTGTTGATTATGATTTTCAGTTAGAAACAGAAGTTTGGGTTTCTGGACCCATGTGAGGTAAAGAGTGAAAATGGGAGAAAGAATGTGATGGAGATAATTTAAGGTTGATTAGTTTTGGATTAGTGGAGAGTTTTGAAGGTCATAATGACGTTTATGATATAAATGCTAAAGATATTTAATGTCTTTAGCTACTGCACCGAAGTTTTGTAGGTAGCTAGCGGCAGTCAAGGGTCTGCTGGTAGGTACTGGGCAAAAGAAATAATGCATAACTAAAAAAAGAAAAAAGTAGAGAGGAAGATGAAGAAAGATGAAAGAAAAGATGGAAAATGGAGAGATCAATGGTGTCTCCGTTGCTTTCTGCAGCCATCTTCTCTCCCGGTCCACTGCTTTTGTTGACACAACTCCTTTTAATGTGAAATTGGGTCAGGGTAGACTTGCTTCAATCATGTTATTGGAAGGGGGATGGGCATTCCATTTTGTAATATAGCCTACTGTCCTCCTTGTTTAGGGTTAGCTGGAACCCGAGGAAGAACGTACTGTGCATTAATCAGTACATATTATCAAGTTCTATGCATAAGAATAAACGATTGGACGACATTCAATACTTTATTTTTCCAGTGACAAGAATCACTCCATTAAGTATTAGGTAGGATTGAAGTTCATATATGAACACCCAGGAAATAGGGACAAGTGTAATTTACATTATATTTTCTAGCATGAAGAACATAGTATTACAGCTTTAATATTTCATTCCATCAAATCATATTTAACATTATGTTGTTGTTGTACTAGGTCTCTCAGTATATTCTCATACAAAATTTTCTCTCAGTAATTTCTCATGCAAACACATGTGCATTTTAAGTATTTATTGACTATTATATGATTGCGGGTTGCGTAACTGGAAATATATATACTTAGGATGCCCAATTCCCATACTAGACTCTTTATCGGTTTAACAAAACCAAGCCGCAATTTATTTGCAAACTGTTGCCCGACCCGACCTGCCAATATTTTAAATGAAATAACCAAAACCAACCCGTTTAACCACAAACAAGAACCTTTTCGCCTGCTTCAGATCGGGTCGGATTGGTTTCTCTGTTTTAACCTAATAACCCTCAACCCTAGATGCCACAAATAGGGCTGCAAACGAGCCGAGTTGAGCCGAGTATCTTGAGGCTCGAGCTCAGCTCGTTTATGTATCGAGCTCACTTTCAAGCTCGAGCTCGGCTCGAGCTCGACACGAGCCGAGCTTTGACCCGAGCTTTGACCGAGTTCGAGCTGAGTACTCGCGAGCTTTTGCCTAACAACCCACGTACCTTCAGGCTCGGGCTCGGCTCGTTTACGTTACCGAGCTCGCTTTCGAGCTCGAGCTCGACACGAGCCGAGCTTTGACAGAGCTCGAGCCGAGTAGCTCGCGAGTAGCTCGGTTCGTTTGCATCCCTAGCCACAAATATTTATTTGCCATCTTTTCACTCTTTTGAGGTACAAGTGTGGAAATTTCCAATTTCGTTGTAAATTATAAGATTTTATTATATTCTTTAAAAACATAATAAATAATATGTAATATATATAGGGTCGATACATAATAAAGTTAGTACTCAACCGAACTTAACTGCTTTTCGTTATGTGGTGCTCTATTCGTTAGTTTGGTTAGTGTGACAGTGTAAAAATGGCCTGAGGCCCAACCAGGGCCCAATACAATTCCTACTCAGAAAAGCAAAAATAACAACCTGGTTCGGCTCCGGACCACTTCAGGGTCGGCGCCGAACCTCGTGTTTGCCCTCACAGTGCCGGCCTCCTCGTACTGACGAGCCTCAGTATCCCCCGGAGTCCGACCCGGAGCAGTCCCTCAGGCCGTCCCCCCTCTCTGGCGGGGCAGAAGGATGACCTGGCACAGCCTAGGCCCTCCGATTCCCCCAGAGGCACAGAGGGCTCACGATGGGCCACGTCAGCTCCAAATACCGCTAAGGGTTTCGCCACGTCAGCCCTATACCACTCCTGGTATCGCCACGTCCGCCCTAAACCCCCTGGGCCTTCTGCCACGTCAGGCCCATGGGCTTTCGGATCCAAACCCGGCCCCCAAGTGGAACCAAACCCGGTTGGGATTCTCTATAAATACTAGACCCACACCCACCTTTTGGAGGTAATCAATCTTTTGCCACTTAAATATACCTAGTTATTGCTACTCTCTCACAGAGACTGACTAGAGCGTCGGAGGGTCCGCCACCGGGACAAACCCCGGTGTTTCAGGACCGTCTGCAGGTACACAAGACCTCGGATCCGACCCTTCCGATCCGAGCCCAACCTTCAACATCTTTCCGAGCTCATCGTAGGTCCCAGAAGGTTAACTGAAGGTCGGCAGACGAGCGACAATCTCCTTCAATACAAATTGAGTTCGAACTCACACCTGGTGCTTCCACACGTTTCTCAGAAATAAACAGCATCAGGTTGGCGCCGTCTGTGGGAAACAGCTGCTCCAGAAGCCGATCCGACCCAGACCCTCAAAGGCCATCGACAGCCGAGTCCTCATGGCCTCCAAAGACAAGGGGGCTGCTCCCTCTGATGAAGCCAGGCCCCGCACGTCGAAACACAAGGCTCCCCCTCGGGAGTCCCAAACGAGCGTCGGCTGGACAGCCCAGCCCGACCTACGGAGAGTAATCCTCAACCGCAAGATTACCCACAACTGGGGAAGGGCCGCTTCCAAATCGGCCCCGAACCATCCGAGGAGGACCCACAGGGATGACGGCCCATGGGGTCGGCAAGGTGATAGGAACCGGGGATCACCAACCCCGAAGCCTAACCCAAACCGCACCCAGGGTCAGGATCCCGAATCCGAGGTGTCCATGGATACGCCATTCACCCTACACTACATCCACGGGGGACCGGTGGGGGGAGAAAACGATACTTCCCAAAGAACCTTCACCCAGGAGACGAACGCCATTCAGTACAGCCCCTCTCCTGAGCTACAACCGCGGCCAGTCTCCTTCTCAGGAGAGGGCCCCGAAGGAGTTCACCTCCCCCACTGCGAGGCCCTCGTCGTTAGCCTCCGCATGGCCAATTGTGAGGTTCGCCGAATCCTTGTTGACAACGGCAACCCGGTAAATATTCTCTTCCTCAGAACCTTCGAAAGCCTCAGATTATCCAGAGGGAAACTCAAACCAGCAGGATGCACGTTGCTCAAACTTTCGGGCGTCCCGGTCGTAGTGAAGGGAATTATTACCCTCAACGTCACCGCTGGACCGGACCCTGACAAGAGGACCGAGTCCTTGGATTTCATGGTCATCCACGCCAAGGCGGCCTACAACGCCATCCTCGGCCGACCCGGGCTAAACTCCCTCCAGGCGATACCTTCGGCCCACCATCTGAAACTCAAATTCCCCCCCCAAGGGGTCAGCATCGTCCGAGACAGCGTCGAAGCAGCACGGTCATGTTCCGTTACCACCAGGGGAGGGGGCGTACTCCCCCTCAGCGCCGTTGAACTCGAACCCGAGAAAGACGGCCCCGCCCCCGAGCCCGTGGACGAACTGGAGGAGGTCCTATTCGACACTGAGGATGAGTCAAAATGGTTCCGGGTGAGCTGCTCACTCGCCGAAGACCTGAAGGCGGGCATCATCGCTTGCGTCCGCCGCAACGTTGATCTCTTCGCTTGGAAGCCCTCCGATATGCCCGGAATCTCTGAAGACTTGATCATGCACCGACTGAGCGTCCTCCCTGACTCTAAGCCGATCGTCCAAAAGAGGCGCAAAGTCGCCCCGGAGAGGCAACTAATTGTAAAAACAGAAGTGGACAAGCTCTTGTCCGCTCGATTCATCCAAGAAGTCACCTACCCCGAGTGGTTGGCCAATGTCGTCATGGTGAAGAAAGCGACAGGGGGTTGGCGAATATGCATTGACTTCACGGACCTTAACAAAGCGTGTCCGAAAGATCCTTTCCCCCTCCCGCGCATCGACGCTTTAATAGACGCGACCTCAGGGAACGAGCTGCTGTCCTTCATGGACGCTTTCTCGGGGTACAATCAGATCCGGATGTTTCCGCCAGACATTTCCAAGACCTCATTCGTCACCGACCAAGGTCTTTATTGCTACCGTGTCATGCCCTTCGGGCTGAAAAACGCCGGAGCCACGTACCAGCGACTCGTCAACAGAGTCTTCAAGGACCTGATCGGCCGCAACGTAGAAGTTTACGTCGACGACATGCTTGTCAAGAGCCGGGCTGGGCCGGACCACGTCGCCGACCTCGAGGAAGCCTTCGGTGTCCTCCGACGCCACAACATGAGGCTTAACCCGGCTAAATGCGCCTTCGGCGTCTCCACGGGGAAGTTCTTAGGATTCATTGTCAGCCAGCGCGGCATTGAGGCAAACCCCGAAAAAATACAGGCCATCATCAACATGTCCCCGCCCCGGAATGTCAAAGAGGTTCAGAGGCTCACGGGTCGGTTGGCGGCGATCGGCCGTTTTCTCTCCAAATCAGGGGAGAAATCTCTCCCCTTCTTCAAAGCCTTGCGCAGGAAAGGGGGCTTCGAGTGGGGTACCCATCAACAAGAAGCCTTCGAACAGCTGAAACGGTACCTCGCCAACCCGCCTCTCCTCAGCAAGCCCGAACCAGGCGAGCCGCTTTGGCTCTACCTGTCCGCCTCGGACCACGCCCTCAGCGCCGTCCTCGTCCGAGAAGAGGAAGGAGTTCAGAAACCCCTGTACTATGTAAGCAAAGTGCTACACCCGGCCGAGACGAGATACGCGAAGATAGAAAAGGTGGCCTATGCCCTGGTTATGGCAGCCCGAAAACTCCGACCTTACTTTCAGGCCCACTCCGTCCAAGTTCTGACCGACCAACCACTGAAGACCGTCCTCCACAAGCTCGAAAACTCCGGCCGATTAGTCAAGTGGTCGATCGAGTTGAGCCAGTTCGACATTAGCTATCATCCCAGGGCAGCCATTAAAGGGCAGGCCCTCGCCGAGTTCATAACTGAATGCACTGTCTCCGAGCAACCTGACGTAGAAGAACCGGATCCGACCTGGGAGGTCTTTGTTGACGGCTCATCCTGCGAAACGGGGAGTGGGGCGGGCGTCATCCTTCGTGGCCCCGACCGATTCCTACTTCAATACTCCCTGCGCCTCAACTTTCCAGCCTCCAACAACGAGGCAGAATACGAGGCCATGATCGCCGGACTGACCCTTGCCCACCGAGCCGGTGCCAAGCGAATCCGGGCGTTTAGCGACTCTCAGCTCGTGATCCATCAAATCAACGGAGAGTACGAAGCCCGCGACGACCGAATGATGAGGTATTTGGCGGCGGTCCGACGACTCTTGGCGTTCTTCGACGACGCTACGGTTGTCAGAGTCCCCAGGGAACAGAACGCCCAAGCCGACGCGCTATCCAAACTCGCCTCTTCTTCCTTCGAAGGCCTCGATCGTACGGTGCTCGTCGAGGTCCTCTTGGAGCCAAGCATCATTAGCCCAGAGCCGGAAGCGATGTGCGTGCAAGAAGGAACCAGCCCGGACGACTGGACCACTCCCATCCGAAAATTCTTAAACCGGGCCGAGCTTCCTGAAGACAAAGCCGAGGCCAGGCGAATCAGAATCCGAGCTGAAAGGTTCGTCATAATCGATAACATCCTCTTCAAACGCTCGTACACCCTGGCCGACGGCAAACCCTACCTCCGCTGCCTCTTCAGGGACGAGGCCAGCTACGTCCTCAAAGACCTGCACGAGGGGATCGGCGGATGCCACATGGGGAGTAGGACACTTGCCCGAAAGGCCCTGAATCAAGGGTACTATTGGCCCACCATGCTCCAAGACTCACAAGACTTAGTCAAGAGGTGCGGCCCCTGCCAAAGATTCTCCCCCATCAAAAGGCTTCCTCAAGCCAACCTCCGATCCCTGGCAAGCCCTACGCCCTTCGCCATGTGGGGTATGGACCTTGTGGGGCCCTTCCCCCCAGCGGCAGGGCAAAAGAAATTCCTGATTGTCGCCATCGACTACTTCACCAAGTGGATCGAAGCTGAACCACTATCCAGCATCACCGAGCGCCAAGTGCAACAATTCTTTTGGAAGAACATCATTTGTCGATTCGGGATCCCCCGAATCCTCGTCACGGACAACGGAACCCAGTTCCAAGGGCAGAACTTCCAATCTTTCTGTCAGGACATCGGCATCCAGCAGCGTTTCTCCGCCATTTGCCACCCTCAGTCTAACGGCCAAGCAGAGAATGCGAACAGGCAAATCCTCGACGGCCTCAAAAAGCGCCTTGACAATTTCCCCAAAGGGCTTTGGGTGGAGGAGCTGCCCAGCGTACTATGGGCACACCGAACCACACAGAGGATCCCCACGGGGGAGACACCATTCAATCTGACCTACGGGACTGAGGCAGTCATCCCCGTCGAAGTCGGATTGCCTTCTCCCCGGATCATAGCCTTCGATGAAGACGACAACGCGTCCGCCCTGAGGGCTAACCTGGACCTCGTCGCCGAAGTACGAGAAAAGTCCGCGGTCCGAAGGAGCATTTATCAGCAACGGATCGAGAGATTTTACAGCAAGAAAGTCCGCCCCACCAGCATCCAGGCAGGGGACCTAGTTTTGCGAAAGCTATCTGTCTCTGATCCAACCAAGAAGAGGAAACTGGCTCCCAACTGGGAAGGCCCATACCGCGTAGTCCAGGCTGTACGCCCTGGTACATACCGACTGACGGATATGAACGACCGACCCATCAGCCGACCCTGGAACGCTGAGCACCTCATGAAATTCCGGGGAGAGCAAGCTTAGGTTCTAGCGTGGCTTAAGTAAATTAAAACTTTTGTAAACATTCGCGTGTAAAGGGCCGCTTCAGCGACCCCCCCCCCCCCCCCCCCCGGTCTGGTATAAAAGAAGTCTCCTTTTGTCAAAAGTTAAATACCTCGGCAACGCCGACCCAGTTCGGGCAATGGGGGCGGCATCTGGGTTCTCCCTCGGGTCTCATCCCCAAACGCCTCGGCAGGTTCGACCCAACTCCGGGCCGGAGGTCTCCCTGTCGCCCCGCATCGATCCCTCACGAATCGGCGGAGCCCGACCTCGCCTACACCGCCCTTCACCACCCCGATAGCCAGAGCAAAGAAGGAAAAGAAAGCTTTATTCATACTCTTTTATTTTTACGGAGAAAACAAGCAAATACTGTTACAGGACCACTCCACTCATCTCAAACTAAAGGGGATCGCCGACTTAGGGCCCCTCGGACCCGGTGAAGGGCGGGATCACTCCGACCAAACGACTTGGGACTCTCTCTTCGTCATGATGGTCCTTCGGTTCTGCCACCGTCGACACCCCGGCCACGGAGCTCTGGGCATCCACGGATCGAATGCGCTCCATTAGTGGCAACGCCGAGGGAGCCCCCTCTGCTCGCCGACCCCTCGAGGAAGATGTCGAAACACCCAACATGGTCCTATAGCGGTGTATCTCCATCTCCTTCTCCACTATCACATCGCGAAGAAGCTTCTCGGAGGAAGGCCTCTGCACCGAGGAACTGGACATGGTGTACCCAAGACCAACGCCCCCTAGCTCCCGATCCACCATCGCCCTCCTCAGCCGGCTCGCCTCCTCACTTAGGGCTTCAGACTTGTTCCTGTAATAATGGAAGGCCGCATCAGTGTCGCGAGCCCTCTTTCGATACCGAACCAAAGTGGCCTCTAAGGCCTCGACCTTGCCCCGAAGCCACGCCACGTCGGAACGAAGGGGGTCCACCTCAGGAAGGGGAGCCGTGACCTACAAGAGAACCAGCCCGCTCAAGACATATAAGCAAAGAGGTTCAGAAATTTTTCGAAGTTGGAACACTTAGCCAGCCAAAAAACCCTCTTTTTATAAATTCAGTTTCCCCATACAAAAAAATGCGGTGGCCAGTCCGCGGAAGGCAAATACAATCGAGAGAAGGAAAAAGAAGGACAAAAATTATACAGCTGGTTTTCCCACCTCGATATCAGCCGGATCCGTTGGAGGGTCGGCAACCGATTTATCATCCGACCCTTGTCCGCCAGGGGTCTTCGGTGTCCCCTCAATCTCCATATCATACTCGAAGTTGGACAGGTCGATAGTCGGATAAAAGTGCCTCACATGGCTGAGGGCCTTCGCGTAACTGCTATCCTGGGCGTTGATCACCAGGATCTGACACGACTTAGTCACCTCATCCTTCTCCTTCTCCGACCTCTCCTCCTGAGCCGCCCTCGCCTTCGCCCATTCCTCCTTCTCCTTGTCAAAAGCCGCCTTCGTCTCCGCCTCCTTCTTACGAGAGCCGTCGAGCTCTCCCTTCAATTCCGTCACCTCCTGCTCGGCCTTGTCAGCCCGATCTCGCTCTCGCTGCAACGCCGCCTCGTAGAGGCCCCTCACATGGGCCCCCTGCACGGTCGCCTGCCATGACCAGACACTACTAAGAAATCTTCCTTAAACAACATCACCTGAAAGCTAGGAGGTTCGATCGACTTACCAGCACAGTGGCCTGCGCAAGACGCACGTACGCCTCGTCCAGGGTCTGGGATTTCATATCCGAGCGGTCCCGAGGGGTCGCCAGCTTATCTGCAACCTCCACGGCCTGGCGCCCCCGGACCAGGCAATCACCCTCGCGGATCGACCAATCGGGCACCCACCTTCGCCGAAGTCTCTCCTCTAGTTCGGGATCCACCAGGGGACCCTTCCCCTTATCAGGCTCGGCGGCCGCACCCTGATCCGAACCCCCCTGGACCACCGCGTCCCCACCCGTCTCCGACCGAGTCCTTTTCATCCTCGGCTGAATGGGGGCCTCGGAGACCACCTGGGACAACTCGGTGGTCTTCACCGCGACATCCTTCTTCTCGACCTTCTTCTTCTTCATGGCGAGCCTCAGCGCCTTAATCGACTCCTCATCCATTTCTGTAAAAAGATCCATTAAGAACAAATGAGCAAAAAAGTACAAGAAGAGTGTGAGGAAAGAAACAACCACGTACGAGGCACGGCCGGGCTAGGGCTCAGTCCGACGCTTGCCAGATGGGCCTCCGTCACCTTCCCCCAATTGATGCTATACGACAGACGGAGGCGCTCAACGAATCTCCACTCCTCCGCCGTCAAATCCCCCGGCCCCGGTGCTACGTAGCTCGGCTTAGAATGGTTCCACCGAGTAGGGATAGCCCAAGGATCCTCACTCCGGATCACCAGATACTTTTTCTTCCAGAACTTAATGGAATCTGGATGACCGTGGACAACCTTCGCCTTACCTCGAGGCGAGATGTAATATACTCCTTCTGCCGATGAGCCAATCAACAGCATCGCTCGGAACACGCCCAGCCGCAGGGGTACCCTCTGCTCCTCGCACAACAGCACGAAGCAGATGATCTGCTTCCAGGAGTTCGGCCCAAACTGCATCGGCGCCAGGGACGACCAATTTAACACCTCCCGAACGAATGGGTGGATGGGCAGCCTCAGGCCGGAGATAAAGGCGTCCACAGGGAAGATACAATACCTGTCCGGCAGGGGATCGGTCGGTCGAAGAGTAGAACTCGGCAGCATAAGCTCATAACTGGGCCCTATGTGGTAGGCCAACTGCAGAGCCCCCAAGTCGCTTGCCTCCAGAGCGGTCGGGGAGGCGTCCACCATCAACCTCTTCCGGCTTGACGACGACGGCTGGACCCCCGAGGACTCCTTATCTGAGAGATCATCGGGGTAGCAACGGAAAGACCGGGGTTGTGCAGACGGCCCTATCACCAAGTCGCTCGGGCCGCCGATCTTCGATTTCTTCTTCTTCTTCGGAGCCCTCCTCCTCTTAGTCCGTTCCGGCGAAGGTGTAGACAAACGCCCCAGAACGGGCGGATTCGGAGACCCTGCGGAGCCATCTCCCTCGGAGCCACACTCCTCTCCGGAAGCCGACCCTAGGGTCTGGACTTCGTCTGAGCTGCCGCCAGACTGGCAGCCCGATACGGGGGTCGGTTCGGGCAAAATAACGGCTCGCCTTCGCCAGCACTAAAGTACTCTTCTTCAGAAGATCCACCGGCTGGCCATCACCCTTACCAGCCCGTAATCCCCCCTCGTCTCGAGGTTCGGCTTGGCACCGGGGTACTCTTCCCAAGAAGAAACAACGGCTCGCCTTCACCCTCACCGGCCCATAATCCCTCGCCAGCTCGAGGTCCGGCCCGGCACCCGGGTACTCTTCTTCGGAAGATCCACCGGCTGGCCATCACCCTTACCAGCCCGTAATTCCCCCTCGTCTCGAGGTTAGGTCTGGCACCCGGGTACTCTTCTCAGGAAGAAACAACGGCTCGCCTTCACCCTTACCGACCCATAATCCCTCGCCAGCTCGAGGTCCGGTCTGGCACCGGGGTACTCTTCTTCGGAAGATCCACCGGCGGGCCATCACCCTTACCAGCCCGTAATTCCCCCTCGTCTCGAGGTTCGGCCTGGCACCGGGGTACTTTTCTCAGGAAGAAACAACGGCTCGCCTTCACCCTTACCGACCCATAATCCCTCGCCAGCTCGAGGTCCGGTCTGGCACCCGGGTACTCTTCTTCGGAAGATCCATCGGCTAGCCATCACCCTTACCAGCCCATAATTCCCCCTCCTCTCGAGGTTCGGTCTGGCACACGGGTACTCTTCTCAGGAAGAAGCAACGGCTCGCCATCACCCTTGTCGACACGTAATCCCTCGACCTCTCGAGGTTCAATCGAACACCAGGGTACTCTTCTCCGGAAGAGACAACGGTTCGCCATCGCCTTCACCTACACTTTGACCCTCGACTAGCTCGAGGTCCTATCCAAGCCTCAGGGCAGCACCACCAGGAAGGCCCTGTGATCCGCCCTCCCATTTTTGTTACAATTATGAACACTCCTCCACGGCTAGCTCCCGCACCCCCTGCAGGAGTGGGGGGCTTGTGTGACAGTGTAAAAATGGCCTGAGGCCCAACCAGGGCCCAATACAATTCCTACTCAGAAAAGCAAAAATAACAACCTGGTTCGGCTCCGGACCACTTCAGGGTCGGCGCCGAACCTCGTGTTTGCCCTCACAGTGCCGGCCTCCTCGTACTGACGAGCCTCAGTATCCCCCGGAGTCCGACCCGGAGCAGTCCCTCAGGCCGTCCCCCCTCTCTGGCGGGGCAGAAGGATGACCTGGCACAGCCTAGGCCCTCCGATTCCCCCAGAGGCACAGAGGGCTCACGATGGGCCACGTCAGCTCCAAATACCGCCAAGGGTTTCGCCACGTCAGCCCTATACCACTCCTGGTATCGCCACGTCCGCCCTAAACCCCCTGGGCCTTCTGCCACGTCAGGCCCATGGGCTTTCGGATCCAAACCCGGCCCCCAAGTGGAACCAAACCCGGTTGGGATTCTCTATAAATACTAGACCCACACCCACCTTTTGGAGGTAATCAATCTTTTGCCACTTAAATATACCTAGTTATTGCTACTCTCTCACAGAGACTGACTAGAGCGTCGGAGGGTCCGCCACCGGGACAAACCCCGGTGTTTCAGGACCGTCTGCAGGTACACAAGACCTCGGATCCGACCCTTCCGATCCGAGCCCAACCTTCAACATCTTTCCGAGCTCATCGTAGGTCCCAGAAGGTCAACTGAAGGTCGGCAGACGAGCGGCAATCTCCTTCAATACAAATTGAGTTCGAACTCACACCTGGTGCTTCCACACGTTTCTCAGAAATAAACAGCATCAGTTAGATATTTTAATCTTCGACAAGTCTGTTTGCTATCAGTATATTTGCTCCTTAAGTGGTTCACTGGATATTGAAATATAGTTATTCTTGCTTAAGCCTCAAATATCTTCTGGAATCGTCTTATCATTTTTTGGATTTTATTCTTGTATTTGACATTGGTTTGTAACCTGTAAGTGTGGAGAAGTTTATTCTTTCAAAGAAAAGATTTTTTTGGCATTGTATACATGAACACTGTTTTTCCAGTGGTCTTTTGAAACATTTATGTGCTGACTGTAGGTATCACTGTATGACATCTTAAATAATATACGAAAGCACACTATTTTTTATGGGTTATGCAGCAGTTGTTTCTTTCAACATTTAGCCTGCATATTATATTTGGATAAATTGGTCTTCAGTCCTGTTTTTAGGATTATTATTATGTAATTCATCTACTGGCACATTGTTTATCAATGTATCAACATGTTTCTGATGCAAATAGCCAGCCTGCTTAAGTAGCATACTAGTAGATGTTATAATCATTTAATAGATCAAGTATAGATTGTTATTGCAGATTATATTACACTGTTTTATTACTATTGCGATTTTCATTTGACAATCAATTCTCTACTCTTTCTGTAGGATGATTTGTTTGGCCACCTGGTTCTCCTTATCCGTAATGATAATGGAAGCATTCGGAATGCTGCCAGAGAAGCTATTCTGCAAATAAACGTGTGTATCTGCTTGTCTCCTTAAACGCTTACTTTTCCAGCTGCAGTTTGTTTTAGCTAACCTTTCTTCTTTTAACTTAACTCTTTTAAGTCTGTAGTATATCAGATTGTTTGTGAAAACTTGTAACTCCTGTTTATTAGGATTTGCAAAATCAGATTTATTTCATAATTTGCTAACTTGATGCATTCTCAATGTTTACACAGAAAGAAACTAAATAAAAGCAAATGAAAACCAAAAGTAGTCTAGCTCAACCCTTATTATTCTTGATGTTTTTGTATATAGTTTATGTTTTGGTGTAGGGTATGTTTGGAGCAGTTCTTTCCACATTGTCCATGTCCTTGTCTTCTTATTTTCCGTAAGGATTAATACTATTGCTCTCTTTTATTTTGCAGTTTACGTGCTCAAACATCGTCTGGTTATTTGAACTGATCCTGGACGGACTTCAGTTCGATGGCTCTTCCAAACGAGTGAAAGTAGCGAATGTTTCGGATGACAGAAAAAACCGTAATGAGGATTATTATAGTAGGGACGGAGAAACTATAATTTGTCTTCTGGGCTCGTTGCTTGATATGTTGTTACTAAAGAAACATATAAAGAACAGGTGCATTTATATACATGTATTTTTGTTACAGTTTGTTTCCCTACTTTAAGCACAGTCATTTAACTATTTTCTTGGCGTTTTCTTTTCTGTAGGAGTTCCTTGGTACAACCCCTGTTTCAGGTTCTTGAGAAACTTTTTTCAAAGGAATGGCTTCTTGGCCAAGTTAATCATGGTGATAAACGAAGTGGATCCTCATCTAATGTTGCTGAGCTGATCACTGGCGGGATATATTATGCTCAGCAGTCTCTTCTCCTAATCCTTAAAGATATCACTGACTCACTTTCGGTGGATCATCCTCAGAAGGTAAAGACTATTTGCTTACAGTCATTAGTTTATCTCTTTGCTTTCACTAAATTGTCCTTTCAAACATTTATTTGCAGGATTCGATTTATAGTAAATTCAACATAGATCTTTTGGTTAGATGCGCACATTCTGCTGAGGATGTGTCGACTCGCAATAATGTATTCTTGTTGCTATCTTCTGTAACTAAGGCTTCTCCTAAAAGCCTTTCAAAGCATATGTTGGGCATCTTTACTGTTATTGGGGAGTCTGCTGTAAAACAGGTTGGTTGGTTTTTTCCTTTTATGCCCCTAATAAATCAAGAGGTCAATCATCCCATTATGCTTCTTATTCATTCAAATTAAGATAGTTTTAGTCCAAAGAATTAATCTGTGAAGGAAGCAACTTCCTGTAATGGTTAGTAGTTATCATGAGCTTCACTAGAGCTATCCATGGGGTCTTGTTATTGTTTTGTCGAGTCTTTTTCATGTATAATATTTCAGTATGTTATTTAAAACATAATCTGACATATTTTCTTTATATTAGGTTTTCTATAGCTGGAAACCTATTATATGCTCATAGAAGTAAATCTATAAGCTCAAAGACTTATGCCAGATAATCGAAAGAAATGGGTGATGAGTAACAGTATATTGAAATGAGCATTACAATATAATTTTGAAGCTTTTCATCTGGCGCATTTTAAGAAAATACTTATTGTAAAAACAAAATGATGAATTCCTCAAACATACTAGAGTACTGGTTTCTTCAAGTATTTTTCAACATTTTCGTATTAAGCATAGTGATAGCGTTCTCCCTTTTGCCTGCGTGTCCAGCAGACTAGCTACCCCCATCCTCCGCCTCAAAAGGCTGGTATCAACCCTTAAACAATGCCAACTACAATATTTCTTTTACTGACTTCTGATATATACATTTTTAATATCTGTATTATTTTCTCTGTATATTGTTGCCGCTTAATTCTTCTTTGGTGTTACATACTTGGTTCAGGTTTATTGCTTATTTGTTTAGTCATTTTCGTCGGCTTTATAGTTTTATTTTGTTTTCTTGTGACTTCCTTTCTTAAATCTTCTGTTGTATCCTATCTATTTTAGCTTTTGAATTATGGATGATAATATTACTTCCAGGTTTACATATTGATGTCAAATAATCATGTATGTTGCATTGCGTGATGATTGTTATTTCCTGTACTCATTAGCACTTGTACTGCAGCATATCCTTCTCCTTTTTACCTTTGGTGGAAGTGGTTGTTATTAGGCTATATTATTCTTATCTAGTGCAACCAAATATACAAAAGCACTATTCTTGTGATTCTTGTTGTTTTCTAGGTAGACGGTCACTCACAACATGTCATGGAGGACCTCATATCAACACTTGTTCCATGTTGGTTATCTGAAACCGGCAGTGTTGGCGAGCTGCTTCAGGTATTAAAATGCCTTGATTATTGATCCATAACTTTTCATATTCATTATATATCCATTCTAACTTAGTTCCTTTTCAGATCTTTATAAAGGCATTGCCAAATGTTCCTGAACATAGGCGTCTAACTTTGATAGTGTACCTTTTGAGGTGACTTTTCAATTGGATGTTGATTTACCTGTCTGTTTTTTTTTGGTGCTTTTCAAATCTAATATTGCTTATTTCAGGTCCTTAGGAGAAAAGGATAGTTTGGGTGTGATGATATTCCATCTTTTCCACTTACTGATAAATCGGATTAGTAGATCATTAGACACTGAAAGAACTATACATGATCTACTTCCATCGCTTAACATCCTTTGTGAGTGGGAATACCTATTTGCAGTACAGCTGAGCAGTCAATACTGTTGTGACATATGGTTTCCCTCTTTAGTAAAGCTTCTGCAAGAAATTCAAATGCACACTGAGCAAGAACTGTCCTTTTTATTACATGTGGCAATACAATTTATTCTACAGAAGTTAGAGGACACTGAATTGATCTTTCAGCTGGAGTCAGGCCAAAATCTTGATTATCTTCAGGTACCTTGTACTTCCAAAGAATGACCATTTTTTAAATCATTAGTAAACGAAAAATGCTACATTTTGTTGGATTGAATACCAAATATTCAGACTTACCTGCTTAGTAGGTCAGAGAGAGAGTAGCATTATCCACTGCTTGGATGATTTTCTGTTTTTTTAACTTTGAAGTTGGGCTGTAGTTATTACTTTTACTATAGAGAGCCGCAGATTCCACAATGCACATAGACAACAAAAAAGGAAATGTTTCCTTATGGTTGAGATCAGAGTGTTCCGAATCTTTCAGCTAGGAGGCATGGATACGGGTTCTGGTGTCCTTATGAGACACTAAAAATTTGTAAATAGTAGGACAAGGAACACAACCATGATATTATGTAATATATTATTATAAACCATTTAATAAACAGTTGTGGATAAACAATATATACAAATGACACTTAACAATAACTTATCTTTGAGTTACATAATCAAAATAAGAGACTTATATATAATACAACTTGAATACCCCATACACAATTCCAAAATTTGAGATCTTACCTGGACAAAATGGAATACAAATGAGTACAACTTGAATACAACTTGAATACAACTTGCGCTCCGAACTCCCTATACCCGGAACTCGAGACACATCTAGGATCTTACCTTCAAATGAGTACACAACACAAATATCATAGGAAATTAAAAACTTCTATGCACCAATTACAACAAATTTACAATAGGATTTAACATTGAATTATCTCAATATTTACATCAATAATCTATGTAGCCCGCTGATCAACAATCCTTTCTTGATCGCTCCACGCATCTCCAGTCTCCTGCTTCACGAGTGATGTTCCCACGATCGGGCAAACCTGCACACTAGCCAGCTGTGGGCACGTCAGTTAAATGTAACTAATGCCTTGCGGATGAAACCCGCGGTCTCCAATCTTAGCAAATAGTATTTAATGCAAAAAGAAAAAAAAAACGTGAAGTCAAACCACAAGTGTCAGTGTATGCTATGTCCTAGAGTCTAATGCACAATTCCAAACGCACCCAATGCACTTACCCTAATGCAATTCATTTGGAAACGTATGCATCTCATACTACATACTTTCCCAAATGCAACTTCAATGAAAACGAAAGCATTCCATACTACATACTTTTCAAAGAGTTCGTAGTCTCTAGATCACAGGGTTCGATTCCTCGCTATGCATCATAATTTTGTACTCTTTCTTGCTCCTCACATGAATGTAGTGACTGGTAGAGTTGCAGTACTGCGGACTATTCTGCTTCTGAAGGCATCTGGTGGTCTTTCTCTACTCCTCAGGATCAGTGGTCTTTCTCCACCCCGTCCGCCTCGACAAACGTGATAAAGAAAAAAAAATTCGTTGCATGCTAATTTTATTTGTAGAAAGTTAATGAAACCCAGTAAAATGTTGAATCTGTGGATGCATGATAGTTTGGAAACTATAACTTGAAAGATACTAGGAATTTCGACTTGAAATTTTTATGGCAACAATATATGCATGTTAGGCACCTTTCCACCAATTTTTATAATTTTTGGAATTTATTTGCTATTTTAATTAATTATGAATTTGACTACTAGTTGTTTTCTGGTCTTTCTCCACTCCGTCAGGATCAATGGTCTTTCTCCACCTCTACCCTACCAAGTTATCATGAACATATGGCGAATCAGCAGGGTTCGTACTTGCTCCGCCAAGTTCCAACGGCTGAGAATATAGACAGAAGCTTAAGGGTCCATTTCCTAAGTTCCGATATGACCTGCGACCTATGTTCGCGTCCCGTTCTCATCACTAATTTTCAGAATTTACAATTGAGACGTTGCCGCATGTGTCCCGGACAAGATCATGTCGCACCCGTTCTAGACGAGACCATGCCGCACGTCTCTTTGACAAGATGAGTACACGCCAACTAGTGCATGTCCTTACAGTCATGAGTCATCCTACCTAGAGTTAGCATATCCTATACTCAACACAATTACGTTTTCTGGGTCGCCTTCGCAGACCCAACACTGCCCCAACTTGGCCCACATCCGACTTATATAGCCATGTGCCTACACCCAGGTACATTACCATGGTCATATTGTAGGCCACAACACTTAGGGGGCGTTTGGTACGCGGATTGGAGAATTCCCAGGAATTGGTGGATTCGCAGGAATATGAGGGTGGGAATGAAGATTCCCGAGAATGTTGTAATACTGTGTTTGGTATACGACATTACATGTTTGGGAATACTTTATTACCGTGTTTGGTATAGAACAATTCATTCCTATCAATCCATCTCTATAGTAGACATTACCGAAAATAACCTTTTCCACCAAATTATCATTTATTATGATTTTCAGCAAGTTCAACAGTAAGCTGTACTGAAATAGAACAACGAGATGTATAGTAAGCTGTAAAACGTCTTCCAAATCATTAGAGCAAATTTGATGTGTCCAGAGTCTTCATTTACTACTTTCATTACACCATCTACCGAAATACAAACGGTGGTAAAGAGGGGGGATTAACGGGTCTTGGGGATTCGAAATTTCAAGCATATAATAGTTACCCAAAACATCAGAATTTGAATTTCTCAGAGTTTGGGTTAGCTCGTGTAAGAGTTTCGATTTTCACAAATATTGTAAAATATTGAAATAATTATCAAGTATCCCCCTTGAGAGATTCAAGAATTTGGTATTGGGTTAGCCAATTTCAACATCAGGATTCGAGATTGCAAGCATATACAGAATTTGGTAGATGTACTTATCAAGTATCAAACCAAACATATAATAATTCTTGCTATTGAAACCCAATTAATTGTCCAATTTAAGAACTGAATTTTTTGCATAGGTTAGCTCTTTCCCCCTAACCAGAGTACACTTCCAAGTTATACTGAACAGTGGCAAGGGGGGACTGGTGGTCGTCGACGTCGCTGGCGGCGGCGCAACGGAGCACAGGGTCGAGCGGCGGCGCTACAGAGCTGGACGACAGGATGGAGGAGCAAGGGGCGATCGGGATTGGGGTTTTGGGGCTGCTGTGAGGGTGTCGACGAGGATGGAGGACGTGGGTGAGGGCGGCGATGGGAGAAGCATCGACGGGAGAGAGGTGGTGCGACGGGGGTTGGGGGTCGCCGGAGGTGGCCGGAGAAGACGATCGGAAGAAGCAGGAAGGGGGCTTGGGGTTTTTTTCGTTTGTTTTTTTTTCAAGGAGAAGAAGACGGGAAGAGGAATGTGATATTTGGGTGGATTTGGTTGGGTCCGGTTTTTTCTGGAGGGTGTTTTGGGTATGCAATAATCTCACTCATTTTTTATGTGGAGGAATCCACAAATCCCACCCTTTTCAAGGGGAATGTTTATCCTTCCTAAATAATTATTTTGATAACCCTGGGAATTTAATATTATTTACAAAACTATATATATGTCTTACCAAACCAGGTAATCAAGAGGGTAATCCTAGATTCCCTTATACATTACCGCGTACCAAACACCCCCTTAGCGACTTCAATTAGGTTGAGTTCTTTAACCTAAGTCCTTACACTTCCATACTGCCATCAACTTACACATCCGTCATTTAACAAGATAAGTCATTAATGGTTAAGCTACTAACAAGGATTAATCTACTACTCTCCACCATCATAACATGATCAACTATCTAAATTTCTAACTTGATCAATTACTACATATTCAAGCATACTCTAACAAGATTAATTTTCTCCTTGGTTAATAAAACATGAACTTTAACATAATTCTGCTTCCATCAAGCTACTAACAATTACTACGAAGCTAACAAGGATTATTAATAACTTACTAACTTGAACCACATTACTAACGTGAACAATTAATTTACCAATTAGTTTACTAACCACTTACTAAGATTAATTTATAACTCTTCAAGCTACTAACTCAACTTCAAGCTTCATTCATGATCAACTTATAATTCTTCCAATTACTAACATGAGTCAAGTCTACATTTGAGTTTATTAACATAATTAATGTTCACTCCAACATAATCAATTTGACTCATTAACATAACATTTCTAACATTTTTAATTTACTTACTCACATAATCACTAATGTGAATAATGTGAATAGAACATGAATATTAACATGATCGTTTACTACACAATCTACTACAAAAATTACCATAAGGTACCCAACTTCACAGAAGGGCTTACAAACAATATACTAACATGATCGAGTCTAAATTTTTGCTTACGAACATGAACTACCACCATTAAATTCAAGTCTATTTACACATCTAAACTTACTAACATGATCTATTATATTAACATATGCAATTAGTGTAACAATTAACTTGCGAACATCAACAAGCATAAATAATATAACTAAACAACCACTACACAAAACATCACAAAATCACAACACAATCACAACTTTATATTTTATAATCAACAACATCATCTACTATACCAAAAATATGATTTTTATTCATGATCATTCATGATCAAGCAAAAAGTTTCATCTATTTCTTATTCTACCATTCTCAACACAAAGATTCAATTTTTTATTTTTTTTGCTAATATTCTTATGCATATAAAACATGAAATTCATGAATAAAGAACACCCACCTCAAAGTGTAGACAAAATAAAATCTCCAAGCTTCACCTAGTATGCTCTTCTCCTCCTAGCTTGCTTGCTTCCTTTCCTTGCTCATCTTGAATGCTTTAAAGTAGTATGAGAATGCAGATGGAAGAATTTTGGATATAGAAAAGCTAGGATTTTATCCAAAATAGGCTAGAGTTTATCAAAATGAACTAGGGTATTCATAAAAAAATGAGCTAGGATTACATTAACCTTGATATTCATATTTATAGAATGAGAGAGAAGAAGGGTTTTGTGTGGGTGTTGGCCGGCCTCACATTAGAAGGGTTAGGTGGGGTGGGTAGGTTGAATGTGTGGAGGAGAGTGGAGAGATGTGGAGGGTTATAAGACATGTATGGTTATATATATATGCAAATACATTTTATAAACATAAACATAGACATATAATCATAAACAAATACAATGTACAATACAATTTATAACATGTAATATGTTATCTTAATGTAATGTACAATACAATATACAATACAATAGAATTTATATTAATATATTTTTATAAAATAATTATAATTATTTTGGGGATCTTACACGAGAGAAGTTTTATAGTCTGTAAAAATAATAAGATATCGCTAGGTTAAAAAATGTGAACAAGAATGATAATTATTGATTTTGTATAAAAAGTTTTCTAGATCTGTAACAGATAAGATATTTTATAAGTTCAGAATGCGTGAGAAGCATCTAACATGTGTTGAAGGAGTGTCCATGAAGTGTTGATGTCATGGGTACAACTCCATAATGGAAGTGTCCGTGCTACAGTCAATTCAGTCATTGCAATTTAGTTCTGGAATATTTCTCTGGTGTGCATGTTCTTTCTCTTTATTTGCATAATTGCATTCCATTAATTAGTTACTTTCCAGCTGCTTCTTGGCTGTGTTAGGATACTTGTATACTTGTCCTGTTATGTTGACTCTCACAGTTTTGAAAGAGCTTTCGAAGACATTTATATTACTTCTGACCATAAAAGTGATACTTTCATTTAGTAGAGGTTGCAAACGGTTAGCTATGCCTGAATTTTTATTATAGTTTGTGCGGATGATATTTTATTTCTTTGTATTAATGGTACTTAACGAGCGAGAGTATAAAAATTCTACTGACATTCACTAAAGTTTGCTGCTTTGTTTTGTCAATTTAAGATGAAAATTCTCTTCAGTTTCTTTTTGTAAATAGTCTTTTCTACAAGCAACAATGAGGCTGAAGCTCACTACAGTTCATCTTGAGAATAACGTCATTTTAAAAAAAATAAAATGTTGCCACCTTATTCTGCACATCTGCAGTGTCGTGGTCTTTTTTTCTTCTAGCAGAGCAATTGTCGCTCGCTATTATAAAATCTTTCTTTCTTTAGAAACATTACACTTTTTCCTGTCCTTTTAATGGTTTTGGATAAATCTAGCTCTCTGTATTAGTTAATTGTAAGTGCCTGCTTTATTTAATAGTTGTCTACAACAATGATCACATTTTAAGTGGGTTTTCTGTTCTTTTTTGCTATTGTGGGATTTATGTCGGTTGGAATGATTGCTAATTTATATGAAGTTGAGAAGTTTTACAGCTAAACTATGTACTCGTGTAGCTATCTTAGTTCTATATTTCTAAGGAGTAAATGAAAAGTTTAAAATTTTTATTGTTTATTATAAAACTAATAGTGTTCCTTAGGGAATATAGTTTTCACCTCTAAGTTCAAGTTCATGATTATCGTTGGTACTTTATTTGGATTACTGCACTCTTGCATAATTCGAAATTCCATTTTATTTAAGTAGAACTGACAAGATTTACTTTCAAAAGCTCGAAAGCATACGAGAAGGGTAAAACGGGAGAATTTTGGTAAAACATGAGAGTTAATTGCACCAAATTGAGACGTGAAAGTAAAGGCTCTTTGGGTATATTTTAGTCGATTTTCCAGTTCTTGGTGTTGTCTGTTTAAAATGTTCTGTTGATTTTCCAAGTTAAAATGACATGGATATGCTTGATAATTGCAGGTTACACTTGGATCACTTATGGAGCAGGTAGTCTTGCAGTTGCAAATTGTTAGTGTCAGAAACAAACAACTTAGCTTATCGAGGGGTGCTATTAAGGAATTTAAAGATTGCTCCAACAGAGTTCTTAAGAAACTCACTATATGGATGTTACCTTCTGTTTACTTCAAAGGAATTACTCAGTTACTAGAGCATGATAATGCGAATGTGAAGAAAAAGGTAAACCTTTATCAGTTGAGTAAACATCTTCACGTGTATATTGTTCGTGCATGAAATTTCACCTAATTTAAGAACAAGTTCCTTATTGAAATGAATGTGAAGAAAAAGGTAAACCTTTATCAGTTGAGTAAACATCTTCACGTGTATATTGTTCGTGCATGAAATTTCACCTAATTTAAGAACAAGTTCCTGATTGAAATGAAAATACATCACTTTCCTGCAGTTATCTTATGTAATTGCCTTCTAGTTTAATTAGTTATATTAAATTTGTCTTCACTGTTACCGGAACTTCAATTGATTATTTTTTGCACTGTAAGCAGGCACTTGCACTGTTATGCGAAACTATGAAGGAACAAGGTTTGGTTCAAAAGAAAAGCAAAGAGAAAAGAACGAAACATAAGTTTATTGGCTTTCATGTCCATTTAGATGAACGTGCTACCTCATCCTACAATGAGCTATGCTTAAAGATTAATCAGTTGATTTCTTCTAACGTGGATGATTCTGAAACTCGCGTGAAGTTGGCTGCTATTTCATCACTTGAGGTACTATCCAAAGAGCTCCCATCTGACACACAGACATATGTCACATGTCTTGCCTGTATAGTGAAGTACATTGAATCTGCTGATTTGGCCATTTCTTCTGCTTGCCTTCGGACAACAGGGGCATTAATTACTGTGATTGGTTCAAAAGCTTTACCCCAGCTTCCTCACATTATGAAGAATATGTTAGGAAGAGCTCATGAGATATCCAGTTGTCCTATTGAAAATTGTAGATATAGTCACAACAAGACTTCTAATGAAGATTTTAATTATAAACAGTCGTTCTTGCTGTCTATCTTAGTCGCACTGGAAGCAGCCATAGTAAATCTTGGTGGATTCTTGAATCCATATCTTGAGGATATTCTGGATCTTGTATTGCTTCACCAAGATTATGTTTTAGAATCTGATGAGAAGATGAAACTGCGAGCTGCTTCTGTTCGGAAGCTTTTAACTGAGAAAATTCCAGTATGTTTCTTGTTGTGAAAGCTATAGTTTTACAATTGCAGATTTTGTTTATTATTCTTTTTTATTTTAGTTGCATATATATTTTTTAATTATGTGTAAATTGCAGGTCCGCCTCATACTTACTCCATTGCTTAAAATGTATTCTAGTGCTGTCAAATGTGGTGAATCCAGTCTATGTTTGGTTTTCGAAATGCTTGCTAGTATCATTAGCATAATGGATCGGTCATCTATTGAAATTTATCATGTGAAGATATTTGACCAGTGTTTGATCGCACTTGATTTCCGCCGTCAGCATCTAGAGTTGGTGAACAAAGTGAACATGGTAGAGCAGAGTGTTATTGATGCCATGATTTCACTGACAATGAAACTCACTGAGACTATGTTTCGGCCTCTTTTCATTCACAGCCTAGACTGGGCCGATTCTAAACTTGATGGGAGTGAAAGCATAAGCTTAGACCGAGCAGTTACCTTCTACAAATTGGTTAATAAACTTCTAGAGAAGCACCGGTAATTCTTTCCAATCAAAATTTTTGTCCCTTTCTGATTGTGTTTTATCACTTAATTGTCTTTAGAAAAATTGATGGATTTCTTCTCTCATACATTTCCTACATATGCGGATTAACTAAATATATCACGTGTCAAATGCTGCTGCTTCTCAATTTTAATGTAATTATGATGAATATCATAGATGACAAGTTGGATTCTTTCTTTTAGTCATTATCCAACAATTTAACTATTATATGAACTGGGCATTCAAATTACTCCAAGTTTACCCGATGAAGTGCTTCATTTCGCTTAATTGATGTCATTTTTGGATTATGCCCAAGTGTAAATTGCCAACATGCTGCATGCACATGCACAAAGACACCACCTCTGATTTGATGGTTCTGAATGACTTGGATCTTTATTGACTTCTTTTTGTCATTTCTCATGAGTCTGACATTAATATCTCTTGTTATCACTTTATTACCTTCTCTGTATTGAGACCTCATCTTTGAGTTTTGGTGTCAGCTTCATGCATAATGCAAATGCAATTGCTAAATAGTAGAAGAGTCTTTGGAAACATCATTAGACTTGGTATTAAGAATCCGATTTCACTTACACTGTGACTGTGTACCCATCATTTAACCTAATTGTATGAGAAAACTAACTATGAAGGAGTGGTGGCCAGTACACTGCAAAATCATAATGTTCTCTTTATGCAAATTGGACTGGTTATTAGCGGTCAGGCAGGATGGCTATACAAGGGATGTTCAAATGGCATCTGGCCATTTTTATTTAAGGGTCATGATAAGAGACTCATATATTAGATTATCTTTCCCTTTAGATTCAGCCAGTTAGGGCTTCGAAATTGTGCATGATGAAAGACACTGAAACCCTTAACTGTATATATGGAAAATTCTCAGTGTCCCAACATGGATTTGTCATTTGTCTTCTGATGCTGTAGTGGAATTCTCTTTTGATTGACAGTCACAGAGAATAGGTTTTGTTTGCATAAACCTATTTATATCACTTGAACTTCGGAAAATAAATTTTCTTTGGTCTGCACATGAAGTGTGCTATTGGTGATGCTCACTTTCCCGTGGTTTCTCAATTTATTGTAATTTTTTAGGCAATGGTGATAGTGCATCCCTTCAATTGTTTAGTTAGGGATTAAGTTCTAGATCCCTTACTTCCAAGTATTTCAGCTACTACTAATTGATTCTTACGTTTATACGTGAATCCCGTAGTTGAGGAATTTTAATTTTATTCGTTCTCGTTGATATTCAGCGTCGTAGCTGACACACATGAGCTTTATATTGCAGATCTTTGTTTATACCCTATTTCAAGTATTTGCTTGAGGGATGCATACAACATCTGACTGAAGATCAAGAGGTTGACTCAGTTCCTTTGACCCAAAAGAGAAAGAAGACCAAGCGCGGGGATTCACAGACTCCTGCAAGGGCCAAGTTTGTTTTATCTCCTAAGCAGTGGCATTTGAGATATTTGGTTTTGAAGTCTCTGTATCAGTGCTTCCTTTACGATACAAAAAATTTGAAGTTCCTTGATGCCTCTAATTTTCAGGTTAGTGCCTCACCATTATAAGTTCTAAAATGTGTTAAAGCATATCTTTTGAGTGAAGTATTAGACTATCTATTTCTATTATGGAGATTTTAGATTTTCGTTAGAAAAAGTTAAGGTCTTCACCACACTCCTGGGATGGTAGTCTCACTCCAGTTTTGCCCAAGAGAAGCACACTTCATTCTGAATTAGTGTGCTGGCTCGTTTTTGAATTTTGTCTTTAAATGTTTTTATCTTTTTTTTTAACTTGGGGAATAATTTGTCTATATTATCAATTTCTCTTATCCCTGACATATGTATCATGATTATTTTCTATAATATATGTTGTCTTCTATACACCAATAATAGCATTTCTTAATTTCATCAATGGAAAAGTTTTCTATAATATATAGTGTCTTCTACACACCAACAATAGCATAATGCTGACATATTTTACTATTCTTAATTGGTAAACTTTGGTGCTATGGAAAGAACGGTCTTTGCTTAGTTTTGTAATGGGTTTTTCTTCATTTAATGCTTGAAATAGTTTCTCTATATTATCAATTTCTCTTATTCCCAGCGTATGTATCATTTCTTAATTTCATCAAAAGGATTGTTTTCTATAATAGATATTGTCTTCTATACACCAATAATTACTTTCATCAATGGAAAAGTTTTCTATTATATATACTGTCTTCTAGACACCAGCAATAGCATAATGCTGACATATTCTACTATTCTTAATTGGTAAACTTGGTGCTATGGAATGAACAGTCTTTGCTTAGTTTTGTAATGAAATTTTCTTCATTTAATGCTTAGTGCATCTTATAGTTACATTTACAAGCTTCCGGATAATTGGACATTCTTGGACACCTTTTAGTGTTTAATCTTTCTCAAACTAACTTTTCCAGCATACGACTATTTTCGTCTAAGTCCATCACTTCTCATGCTTATACAATCTTGGATAACATGTGTTGGTTTGATTTCTCACAATAAATGGAATTGTTTCAGGTTCTCTTGAAACCTATTGTTTCTCAGATTGCAGTAGAACCTCCAAAGTTGGCAAATCTTTTAACAGATACACCTACAGTGGAGGAAGTTGATGAATCACTTGTTTTATGCCTGGGTCAGATGGCTGTTACTGTTGGTTCTGATGTCTTGTGGAAGCCATTGAACCATGAGGTGAACATGTAACTTATTTTTTGCACACATTTTCATATCGTGTCAGCGATTAGCCAATACATTCATAACTAACAAGGCAAGCTAAATTTTCTTAGATGCCAACCAATCCACCAAGTAATTGTCTATATTGATACTCTTGGTGATCAAATTGTCTCTTACAATTGTTTGAAAATCTGGTGAGGACAGAGAGCACACACATGAAAACTCATTTGACTCCAATTTTTATTTTGATTGACACTCATAGGCCTTATCGTGTGGCAAGTGGGAATTTGGAGAGTAAAGTGGGCAACTTATGGAATCTCAAGTCGGTGTACCTGATATCCCTTATTCGCCACATGGAAATTTAATTTCCAATTCCTGTGCTCCCCTAAGATACTCCACCACATTCATCTCAAACAAATAGAAAGTTGCTAACTTGAAGTGTATTTGTACCAAATCCCTTATAATTCCAAAGTTTAGTTGCCAATGCAAAGTTTAGTTGCCAGTAGTACACTTTGGAACGAATCTCTAGTATCCAATTCTCCCCACTAATTGATTCTAATGCTATGTTGGCTGTCCATCTTCTTTCTATTATACGGTATATCTAGTGGTGAATAAATTAAAATTTGATTTGGTTCTGCAGGTGCTAATGCAGACAAGGAATGATAAAACCAGGCCGAAGATTCTTGGGTTGAAGGTCATCAAGTACTTGGTAGAACACTTAAAAGAAGAGTACGTCTTTTTAATAGCAGAGACCATTCCATTTTTAGGTGAACTGCTTGAGGATGTAGAACTTCCTGTTAAGGGTCTTGCCCAAGAAATCCTCAAGGAGCTAGAGAACCTTGGTGGTGAAAGCCTTAGACCATATCTATAAGTTTCTCAGGTGCTGCTTGCTGGAGCTGTTGCTGTTGCCGTCAGCAACATTTTTGTATGATGTTACTGCTGTTTTTTGTGTGTAACGGAGGTGCATTTAAAACTAGTTATATGCCTCTTGCCTAATAGTGAAGCTTGTAATAATTTGATCCATTTGCAATGAATTCGCAATTGAAATGCTTTGGATGCAAAAAAATTGGGCGTGAAGGTGTTTTTGTGCATATTAGAATGTTGTTGCAGGTACAAAATATGGTTTTTTTTATAATCAAGCAAAAAAGGATACAGTGGATTGTGTTACACAACAAGATATGGGGTTTTTTTTTTTTTTTTTTTCCGGTGTTTTTATATATAATAGGTAGAACTCCAGAGGAGTTCCAGCCAAAAATATATTCAAAGAATGACCTGCGGTACTATCTGAGATTGATATCTGAGAGGAAGCTTTCCTTGTTGACTCTACCTCCAAGTGCTCGAACCTCTGCTAGTGATGAAGGTATATTTTAGCAAAAGAAAATTGAAACTTTCTTATTTTGTGATATACAGTAAGTTCACTTTTTAATATTTTTTATTATTCTGTTGAGCGCTAATTCTTTCACAACAAATAAATTGGTATTTCTAGCTTGTGTCTGAATTTATTATTATTTTTTTTAATATGCCACTTTTCGAAACTATTTGTAGATATGGGACAGTTGCCAAAGTATTTGCGCTCGTGAACTCAACAACTAAACTCACCGTTTCCAATGGCGAGTTTAGTGTTATTTTTTATAGAAATTTTTATAGAAATTTGTCGTTCCTAATGGCGAGTTTAGTTCAAATTTTTCAATGAAGACTTGCTGTTTCAAACGACGAGGACATTTATACTAAACTCGATGCTATGACCAACGAGTTTAGTTCAAAATTTTCAATGAAGATTTGTCGTTCCCAACGTCGATAACATTTATACTAGACTCTCTGTTGGGAACGGCGAGGATGTAGGAAATTTCATAGAGAGTGAAACACTCTGTTGGACATAGCAAATTTTCGAAAAAAAAACTCCATATAATTTTTTTTGAACTAAACTTGCCGTTTCCAACAGCGAGTCTGGTATAAATGTCCTAGCCGTTGGGAACAGCGAGTCTTCTTTGTAAATTTTGAACTAAACTCACCGTTCTCGACAATGAGTCTAGTATCAATGTCTTCGCCATTGGGAATGACGAGTCTTCATCGAACATTTTGAACTAAACTCGCCGTTTCCAACAGCAAGTCTAGTATAAATGTCTTCGCTGTTAGAACGACGAGTCTTCATTGAAAAATTCGAACTAAACTCGCCAATGGCGAGTTTCTCAACAAAAAAAAACTACACTCGGCGTGTTCCAACGGTGAGCATGAAACAACTAAACTCGTCATTGGAAACGGCGAGTTTAGTTGTTGAGTTCACGAGCACAAATACTTTAGCAACTGTTCTCTTTCTGCAAATAGTTTCGAAAAGTAGCATATAAAAAAAATTCTGGCTTCTGTACTCTCCTTTCTTTCTTTTTCTTTGAGAAAGATCTTTTGCTGTAGAATGTTCCTTTTTGTTTGTCCCCCTTTTGACGAGTTAGATAAGATATTTATACAGTTTGTTCTATATTATATTATTGTGCAATTGTAGCAATCGCTCTAACGTTACACATATTATCATTTTGGCTTCCAAAATTTGGAATGTAGCATTCTGTATCATATAAGAAGTTAAAAAACTATATAACCATATGATACAGAAGGTATTATTGGCTACTCGCTGACACTGCATGATTATGCGTGCATTTTTCCACATATCTCACCGACAAATGTTCTAAATTTATATAACTTGCTCACAAATCACTATTTTTGTTTTACTGCCTCGACCAACTCTAAAAGTAACCCTTAGAATCTCAATTGAACAATCATGAAAAACATGAAAATCCTGATCCATTGAACCACCTTTGGAGAAGAAAATATTTGAACTGATTAGGGGTCTCATTCTCACAAAATAGTATTATATCCTCGCAATCTTATTATATTTTAGATTTTCTACTTATGATTTTTTCTTGAAAATTAGTTTAGCATATCAGAATTTTCATATTGTTGCCAGAAAAAAATTCCATATAAATTTAGAATTTTTGTACTCACAAATATTGTTGGCAAGTCATACAGATGGCTTTTTCACAACTTTGGGAATGCAAGTTCAACATACACTCCTCTCCTCACGGATAAGGTGAGATATGAGCCGAGCCATGGAGGGACCAGAGTCGAAGAATTGATCCAATGCTCGATGTTAGAGGAATCACTAGGAACCCTGCAAGTGTCACTCCCCCGTTGATGCACGAAATTTGGAGCAAAGAGAAAACCCTCAAAGCATAGCATATTAGCAACTGCCTGACCGAATAAAATTGTGTGTATTACGATGGCGTGAGGTTACATACAGATAAACAGCAAATCCCACTACAAAAAGAGTGGATAAATTTCTCTCAGTCATTGTTGGTTTAATATGTATACATTGTGGTTCACTGTCAACGGAAATTACAGCTCAGTTACACACGACATCTCTGAGTAGAATGCAATAGTCCTCCGTTCACGATCCTTAACATTTAGCATTTCAATGTCAAAAACCTCAAACTGCTTCGAGCTGAAAAAACGTATATGGACCAACCTGTAAGAAGTAGCAGAAAAAAAGTGGATAACCATCAGTAATACTAGGGCTCGTCTATGCTTTGTGGAGAAAGTACCAGAAGACAATAACACAGTTGCTTAAGACGAGATGTGAATAATTTGAACATCCGAGGATAAGAAGAAATATGGAGATGAATAAAAGGGAAGAACTTACAGGAGGCCCAAGTTCCGGAGGGATAACGAGTCTTCGCTTTCCCCCAGGTCACATATCTCATATTCCTTCTTCAAAACCTGCACAGATTTATCAATAATTCTAACATAAGTAACTGAACGTAGAATATTGGATGCTAAATGGATTAGCCTTAAAAGTTTTAATATACTAGCTATCGAGCTCGTCTCGAGTCGAGCTTTGACCGAGCTCGAGCCGAATAGCTCGCGAATAGCTCGATTCGTTTGCAGCTCTACAAACAAACAACATAAATTAAAATCTACACCTGTCAGGAACCCATTTTTTGGTTTTCTATAATTTTATTCTCGGGAAACTAACAGCCTCTTAATGACAAATGACAATTTGATACACAGATCTTAACACCGATTTCTGAACCATGATTGACAGGGACGGGCTCTAGTGCATAGCACCCGACCCGACCCGGAGGGACCGGAACCGACCCGTTCTATTCGGGTCCGGGTCCGGGTCCTATTTTAGGACCCGTTGGAATTTTGGGTCCGGTCCGGGTCCGCTGAAAATAGCCCCGACCTGGACCCGAACCCAAAAACAAGAAAAACCCTATATAAATTCCCCAAGTTCCTAATAATTTTGCAAAAGAACCCTAAATTTTGTTCAATTGCCTTTTTTGCAGGCTGACTAGGAGATAGGGGATGATGATGGTGATGAATATGAAATTAATCGGGTCTCAAGTTATATCACGGACCGGACCTGGACCCGGACCTGAACCCGGATTAGGACCCAGACCCGACCCGATTCTCATGATCCGGGTCCGGGTCCAATATTTAGACCCGTACAGTAATCGGTCCGGATCCGGGTTCAGGTTGTGCACTACCTGGACTGATAGGACATGATACCAGTGCTACTGATAGGACATGATACCAGCACTACCTGGACGGATTGCCCGTGGGACGTGCCTACGGCACGTATTCAGGACTGCATATAAATTTCTAAAAAAATTAAAACAAAAAAGGTGGGTGTAAACAAAAAAGGTGGGTGTTTATAATGTTTTTCTAATACGACGTCTTTAAAATGTTTCATATGGCATGTTATCGTGACGTCTTAACTTTCTTTAAAATATTTAGTTAAAATTTCGATGGAATATCTCATGAAATATTATTCTTTTGGCTCTGGAAAATATATATTAGGCTCTGGGAAATACAACAAAACTTTTAAGATGTAATGTCATTCAATTAGACGGTCTTTAAAACGATGAGTACGCACTAAAATGTATACTAAACTTTCAAAACATATTAAAGGTCCAAAAATTAAAGGTCCAGATTTAACCTTACAAAACATATTTTCCCTTCAAAAGTTTTCCCCTAAAACTCAAATTCAAATCCCCCATCTAAAACAACTCCTATATTTATTTTAATTTTTTTTCTCCCTTTCTCTCTCCCCCTCCCTCTTCGATTAAAAAATGATTTTAGTCAGTTTTAAATGATTTTTCAGGAGATTTTAAAACTTCATTGTCCATAATCTCATCAAATTGTTTTTTTTTTATTATTTACGAATAACACGTTTTTCACGAAACTTGGGTTCTATATCCATTTCAATAGCAATTTCGTTAGCAGAAATTACAGCAATTTGTTTTTTTTAATCTAATTTCCTTTATTTTTTATTTAATTTTTTTAAAAGGATACACCCTAATTAATTTTAGGGCTATGGAGGAAATCAAAAGGCAATTTGTCATATAACTAAGCCATCACACAGAATCATAACACAAAATCTCTTCCTAAATGTATCAAAAACCATATCGAATCATATATCATACGTCCCTGTTTCTAGCTCAATTACTATTAACGACCGAATTATAATAAATTGGCAGCACATAGGATAACTGAACTACCAATAAGCAATATCTCAATAACTATTAGCTCAATAAAATCAACCAAAAAATTTCTCACCTTCTCATCAAACCTGACCTTAAGAGGCAGTGCCACTCTCCTGCACTTGGAATAAAAATCCCAATAAAAGCTGAAGCAATAAAAGCTGAAGCAATTGGAATATACAGCCTTCTTCGCACCATCAAAATCCCAATACAGCCTTCTCATCATATACAGCCTTCTTCGCACCATCAAAATCCCAATAAAAGCTGAAGCAATTGGAATAGACCGAACAGGCCTTGCCCTCAAAACAGACATCCTCAGAATATCCAAAGGCATCTTCCACCATGCCAACACCTTCACCTTCTTCTCCCCTTCACTCATCTCAGCACATAAATATCAGTACCCAACTCCCTTTTACTGCTTTCTTCGATAAAGACTTCATCTGTACAACTTCCCACATCAGAATCCTGATGCCCTGATTCACTAACTTCAAAACCCACATCATGTTTTGCATTATCTGTAATTTCCTCGACACCCAGTTCATGATATACATCCCCATTACTGCTCATTTCAGTAGGTAAATTAAAGCCCTACTCCCCTTTATTGATTTCTTCAATAAAAACTTCACCTTTACAACTTCCCACATCAGAATTGAGATGCCCTGGTTCACTAAGAGTCAAGAGACAGATAGAGAAGAGCGATGGCGAGATGGCGAGATGGGGAAAGAAGCTGTGAGAGAGAGAGAGAGAGAGATGGGACGCGGAGACTGGAGAGAGAGAGAGAGACAGTGAGAAGGAGAGATAGAGATAGAGGGTTTTGAATTTTTTGGTGGGGGTCGGTAAGTGAGGAGAGTGAGAGATGGAGTTGGGGAAAGAAGCTGTGAGAGAGAGAGAGAGAGATGGGAGGCGGAGACTGGAGAGAGAGAGAGACAGTGAGAAGGAGAGATAGAGATAGAGGGTTTTGAATTTTTTGGTTTTGAAATTTTTGGGCGGGAAAATATGTTTTGTGAGAGTAGATCTGGTCCATTGATTTTGGGATAGATTGAATGTGAGCCACCTGATAGCTTTCTTTGTGTTTTATTATATAGATAGAAGAGCATTACACAACTACAGAAATACTGATGAAGCTATGCATTTAAGCATAGTGCATCTGATGTAAACTCTTGCACGAGAGATGACAGGAAAACTGAAAGATTTCATGTTATCCTGTTAGTAGCACATGGATTGAGCTAAAATCTCAAACTCACTTCACACTAATGCATGAAATGGAAAAGTTCCAGCTCAGAATTTAGTTGATAAAACCTTAAAACTTTTGTGATTAGAACAAAGAATCTAACATTCTATAGAATTCCTCTGTACTCTAAAGAACAATGATAACTGACACTTTGGAGAATGTGCAAGGTCCAATGACTGGTTGAATCACCGTGACCGAATCATACTCAACATGACCCAAATTTGCCCATTCTTATAACCATCTGGCAACAACAGCCCACAACCATGTTGGATATATTGGTATATTCTCTCTATATAAATAAAGCACGTGCATATGTGTAATACGTGTAATGAACGTACAATTGATTGGATATTGGAACGCGGGTCTATGGGCTTATAACCCGATACCCAAACCAGTATTTATCTATAAATACTGGCTTGTGATAGCAGTCTAGGTATTCCAATTTTGATACCTAGGGTGAATATCTCAAGCAACTTAGATCTAGAGATAAAACCCTAATTCCCAATTGCTAATTTCCTCACAGAACTTAACAATCTTGAGATATTAATTAATTTTGTGAGATTAAATTGAGGGAAAATACCATCTTTCAATCCCGTCGGATTCCATCAGCAGCCGCGAGATCCAATCGGAACCCTAACGCCGATCGGTTACCGTTCGTCGCTCACCAATCGCGCCGCCAGGTCCGTCGCTCGCCGGACTCATCGATCGCAGATCCGCTGCGAAGCCGACCGCCCGTCGCTTCGTTCGCACGTCGATCGCGTCGAAGCCCACTGGGTCGCACCGGTCCCGCTCTCTCCCTTCTCCGATCGCAGTCGCCGACTCCTTCTCTCTCTTCTTCGTTCTGTGTGAAGAAGAAGACATCTCTCTCTCTTCTTTGATCTGTGTGAAGAAGAAGACAGTAAAGATCTGGTATTTCTAAATCCCTAAAATTTGTGCAATTTATCTAATCCATCTATTCTGTTATTAGTTAGCAGATCATCTTCTCCCTATAAATTACTCGTGTAGTAATAATTCAGAATATACTCTCGAATTTAGGAAATCATAGTTTATTCCTTGAGATGGAAAAACATGATCGACCGTATGAGGTTCCTAAACTAGAGGCGTTTAGTAGTTCTGAATTCAATAGTTGGAAGAGGAAAGCACAGTATGGGATGAAATTCATGAAGATCTTTTATACCTGTCAAACGACTTATGATGACTGTACCGAAGATGTGGATGATGCCACTTGGATCAGAGATGAGGACCTGTGCAGGGAGTTTTTGCTAAACAGTATTTCAGATCGGTTAGCAGATGTGTACATGAAGTATGGAACAGCTAAGGAGATTTGGGACAATCTGCTGGATGAATTCAAAAAGGAGGAGAAGGTCTCCAAGACTCACTTGGTCGATAAGTTCATGAGCTTTGAATTCAAAGAGGAGAAGGCCATTCTCCCTCAGGTAACTGATCTTGAAAACTTAGTAGCTAAATTGAAAACTGAGGATATCACTGTGTGTGATGCTTTTCTCACTGGAGCAATAATCTTTAAATTACCTGCATCATGGCTCACATTTAAGACTGAAATGTATAGACTGCCAGAACAAATTAAGCTTGCACAACTCAAACGATGTATTAAAGTAGAGGATGAAACAAGAACTAGGATAAATTTGGAGTTGGCTAAGAAACAAATTTCTCATGCTAATGTGCTAACCAGTTCCAAATATGCTCCTAAGTTTAAGAAGAACAAGCTTAATAAGGTTAAGGGTGAACCGTCCAAGTTGGAAGCCAATAAAAAGATTGTGAAAAAGAAAGGGAAGTGCTACAACTGTAGGAAGTGGGGTCACCATGCTACCGAATGTAGGCTACCCAAAAGAGAACAACCTAACAATGAAACGGTGAACTTATTAGAGAATAACACTGAACCCACCAACTTTCTGTGTGTTGTTGGTGACGATAAGGTCAGTGCCTCTACGAGTTGGTTGTTGGACTCGGGGGCTACATGTCATGCTTGCAACAATAAGAACCTGCTAACTGATCTCAAAGAAGCAAATGAGTTTGTCTCTATGGCGAATGGAGAATCAGTCAAGGTGCTCCAGGTTGGAACTGCAAATCTCAGTCTCTCATCAGGTAAGAATTTAATTTTGCGTAATGTTAAATTTGTTCCTGCTTTAGCAAAGAATTTAATTTCTATTAGCTTACTGAATAATGCTGGCATGGTAGTTTCTATGATAAGTGGTAGAGCAATATTATCTGTTAACTCATACTACTTTGGTTGTGCTTATTTAGTCAATGGCATGTATAGACTTAGTTTAGCAAATGAAGTGATTAATGCTGTTAGCTCAAAACTGTGTAGCCCTTCTACTTGGCACAACAGATTGGGACATGTAAACTATATTAAATTACTTGCTGTTGCTAAAACTTTTAATCTGCCAATTGATACATCCTTAAGGTATGACAAGTGTGAAGTGTGTGCTCAGACAAAGATCACTAGAAAACCCTTTAGCTCTGTTTCTAGGAGTACACAACTTCTTGAACTAATTCATTCTGACATATGCGATTTTAAAAACTTTGTGACGCAAGGAGGTCGGAAGTATTTGATCACCTTTATAGATGATTGTTCTAGATATTGTCATATCTATTTGTTAAAATCAAAGGATGAAGCACTTAATAAATTCAAAGAATTTAAAGACCGTGTCGAAAATCAGTTAAATGCTAAAATAAAAAGATTCAGATCTGATAGAGGTGGGGAATATGTGTCAATGGGTTTTAAAGAATTTTGCACTTCACATGGCATTATCTCTGAAACAACAGCACCCTACTCACCACAGTCAAACGGTATAGCCGAAAGAAAGAATCGAACACTTACAGAAATGTTGAATTCTATGTTATTGACTGCTGGATTGCCTTCGAATTTTTGGGGAGAGGCTGCATTGACTGCTAATAATATTCTTAATTTGTTACCACACTCTAAATTGACTGAAACACCTTATGAGTTATGGCATAAACACACACCGAGCTTTGATAAAATAAAAACATGGGGTTGTATTGCTTTTGTTAGAATACCAGACCCAAGAAGGCCTAAAGTAGGACCTCGTACAAATACCTGTGTGTATCTAGGAAATGCAGTTGATAGTGCGGCATACAGATTTTATGACCTATCTCTCAATAAGATAATTGAATCTAGAGATGCAGAATTCTTTGAAGATGTGTTCATCAAAGACAAAGGCATAACACTATCTGGCCACACAGACTTAGTCAATGATTCACAAATAGAATCTAGACCTAGCATAACTGACACTGAAACTACAAATGAAATTGAGCCTAGAAGAACCTCCACCAGAGATAAGACACCTAGAACCTATGGTGATGATTTTGTAACTTATGCACTGTTGGCTGATCCACTTAGTGTGAGTGAAGCTCTTCGGTCTAGGGATGGTCTACTTTGGAAAGAGGCCATTGATGATGAAATGGATTCTTTATTACAAAATAAAACTTGGAAATTAGTTGATCTGCCAAAAGGGGCTAAGACCATAGGAAATAAGTGGGTTTTGAAGAAGAAACTTAATCCAGATGGGACTGTAGCAAAGTATAAAGCACGACTAGTAGCTAAAGGTTATACTCAACAAAGTGGGGTAGACTATTTTGATGTTTACTCACCTGTTTGTCATATTGCTACAATAAGGATTCTTCTTGCCCTTGCATCCATTGAAAATTTTGTTATTCACCAAATGGATGTTAAAACTGCTTTCCTAAATGGAGATCTTAATGAAGAAATCTATATGAACCAACTTGAAGGTTTTGTACTTAAAGGTTTAGAGAACAAAGTGTGCAAATTGGTAAAATCTTTGTATGGATTAAAACAAGCACCAAAACTATGGCACGAAAAATTTGATACAACAATAAAGAGCTTAGGTTTTGAATCTAGCAATTCTGACAAATGCCTTTATTTTCGTGATCGATCAAATAAAATTGCTATAATTTGCTTGTATGTTGATGACATGCTTGTTGTTGGAAGCGACCTCTCAACTGTGGTTGAAGTTAAAACAATGCTATCCAAAGAATTCAGCATGAAGGACCTAGGTGTTGTGGACACTATACTAGGTATGAGAGTGAGTTTTGGTAGGCAAGGCATACTCCTTAGTCAATCTCACTATATCAATAATGTGTTACAAAAGTGGGGATACAGTAATTGCAAAAGGTTTGAAACACCTTATGATTACAACAAAAAGTTGACACCTAACGTTGGTGCAACAGTGAGACAGTTGGATTATTCCAAACTGATTGGAAGTCTCATGTATGCAATGATCTGCACTAGACCAGACATAGCCTTTGCGGTAGGCATGCTTAGCAGATTTACTAGTAATCCCGGTAAGACACATTGGAATGCCCTTGAGAGGCTAATGGGTTACCTATGTGGTACTCAAGAGTTAGCTTTGTGCTACTCTGGACATCCTTCAGTTTTGGAAGGATATTCTGATGCATCGTGGTGCACAGAACATGGTGAAAGTCGATCCACTAGTGGTTATGTGTTTACACTAGGAGGAGCAGCTGTGTCATGAAAATCTAAAAGGCAACCAGGCATTGCATTCTCATCTATGGAGTCTGAACTCTTTGCGCTATCTTGTGCTGGTGAAGAAGCGGAATGGATGAGAGACCTGTTGCTAGATATTCCATTGAGAAGGTTTAAAGTAACCACTCTTAGCTTGTTTTGCGACAACCAAGCTACAAAAACTGTAGCAACCAATTCTCTTTACAATGGTAAGAGAAGAACAGTCGGTCTTCGACAGGCAAAGTTGAACTATCTCATTAAGCAAGGGATTATTACCCTTATTGATGTGAGGTCAAAACAGAATGTGGCTGATGCCCTTACCAAGGGATTACAAAGAGGTCTAATTGTCAAAACTGTGGGGGAAATGGGGTTAAGAGCCATTAAGTCACAAAGGCCCTAACACCCTAGTTATTTTGATAATTAGAACAACCATTGAGAAGTTCAAACTTAAGCATCAATTTGACAGTTAACGTGTTTCAGATAATCATGATGATTCCAAATAAATTCCACAGACATATAATATCATTCCAATTTTGATGATATCATATATCTATAGAATTTACTTAGAATAATCATATTATTCCAATACGAAACATGAAAACTTGTCGATATGTTTCCGATGATTAATTGTCCTAAATATCATTCCAATTTTGATGATATGTCTCTTATGGTTGCATGTTTCATTCCAATTTTGATGATTCAATGTTAAACCATGAGTGAAACGGCAGTTTTCATTCCAATATGAAACATAGTATGGTTCTTGTGTAGAAACTATAAAGTTCATGTACTTTATTTGTTAAAGATACTTGATTGTGATGCTTGTGTTAAAATCTTGCTAGCCAATTTGAATTGTACTAAGTTCTTTTGTTTGAACTAGATACTTTTATGCAATTTGTTTGAATTCAAAGAGAAATGACTCATGAAATTCTTATTTGCAATGTTGAGCAACAGGTGCTAGCAAAGATAATGGAGGTGGAATCTTAGATCTCGATTTTGAAGATGATGACTTGCTCGATATGGAGGAGTAGTCATGAAGCAGCATGCAGGGATTTTCCTTTGCCAATCACTTGCTTAATAAAACTTCTTTTGAGTTTAAGACTACTTTTGAAGCTTAAAACTCTTTTGTTTGGTTTGAAGTTTATTTGCTTTATTTAGTTTGAGACTATGGTTTATTTATCTATTGGTTTAGTTTTTGTGAACTATTCTGAATTGGATATGATTTTGGAACTATTTAATTATATTGGTTTAGTCTTGATTGAACTATTCAATTTTATAATTATTTTGGTTCTTTATGAAACTATACCTTTATGATGCTTTTCCTTTATGGACTGCTATCAGCCAGTCAGTTGTATGCTGATCTGATGAGATAATCCTGTACTTTATATATTGAGAATATAGGAGGAGATTGTTGGATATATTGGTATATTCTCTCTATATAAATAAAGCACGTGCATATGTGTAACACGTGTAATGAACGTACAATTGATTGGATATTGGAACGCGGGTCTATGGGCTTACAACCCGATACCCAAACCAGTATTTATCTATAAATACTGGCTTGTGATAGCAGTCTAGGTATTCCAATTTTGATACCTAGGGTGAATATCTCAAGCAACTTAGATCTAGAGATAAAACCCTAATTCCCAATTGCTAATTTCCTCACAGAACTTAATAAAACATCATAAAACTTCGAACATTCAGAATAGAACACTAAATAAACACCCCGAATGGAAGAATTTACCTTCTCTAATAAAATTCGGAAAATCCTCAGGGACCTGTATCTTCTTATTCTATTCGAGTAGGCGCTTCTCGTCATACTCGCTCCTACTTTCAACCTTTTGCAGAGGCAGACAATGTCACCAATAAGCTCGACGACACTAATGGCAACATAACCATTTCCCTCCGGCGCCTACTCTCCTCCGAATTCGCTTCATACACAATACCTTCTCCACATCTCAAAAAACCAAGTTCAACCAATAATCGTTATTATGGTCTTAATACTATCAAAAATAGTATAACCATAAAGAATTATTTACCTATGAATATGCATTATTTGTGATTTACAAACTCTAATGGGTACATTGAAGGGTTTAATTTCTCCTGAAATTTAAAATTTGTGGAAATAAGCAAATTGGGTGAGTTGGGCATTTAGTCAAGCACTGAACATGGGAAGTTCTGAATTTGTTCACGTTTACTGCATAAATGAGAATGTTTGAAACCCACAAAGAATCAACCACCAAAATGGTATGATTATTAATGAAACTTCGATGATATGGGAATTTTGTAAAGACAAACTTACTGAGATTAGAAGGTAATGAAGATGGAGGAGAAATTATCTGCATGATTATCTACAAGTTTTGCGAAGTGGCAGCCTAGGTTTTTTTTTTTTTTTTTTTTTTTTTTTTGGATAAAAAGATGACCGAAGCCATCGTTTCATTAACGAGAACTTAAGGAAACAAGTACAACAGATAATAAAATATTACACTGCAGCTGATACCTCAGCTCTAAGAGTCCATCCCTATCACAAAATACAACTGAGAATGAAAGAAAAGTCTAGTACATGAAGAGAAAACACAGATATCCAAGCTCCTTAATCCCAAAACCCTTCGAGTGGTCATTTGGTAGTGACAGGCAACACCACTAATCTTCAGCACCGGTCCTGGACCTCTTTGTTGCCGCCTGAGCACCTGCCCAATCATGGATAAGAAGAAACATTTTATTAATAGAAGTTGATGCAGCATACTCTTTATTGCGAAAAATAAAATCGTTTCTTTCTAGCCATAGGTTCCACATAGATGCTGCTACTGCTAAATCCCAAGCCTTTCTATCCCCTAAAGTGATGTGATCATCTCTAATAGACCCCCAAATGTCATTGGTCGAGGTAGGCAACTGTGGACATCTAAAACCCCTACAAACCACCTCCCACGTTAGTCGAGCTTTTGGACAATGAAAAAGAATGTGGTTAACATATTCGTCAGCATTACGACACATGGGACAAACAACATCTAACTGCAAATTTCTCTTCCTAAGGTTAGTTTTGGATAGAATGGCATTCTTGTGAGTTAACCAGCAGAAGATCCTCACTCTGAAGGGAACTTTGGCTCCCCAGATGATTGACTGGACCTGACATCTCATGCCTCCGTCGTTAAGCCATGAATACATAGATGATACAGAGAAAACTTGTGAATTTTCTCTGATCCAGGCTCTTTCATCAGAGCAATTACTCTCTATGCCTCCTTCCTGGATGACCCACCTGTTTAGTTGTACGAATTGTGCCCTACCATCAGTGGTAGCCTAGGTTGCCATTGCTCATTCTTATCTCAAACTCTTCAGTAGCATTTATCTTCTTTGCTTGTTGAAATGACGGAATTGCCCTTTGTTTCATAGTTAGTGGGACATAAGATTTTTTTCCGGAAATAGGATTTTTTGAAAAAACTAATTCCCAGGTTTGCTTCGAAACTAATTTCGAAAATAGAGTTGTCCTCGTAAGCCACGGTACCGAATTGTGACATCTTCGATAACGAGATTGTAGTTCACAAATACATATCATAGTTAATATGTTTCGGGACTTGGAAAAAAATTCCCAAGTCTAAAATGTGAAAAATATAAGGCCGCAGTTGGGTACTGCGGCCTCGATATAATATAGGCCGCAGTCCACAACTCCGGCATCAGTTATATGCTAAAAAAAGGGTCCTACGAAGCATATAACTGAGGCCGCAATTGTGAACTACGGTCGAGGTCGTAGTACCCAACTGCGGCCTCGTATTTTTCACATTTTATACATGAAATTTTGTTTCCAAGTTTCTGAGTATATTAGCTATGATATGTACTGTAACACCCCGCAAAATTGAACTATGACATTTTTTCCCCGTCACGTGTTATACACGTGTAGTTTGTACTGTTACGGATAATATCCGTAATATTATATTTTTCGTATTTTGTATTTCTGTTTTCTAAATATTTTTCCGATCTTTCAAATTTATTTTTTGATCTTTCATTTGAACCCAATCCAAATATTTTCTAGACCCATTCTAAATTTTCCGATTTAATTGATTCATAGTCTCCATATCATGCGGTGTTTTGATTCAGTATAAGCCCGTTGATTTATCGTATTATCGAATATTCAACTTTGCTACCTCTAAATTTCTTGACATTGCACTGAGAATTTGACCTAGTTCTCTTCATTGAAATTGAGAAACTTTATACATGAAAATCATAGTCCATCGAGTCTAGAATCCAGAACATCTTGCGATTTCTCAATCTGATTTATAGAGTGTAAGTTATTTTAAATCTAAGTTGTCCCTTAATCCTAATCCCTAATCCTAACTCCCTTCGTAACCCCAACCTCATTTAATTCCACCTCCATCTAAAATCCTAACCTACTCCCTATTATTTTACTATGCTGTTACCTCAACCCTCTCCTCCTTCCCACTCCACATCACACACCTCCTCTTATACCCCTACTATCCACTATACTCTACCCTAAAACACACTTCTCTTCTCACTCTGTAGCACTCCCTCACCCCTATATATACTCCTACATCCACGTACAACTCACACACACTACCTATCTGATCACTCACTCACTCACTCTCTATCTCAGTCACTTTGTCTCTCGCTTATATATATATATATATATATATATATATATATATATATATATATGGGCTATCTTCCATTGCAAAAGCAAATATCGTGCGAACTCGTGCGAACCACTTAACCCGTCATCCACAATGACGGGTTAAGGCAAAACACATAACCCGTCATCGATGACGGGTTATGTGTTTTGCCTTAACCCGTCATTGTGGATGACGGGTTAAGTGGTTCGCACGTTCGCAACTGCTACAGTAGCGTTTGCAACGGAAGAAGCCTCTATATATATATATATATATATATATATATATATATATATATATATATATATATATATATATAAGTGCACACCCGCGTACACCACTTAACCCGTCATCCCTAATGACGGGTTAAGGCAAAACACATAACCCGTCATCGGTGAGAAACTTCAATATCAAGGAAGTATCTCAAAGTACCAACATCTTTCATTTCGAACTCTTGTGACAAGTAGTTCTTTAATGCCTTCATCTCCTCAGGATCATCTCCAGTTACTATCATATCATCAACATAAATAATGAGAGCAGTAATTTTACCTTCTTTCCTTTTTAGGAATAGAGTATGATCAGAATTACTCTGATAGTAGCCGAATGTCCTCATTGCTTTTGTGAATCTCCCAAACCAGGCTCTTGGCGACTGCTTCAGTCCATACAATGCTTTCTTCAGACGACATACTTTGTAGCTGTGTTGGACTGGTCTGTTCGACCCTTGTGGAAGATCCATATAGACTTCTTCTGTCAATTCCCCATGCAAAAATACATTCTTCACATCAAATTGCTCCAACGGCCAGTCAAGATTGGCAGCAAGTGTCAGTAAGACTCGAACAGTATTGAATTTTGCCACCGGTGCGAATGTATCTTCATAATCAATTCCATATGTTTGAGTGTACCCTTTGGCAACCAGCCTTGCTTTGTATCGCTCTATTGAACCATCAGACTTATACTTCACTGTATAAATCCATCTGTATCCTACTGGCTTCTTTCCTGCTGGCAGCTCGACTATCTCCCAAGTCTCGTTCTTTTTCAAGGATTTCATCTCCTCATCAATAGCTGCTTTCCACCTTGGACCAGTAAGGACTTCATGCACACTGTTAGAAATAGATACAGTAGATAATTGATTTACAAATGACTTATTTGATTCAGACAATCGGTGAGTGGACACATAATGACGCATGGGATACTTGACTTTACTAGCGGGATTAGGCTCGTAAGTGGGTTTTGGGATACCTCTAGTAGTACGGTTTGGGAGTTCTCTTCTTGGAGCTTCGGACAGCGATGACGATTAGTTTTGGGGTTTTGCTGGGAGTAGAGATAGATCTGATGGTACTGGTGGTGGAAATGGTTCAGATTCATGGAGGTTCGGCACTGACTGAAGATCTTCGTGGAAATTTTCTTCCAAGTCTTTATTCAAGTGATCGTCATTACTTACATCGTGATTTTCTCCACTTATATCTGATTGTTCAGTTTGAATAGTAACCACTTCATCATAGGCAAGAGTTTGAACTTCACTTCGGTACTCCCCCTAAAGTTCAACCTCAGAGGAAAAATATATCTCATCTTCATGGAACACAACATCCATAGTCACAAATATCTTTTGAGTTGGTGGGTGATAGCACCGATACCCTTTCTTATTTTGTGCATATCCCACGAAAACACAGTGGACAGCTCGTGAAGTTAACTTATTGTGTTCATGTTGATGAAGATGAACAAATGCAACACACCCAAACACACGAGGTGGCAAGTTGACGACTTTTGGTGCATTCACAGCTTCAGTTAATGCTTGAAATGGTGTGAGGAAGTTTAGGATATTAGAGGAAACTCGGTTGATTATGCAGCAGAAGCAAGGGCTTCTCCCCAATAAATGAGTGGCATATTTTCATGGATGAGAGAAGCACGGACCACTTCGAGCAAGTGTCTATTTTTCCTTTCTGCAACCCCATTCTGTTGAGGTGTATACGAGCATATAGTCTGGTGAACAATTCCGCATTCCACCAAATATTGTTGCAGATTTGAACTCAGGTACTCTCCGCCATTATCACTCCTAAGAACTTGAATCTGTGATTTATATTGAATCATAACATGCTTGTGAAATTTATGAAACAAACCACTGACTTCATTTTTCGACTTCATCAAACAAATCCAGGTCATATGGGTATAGTCATCAATAAAGTTCACAAACCATTTGGCTCCTCCAAATATAGTGGTTTTGGATGGACCCCAAACATCAGAATGAATAATCATAAAAGGAAGGGAGCTTCTACTTGGACTTGGAGGAAAAGAGACACGATGACCTTTTGCGAGTTCACACACATCACACCGAAAGGCAGATATATCCAACTTCAAAAATAAACTTGGAAATAATTTCTTCAAATAACCAAAAGAAGCATGCCCTAGACGTCGATGCCATAGCCAAATATCTGATTTCTTCTTCTCATCTTCGGATCCTTCCACACTTAGAACTTGAGTCAACTTGCTCGAATATTCAAATTCTAAATCCAGGTAATAGAGCTTCCCGTGTCTAACCCCATAACCAATCGTCTTGCGAGTCCGAATATCCTTAAACACACAATGTGAAGGCCAAAAAACTACAATACAATGTAAGGCAGTGGTTATTTGAGCAACAGATAATATGTTGAAATTCAAGGATGGCACAACTAGGACAGTATCTAAGGTTAGGTTGTTTGTGAGGTGTATGGTACCCTCGCCAGTAATAGTGGCAGGATCACCATTGGCAGTGGACATGGTTGATTTAGTGGATGGTTGAAAATTTTGAACTTGTCTAGAATCAAAAGTCATATGGTCGGTAGCACCCGAATCAATTATCCATGCACTATTCATAACAGAAGCAGAAATATTAAATACCTTACCATCATTACCTGCAGCTGTAACTAATGTAGAGGCAAGTCCAATATTCTTCTTAGCTCCATCAGTTTGTCCCATGGTAGTGGCACAAGAAAACAACGGATCTGATCTTCAGCAGCCAACAGCAAACGACACAACTTGGCCAAGAACAGCTCAAAGTCTCCAACAAACAGCAAAAACAACAACAATCCAACACCCAAACAGCAACTCCACAGCGGATCAAAACACCAAACACCGAGATCCGAATGCCAAACACAAGATCAAGATCCCTCCTTCTCAGATCAGCAAACAAACAATTAACACGTGCACAAACTACGTGCAAAGAAACCCAAGCAAAGAGACAGCAACAGTAGAAAAGAGAGAGCCGCAATGGCAGCTCTCGGAATCTGGCCGACGGCGGTGGACGACGTCGCAAAGGCAGCCCGACGAAGGCAGGAGGGCAACGCCTGCGGTGCTGTAGTGCTGGCGACAGGATAGGGCGGCATCGACGCTGGGGGGTCAGGGCGGTGCGATGGGAGGCATCGAAACAGGGAGGAAGGAAAGTTCGGGATTGGGGGTTTTGTTGTCTATCAACAAGGGCGGAAGGAGGAGGCCCAGGGGTTGCGGTGTTGGCATCGGGAGGGTGACGTAGTGGGAGGTTGCGACTGGAGGTCGGGGGTGATCGGAGTGGGATGGTGAGGATGAGGGCGATGACTGGAGGTCGATGGATTCGACGAGGGGGCGACGAAGCAATGGAGGGAGAAGCAGTCGATGGGTGGTGGTGGAAGTCGTGGATGAGGGCAGAGCGGCGACGGCGACGGCGACGGGTAAAGAGGATTTTCGGTGACGAAATCTGACGGGATCGAGGTCGATGATCGGTGACGGGATCCGATCAAGATGGAGGTGATCAGCCTCCTCTTCTTCTTCTTCAGTTGGCCTAGATCTGATTAGGCTTTGATACCATGTTGAAAACAGATTTGGGGAAAATAATTATTATTCTTATTCTTCTTGTTGTTCTATTTCTTTACTGTATACATCTATATATATGAATTACATTCTTGGAGAAGAAGAAAAGAGATTGAGATAAGATTGGGGAGATGAGAGATCTGGAGAATCTGTTTCCTATATATTTGGAAACAGAATATACAATTACTATATTTCAACACTCCCCCTCAAGTTGGTGCATAGGATATCGAACATGCCCAACTTGTCAACAAATTTTAAGAAGAGCCGAATCGAAACAGCCTTCGTTAGGATATCTGCGAGTTGCTCTTTTGACTTCACTTTGGATATCTCAATAACTTTCTCATCTAATTTTTCTTTGATGAAGAATCTAATCTTTCACTACTTTGTATGCCTATCCAGCATTTCAAACTTCAAAAACGACCATTGATACTCGTTGAGGTACTCAGCGTCCTGGGGACGAATCAGTACCCTAGTGTGTACGAGGACCTGTGGGTAGGTTCTAAATTTGCCACTGAGAGAAGAACTACGAGAGAAACGTGGTATATCGCTATCGCCGCAACGACCTGTGTTCTTTGGCTAGACAGGAATAATTTTTATTTTCGCAGAACTTGTAATAATATTTTTGGTAATTTGACTCACATTATGCATTTTATTTCATTTTGGGCTAATGTAGCCGCAGCAGGTCCCAGGGGGAGGATAGCGAGCGTATTCCATGTTGAGGATTTTGATGATGATGTAGTCGAGATCGGTCCGACGATCGATTGACAACCAGCTTTGCCTTTACTGTTGATTGATACCCAACGCCCCCAGGTTTGTTGGGAGGATATGATGTATTTTGTTTAGTAGCATGTAAGTTGCGGCCATTCTGGTCTTCTTTTGTCCCACCCACCATGTTTAGGATGGAGTTTATGAACTTTTGTTATGATTGTAGGACCTTGTATTTGGCTAAGTACTCTGAATTTGTTTTATTGATTTCTTATTAATGAAATGGGGTGGCCATACTCCACCTTTATTCGAAAAAAAAAAACAAAATGACAACCATTGATAATAAATAAAAAAGTTCTTCCAAAAAGGCAACTTTTTAAACTAATTTTTAAAATTGACCACTTTCGAAACTAATTTCTAGACTAGGCCAATCCTCATAGGCCGCAGTTCCGAACTACGGTCTCTTCGATTTTGTGGCAACAATTCACAACTACGCCTAAAGTATATATCATACATATTTAACTAATAGGCTCGGAGACTTGAAAAAAACTACCCAAGTATAAATTGTGAAAAATAGGAGACCACAGTTGGGTTTTGCACCTCAATACTACAGAGGTCGTTGTACACAACTGCGGACTCAATTATATGGTCGACTGTGTACGTAACTGCGGCCTCACTTATATGGTCAAATGTTACGTATTAGAAGGTTTTAAGAACTGGACCCCATCGACTATATAACTGAATTGTGGCCTCTGTATTATCGAGGCCACAGTACCTAGTACCCAATTGCGCCTTTCTATTTTTCACATTTTACACTTGGGTATTTTTTTTCCCAAGTGTCCGAACCTATTAGCCAAATATTTTGGCCGCAGTTCACAACTGCAGCCTCGACAACTGCGGCCCCGAAATCGTAGAGGCCGCAGTTTGGTAATGCGGCCTATGTAGTATCGAGGCTGCAGTACCCAACTATGGCCTCCTATTTTTCACATTTCACACTTTGACAGTTTTTTTTTCCAAGTCTCCGAACCTATTAGCTAAATATATATGATATATACTTGTGCTGCAGTTGTGAACTGTGGCCACAAATTGAAGAGACCGCAGTTCAGTAATGCAGGTTATGATGACCGGTCTATTCTCGAAATTAGTTTCGAAAGCGATTTAATTTTAAAATTAGTTTCATAAAGTTGTCTAGTTGGGGGGGGGGGGGGGGATCTCATCTTGTAAGAATGCCAAATTTTGATATAATGGATTTGGTAGCGTTGGTTTTCCCATAGTAGCAAACTCTTGACAAACAAAATAATGGATTTGGTAGCGTAGGTTTTCCCATAGTAGCAAACTCTTGACAAATGGCTTATTGATGCTCCTTTGGTGTCAACTTTTGACCAGAAAAGTCACCACCTAATTGATCAGGATTACAACTAAGTGCTAGGAAATAGGAAGCCATCCAAATGTCGACTGGTTAGTATGGTTTTGACTAATCATTGATATCTCAATAAGAGTACAAATTGCAAAACTCTAAGTACTAAAGTTAAAATAAGTTATCAAAGAGATAAGCATCTATGCAAATAAATTAATAGACAACAGTCCAAGTTAAGATATATATATTTTCCTGTAGTTTCCCCGCATCACACAACATTTGTAGCATTGCTTACAAATACTAATTATAGAAGCCATGGCTACTTCTCTTCCACCTTCCTTTGGGTTGCCGATATCGGATTCTAAGAGGAAGCTTTCCATGACTCTGCGTCCACGAGCTCAAAGCTCTGCCAGAGATGAAGGTATTTTGCGCGGGGGAGGGGGGGAAATCAATCTTTCTTAATTTCTCTGTTTTTTTATCCCTACTACTATAATGGGAGAAGACCTTAGTGTAATTTGTCCATCTACCAATCCGTACAATCCGCGTGCATAACTATTGTAAATGAGGTTTTAAATCAAATCCAGACTGTCAAAAAAATTTATTTTTAAAAAAATTATATTTATTAAGACGTGCATCGCACGTGTAAACTACTAGTTTTTGATAAACGGATAGGGTCCGAAGACCCCAGCCAAAAAAATATATATTACAATCTTTTTTCTCTTGATTACTGTATATGAAATTATCGTTTTTGTTTCTGCATGTTGAAGGCAAAAGAGGAGAAAATATTTTATTAAAGAAAACAGTTGAGGTTACAAATTAAAGTACATATTGCCTTCACACAAATAAAAAATATAATAGCAAAGCAAAATAGAAAAACAAGTATAATTGAATTTTGGTAAGCCGAACTGTGTGGGGAATATATATAATAGGCAACATTTGACAACCACAAGGAGTTCGAGCTTTCAAATGCATGTAATTTGTTTTTGTTTTTGTTTTTTTTAATGTTTATATATACTACATTTGCAAGTTATTACATGATGGCCTTAATTTTCACAACTTCAGGAGTGCAAGGTATATCAATAATTCAATTTTTTTTGTTGATGATAACGAGGATAGAGTCTTAGACTCCAGCCCAATATTATTAATAACAAAAAAAGTTATACACAGGGATACAATTTTACAGAGAGAGTAAAACTGTAAACAATAATTCAATTTATAACTGGACTTTCCGACTGTAATTTTTGATTATCTTGCAGGAAAATCTTCTTCGGTGAGTATCGTCGATTCTAACATGGGAGTTCTGAAAGAGAGAATGGAGGTGGTGAGGATGGAGGAGAGGTTAGAGAGATGTAGAATTAAGAGTTACGAGGGATGGAATTATCAACTGTATTGCGATATGCAGGTAAGTAACGGAAAGGCTGATCACAAGCTTGTAGCTGAGTGGTTGGGGGTTGCAGAGTTAGTACTAGGGACAGTTGGGCTCACTATATTTGGATGCACTCTTTGCCTATGTTTAGTTTCATTTTTAGTTCATCTTGGTTGATGATGAATATTTGATGAAAATAATAATAATAAATGGATTATTATTAGTATTGTCATCTTTCCAATCTTGGTTGATGATGAATATTTGATGAAAATAATAATAATAAATGGATTATTATTAGTATTGTCATCTTTCCAATTTCGGATAATGATAAGGCTAAATTTGAAGAAAAAAAAAACCTTTGAACTATCTTCTTTGTCCAAATTATGCAAAAAATTTGAATGAACTATTTTTTTTGCAAAAAATCAAACTTAAGTATGGTTGCGAAAAACCCACTCCGACGGCGTGAGCTTTTTGCTGAAGTTGAGTTAGGTTTTTTTGACAATAATGAGAAAGATACGTGATGTTTTATGAACCAATTTGCAAAGATAAATGATGTTATCTAATACTAGCAGAAAAGTTAGATGTGATTTTTTTAAAATATGCTTCAGTGAGATTTTTTGAAAATATACTCCGGCTAGATTTTCTGCACAAAAAAATAGTTTAGTGAAATTTTCGGTATAAAGAGAATAATTCAAGCAGTTTTTTTTTTCCTTCCAAATTTAGCCTAATGTTAACGCACACATAATTATTTTATTTCTTGAGGGAGAAAATTGTTTTCATGTTAGCAAGAAGGATTCCTTTGATGACACAAACTCCAAATATTAGTGGACTTTGCAACGCGGCTACATGATAACCGAATAATGACATTATTCTAATCTCACATTTCTAGTACTGTCAACATCTACCTCAAAAGATAACCCGACTAAAATGTAAAGGCTATTGTTTCATTGTTTATCTGCTTTGGCTGGATCTTTATTAGTCGATTCAACAACTAAACACAAGCCTCATCTCTCTTATTTTAAAAAAGCAGTCTTTATCTCAAAATTTAGGGGTCAGTTACATGGGTAATTCTCCTTCACTCAAATCTATATATTCAGGGCTACCTCCTTTGTTTGTTTGTTTTTTGTTTTTTTTAATCGTTAAATAGTGGTTTGAATGAATACGCATTAAAAAGAATTTAACAAAACATACAACCAAAAAGAAGGCCTATGCAATTCAGGTCCCAACAGTTGGGTCCTGGAACTCATACACCCCGACCAAGAAGCAAAAAAATACAGCAAAGTCCTACTGATCGGCCGGTCTCGCCAGACCCAATTTTTCGTGCCAATTTGAGCTTATTCTCTCTCTGTCTCTCGCTTGTAAAAGTTTAACCTCGCCGTCGCTCGCAACCACACCTCCGCAGCCCTCAGCAATAACCCATCCATCAACTTCAAGTATCATATGAGAGATACCGCAGGCACACCACCAATCTGACATCTCCTTGTACAAATTGAGTCATCGTTCTCATCCCCTCACTTGATCTTCGTTGACTGTCACCGCTATCTCGCAACGAAGACTGTCGTCGCCCCTGACAGCACTACAAATGCCACCACTTTCTCAAAACCCTTGACATGAGAGAGACCTTAGGCATCTCTTGCTTTGACCTGAATAGGTCAAGGTAAAGCTAATAAAATTGCTAGACTACCGTTTAACGATCAGGAATAGCGACCTCAGTTTCAAAAATAAATTGATTCTTATTTTTTAGAGAGCAAAAGCTCTATAGATTTTACTAAGTGTTATAATACAGTTCATTAAAGGTCGCTAACCCCATTAGCGATCTCATATATACTAAGGTCGCTATTCCCAATAGCGACCACAGTTTTGAATTTTTTTCTTCCCAAAAAGAACAAAAACTCTAGAAATCGCTAAAGTGTCGCAATACATTTATTTGAGGTCACTAGCTCTGTTTGGTTCAAAGGAGGGGAGGGGAGGGGAGGGAAGGAAAAATAATTATCTTCTTGTTTGGTTCACAAGGGGAGGGAATGAATTTTATAATAAAATTACTTTTATACCCTTTTACATTTTAAGAAAAGGAAGGGAAAAAATACAATAAGAAAGTGCAACTTGATATGAAATATGCATACCTCTGATAATAGCATATTGCTCGATGACATGATCTACCATTTTATTGAAGTTGGGGATGTAGCCATGAAGGCCCTGTGAGAGGCCGAAGCCTGGATAATCCATCGCATACACTGCATAACTGTTCGAACAATAAAAAAAGTAGAAATGACGCACAACACCTCTATTCGTTAATACGCCAAATATTTGCATGGGGTATAACCTGATTATAGGACTTTGTGGAGTCTATTTGGGCACACTAGAATGCCAAGAAATCTCAGTAAGCCTCATCGGTCTTTTTCTTTAATGTCATTAAGCAAATTATTGTTGAAATTAAAAGAATAATATATTAGCTATTTAGCTTAGTAGAAATGCATTAGTTTGATAATAGTTTCTTCACTTCATTACCCCCAATCTCCCAGTACCCTTACACCCCACCCCACCCCTTCAAACACCCCCAAAACCCAAAATAACGGAGACACGGCTACTGAGACATGGCTACTGGGAAACAAAATATAAAAAGTAGAAGCTTAGAGCATCCACAATCGTTTGCTATATTTGCCAATTTCTTATTTTTTGAGAAATGAGTTGTTGCAGTCGTTTACTATTTTGTCATTTTATGGCCAAGTAGCTACAGTTCTTTCCTATTTATGAGAAACAAATTTGCGATTCTCAAATTATAAGAGACGAGACAACATGTCTCGTCCCAAATTTTTTTTTTTTTTTTTTTTTACTAACGTCGGACGATACAACATGTATCGTCCCAATATTTTTTATTTTTTATTTACTTTTTTTAAAGAGGTCGGACGATCCTTCCCCTTTTCCATTTTTTGCATTTTTTAAAATAATTTCCTCTTGATCACAAAAGTGATCGGACGGGACAACATGTCCCGTCCCATGGAAATAATTTTTTTTTTTTTGTTATATTAATTGTTCCCATATTGCCCTTCAACGTCTCTTTGGGTTTAAATTTCTCAAATGGTTATATTTTTTTAAACGACTATATTGGATCAAACGTCTACAAATATTCCACGTTCATTATCAACAGAGTGTACAAATATTAGAGACAAATAAATCATCCTACTCTTCCAACTGAGAGCTTAGTGTCAGGAATAACTTTCAACAACAATGGCAACTAGGGGTTTAAGAGGCAGAGCGTATACAACAAGTGAAGATGTGATTCTTTCACAAAGTTGGATAGCAATCACTCAAGATCCAACAATCGGTGCGGACTAATCAGGTAGCCAGTTTTGGAATTGTATATTCAATACCTTCAGGGAGTGTTTGGTTGGAGAGGAAGGGAGGGGAGGGGAGGGGTTTTTTAAAACTTTTCATGTTTGGTTCATTTTTTAGGAGGGGAGGGGAGGGAAATGGGGGGTGCAACACCCCTTCTGAGCCAATTTTGGCTTCCCTCTAATATTGGGAGGATTTGGAGGGAAGAGAAATTATGTCTAATTTTTTAATGTAAATGGACTAAATTGTCCTTTTAGTTAGCTCTGAATGTGGACTCTATTTGGACTAATTTTTTAATGTGAATGGATGCTTTCCATTTGATCGCTAGTTGATGTTCATGTGCTCTAGTAAAAACCAAGATGTTGGCTCTGAATGGGGATGCAGTTCACTTCTTCAAGGAATGTTTGCAACTAACAGCAGTATCAGTTCAACAAAACAGATTGGTCAGTTTTCCAACTTCAAGCTGGAAGTTCCTAAGCATCCTACAGTTGATCTGTCATTAATCTAGCAGCCGCGCTTTGGTGGTTCGAAGCCGAGGAAAGAGAGAGAATCGGCTGAATCTTCCTTTGCTAGTGGAAGTAATTGTAGTTTTCAGTCGAAACGTGATAATTTCAATGGACGCCATGGTCCAAAATAGAGTCTGAGTGTACTATCATTTGAGTTTGTAGGTTTCAGTCTACCTTGATCGACTATTTACAAAATAAAATTTCTTGTCCCTCTATTGGAGAATACATTGCAATACCTTGGTTTTGTTGAATAAAAATGTATTAAGAACATTGAGTTGTCCTTTTTCTTTCCCCTCTTTTGGACATGGCAAATGCTTTGAAGTACAAGATGAATTCAAGAAATAACATACAAAGCTCATCTACTTTCGCATAAAGTGCACAAAAGAAAAACTTTCTAATTAATTTTGGAAATATACATAAATCTTTTTAAAAACTAACCTTGTTGTTGCAGTTGCAATTGCAATTGCAATTACAGTAATTGGGCAAGTTAGCAAAATATGTTGTAACTGCAAATAAACTTATGAAATATTACTCAATTTCACTTGCAACTTATTTGCATTCATTGTTTAAAGAAAACTCACTTGCACCAAACAATTTGGAATGCAATTAGGGAATGCAATTGTGAAGGGTATAAAAGTAATTTTATTATAAAATCCATTCCCTCCCCTTGTGAATCAAACAAAAAAATAATTATTTTTTCTCCCCTCCCCTCATTTGAACCAAACAGAGTCTTCATTAAATCCCTTCCCTCCCTTTCCCCCCCTCCCCTCCATTAAAATCTCTCCCCTCCCCTCCCCTCCTTTAAACCAAACAGAGCCTCAAAGCTATATTAGGCACTCCAACCGATCGAACATCGACATCGCTTAGTAGTAGATTTCACATTATCTCCAAAGATGTGTTTCTATTAGTTGCTAAATTGGCGAGTGTAACAAATAGAGCTGCGAGCGGAACCACCGAGGCCGATAAGGTTTGTTGATTTGAAATATATATATATATATATATATATATATATATATATATATATATATATATATATATATATATATATATATATTGTATTGTTCAAGTTTAAAATTAGTCTTTGTTGTTTTTTTTTTTTGAAGATACGGGAAGCAAGAACCGAAAATATGCATTCTACTGGGAAAGCTTTTCGAATTGAAGAATGTTATGAATTACTGAAGGATTTGCCCAAATTTTCTTTACGTACCACGAGTGTGTTCGAGTATGGCATTGGAACACAATCATCTGATGGTGGTAGCAGTCAACGTGCGCCAATGAATGTTGACTCTCCCAACTTGGACGTAGCTGGACTACCCCAATCTTGCGTGCCAATATTCAAATCTTCAAAAGCAGCAAGGAAACCACATCTCACTACTGAAGAAGCATTAGGCAGAAGAAACTCACCCACAAAGTACATGAAGAAAGCTCTGCCAACTTTCACTGCCACTTCAGGATTGGCTATAGCTGCATGATCCATTGCTTCTGAAAATACTTTTTTAAGAAAGAGCAGCGTATACCGTGAGATTTCCAATCTTCTGGTGTAATTTCTGCGAAGAACCTAGACTGGACAACATCAAAGGTGTATGCATCATCGTTACACAACGAAAACTCACTGACTCCAATAGATAATCCCGTTAGCATTGCCCAGTCTAACGGGGTAAAATCCCAACTCACCGCCTGGAAGATGAAAAGTGTGGGTCGTGTCCCACCATCTCTCCACCAAAGCCTCAACAAGACGCGCCGAGGACTTCTCTGTTATCGATAGTAAAAAAAGGGACCAACCGGCATTGTCGATGAACTGCTTTATTATAGGGACAGAGCAAACTACCTTGTAGGCTTTTATCGGCCCCTTCCAATTTCCTCTGAATGTAACAAATCCACCTATAGGTTGCTCAATAATCAGCTTATGTACGTGCTGTCCATCATCGACAACTCTGACCCACTCCGATGGATCGCTCTAATTGACAGGCGCAGTTGTTTCTTCTTTGCTTCTGTTCTGTGATGGTGCAGACTGTGATGATGCAGACTCTGACCAACGCCTTGATTTAACTTTCCCAATAGATCGCTTAATTGAAAAAGACATTGCTAATTTTTTCTCGTATGTTGAGTAGAACAGAATTGAGAGGAGTTAAGGAAATTTAAGTGTATAATGTGAGAAGATCGGAAAGCACAATGGGGTTCGTCTTCATAACCCTTCTATTTATAAGATTGGAACGTTGGTTTGGTCAAGGGTAAAATGGTCAATTGGTATTAAAGCATGGGAGACAATATAATTCAACCTTTAAAAAGCTCCTATTTTATTCCCACGCCAACTTTACCCCCCCCCCTTCAAGGACGGGACAACATGTCCCGTCCCACCTATTTATTTATTATTATTATTTTTAAACCAATGAGACGAGACAACTTGTATCGTCTTTTTCCATTTTTTTTTAAAAATTTGAGAGGGACGAGTCGTTTTTTTATATAAAAAACTCGTCATCGGACGATACGACATGCATCGTTTGAATATAAAAATGAGAATATTATGGCAAACAACCACTGCAGAAAATTTTGTGAATTGCTATTACTGTAGCTGCCATTTTCTAAAATATGAGAAATACCATTGTGAATGCTCTTAGTTACCTGCTCAAGATACAAACAATTTATCTAAAGCTTCTGACATTAAGTTAAAACGCAAAGATCCCGTGCAGAAAGAATTCTCATTAGCGACCTCATATATATTAAGGTCATTAGTGGGAATAGCAATAATAAACAAAAAATTTTAAATATTTTAAAATAGTGGCTGCTATTCTTATTAGCGACTTTCAAAATGAAGAGATCGCTAATGAGAATAGCGGTCGCTGCTGACGTGGCACAATGTAGTCCACGAGTGCAAATAGTTTCTAAACTGGCTCATAATCGCAAATATTTTCAAAAAATGGACTATTACGGCAAAAAAACTCCTCAATTTCCTCTTCTCATCCACTCTTCGTCCTCTTCTCATTTTAGCGCCGCCCGCCGCCATCGCCTCCCTGTCGCCGCCCGTCTCCAGCCGCACGCCTCCCCACCCACGACGCTCGCCTCCCACGCCGCATCCCGCGTCACCTCTCTAAAACCCTAAACCCTAATAGAGTCTTCTTGATCCTCTCTAGAGCTCTCTCCTCATTTTAAAGCTTCTTCTTCCCACTCCCTCTCATAGTTTCTGAAACCCTAACCCTAAATCCAACGATCTCATAAGATCCAAATCGTCTATCATGTATCGCGCTGCCGCTAGCCTCGCCTCCAAAGCCAGGTGAGATTTAGGCCAAATGTAGATCCTTTTGTTAGATTTTGTAGTTAAGACTATGATTCTCATTCTTCGATTTTTTAAATTTACTTTTCTTTGATTTGTAGGGCTGCTGCCAGCACCAGCGGTAGACAGGTGAGGATCCGAATCTTGAATTATATTTTTGTTTGAATTTTTTGGTTGATTTTTGGCTAGTTTGGATTTTTTATTTGAGTGCTGTGATTGTGTAATGGTGTAGGCGGCGAAAGACATCAGATTTGGAGTTGAACGACGTGCTTTGATGCATAGGGGAGTCGAGGAGCTTGCGGATGCTGTCAAAGTCACTATGGGACCAAAGGTATAATCTAATCTTGCTTTCTATTGGATGTGGTTCCAAAATATTTGGAAATGATTCTAATTTCTTGAACTTAATGTGCTCGCTAGCATTGGAGTCCTTTTATTTTGAAATAGACCAAGTTGAGGAAATGTATGAATTATTATCTATATAATAAAACGCAAAGAAAGCTATCAAGTGGCTCTCCTTCAATTCCCCCAAAATGAAAGGCCCAGATCTAACCTCACAAAACACATCCCCCCACCCACCCACACACACACACACACAAAAGTTCCCCCCCAAAAGTCAAATTCAAATCCCTCCCAAAACAACTCCTTTATTTATTTAATTATCCCTTTCTCTCTCTCTCTCTCTCTCATTATATATACTTATGGAAACATGGACTTTTGTACCCTAATTTATAATTATTTTTCAGCATATACTAATGAAAACATGGACTTTTATTTACAACTAATTATTGTCATACTATTCAAACTTGAGCTATATAATTGTTGATTTACTGTTTACAAGGCTTTTCATATACTGTATCGTTCTGAAGACGTGTCGTAGACATGTGCCCACGGGAAAATCTAGTACTATATATTATACAAACTAGTGTACCCTTATGCAATATTGCACAAACTTATATAATATAATATAATATGTAGTATAACGCGTGCAATATTGCACATAATTTTTAAAAAAAATAAGTAAATAATAAAAAAGATTTGGAAAATTTATATAATAACATCTATATAATAATGCATGATTTTTAAGGTTTGATTAAGGTATATGATTCTAATTCAAAATTTCGATGGAGAAAGAGTGGGATTGTTGCCTTCTATTTTTGTTCTCATTTTTTTATTTTAAAAAGAAAAAAATGAGAAAAATCCTTGAACTAAAAGTGGTTTAGCATAATATATTGTATAGATAGGCTTACCCCTTTTATCCTTTCTCCATTTTGAAATAGAGAAAGGAGAGCCAAAGTAGAAACTAACATGTGCTCAGTGCGTATAAAAGTTAGAGTAAATAAAGAAGAAGAAGAAGAAGAAGAAGAAGAAGAAAACCCTCATATTCTCATCCGCTCGTTTCTCATTCCATATTCAATCAAACCCGCCTCTCTTTTTCCGGCCTCCTCTCCCTCCTAGCTTTGCTTTCTCTTCTTCGTCGATTGAAAACGACCGATCGAATCAAAATATTCCAAAATCAAGAGGAAGAAAGGAAGTCAAGGCATCGTTTATAATCAATTTCCTCTATTTCATCTCCTCCTTCTGTTGGATCCCCCCTTATCTCTCTCTCTCTTGCCACGTATATCGAGAGAGAAAGAGTGGATTCTCCTCTTAATTTTCAGTCCAATAGCTTAGCTTATCTTTGGTTCATCAGATTATAGCCATGAATGAGAAGACATCTGTTTCCAAAGAGCTCAACGCTAAGCACAAGAATGTACCAATACTTTTTGATTTTTATTCTAAAAATTTGATTTTTGGAGTACCCTTTTCATTTGTTTTTGAATTGTTAGCTCGATGAAGAGAACTTGAGATATCTGAGCTCTTAAGCTTTTTTGGTGCCAGTTTGTAAAGTAAATCTGTAAGTTACTGAATTTGGGTCTTGGGTTGATTTAGAATTTTAGATTTGTTATTGAGAGATAAGTCAACTGTGGTGTTTTGTTTTTTATTAACCATAGTCATAGGCTATTCTAGATTAATGAGTGGTAGTAATTGTAGTAGTTTAAGTGGTACTGACATATTGGAAGGCAATAATGAATAAAAGGAATAAATTAGTATTGGATGTTTGATCATGTGTTTATTTTTTCTTTTAGAATTTTTCGAACTTGGAAATTTTGATTCTGTGGATGAGGGAAAGAATATGGGAGGTTTTATGGAGACTTATATGATAATTATGAGTGAAATGGGGACATACGATGAGAAAGTATGGAGTTGAAGTTAAACATAATTGGAATGTTCATGGTTGAGATCTAGATTCTCACATGACACCCGATTGGAGTTATAAGAGGAATGAGATGATTTAAGAGGGGGAGACAATATTAAAGAATTGTGTTCAGGGATTCATGTTAGAATAGATGAATGAGATTAATATATTACTATGTTGTTTTCTGATTCTGTCTATTGTTGCTTTGGAATTGTTGAACTTGGAAATTTTAACATGGTTGATGAGGGAAACAAATCGAAAGCTTTATGGAGATTTATATGATAATTATATGCGTTAAACTGGGATACATGACAAGGAACTGATGGTAATGAAATGGAAACATTATTGGAATGTTAAATCAGTGAGATGTTGATTGATTCGATTCTCATGTGACACTTGATTGGCATCCTATGATGAGTGAGATGGATCTGAGAGCAAATACATGATTTAGGGATTCGTGTTTTGGTAGATTAAGAGTATATGTTTCATGTGGGGTTGGATATTGAGTTTGTTAGATTATCTGGGATATTAATAAATGGGTAATTGTTATGTGTCTTTATTCCGTTTTCATAAGCTAACTTCCTGCCATTGAAATTTTATTTTATTATATTTTATTGCTTTTTTTTGCCTCTAACTTGCACTATATATTATATTTCAAAATTTAACTGCTATATCTTAAAAATTGCTTGGTATGTTGATAGACATTCTCATTTCTATATTAAAAATGATTTTTGTTGCCAAAGTTCACTCTGCCTTATGCTTCCAACAATTTTCATTTTGAAGAGTGTGGTAAGGATTAGGGAGGGAGAGGGGAGAGAAGGAAGAGTCGAGATGAGGTGAGCCAGAGTCTGGGTGTTGCCGGTTGTGATGTACACAAAGGTCGATCTATGTGCGTATATTTTAAGTTAAATTTCACTAATAATACTCTTGAAGATGTAATTTCTCCCAATTCTATCACACTTTTTGGAGTTACATATAATTTAATGAGTCCTTCAAAATTATTTTAGTCTGTGCAATTTGCATAGGGTAACACTAGTTTAAATGTAAGTAAACAAATCTTATCAATATCCCAAGTATTCCCAATCCACAACTAATACAAACACAACAAAGTACTTTTACTCAAAAAATAACAACAACAACAACAACAACAACCCACTTCCTAATACACCACATAGCATCCCAACGACAAGTTTTTGGATCAAACCCCGTTTGGTGGTGCCACGTCAGCAGTGGCGGTGACAGCGGCGACTTTGGCATAGCTCCGATTGAATAAGAAGCGAGGTTGCCAAACCCTAATCGCCTTTCCAATCTGAGGTTCGAGATTTGAGCTGCTGCTCTCCTCCATCTTCCTATCATTATCTCAAATTCTGATGATGATTCTAAAAAATGTTGCAAGAATAAGAGCTTAACGAATGGAAATGGGCCAGGCCGGGCTACATCGGGTCAGATTAGATCTGGTTAATACACCTTAACAAAAATCCGACCCGCGTGTCAATAAGGGCTTAACGCTTTAATGAGCCTGGTATCTTGTCAGGTCAGATTATATTCGGAATGCACCTTAACGAAAATTCTGCCCGTATTAAAACGGGTCAAACTAAGAGCAACTAAGTTCAACCTGTTAGGTAGGGTTTCTCTATCGGCTAGATTTTTTCACTAAAATGGCCCACTTTTTAAAACTAATTCTTAAATTAGATAACTTTCGAAACTAATTCCGTAGATAGATTAGTCCTCATAGGTCGCAGTTGCGAACTGCGACATCTTCAAAAATGTGTTTTTTCGATGTCGCAATTCCAACTGCGGTCATAGTTCATTTCATATTTGGGCTAGAGTGATTTCGAGACTTGGACAAAATTTTCTAAGTAAAAATGTGCTCAATATACGCCGCAGTTCCCAAGTGTGGTCTAAATATTGCCTCAACTGCAGCCTCTGTTTTAATTTTTTTTTTCAAAGTTAAAAAAATTTAAAATAGAGTTATACGTAGACCGCAGTTGGGAACTGCGGCCTCTATTTAGCACATTTTTACTTAGCAAAATTTGTCTAAGTCTCAAAGCCTTTCTAATCCAAATATGAAATGAACTTAAGGCCACAGCTGGACTGCGTCCCCAAAAAATCACATTTTTTAAAGATGCTGCAGTTGGGAACTGCGGCTTCACAATCGAACAGGCCGCAATTCACAACTGCGGCCTATGAGGATTGATCTATCTTCGGAATTAGTTTCGAAAGTGGTCTATTTTGGGAATTAGTTACTCTTAGTTCGACCCGTTTTAATACGGGCCAAATTTTTGTTAAGGTGCGTTCCAAATCTAATTTGCGACAAGATACCCGACCCATTTTCATTCATTAAAGCTTTAAGCCCTTATTGACACGTTATGATAACGGGCCAGTTTTTTGTTCAGTCGTGTTGACCAGATCTAATCTGACCCGACTCGATGTGGTCCGGTCCGACCTATTTCCATTTGTTAAGCCCTTATTCTTGCAACATTTTTGAGAATTTTCGTAAGAATTTGAGTGAGATGATGATAGGGAGATGGAGGAGAGCAACAACTCAAATCTCGAACATCGGATTGGAAAGGCGATTAGGGTTTGAGAACCTCGCTTCTTCTTATTCAATCGGAGCTATGCCAAAGATGTCGCCTGCTGCTGACGTGGCACCACCAAACTCACATGCCTTGTCCTCAACCAAACCAGAGGTTTGATCCGAGAAAAAACCCATCATTTTGAGTGTTGTTTGCTTCTAATTGATGAGCTGTGATTTCGGTTTCGAGTTTATGTGGATTTTTTTTGGAATTTTAGTGTTGGGTTTGATCCAAAAACTACTGGTTGTGATGCTATGTGGTGTATTAGGAAGTGGGTTGTTGCTGTAGTTCGAGTAAAAGTACTTTGTTGTGTTTGTATTAGTTGTGGATTGGGAATACTTAGGATGTCGATAAGATTTGTTTACTTACATTTAAATTTGCTTAAGCTATAGGTCTTATTGGACATTGTAGTGTATGTCCTATGGGTTGGGCATGTGGGTGCTGTGGGAAATGTCTACATTTGGTATTAATGAATGTAGGGTTGCAAAAATGGAAAACGGAAAACGAGGGTAGGGTGTTGTTTAGGTTTAATCCGGTTTTGTCGCCATTAAATCACCATTTCCTTGAATGGGTTGGTGAAAATGAATGGTAATCATTTGGTTTGTATGGGGTTTGTTATGCGAATGAGATGTACTCGAAGAGGTAAGATGACTTTTTTTAAGGATGAATTTCATGTACATTTAGTGGACACCTATAACATTATCTTACTAAAAAAAAGAAATGGGTCACTCACCAAAGTCTTGAAAACATGAATAATGGCTTGTACATGAATTTTCGTTTATCATGACTCCATCATTTCCTCTTATGAAATATTGTTGCGGTGACCATACCACTTTACATCACGAGTTAATTTGTATTATTAATTGGAATTTCATTTACTTCCATTTATAGTGATTACTGTAGTCAATATATTGGATTTAAATTAGGATACCTTTAGACAATATATGGATTATATGTTAGTTAAAAGAATTCTCATTTATTTGTATAATATTTTTCCTATAGGAATTTACGCATTTGTTTAACTTTTACATTTTGAAGTGATTTTATAGAAGGCTACAATAAAAATGGTATGCACTCTTGGTAAAGTAAATGTCTTTGTTCATTGTTCCTATCACACTTTTTTTCAGAATTTTTTCTTGTAAATTCTCAGTTACAGTCTCTGGTTTACAATCTACATCCTTTGATGTTATCTCTGTTTTTGTTACTTGATGAGCTCTTAGTGCTACTTGAGATTTTTCAAGATGGTGAAAAGTTTGTTGTAAGCTAAAAGACTATGTCGAAGTGTAGAGAAAAAAAAAGGCAAATCCTCAGTTCTAGTTTTGAAAATTTTCTTTACCTTCAACATATATTTCGTGCATGCTTTAAGCCCAAACTGATTAAAAAAGTTTTAAAATTGCTTTTGGGCTTTCTCAAAAGCATTCTCAAGTATGGCCATGCTAACTCTTTGTTAGATTATCAATTTGTCATTTTCATGTCTTAATTTCATTTGCAGTTTTCTAGTTTTCTTTGTACTTCTCCTGACCATATATTAGACTATTAGAGTTTCAAATATGATACATTCAGTACGGGGGTGAATGTCATCGTATCATGATCTGCAGTTTTCCATATCATATTGCTTTTGCTTTTACTTTTACTCTCAGTCATTTCATCTCTGTTATAGTCAAGTTCTCTTGTTGAAAAAGAAAAATATGTGGATTCTCCTTGTTGGCATGTTGATGATGAAGGTAGAACATTTCACAGGTCAGATTAAATACGATGTTTTGGTCAAAGCCCTGTTCATTAGCCTTGGCTCCAAATTCACCTCTGAGAATAGAAGAACCACATTATGAGGGTTTCCGATACATAATGCTCAAGATGCTTCTGTTCTATAGCAAGCAAAGCAAATCCATTCGAGGAGCAAATGTGGTTTATAAACGCATCATTTCTCAGGTTGATAAGCCTGCTATATATGATGGTGTGTTTTTCTCACTAGTGACCACTTTGCATTTGAATCTTAATTCAGATATTATGTGAGCTTGTATGTGATGCATCGATGCAGAATCGTTAGTCATTATCTTAACATATTTGCTTGGTGAATCATCATAGTTTGGCTGTGACTATGTTACATTTCAAGATATGGCTCTGTTGCACATCACTCCCCCCCCCCCCCCCCCCCCCCCCCCCCCCCCAACGATAACTCACAATTTTGACATCACCTAGGGTTGGTATCGTATTCATTGTGCACAAGCAGCAGGCTTATTAAGTTTGCAACAAGTTAAGTAATATTTATCTAAAAAGATTATACTCTCTGAAAGGCTACTTGCATATTTCAAGAAGGTCATATCCGAAATAGGATTGGTTTTGGCTAGAGCACCCAAATCTGCAATGTATTTGACAAGGGTTTGCCGTAATGCTGGAACTATGGTAAATCCATCAACGATGAAGAGAAACGAATCCTCCCTCTCTTTTGGAAGAGTTACCGATATATCAATACTCTTTTACATTTTGCATCAAGGATGGTACTCAAGAATTATTTTCCTTCTTGGCTACCTGTTCAGTGCTATCTCATCTTGCTTTATGTTGTCAAGTATAAGTACTTGAACTATATTAAAGATGAATTCTTAACATGAGAAAATATAAGAAATTGGACGTGATGCTTCCAGTTGTATCTGTATAATCTACTTATGTTAATTCTGGTCATTTTGATAGTTCCTGCTTGTTTGATAGAATGCAAAGTAATAATATGGACATATCTTGTAGAAAAACTTTCTTTTTAAATTATTTGCACTGAAAGAGATAATACTTCATATTAAGACTTGTTTAGGGTTTGAGAGTGAAAATATGATTATTAAGTACCAATGGTTTTTTTGGAAATTGTGGTGGGTTTACTTGTAGGTATTATGGAATATGGACAGTATGATCCTCGATTGTAGTCAATTAGTGCAATTTATAAGCTACAAAAATCTAGATATTATTTATATTATGAAGCCAATTAATTTCTGTAAAAATACATCATACTATTTTTTTTCTTCATATTTTTATGTTAAGAGGGTGTACCTTAATCAGTGTAATACAAATTGTATAGTGGTCTTTTTTTATATATTAATAATAGTGGACATCTTGAGCTGTTTTCTTCTTATTCTGTACTTAATTCTGACCAAGGTTTCCCTGTAACTTTTGGGCTATGAATTGGTTGACTAAATTTGCAGTCTTTCACCTGGAGAAAACATTTAAAACGACATTTGCGTTGCTTGTGCTTCATATGTGGCTTTTCTTACGCCGCATGAAGGAGGAAGGAAAGGAAGGTGTCGAATTTGGCCAATATCTATATGAGATTTACAATCATGATTTGGAGCTGAGAGTATCCAAGGCTGGGGTTAGTGTTTCGATTATTCCAATTTATTTGTTTTTAAATAGTTACTGAATTTTAGTTCCATTGATCAAATTGGATTATGTAATTTTGATATTTCTGTTTCTAAATTAAGATTTGGACTTGTCAAGTTGTATCAGTCTACTCTTTTTTGAAGCTACATAGTTTCCATACTTAAATTATACTCATTTTTTGAATGTCAAAGAAAAAAATCTAATAAAAAATGAACCGTAGAAACAAAAATCATGTATTGTTTTCCCTTTTCTCACATTTATGATCGTAGCTCACATCATTGGTGGTTCGGGATATAAGTTTTCATTGTTTATTTAATTGAAGGACTTTCTAGCGTATCTAGATTGTTCTGATGTACATTTGTCATTACTGATAAAACCTTGCAGTATATAAGGCCATACTTATTTTTATAGTGGAGGTTAGTGTCATCTAGTTCTTTACCATCCTATTCGAGGTTTACTTTTCTTTTATTGTTGACCAAGTACTTTTACCAGAAATATTAGACAACAGTTTAGATACTCAGAAACTGTCATGTGAGCGCACCTAAGAAACATGGACATAAGCAGAATGCGACATGATCCACTGACACATAAATAACTAAAGCCCTATATTCAAATAGAAGGCAATCATGTTGGATGTGTGTGTCATATGTGTCTATTGCAACACAAACTCCAAATATTAGTGAACTTTGCAACGCGGCTACATGATAACCGAATAATGACATTCTAATCTCACATTTCTATTACTGGCAACAATGCAACATCTACCTCAAAAGATACCCGACTAAAATGTAAAGGCTATTATTTCATTATTTTTCTGCTTTGGGTGGATCTTTATTAGTCTATTCAACAACAAAAAACAAGCCTTATCCCTCTTATAAAAAAAACTGGAGCCTTTATCCCAACATTTAGGGATCAGCTACATGGATACTTCTCCTTCACTCAAATTTATTGAGGGCTACCTCCCTTGTCAAATTAATACTTTTCAAATCCTTATGAATAGCTTCATCCCTTGGGGTCTAGCCCTACTTCTTGTTGCTTCCCTAACCTCCATCGGATCAATTTTCCTAACCGGGGTGGTTATTCGTCTTCGTTGTATGTGTCGAAACCACCTCAAATGGTTCTCTCTCATTTTATCTTCATTTGGTACAACATCTACTGGTCTACTTTCTTCCAAACACTGTCATTTTTTATGTGTTTCCACTCATCCACCTCGTCAGCTTTCTTCATCGATTCGTGTTTGATATTATAGTAAGTATTATCCTGAGATTTACTTGTTTTTCATCATCTTATTCATGTCATTTATATCTTCAAACTTATATCATAGATTACCAAGGTTAACTCAGCTTAAGCTGGGGCACTCAGCGTACTTACTAGTAATAACTCTTTTTTCTTTATTTTCTTATTTTCTCTTACCTAGGTGAAGCTACTAGATTTTTTTAAGTAATATTTTGTGTGTGTTTATTTAGGATATTCATATTCACTCTTGTTTTGCATTATGCTAGATGCACGCATCTCTAATAAAATTTAATGAATCATTATCTATATTGTGAATAGTATATACTTTATATTACAAAACACAATAGGCATTTATCATGTAGCTTTGAGGTGAGCTATATAAATTCTTTTCCACCATTCAGCTATGTTTTAAATGCCACCGTAGTTAGAGTAGCTATACACTCGACTTTCTTTCATTATTTTGATCTATATTTTACCCTTAATTGTAGCCCCCCTACTTCATCTATGAGCCCATCATCCACTTGACTGGCTTACTCATCAATCTTTGATTCACATTATCAGACCCCTCTCAAGCTATTTCCTAATGGTCTTTGCCGTGTCTTCATTAACTTCTTATGGATGCATATAATGATCCCATATTTATATAATAGATTGAATAGACGGTCACAATCATTAATTGAACAGTATCCCTCAAAATATTTATTTCTATTTGCAAAACAGAGTTGCCAAATATGTTTTGGTTGATATAACACATTTTCTCATGTGAAGGATATTGTAACCGTATCCTACATGTAACAGGAGCTCGATTCCTTGGGTTAATTATGTCTCTGATTATTTGTTTAAAGGGTATTAGCTTAGTCTAGTTAATTCATACTACTCTTTGTTTCTTAATGACTTTCATAAAGTTCAGCAATATTAAGAAATGTAGAATGGCAAAATATGTTTCTGATAATTTCTAGATGGCAGGTGAACTTACTCCTAACAAAGTGGATGAAGGAGCTGGAGAAGATATTCTATGGGAGTATTATTGCATATGATTCTGCTTTGACTCATGAGGCGAAGAATGATCAACTTGCAAATGTGCTGTGGAAGTAAGACTTCTCATAACTGTGTTTGACATCTAGCTACAGAAATGGGGAATTATAGTACTTCACTGAAAAATACACAAATAGTATTTCTACAACACAGGAAGTTGCCCAACTGCTCATGAGAATTTTAGATTCTTGGAAATATAAAGTGCACTTAATTTTCATCAAGCTGTTTGTGGGAATCACACATTTGTATTTTTTGTGTGCAATTTATGGAAGAAAATTTGGGATTTACAAATACTATTTGTTTCTTTTTAGGAATGTTTTCTCAGAAGATGGTGCAGAGTCGACAGATCCTGCTGCTTCTACTGCTGTCCAGGCAAGTTAAAACTTCACCCATCATATTGTGCACACAATTTAAAGCCTGCATCAGACCACTCCTAGTTTTCCATTTATTGAAAACAAATTTTGATGTTTCCTCTTGTTACAGGCTATGGCTAGATATACTCGCAGGGAATCTACCTGTCTCTCAATGACAGGTAATCTCCATTTTTTTCCCAGTACATAGGTTTATTTTGATATGCTGCATACATTTTTAGTAAGAATTTCGAGCAGTATGAAGAACCATTATTGGAACAATAGGCATTTATTGATGGTCACTAATTCTTAGTGAGTTTCAGAAGAAAAACACATGCAAGGTCCATGCATTTGCTTTTACTAACTACAAAATGAGTGCAGGATTCATACCTGTCTCCGTTATGTGTGAACCAACCTCTTGAGTATTGTTAAATTTATATGCGTGTACAGTGCACAATTTTTCCTCATGGCTCATGTACAATGTCCAGATTATAACCTTCACCAAATACACTTAAATAATTGCGACCAATTTCCTTCGTTGTTTGGAATTGGGTAAGGTATGTGCATTTGCACATGCATACAACTCCTAACATAATTATAGAGTAAACCATGTGCACTGCTTGTGGTCTTTAATCTTCAGCAAATGTTATAATATGTTTACATGTTGGCTCGAGACACTCTCTGAGTTACAACAGTTGAGATATCTGTGTTTCATTGAGACTAAGGTACTTGTCGATGTTTTTGTATTTGCAGAGAAGGCGGCTCTGTTGTCTGGCAACTTTGTGTTCACGTCATTGCAAAACCACTTGCCTAACCAAGGGAAGCCAGGAAAGTGAAGCCTGTTAGCAGTTAAATCTTGCGATTTTTACAATGTCTCAGATTAGATATATATCTATTTCGGAAGCATCAACATCGGATGCTGCATAAAGAGATCATTTGCTTGACAATTAAATTTGTTTCTTTATTGAGAAATTGTCATTCTTAGAATTATTTTGAAGATTTTCTGATGATGATGATGATGAAAGTTTATTTTATCTTTGAAAAAAAAACAAATCTTATTGATATGTTGGTGGAAATTGCCCAACTTAGAATTCCACACAACTCTGTAATTTTTCTTCTTGGCTATACCGAAAAGTTGGAAGAATATTGAGTGCTACTCAACACCATTGCTACCTCATTGTGAAACCATGTATGCTACTGAAAAACATATGATACACGCTTAGTCCGTTTATTTATCTATTTATTTTAATGGCTGAATTAGCTACATCATCATTCACCAGGGTAGGGCAAGGTGAATAGCTCTAACTTATTATTCAAGATGATGGAAATTTTGATAGCAATCTTGGTTGCATATTACAATTGTGTTTCTATAGTTTTCATGCTTTGATTTGGAAAAGGGTTGAGGCCCTATCTCTGACAAGAGGCCATACAGTCCCCATTATTGAGAATGTGCTTAATAGCAAATCCCATTGTTGAGTTTTTTTTGAATATATGCCTTTTTTTTTCTCCTCCTTCCAAACTATTAGCAGAAAGAAGACAGCTAAACTAATTGCGCTCGGAACTTAACAACTAAACTCGCCACTTCCAACGGCGAGCTTAGTTATTTCGTGTTCACCGATGCCAATGGAAACGGCGAGTTTAGTTTTATTTTTGGGAGACTCGATATTCCCAACGGCGAGTTTAGTTCAAACAGTACTTGCTCTTCCCAACGGTGAGTTTCTTTGTACTAGGCTTGCTGTTGGGAACGTTAACTAAACTCGCACTCGCTGTTCCCAACGGCGAGCTTAGTTATTTCGTGTTCGCCGTTGGGAACGGCGGACCTAGTTTTATTTTTTTGGAGAAACTCTACATTTTCCAATGACGAGTTTAGTTCAAAATTTTCAAACAGTACTTACTGTTCCCAACAACGAGTTTCTTTGTACTAGACTCGCAGTTGGGAGGGACGAGTATGTAGTGTTTATTGAGATAATTTGTTGGTATATAACAATCACTATATATTCGTCGTTTTCAACAGCGAGTTTAGTAAAAAGAACATCGTCATTGGGAACGACGAGTTTCTCCAAAAAAATAAAACTAGGTCTGTCATTCTCAACGGCGTGCACGAAATAACTAAGCTTGTCGTTGGAACGGCGAGTGTTGTTGAGTTCCCGAGCGCAATTAGTTTTGCAAGTGTTCTCTTTCGCAAATTGTTTCGGAAATTGGCATATTTATTAAAAAAACTCCATTATTGAAGACTTTGGATTTGTGCCCTATTTAAAATTAATAGAGATTGTGCTTAAAAGGTCTCATTATGAATCAGTTTAATATGATATTTAGAAATGAGTAGTGAACACATACTAATAAATTAATACTCACTCCTCTTTCTTCATTTAAAATCTGATTTAGGAAATAATATTCCCTTTAAGAAGGATTAGGAAGTTTCATTTAACATCTAAATAAATATCGTTTTTTTTTAAATAAAACATCCAAATAAATATCATCCTAATGTTCAGGCTTTTTAGCAATAATAAATCGGGTTGTTTTTTTTTTAAAAAGGAAAAGGTGGAGTATGAAACACCCTGTTTCACTAATAAGAAATTAATGATACAAACCCAGAGAACTGGGCCAGATAACAACTTACTGATAGAAAATAAAACATACATGAAGCAACATGACCCGTACAAATAACAAATCCCTCCAACAACCCTGAAGGGTGGGCCGACAAATAAGCTCGATCCAGCAAAATTGTATGTATGCCAGTTTAGCTTCGTACACTGCCTCCACGGCACATGCACACCCATCTGAAACTAGTCTGGCAGGATTTTATCATCCGCCGATCCCCTACCTACTCCTCGCTGGGGGGACCCCATCTTTGGGCCCAAGCCCCGCAGGCCGACTAATGACACCACGACACATGCACAGCAACCGCACCCTCCCACCATCTCCACCCCTCGTCGAACAAATGCGCCAATAGCTCCCACAGCCGCTACCAAAGAGATAGCCGTGAAGAGGATACCTTCACCTCTCACGATTGTGCTTTCTCAGGCGATTTCTCACCAAACAACTATCTCGCTCATCCCACCAAAAACCCCACTCCAGGAGAGAGCCGTGGTGAGGATACCTTCACCTCTCTCACGCTCTTACTCTCTCAGGCGATTTCTCACCACACAGACTTATCTCGACTCTTACTCCCAACGAGGGAAGAGGCGACGCTGTTACGAGACAGTGGCCTAAGCTGGAGGAAGCTCAATAGCCTGATAGTAGGCGCTGTGAAGACTGCATCGGCGGCATCGTTGGACACCCAAACAAGTGAGCGCACATCATGGGGGAACCCTATCTTCGGGCCCAAGCCCCACAATCGTACAATAGACCGTGCAACACATCGCGACCCCATCCGCAGATACAAGACGTTCGCGACAACAGGCGCGGGAGGATGCTCTGGCACGACATAGTCGCTCCGCGACCTGAGGAGATGAGCACTGCGATCTGGGGCGTCGGCGACTTCGTCAGCGACTTCGTTCGCGACAACAGTCGGCGGCGATCTGAGGCAGCGAGCGATCTGGGCGAGGATCTCTGGCCACTCGTTCGCGATCTGAGGCAACGACGATCTGAGGCGCCGGCGAACTGGGCTACGGCGATTTCGTCAGGGGATATGGAGCTCCGACACGTGGAGCTCCGACGACGCAAACGGCGCATGGAGGTGGGCGACTTGTTCGCGATCTGAGGCCGTCGAGGGGACGTGGAGCTCCGTCGACGCGAACGGCGCAGGCGCTTGGAGCTCTCATTGGATGATCTATCATTGCATGACTTCTCACCAGCAACCTGGTTGGTGGTGAACAGAAAACGGTGAACAGTCTGAACTAGAGGTTCAATTAGTTCTATCTCTATTATCTTGAAAACTTTTCAAAGTAAATTTTGCATTAATGGATGGAAGATATGCATAGCCTACTGGCTAAAATGCAACATACTATGCCCAAACACATTAAATGTGAACCAATTAAATGACAAGAGAAAAAAAAAATTCTCAAGCCCAATTGTTGAAGTATGTAAATCAGTAATTTAATTTGTAAAGTCGAACATACTAATTTTGATCTATGTGGCACAAGATAAGAAGACGACTTCCCACTCTTTAAATAAAGCAAACAAGAAAACCTGCAACCATTTGAGTTCTGAATATTACCAGACATGCAGATGGGTCGATAACAAAGTAATCTGAAATCTTTAAATGTACACCAAATCTGTATTGTGATTTTTGTTCAGGTGATAATAGGTTGTCTATGGAGGGCATATCTCCAAAAAATGAGTGTTAATATAAACCTATTTCTCGGTTTATTCTAAGCTTCAAGACGAGGAGCTGAAAAATGGTAGTTAAAAGACAACAATAAACCAGTCCACATTGTTAGAGAGGAATATGCTTCTGAGCCAGAATACATTAACAATCTTTATTGCTTTATATTTACATACACACATAATTACAAACTTACAGTAAGTAATAAAACATAACTTGCTGTAAAAAAGAACAGGCATTTTATCAATATACTTGCCTGTGCTTATAGAACGGCGAAGCAGAGGGCATAAAGCAGTAAGCATTATTTACAAATTCACGACCACCCCGCTAACTAGACAGGGATGCCCAATTCCAACTTCCATCGAGCAGCTTTCTATACCCAGCTTCTTATTTTTGGGATAGTTCTGGCTGGTCCCTCTGGGCCTGGCACCGGATCCAGAAGCATGACAGACTTGCAAGCGCTGCTTGTCCTGCAAACTGAACTCGGTACACCAGGCTCAGCTCTGCCCATATGCTGCCTTGTCCATAATTGGGTTTGTACCCGTCAAGGTCAGATTTCGATACAACCACAAAAGAGCTTTCGTCTAAATTCACAAAGTTGCCAGTGGTGGCAACACTTGCAGCTGATTTTACAACTGGATAGTTCAGATAGCTTGGCATCCACGTTCTCATCAATAGGAGACGGTAGTACTCTTTCACAGCCTGGACAACACGAAACAGTAAAACCATATTTGATCAAGAACAACATGACAATTTTGAGGTAAAGTTTTATAGTATTTCTACACTACCCAGTTAATGTGATAAATTGGATACTGTACAAGAGAAAATATTTAAACACATCAAATTAAAAGGAAAAAGTGAGGGCATTCAGAATAAACTGGAGCTAGCTCTTAAGAAGGTAGCATGGAGGACGGATTGACACAGTTTAGAAATTAGCAATGATTACAAATGACCAAATTATAGTTATTGGACAAAAAGCTGCTAGATGTTCAATTGAAGATAGCACAAGCAAGATGAAATATAATACAGGCACATCCAGGATCACTAAACCATCCAGTTAAGAATAGTTAATGGAGAAGCTAACTTTTCATCATTGAACTGCCTCAATAAATAAATACAAACTAAAGCCGAATTGCTTCCAAAGGTTTACCTGCCACTGCGGAGAAGCTAATAGAACTCTTGGCCTGCTCATTCTTACGTACTCATATGCTTCAGCAGGTGTCATCTGCCTGTATCGTACCTAGCAAGTGAAAAAAAAGAACATCACTAACAGTTTATTTGATAAATGTAGCAAGGTAAATAAACAATTTTTCTTAATAAACTTACCAGGTAACATAGAACAATGGTTGTGCTTCGTCCTCGGCCAGCTTTACAGTGCACATAAGTTGTTTTCCCAGAAGACGCATTCTCTTCATAGAACATGGTATTAAAAAGAATCATTGGGAATTAAATCAAATGAAAGGGGAGCAATAAGTTCCCATAAATCACGGTCCAAACAAACAGATGCAAAGTTAGCTAAATGGTATGGATAACATAAAAGTATTGGACAGGCATTTTATACATTATATTATTTTTAGAAGATAAACAACTCTTATCCTGTAATATTTAGAAGATAAATAAAATTTTCTAATATTTCATGAAAACATTTATCTCCATTTTAATTTGAGTACACAAGGTACCCAAAGCAGGTAGGAATGAAGCCTACACAGCTGTACGAATGCAAATGATAACGGTAAAACTGTAGAGGGAAAGCATTCCTCCTCTTGTTTGGGACCAATATCCGAATACAATGTAGTTGTGGAGTGGAATACCAGTCCAGGATATCTTCTAATTTCAAAATAAATAAAAACAAAATATACACAATAACAGATGTCGGATTAAGTGCTCACAAATACTTGGATTCTAACATTTTCTGAATTAACTAAAATGGAAACAATAAAATACTTAGTACAAAACGTCGTCTCTTAAGGGCATGATAAAATCATATAAAGTATTGCAAAGGTCAAGAGAGATTGTGCTTACTGTAAATGAAGTCTACGGCTTTGCATATATTGTCTAGTGATGGAGCAAAGTAATAGTCTCTCGTTGGTATCACCAAATGTTGAATCCCATGAGCCTATAATGAAAAAAAAATACCGCTGAATTTAAACTAAATAATAGAGTTTTGGAACAAAATTAAAAATGACGAGTTGCATTTCAAACAAATGAGTGTTGAAGGATATAATTATTTATAGACAGAAATGAAATGAATTTATTATTTTCTCCTAGACTGAAGAACAGGAACTTCACTTCTATGAGCTACGCCACTAGGATAGGCTTCCAAAATCCTCCATAATTTTGCATTATCTAAGCATAATTGACAAAGCTCCAGTCATTATGATGCTCTCTCTGTTTAGCTTTTACATGGGACATGAACTTTTATAACATGTTCAGGCTAACTAGGGCCTCCTCCAGTAGAATCAGTACATATCCTCCAATCTATAAGAATCAAAGAATACCCTTCAAACATATCTCACCTCTCCATCCAGATCCAACAAATCCCAACCCGTCAGTCCTTCCATAGGTCACCCAGAGTTAAAAATAACAAGCTAAGATGATGGTTTCAGTTGGTAGCCCATCAAAACATGAAAAGCCGAAGAAGGGTTAAACTAGTTAGCTCAAAAGGTTTTAAGAAAAACTTTTGAGCTTTGACGTGCTCGGATACAGGAGGCTTATCAGTAAAATCTGTAGAAACAGAAGAACCATCTCATAACTTGAAAATCAGTGGGTTTATTAACACCTAGAATTGAGGAGCTAATCAGTTTTCAACTCTTCTAGACAAGTCAACTAAGCTATTATCCATCTTTTGTGTTAGGCTGTTTTAAGGATGATTTAAAGTTAGGTCAAATCCTCATAATCCATCTGAGACAAATAGCACTAAACCACATCACACATTAAATGTGATAATATTTGTTCCCCGTGATTCAAAAAGAAGAACAAATTAAATTATATAGCAAGGCAAACGATTGAAAGGCCTTGTTGAAGAGTTAAACCTGTTGTTGCAGAATTAGACAATAAATGGATCCATGGAAAATTTCTAGTAAAGGTAGGGCCTTTTCCTCACCCACCGAAAGAAAACAGATTTGACACCAAGCAAAAATAAATTGTGATACTTACGAGATAAAGTGATGTAGGAACCAATGTCTCATATGACTCATTTAAGGTAATTACTCCACAGACGCCAAGTTGCTTTAAGCATGGAACATCGCTTGGGAATGGAACAGCACCTAGCAGTAAAAACTGGTAACATTGTGTTAGTGAAACATTCTCTGAAGAACACCACAACATCTGCATGCTCTACAACGAGAAGATAATCTACAGAATATTGAACCAATAATGCAATTAGGTGCTTAAATGAATCTCATTAATTATTATAATAAGAGTCTTTCTAACTTCTGTTTAAAATTTTAATTTAAGATAACTCAGAAAATATGAATCCCTGCAATAATAAATAGGAAAAACTTATTATTAATTATTATGAATGCAACGATAGTATATTTTAGTGATTTGTAAGTCAAGTCAATTAGAATCAAGACCTATGAATCTATGATCTCAACTTAGCTTTCATACTTCCAGCAGTTACGGTTTTTTTTTCTTTTCAAAAGTATGGTAACTGCAATATGTAAAACAAACAAAAGAAACCCTTGACGATCATAAAAAACAAGCTAGGCAGTTAAAATCGATTTTTTGAACTAATTGGTCTAGGAGCGATTAGTGATTAATCGGTTGATTTGAAAATAATTGGGGATTAAATCGGAAAAATCGTTATATATGTAAAATATTAAAAAAAAGATATATCCTCATTATGTAGCAACCCTAACTCCTAACATAAAACTATTATGAGATTATCAAATATGAACATATAGTTATAGAGAAAAAGAAGAGAGTACTTGGTTTGAGTTGAGTGTGGATTCTAGATGCGGGTTGGGTCAGGTTTGCTTGTCGGTTGCATTAAACAAAAACAATTGGGGAGGAGCAGCAGCGCCGGCAGCAAAAGTAGGTGTAGCAGATGCGGGGCACGTCAAGTATGTGATGGCGCAGGGGGAGTGATAACGGGTCAGGTTTGGGTTTGCTCGAGGAAGAAGAAGAGAATTAGTTTGGGTTTGGGTTTGAAGAGAATCAGTTTGAGTTTGGGTTTGCGCGAGGAAAAAGAAGAGAGCGGCGACATGTCGAGTTTGTGTTTACACGAGGACCAAAAGGGGTTTGAATTTGGGATTTGGATTTCAGTGTGGGCCGGATTCAGCCCAAATAATGCAGACGAGCATGAAATTAGAAAGGGTATTTAATCAGTTAATCGGCCGATTAACCACTAATCGGCCGATTATACCCGATTAAATCGCTAACTATTGAAATATTATAAATCACAAAAGAAAATAATCGTTTAGCCTCTGATTAGCGATTAATCGGAGATTAATCGGACGTAATCGAAGATTTTAACTGCTTAGAAAACAAGTTCATATAAAATATAGATAATTTATATGACAAGAACAGTTCTTGGTTGAAATTAACTGAGTCCCTGACCAATCTCCAGAACATGTATGAAAATGTGAATTCAGTTCAGTTAAGCTAGATACCAAACTCTAATGGTTTGATGTGTGAGATTACAGAGTCCAAAAGCTGAAAGATAGATAAGGGGTAAAGGAGAGCAACACAGAATGACAAATCATTAAGGAGAACAGCATAACACAGTTATATATGATTGTGTACCTCTAAAAACACAAACATAGAGACAACATTAAGGAGATCAGCATAACATAACAAATCATTAAAATTTAAGATGCAATGGCACAAAACATGACCCACCGTGTAAGCATGTAATAACATATTCACAGACACTAAAACCTAACCAAATCACCTTTATTAAGGTCAGCACAACTTCATGTATACTTACATGGAAAGATATTATGATTGTTATTTCTTTATAATAAGTGATTTGATAAATAGTAGTAAAAAACATAATTTGAGGCATCAATGATTGAATCGTTCGGATGTCGAGCTACCTGATCTGGTGGTACAAGGAGGTATTTATCATTCTGTTGACACTTCTAAATCTCGTGAATTTTATGGGTTCAATGTGTTTTGACTACTGAATAGAGGCATAGAGTTCCAAATTCTGCCAATATTAAGGATTATTCATTTTACTGAAATAGTATAAAAAGTGAACAGTAGTTTAGCATTCAAGACATGGAAATCAAACCTACTTGATATGATTTGATTTGCACCATCGATACATAATTTCTGTCAATTAAAGTGTATGAAACAGTCCAGAGCTCATTGCATCAACTATTTCATTATATATAATTCATAGAACCTAACATAAACTAACTGACAGATTGCGACTTTCTCCTTCCTACTTGTCTTCCTTCCTAAAAAAACACTATAAAGCACCTGACTTTTCAGAGAAAACCGAGGAGAACATGGGTTGAAAGAATCTGATTCCAGAGAAGAAAGGTGAGAGGGACCTGGAATGAAAGAACATAAATTGATTCATGAAGGTTTAATTACTGAATCACAACCGAATGATATGCGTTCCTCATCCATTTCGATAATGAAGATCTAATTCTAGGTTTCTGCCTATTCTAGTAATAAAGTGACGACTGAACGAAAAAAACAACAACAATATTAAGTTAAACTAAAGAATGCCCAACTAACCCAAGTTTCATAACTAAAGGAACCTACAGGCTATTAGTACATTAAATTGAGGTACCCAATAAAAAAGAATATGATTGGTCCTAAAAGGATTTAAAAGGGTGATAAGTGTAGAAACCCTTTTATACAAGGATGGAAACAACTCAGTCAATCTGAAAAAGTACTAAAACACATATTAGACCACAGCAGAAATGTTATAGAATAGTTCCATATTCTATAACAGAAACTACTGTCAGACACGTGACTATACATCTCGACACTTGTAATTTGCAACTAACCACACAACTAAGCAAGTCCCATTTGCATCAGTTCTCTTTATGGGAGAAACAAGTGTGTGGCTACAGCCTTGTTCAAAATGAAGAAAAAAGAAGAAGAAAAACACACAATTTGAAATATGTTTGACAAAAAGACAAAATAGCAGAGACAAACAATTTCACCAAAGGTGTATACAATATATATGCAAAAGTACACAAGGGGTTTTATATTGTAATTACAAGTATTTAATAATACACTTACGCATAAGGACTTTTTTTAATGCATAAACCACTTCCTAGTTGTTAAGTCAATCATTTAAGTGAACAATCTTAATGCAATAATAAAATGCCTGAATGCATTACATTTGATTAGCATCATGTTAGCAAAAAACATCACAATTACTTCAAAAAAAAAAGTCTAACAAAAATTATCTCCAGATAATTGTTTAAGAGTTCAATTTAAAAACGGATGAGCATATGGACGCATATAGAAAAGGATAAACTGATAATAACTTCATAGCTTGAAACCTCTATCTGTACCAACAAAAACAACGACTTTTCTTTCTCAAATTACCCGCCACGAATCCTCCATGAAATGAGCTCCATTGATCCACAGTTAAACAAGCACCAAAATGATTCTAGAAAGCAAGCTGATCAAACCCCTTTGATGAATGTTGAACTAACAACATCATTCCTACCTAAAATTTTAAATTCTCTTTCTACCATTCAACGTTCAGTCCCATCACTTGAGAACCACAAATGAAACAAAAATTAGCATAATCCAGCATACATCCTTCATTCTTCCTCCATAATCTATATAATGATAAACTATTATCGACCTTCGTCATCTCCTCCATTACCTTCTATTCCTTCATACTATTGTTTACTGAAGCCCATCATTTTACCACCACAAACAAAACAAATAACACAATCCACTAAAATATCCCGTTGCATTATGCTCATGATTTTAACCTCCACCAACTAAAATATGAAGGTTACATATTTTGACACATTGAACCTTAGGGAACACAAATAGGGAGATTTAGCCACATATATGCTCCGAGACAATCTACGCAAGCAGCACACAATTCACCTCCTCCTCCTCCTCCCTTAACAATTTCATCATTTTCATTTTGCCGAAAACCCTCTAAAAATCTTCCTATTCACAGATATTAATCTCTAAATTCCCACTCATGCAGTAAATTCGTGAAAACCCCCAAAATTTTAATCTAGCATATCAAAATTCAGAAAAATTCCAATTAGCACAAAATTGAATCAAACCCTAATAAAAAAAGCCAACAAACAATTGAAGAACAGACCTGATCGACCTCATCCCACCACCGAAACTCGGCCTGAATCTTGTTCCTAACAACATTATAAAGCAGCGTCGGATAGAACAGAAACCTCGCCCCAACCCCGATCACCGCCCTCTTCGCATCAATCGTCAACCCTAATTTCCCGTCGTAATTAGGGCTCAACTCCTCCCCCTCCATCAATTCCTCGATCCGCATCTTCCAATTCCAAATCTCAAACCGTAGAAACTCAACAACATAAGACGAACCGAATCAGATCGTATCGCATGTCACAGAAACCCTAGAAATTTGGGGAAAAGAGAAATTAGGGGAAATTTGAGACGGAAGAAAAGGATGGGATTTTTATTTGAAGGGGATAGGACTAGAAGAGGAGAAGCGATGGACCAAATTTATTTTTTTTTTCCGATTTGTTTAAAGAAATAAAATTTTTGGGGGGGCTTTTTGTTTTTCTTTTTTCGTAATAACGATGCCAGCGGAAAAACAGGACGTTATGGATGGGATGGTGGATCTCGGAGTTTTTTTTTGCCAACATAGGTCACTTTTTGAAAAATTTGCGTTTTATTTAGTGCTTTTGGACTACTTTGTATCACGTCAGCAGCGGCAGTTATTTAGCGGCATCTTCATTTTCGTGGTCACTAATGAAATAACGACCTATGTTTTATTTATTTTTTGAATTTTTTTTTTGCAGTCGTTATTCCCACTAGCGACCTTAGTATATATGAGGTCGCTAATGGGTTAGCGACCTTTAATAAGCTGTATTCTAATACTTGGCAAAATCTAGAGAGCTTTTGCTCTCTGAAAAATAACAATCAATTTATTTTTAAAACTAAGGTCGCTATTCGGAATAGAGACATTTATTTTGTTAAGGTCGTTATTCCGAATAAAGGCCTTAGAGCATCTCCAACCAAGTTAGCTATTTTGGCTAACTAAAATAGCCAAAATAGATAACAAATGGATAATTTGGCTAGCGAAAAAATTATCCACTCCAATCATGTTATCTATTTTGAATAACCATTAATAATTTAAAGTCCAAATAAAATAAAAATACAAAACCAAAGCTATTACGTCCACACTTTGCATACATTAGTATTAGCATGTTATAACCAGCAACATCACATTCATACTAATTTCTCACAATTGCACACATGAACCGATGACCCAACTCTCAACTTCTTCATCTCATAACAAACGCGAAGAACAATAGTAATCATCACAGCCATCTCTCTAAACATCTCCAAAGCTTCATCACTCAAACCAGCTTGAAAAAATACCCATCAATCATTATATTCCAAGAAACCAAATCCCCAGCCCCACAATACATCACCATCAAGCCATTTACTCACCAACCTATCCTTCCCACCCCCAATTTTCTCCACGCATCCATGCACACTGCTCCCCGATGCACCATTCCCAACCTCTCCCATCGCAAGCAAAACGCTCTCAACCATGAAACAATCCAGAACAACCCCACCCATCCGCAATGCACGGTAAACGACAGGGCTTCGACGATGAGGGCTTCGACGACGACGACAGGGCTGCTTCGATAAGGGCTTCGATGATGACAGGGCTTCGATGATGGCGACAGGGCTTCGGCTTCGATGACCACAGAGCTGCTTCGATGAGGGCTTCGACGACGACAGGGCTTCAATGATGAGGGCTTCGCGATTTTGATTTGCTCGCGATTTTGGAGGAGGGCTTCGGCAGAAGCAATATGGCGAGCGGATCGCGAGCGGAAATCAGATCGCCGGGATAGCGACTAATTTGGCGAGTCCATTGGAGAGGATTTTTGGGGATTTAGTCGCTATTTTGGCTAATTGGGAGGAATAGCGATTAGCGTTGGAGATGGTATTAGTTGTATAGTTATTTTACAAATTTTACAAAGAATAAGGAGATTGTGTTTCCTACTGAGATCGCTATTGGAAATAGCGACCTTAGTATACTAAGGTTGCTATTTCCAATAACGACCTCAGTTTTAAATTTTTGGGGAAAGCTCTTTAGGAATCGCTAAGTGTCTCAATAGATTCATTCGAGGTCGCTAATCCCATCAGCGACCTCATATATACTAAGGTCGCTAGTGGGAATAGTGACAGCAAATAAAAAAATTCAAAAATATTTAAAACATAGGCCGCTATTCCTATTAGCGACATTCAAAATGAATAGACCGCTAATGAGAATAGCAGCCGCTGCTGTCGTGGCACAAGTTAGCCCATGAGTGCTAATAGTTTCGAAACTGGCCCATAATAACAAATATTTTCAAAAAGTGGCCTATGGCGGCAAAAAAAATCGTGGATCTTGTGGGATTAGGGACGAGTTTACCCCTATGTTTTGTTGAAATTACGATGTTGGAATTGGGTTAGTTTCAGCCATTGGATTTCGGGCGGAGTTTGAGGAGGGTTATACATTACATTATTTTATTTTATTTTGTTTTAGTTTAATTCCTTTTAGGATAAATTTCAGTAAACCATACTCAAGTTTGACAGTTTGGAGCTAACCATACTTTTAAAAAAATTGGCAATTAGCCATATTGAAGAAAATTTTCTTTGCAGTTAACCCTATTATGCACTTTGAAACCCCTGAAAATTTCACAAATGGCAAAAAAAAATTATGAAACTTTGCGAGTAGGTTGGATTTACTAAACACAAGCTAACCCAACTTGTAGAAGTGAGTTCCGACTCACGGTTCGCTAGATACGACCATGAATTACTTTATTTTGTATTTGCTTGTATCTCGCAAACCGTGAGTCGAAACTAACTTCTACAAGTTGGGTTAGCGTTCGTTTAGTGAATCCGACTTACTCGCAAAGTTTCGTATTTTTTTATTACCGTTTGTGAATATTTCTGGGGTTTCAAAGTGCGAAGTAGGGTTAATTGCCAAAAAAAACAGTATGGTTAATTCCCCCCAAAAATAGTATATTTAACTATGAAACCACCAAACTTGAGTATGGTTTACTAAAATTTATCCTTTCTTGTATTATTTTGTTGTATTTGGTAATATTAAATTCCAGTGATATTCTTGGATTTTTTTTTTGTTTTTAGGTCAAGTGCCTTGGTTCATTTGATACCAAACATACAAATTCAACTATAAGTGATAGAGAATAAATACACAGGGACTTCATAAGCCTCCCAACAACCATATAAATTCAGACCAAAAGCACTTGCTGCTAGATTGTTCGGTACAACGTTATAGTTACGACGAATCAACAAGCCATGATATGAGGCGAGCTTTGCAAAAGAATATGCCCTTCGTTAATCAAATGAGAGATATACCAAGGAGGTTGAAGCCTATTATTGAAGAATATCACTGTATTTAATGAATCACCTAGAATTTTGGTTTTATTTAATCTTCAAAAAAGGTGCATGGTTTCCACTTGAACTCATTTAATTTTTCTGGTTCAAGTTTAATTGACCTCCCGCAAGTAGTTCCTTTTAATTATCCTTAACTCTGCCTTGTGTACCTTCCGTTGGAAGTATCGAGGGTTTACACGAGCTAACCCGACGTACTCTTGACATCATATTATTATCCATTGACTCAAACCCATGCCTAAATACACACATGACATGAATAAAATGACTAGAACTTGTATATGAGGAAATATATTGTGATCGAATACATTGATTGATTGAGATCTTGCGACTCGAACAATGACATGATAAATTGACTTGTACACTGTAAAATCCATTATAATTGCTATACATTAGTGTGAATACATTTCATGATACAATAACATGTTAATTACCTACTATGAAGAACATATATGTGATGATATTTAATAATTCCTGCTGCATTGTCTGTCTTGTACTAAGGTTTCGACCCAGTTATAATAGAAATCAGTTAAAATATTATAAAGATGAATTGTAGCCCTAAGTGTCTAGTTGCTGATAACATCCTGGAACTTCGGATTCCGAATTGTAGTCTATGAGTTATCGCTGTTTTAGTGTTACTGTGTCGGCTGTTTTCAGATTTGCCACTTCATGTATTATTATGCATTGTATCATATTGCTGCATTCTTATCATCCCTTGACATTTTTTTACACACTTGCACGAACATGAATGAATTAATAAAATACTAAACAAGCCGGGGTTAATAAGGGTTGACTTAGTAGTGGATAGTCTCAAAAAATGTACTCGGTAGGGCTCTCTTGTTTACATGAAATATTGACATGGAAGGTGGAGAATTACTTGTGGAGTCGTGACTTGTTATCTTGTTATCTTGCTATCGTGATACACCGAGTACACATTCTGTAGATCCCACCACGAAGTCTAAAACGTATATTGTTTTGCGTGCACCGAACCTGTAATATGGAACGTAGTAGTACGTGCACTAGATAGGAGAAACAACATACTAATAGACGTAGTTGACACGTATATACTTGATTATGACCATTGTTTATTAATACCGTTATTGCTTTTGTAAATTTGATCTTGATTCATATTCCTTCATGTACCTTATTCCCTTACTCTCTGCTTTTCACTACTTACTGTCCGTACTTGCTCTAAGGACAAATTATTATTTCTTTTTAGATGAGCAAGTACAGGTGTATAAAGAGAATTATGAGAAGGTATTAGTGAGTAGTTCATCTACGATTGGATGAGGAGCTTGCCAGAAGGTATTTGTTGTTTATTTCCAGTTGTTGGTTATTGAATTAGACTATTGCATGTTTGGTCTAAGTATTTGTTTATGTGATTATGTATTTATGCGTGGTTGTGATTATTTCCTTGTCATATTGCTGAGTTAAGACTGGTACAACTTATGGATGATATGAGTTGGCATACTTATATCATTCGCTGGGCCTCAGTTGCGTGCCTGTGTTCCCGTATTCTGGGAAGCAGGGCGTGACAGGGTGAGTGCTTGGAATTTGTTTTGGTTAGGTCTGTGGACAAGTAGAATTGAATTTTGTTGTATTATATGAATGGTGATTGTTATTATTTTTGGGCATGGAATATCCTTATGTGGGGAGAGTTCTCTGTTTTGCGGAGAATGAGTTTCATGACCTAACATGTCGGGTTTCATAAACTTTATACTCAATTTTTTGGCTGTATATTTCGTTAATTTTTTTTAATGGAATGCAAACACATTTTGACCTACTGTGAGGGTTGTGGTCTTTGTGGAGAAAGAAAGAGAGAGAGAGGGGGACGAGCAAGGTGAAGGTGCTCAGTATTTCGATTGCTGTGGTCATTGAAGGCAATGAGGCTTTGATTTTTACTACCAAGAGTCTCGAACGAGGAGTCTAGTTGGCTATCAGTTAACGATTATGAGTGTGTTTTAAAGGACAGTGTTATTACATGTGTTTTCAATCTAACATAAATATCTAGCTATAAGGTTCAGGATTTACTTTGATATCATGTTGTGATTGGTTTTTACGTACACATAGTAGTTGTTTAGGTATATCAGTTGCCATGTTGATCTATTGGTTCTTTCAAGTTCATATAATTCGACATCTGCTACTGCTGAGATTGATGACTCCGTGAAATCTCATTCACATTAATACAGTTGATTTGTTTTGTAACCAGACGTCATCAACCAACCTATTAAAATTATATCTATTGGTTTAATGTCTCAACTTGCAGTATGGATTGGAAAATCCTTAATTCCTTTTATTTAGAATCTTTTTTTTGACTGGCAAAAGGTAGGATTATCCTACCTCACAGAAAATATATATATTGAAAAGAAAAGTTGTAAGACGATTACAAAAAAAACCACTGTACGTAGGTTGTTCAACCGAGCAATTGGTGAGTCATGGTTCGAGATGGCATGCCGTTGAGTCGTAGAGAGGGCATTAGACTATTGTCGTGTACCTCTACTAGTCCCAAAGACATGATCTCATCCCCCTTTCTCACCCTAATCACAGCCCAAAACAAAAAGAAACCTCCTTCAGTTGGTAAAAAAAACATACAGTGCTAAAAACTAGAGTTTAACAGAAGTATCAGACCAACAGTGTCCCAAAAAATAGAAACAGAAACAGAGATGCCATATCCTTTTATTTAGAATCTTTGAGTTGAGCATTATTAGAAACTGTGGACTCAAATACACTAAATGTGTTGAAGTTGGAGAAGAAAAGAAGATACGGAGAACATCAAACGAAGACAACATCAACAAAAGAAACAACAAACAGAGGCAAGGATAGTCGACTGTCATATGCAGTCTACTGCCCCACTCTCTGGTTTGGAGAAGAATAAAGTCGGTTGGCCGACTTAAAGTGCAGTCGACTGTGTGCGGCGTTGAGTGTTTATTTGGATTGCGAATTTCGATCTAATTATACTGTATTTGTGTTTATCTTTTAGGGTTTACATGTGGGCTATATGTATATGTATGTAAATGTGAACTCTAAGGCTAATGTAATGCAATTAAGAGAGAACGGCTAATCATACCATTGTACAACTTTAATACAGGTAAGTGCCAATGTTTCAAAGGGGTGTGTGTGGGTGTGTGGGTGTATGGTCTCTTTGTATCTTTGTATTTCTTGAGTAATAGGAAGTATTGGTTATCTCTGTATATTATTGTGTTTTCTGTAGTTGTGAGATTTTGCGATTATTGTGGTGTCTTGTTATTGGTATATCTAATTTTTTTTTGGGCTCATTGACTTCTGTTGTGGGCACTACAAGCATGGTATATATATAGTTACTAGGTTTGCCTGTGGACACGTGCCTATGACACGTCTTTGTGAGCGATTCAACATCTGAAATGCCCTATAAACAGTAATATATATGCAATTCTGTTTGACTAATAAATCACATAAATATCAACATTTGTATGCAATACCACCGGGATAGTGACCATCCAACTATAAAAAAAGTTTCTCATTTTCTAAAAAGTGAAGAGATATGAGAGAGAGAGATATGAAAAAGTGAAAGAGATGAGAGAGAGATACAGTAATAAAGTGAGTAGTATTTATGTTTTGGAGGGAAAAGAAATAGTGTCGGGAGGATAACTTTTGACAAAAAAATATATTTTAAAATGATGAATGCGAGTCATTGATTTTGTTTTAATTGAATGATGGTCACTTAATTGCTTTTTTTCCCCTTCAAATTTGCCTTGTGATTTATTATGGCCTATATATAGTTATGGAGTTGGTGCTACAGCTAATTTTAACAGCCATTACTGTGCTTGGCCATGTCATAGAAGAGTCAGCATGATCCACTTATCTTCACTTTTCGGTGTTAAAAATAATTAAAGGGAAAAGGGAGAAAGTTTGGACCGAGAATCCTCCCTTAAATTATCTCCCAGTCTATTTTTAGAATTTTACTTTATCACCGAACATGGGGAAAAAAGCAATCTTAACCTTTGAATTCTTCCCTGTGTTTCCTTTGAATTCTCAAGTGTTCTAAAAATATTCTTACTTAAGTTATTAAAAATAGGAAACTTACTAGAAAATTTTTAAAAAATTTTAATTTTTTTTGCTTTGTGGTTTAGAAGAAGAATCACTTGCATAGTTGGTTTACAGATAGAGGCAATCTACTATATTATATATCAATGACGGAAGATTCAGCCCTTGTAGGAGGACCACCTTTTTTTTAATCGTTAAATGGTGGGTAAAATACCACCCGTGTTTCATTATAGAGAATTTATCAAAACATACAACAAAAATATAAGGCTTATAAAGTTCAGATCCCAATAGACTGGGTTCTGGAACCCATACACCGTAACCAACAAACAAAAAATACAATGAAATCTATTCCAACTGATCGACCGCTCCCGCTAGAACAAATTTCTCATGCCAATTTGGGCTCACTCTTTCACTTCAGTTCCTCGCTTGTACACCGTTTATCATCTCCAACTATCGTACGCTCTCCCTCGTCGCCTCGAGCAGTGACCCAAACGACAAATGTAATTAAGTACCATATGAGAGACACTGCAGGCACTCCACCAATCTGACAACTTCATGTCAAGATTGAGTCCTCATTCTCATTTCCTCGCTTCACCCTCGATGACTCTCACTACAACCTCGCAACGAAGGTAGACGTCGCACCTGATCCCTGCGAGCCCTCTGACAAGAAAAAAACCGAAGGCACCCCTCACTTTGACCAATCAAGGTCAAAGTAGTGCCCAGACTATAAATTTGCCTAACAACAGTCGCCCACACCAACTAGGACACATTTTTCTGCTAATTGTGAATCGGTTGTAATTTGGATATTAAGAATGAAAACATTTGGATATTATGGGAGCAAATTCGGTGGAGGAAGAGAGGAGGAGGGCAGCCACGACAACCCCCCCCCCCCCCCCCCCCCCCCCCCAATCACCTACGGTCGGATGGAGAGGGAGGTCGAGAGAGGGAGTGGGATGAAGGGAGAGCTTCGGACGGGAGGAAGTTGGGAAAGGAAAGGGTTTCGGTCGGGAAGGAGAGAGGAGAGGGGGGTGATGGGAAGGTGGGGCTACCAGAAGTGGAGGAGGAAAAAGGGACTACTGAAGACGGCTGTGGGGGAGAGGTGGTGGTGGAGGTGGAAGAGGAGAAGGAGGGGCAGGAGGAGGTGGGGGGCTACCGGAGAGGTAAAGGAGGAGGAGGTGGCTGGAGGAGGAGGGAGGAGAGAGGAGAGAGCGGGGGATTTCAAAAATCACCAAAAAAAATCTCCTTCCAGATTTTCGGGAGAGATCTGGGATGCTTGTAGGAGGATCACTTGTGCTGAACAAAGTAAGGTTTGCTCAGATTGATCAGGATGATAGTCTTCTTTCCCTATGCCAGGTCATAAAACACATTGTTTTCGTATGTTTTCTTTTTGAGCAACAACTGGGGGGAATCCCGGCATGTTTTGTGAACATAATTGCTAGCTATAGTTACTTCTTCATGGGAAGAAGATAATGCGCAAAAATTGCTGGTGCTAGTGAATAGCAATTGACCCGTCTCTCCATAAGTACTCTTTCTGATGCCGATGAATTCTGCAACTCCTCCGGCCTTCCTCAATGTTGTCAGCCTATAATTAATCTGCACGGAAAAATATTTGCAATGCTAACAATGATTTTCTTTCTTTCTAGGGAGGACCTCGTTGGAGGAAATGGCTTGACCACAATATATATATATATATATATATATATATATATATATATATATATGCACATGCCCTTCACTTTCATTTCTTCTTAATTAGGTACATACCTTGCTTCTTGAAATTATGCACTGAGTTTACTCTTCAAAGAATTTAGGAAAAGGCGCATGCAGTGCATACCGCACAATCACGATTCAAAAACTAGGTGTCAGTTACAGTATACAGGCTTTTATTTATTTGGAAATATCATCAAGTCATAGAATTAGTAGTCCTAGGCAAAATCAGATCAGATCCAGTACCGGCTTCATATATTGATGATATATAGCATCTAAATGAATAAATCGATCAAAAAGAAAAAGAAGAAGAAAAATTAAATCAGAAGGAAAGCATGGTAAATATTCAAAAAAAAATGTAAATCAAGATTTCTAGGGTTTTTTTTTTGTTGAGGGAGAAGGTGAAATCTGGCCACCCTATTTCATTAATAAGAGTTTAACGAAACAAACCCGGAGTACTGGGCCCAAGTACAAACTATACAAACAGAAAATAAAACATACATGAAACAACATGACGCGTACAAACAACAAATCCCTTCAACAATCCTAGAGGGTGGGCCGACAAACAAGCTCGGTCCAGCAAAATTGTAAGTACGTTAGTTTAGCTTCGTCAGTCCAGCAAGTAGCAAGTAGAAATCTGTAAACAACATTTAAATCTCTACAAGATTTTCTCTCACCAAAGTACATTGCAAATGTTTGAAGAAGGCTAGAAACTGGCTATGAGTGAATAATGAAAGAGAAATCAAACCAATTGTGGATCATCTTTCATTCATAAATACAGATTAATTGTTCAAAGAAAAGAAGAAGAAAAAAAAAACAAAGCCTATATCAGAGGAGATGGACAACATATATATATATATATACGCAGCCCATTCATGCATGTTGTTAAAATTAAACCAGTTCAGATCAAATTCCTTTTGGCTCGCTGCCCACTCGATTTCTTGATGGAGTCTATTCTCTGAAGCCTTATCTGCTCTCGAAACTTTGCTATAAACTCATCAGCCTTCTTATCAACCTCGTTCTCTTCTGGTGGTGGCGCTTGATTGGATTCCTCTTCTAAATCAGAAATCTCACTGTCATCGTCACTGTCAGAATTAGACACTATTGATATCTTATCCACAAAGCCATTGTTCTTTCCACTCTGCAGGTTTCTCGACAGTGGAGGCAAGCTCTGTGTCTCCCTTGTTCCAACTGTTCTAACTGATCTCCCAATATTGTAGGAAGACTTGTCTGACTTGAAGGATCCTGTTGAGCTCAGACCATCATCACCATGGACAACTCCTCCTTTTCCTCTTCTGCTCAAACCCTCCAACTCATCCTTGAAGCTTTTCATTGTATCTCTTTTCTCCATGCTGAAATGGGAAGCATAATGTTTGGGAGGCAGAGGTGGCGGAGGCGGTGGCGATGACTTGGAGGAGAAGCTCTTCTTCCTCCCCAAATCTTCCCTCATTTCTGAGGAAAAAGACGACGACGGAGACAATCTCTTTGGAGATGGAGTGCTAGAAGTGGAATGGGGAGTTGAAGATCGAAAAGATGGAATTTGCGGAGGAGGAGGAGGAGGAGGAGGAGCTGTACTTGTTTCGGTATCAAAGGAGGAGGCAGAGTTGGGTGGAGCATTCACCACCTGCTGCATTCTTCCTGATCTCGATCTCCATGGAATTGGAGATGGGAGGACAGTGCCTTCCTTGCTTACATTTTTGTTCCTAACAAATTCATCTCTTTCTTTATCAGTTTGATGGCTAGAATCTAATTTCAAGTTTCTAACAGGCAAAAACAGAGGCTTCATTCTACTACTGCTTTCTTCTTGATCAGCCACCATAACCACAGGCTTTTCGCGGTAGTATTGAGAATAGTTGTTCCAAGTTTGGTTCTTGGCCTCATCAAGAAAATCCATTACTTTTGGAGTTTCAAACTCCTCGTCAAAAACTGAAGAGACCTGTAGGATCTGAGAAACATAGGAGGAGGATTGTGAATATTGTTGGGTATCAGCCACCTTCAGGTAAAGTTCTTTTTCTAGATCTGGCTCGGAGTTTCTGCGACTAAAGAGACCATAAGAAATGGCTATTCCGACGAAGAGTAGGTGGAGCAGCTCCCAGCTTCTACTGAGGATGGTTTTATTTTCAAGCTCAGGGGATGATTGTGAGGAAGGGAATAGAGGGAGCAGAGCAATTAGAACAAACACAAATATTGCTTTGTAGAGGAAATTTGACAAGGGGCCCGTAGGGTTTTCTTGGGCTTTTGGTGGTCGAGGCTTGGAGTATGGCTCTGCCATTGGTGAGAAAGAAGATGTGAGAGAGAGAGGAGAAGAGGAGGGATAAGAAGACTTGGGGATGAAGGAAAAGTGGAGGGAAATATAAAGGCTAAAAAGGTTGAAGTGGGGTATCTTTGAAAAGCATTGGGTTGAATGTTTCTTTACTTAATGGTGGTGGGAGAATGGCTACAAACGATAAAGGAATATGCGAGAATTCCCTCCTCTATGTTTCTTTTTCAGTTATACAGAGGCGGATCCAGGATTGAAAAGTGAGGGGAGCTGGAAAAAAAAATTCGCACAAGATAACATGCAAAATATATATAAAGTTGTTATAGATACTAGAGAAGTAAAGCTGTTATAAATACTAAATAGAATAGAGTTGAGATTGGACCCAAAAATTAAATAGAAGGCTCAAATATATATGGAGTGGGCTTTAAAATATATTTTGGGGGCTAAAGCATATATTCCACACTAATATATCCAAAAAAAAAAAAAAAAAAAAATTTACAAAAGAATGTCAAGTGTAAGTGGGTGGGTGGGGGGGCTGTAGCATACCCCAGCCCCCCGTTGGATCCGCCCATACAATTATATGGCTTAAATTGGACTAATTAGGTACCCTTATGTAAGTGGCGCTCATTTTTATTCTCTCTTTAATGCATAGACGGTATGACATGTAAATCAATTTAAATGGTGTCGACGTTCAGGGCCGGCCCTGGCCTAGGGCCAGCTGGGCGACCACCCAGGGCCCACTTCAGGGAAGGGGCCCAATTTTTTAAAAATATAATAGATTAATGGTCTTATAATTACTATAATGGATTAATGAGTTTGTAATTAATTTTTAGGAGATAGCCCAATTTAGTAATTTCTCTCTTTTCTGGTGTCACTTCAACTTCTTCAAAAAAAAAATTCCAGCCGCTTCATCTTCTTCAAATTCTCTCTCTCACTCACTCTCTCTTTCTCCTTTCGGCATCTTCTGATCTTCAAATTGTCAGTTAAGAATTTTCGGTTGTTTCTTTTACAGAGTTTTTTTTCTTTACAGGAGTTGTAGTTGGAGTTGTAGTCATGGTGTCTCGGGTATCAGAGGCATAGTTGGAGTTGTTGGTCTTCTTAGCAGGACTACAGGAGTTGTTGGTCTTCTTAGCACTACTCTGGTAGTTCATTCCTCTCATGTCGTTTTTTTTAATTAATAGAATTGAGAATCTCTCTTGTGGGTTTAGGAGGTACTGAGGTAGAAATCACTCCAACAATAGTATTGTTGATTGATTTTATTGTTAGGCAAGTTTAGTGACCAACTGAAATTTGAAGCTTATTTATATGATAAACTTGATTCTTGGGCCCTGGCCTTATATTTTAGATAAGATGTGATTGAATTTTTTTTTTTTTTCTGACAGATGCAAGAGCCGTTGTCACTATGCTTAATGAAAAATATGGAGTATTTAGTGTCATAAAGCATAACAAAGGTAATCTTTATTTTTCTGGCTATTGTTTTTATGTCCCCGCCGCTATATTATATTTTACCAATATATATAAAAATACATGCGTGTTTATAAAGAGCCCAATTTTTTTCCCCGCCCAGTACCTCAAATACCTCAGGACCGGCCCTGTCGACGTTCATTATGGATCTGTTGCATGTGTGTGTACAAATAATCTATATGAGTAAATCACCTTATATAATAAGCATGAGGTACTTTTTTGACACATCTCTAATATCTCTACTATTATAATGGGAGAAGGCTTAGTGGTATTTGTCATTATTATTATTTTTTTTTTTTCATTTTGTCATTTTGAAGCTAAATGACTCATTTTGGTAAATATTTTCGAAAATGGACCAGTTTGGTAAATAGTTTCGGCGGTGGATCAGTTTGGAAATTATTTCCCCTTTTTTTCTTTTTCCTTCTTCCTCCGCGTGCACGTGCGAAAGTGGACCAGTTTGGTAAATATTTTCGACGGTGGATCAGTTTGGAAATTATTTTTCTTTTTTTTCTGTCTTTTTCCTTCTTCCTCCACGTGCATCGCACGTGTATGATACTAGTTATAAAATAATGGGAGAAGGTCTTATTGTCTTTTGTAAATCTACCAACGCGTGCAATACACGTGCATAACTATTATAAAGGAGGTCTTAGATTCAAATCCAGACTATAGAATTTTTACTTTAAAAAAAAAAATATTTATTAAGACGTGCATTGCACGTTTAAATTACTAGTATGATCAATGATGTTGTGTAAGTTGCTTTGGTGATTGAGTTTTAGGTTGTTTTCATTTTCACCTGGTACGCTTAGAAATTACTCAATAGGGTAAACTGATACCCACAGGGGAAAATACAAAGAACAAATGGAGGCAAAGGTGTAGATGCCAGAAGAACTTTTGAGAAACCCAAGGGTATTGTTTGTTTGGGGTACAGGAAAAAAGAGGGACACATATGGTTTGGATTCTTCTTTTGGACTGCATACGCTAGCTTTATGTGGGGTAACGTTTTGATATGTTTGTAGCTTCAGATCTCCGCTATGTCCCACTTTATCTCTTTTTTTTCTTCCTTCTTTGCCCTTTAAATTTTGATTAATCTTTAATGAAATGGAGTACGCGAAAATTATCGCGTACAAAGTGATTATAATCACTTGGTGGGGAAGAAATTAACTAATTCTGCATCGCTAGTTTGATCCTTGTCATAAGTTTCCAAACAATTTGATTGCTTATACTCAAAGTTTTAGTACACAAATATTACAATGAACGATACCAAGTAATTTTATCATATTTATATGGGGCTCAATTTCTTTTTTTTCTCTATCATTGCCATGTTCATCTTGTATTCATGTAAGTAGAAGAGATCAGATGCTCTTTTGATTCGTAGTCCCTCTCACTTTACTTTAGTTTGGGAACCTTCCAGATAGCTTAGAAATTTTTTGAATTTATGCTATCTTTCTGTCTTTTCTGGGTAAACATATAGTTGTGCAAGCTAGCCCTAATACTGCAAACAATATAGTGGAGGCGATGGAAGGGGTTCAGCCTTATCCTTAAGTTTACACTGTTTCAGTATCTAAACTTCAGGGGTTTATGATCTACTCAAAATCTGGAAACTTAGGAGGCGTTTGGTATACGGATTGAAAAATTCTTGGAAATGAAAGGATTCTCGGGAATGTAAGGGTGTGAATGAAGATTCCAGAAAATGTTGCATTATCACATTTGGTATACTACATTGCATTCCCGGGAATCATTTATTATTGTTGTTTTTTTGGGTTTTTTAAATTGTTTGTTATGAAAATCACATGAGAATGTTCAATTCCCATGATTTTAGGAAGGAATATATTTTTTTATTCTAATTTTTTGGGTTATTTTATTGTTTGTTATGCAAATCTCATGAGAATCCTCAAATCCCATGGTTTTTTTGGGAATGGAAATCATTTCCAACAAAGAATTTTGATTTCCTTGGGAATCTATCATTCATTCCAAAACTATACTTGTCACATACCAAACAAGGTAATCTAAGAGGGAATATGAGATTCCCTTGCACATTATCACATACCAAACGTCCCCTTAAAGAGTTAGTATCAGTTCCTAGCTAGAAGCCCTAAAATCTGGAAACTCCGGTGCACTTGATCCGGTCATCTATGGGTGACGCCATAGATTATTATGTCTATATATTCTGATTAGTTCAAGACTTGCCTAGAATTATGTCTGTATATTCTGTAGTTGCAGAGATCTTTCTTCAAGCATATATTACTGTTTACTAAGATGATTAATGTATGCTAAGACTGAATGGTCAATATTTAAAAAGAAAGGATTTGAATGGAATGGCGTTTGATGAACGCCACAAGTTAGACCGGTGGAATCAGTCCAAGGCATGTAATATATATATTCCTTGAGCCATTCTTAGTACTTGACAAAGGTGGTGGTACATAAATTTGATTTTGATTTCTCCAAGGGTCAAATCAGTCAATAATTAAGTTTTCTACCAGGAATCATGTATTGAATTTTGTTGGATATATAGGTATATTCTCAATATAATAGAATATTATTGTGTATAATGTTCTATGGGGCAGCATGTGCAAAGCACGTGTTATCTGTTTAATTGTTGGACCGGGTTGAGTGGGCATAAAGCCCAGTACCCTAAACCCAGTTCATCTCATATAAAAGCTGGTTTAGAGGTGGTGCTCTGTGATATTCCAATACTGATAAGCAGGGTATAATATCTTAAGCGGCTATGAGATATAAACCCTAACGCTAATTACTCATCTTAATCTAACAAATTTCCCTGCGATTTAGTGAAATACGTTGTTAGGTACACTGTATTTGTTCAGATTAACTAATTACATTTTTTGTGTGGAAGAACTAATCATGCTAAAAGTATAGTTAAAGAGGGGATGTTCCTTGTTTTATGGAGTAGTATGTTAACATTGTGATGTTATTTTGTGCTTTGCTAGGAGGCTCTCCAGAAACAAAAATCCCAGCGAGTGCAATTCTCAGAATCAGCCTGTAGGCAAGTATGGAGACGACTAGCTGGCAAGCATCTCAAAGTGAGCCTCTTAGATTTTCTCCGGAATTTCAAGAATTATGTTGCAATCCTCGGATTTAAGTTTCTTAATCTAGGGACACAAATCTGGAGATAGCCATTTAGAGGATACCAATTTATGTTAATTATTCTTGCTCGTATAATTACTTGGCGATTACTTGCTTTGATTCGTTATTGATTCTTTAATGGAATACAATACAAAACTTTGGACTGATAAAGGATATAAACGAGCATGTTTATATGCATTAGACTGACGTCTGTTGTGACTCGTTCATTTTTGCAAAAGCAATAACTAGCAGACAATCATACACAATGCTGATCAACTGATGAGTCGACTTCCTTATTTCTCAATCATACTCTTTAACATTTGTGGTCTAAAAGTTCAATCAACCAACATTTGGATAAAATCTTTCATTACTAATAATCCAATTGACAAAGCATTCATCTTCTTAATTTTTGCAGCCGAAAGAAAGAGAAAAGAAAGTAGGAGTGGCTCAGAAAGCTGCAGAACTAATGGTAATTGATTCCCTTTCCAGTTTGGATATTGATTTCATTATAACTTCTTCCTGATCTGCCAACAATAGATTCTTCCATGTGAGAATCCAACTAATAAAGCGATTAGAACCTATCCCCACCGTTAACGATAAAAAAAAAAAACTTAAAAAAAAAAACGAATAGAATTGCATTAGTCTGTTCTCCATTCTATTTACTAGGAGGGGCTTCAACAAATTCTTACTCTTTGTTCTGATAAAGTAGTAATGTTCTAAGAATTTGCATGTGCATTGTTTATCATCAAATAGAAACATTATCCTTTCAAAGTTATAATATTAGACATTATCGATATGCTAAATTATTAAGTCTCGTGCCACGAATAGGAAGACAATGTCGAGCCAGATGCAGAGCATGTAGCGTGCTTCGTAAGCAGAATAATGCTGGGTGAATAATCAAGTTTTAAATTGAGGTTGCTTTTGTCATCTGTTTGTTAATTCCTTTTGGCTAAACAATCTACTTATGGGATGTCACTGCTGGAGCGATTTTGTGGTCTTTATGGAGGGATAGAAATAACTTATGCTTTCGAAACATTAGATGTCAATTTCATATTTTACTGCGCAAAATTGTTGTCCTCATACATAATTGGGCTGGTCATTCAGGTCCCAGGAAGAGAAGCAGAGTCGACGGGGCAGGGTGAGCGAGGGGGGGTGGGCAGCAGGTATCCAAGGATTAGTACCTTTTTGAGAGCTATCATGGAGGAGATAGCTGCGAGCCGCCAGTACAACAACCTTTTGTCATGCCAGAGTACTTCCTTGTTTCATAGATGCTATGTTGTTTTTAGATTAGATTTAGATTTGCTTTATTTTGTGCTGACGAGCACTGTATGAATATCTAGACTTGTTGTATGTAGTGCCGACGAGCACTATATGATGTTGTAGGACTTTTGTTGTAATCCCGTTAATCATCATTAATGAGATTGGTGACTTCGGTCACTTTTGGTTTTTAAAAAAAAAAAAAAACAATGTACTTTTGAACTGCATCAGTTTTTGAATGAGATGCTCAAAACTGAAGCATCAGGATTCTTAACTGAGAATGAGAATAGAATACTGGGATTGGTTTGCTGTTGAATTTATTTAAATAAGCTAAGTAGGAGTCATGGTTGGCACACTCAAGTGTTCCACTTTACATTTCAAATTACCATAATCTTTTGTAAGCACATGGCTTCACAAAATATAATTGAGGAAAATGGAAAGTTGAACTGGTAACCTGCCTGTCACTAGTGTTTGTATGAGTCAATATGTACTTGGAAGTAGGAAAATACATAAGCAGACTACACTTACATAAATCCGATTAGTAATTATAATAGTAGAGACATACGAGTTTATTTCTATTGAGCGACCGCTTTTTCAATGTTGAAATTCTGCGTGCAATAAATTTAATCAGAATTTGTTCGATGACATTTTCCAAACCGCAATCTCTTCTCCTCTTAACATAGTAAACTAGTAGTAAATGATTTTAGAAGGCGAGATTGCTCCCTTGATTTGTCAATTTTTATTTTCTGTTCCACTTTTTCTGTGCTTCAACTTTTCATCACCTTCATCCATGTGTTCAAGCATAAGTGTCGAAAGATTAGTTTTAGATTCATGGGCCTAATTGACTCTCTCAAGCCTTGGCTAATATATAACCAGTGAGCCCAATGAGGACAGCTGTAAAAGATGTGGGTCAGTTTTTCGATTGAAATTTAGAGTTGAGACTTGTAGTAACTTATAAGAGTAGGAATTAGAGGGCCGAATTGGGTTTTGTGTGGGCCTAATTGTGTCAGTAATTTCGTGTTACTTGTTGTTCGAAGATGATTCCCAACTAATCCAAAAATTGAAAGAAAGCCCAATAATAATGATATATATAAAAAACCCAGTAAATTAATCATTTTAAAAAAAAAAAATTTTTTGAAGAAAAGGTGGAGTCTGCCTATCCTGTTTCATTAATAAGTGATTAATAAAATAAACTCACATTACTGATCCTACAATCAAAACGGAAGAACATAAACTCTACCCCGAGCAAATTAATCATTTTGTTGTTTGCCATAATAATTGTGTAAAGTCTCGAGGACTGAATGAAGTGAGGGGAAAGAGACTTTGCCCATCAGTAACCAAAGATTTGATGCAACAAAACATCAGCTTCACCTCTTTAGGGAGGGCTGTGTTTGGGTAGTAGATTTTATAGATAAAATGTGAATAACTGCCGAAAGATAAAACACTACTTCCTTTTTACCGACAAAAAAGTTGTGGGGGACCATCTGTGATGCTCAGAATCAAAATCCTCTCAAATGAGAGGAAAGTTGGAGAAAGCAGGATTAAATCAATAAAAAAAAAAGGGAAAAAAAAAAAGCAAGTCTCATGCATTTCTTTTAAGGCTAAATTTCAATTAACCCTACTAAATTTAACTCTAAGTAAGGTTTCACAAATTTGTATCTCACCCTACCCAAATTTGTTTAACATTTGACCGCCGTTTGATTCTGTTAGGCGTTGCATTTTACCCTATGGATCCTAATTAGAAATTAGAACCCATTTCAAGTTACTGGAAGAAAGGAGGAGGGGGGAGGGGTCAAGCTTGAGGAGAGAGAGAGACTCAGAGAGATGGGTTATTCTCTTATTGGGTTTGAGTGGATTTGAGAGCACTCCCGAAATGGGCCCCTATCCACTAATATATATATAAAAAAACATGTATACAAAAAAATTGTACATTATTGAAAGTAAAATATGCAAAATATATAAATTTGTTTTAAATTCCCAAATTTAAAGTCTCATTCAATTTAAGTCTTCAAGCCTAACCCAAATAATTTTAAATTTATTTTTAAAGGCTCAAGCAATTATTTTTGGGGCTCCCTAATAACAATATTTTTTTAACGCGCAAAATACGTGTCTATATTTACAAGGGAATTACGAATTTGAAGGCCCCTAAAATTGTAAAAGCCTAAGGCAGCCGCCTCACCCGCCTCAAGGGTGGGGCCGGCCCTACAGAGGAGAGAAGGAGAATGGTTGTTTTATAATGGATTTGGGTTTCTGTATGAGGGTTTTATTGTTTTTTGTTATTATACTAGGTTTGCCCGTTGACACGTGTCTACGGCACGTCTTCGGAACGGTGCACCTTATTTGATCATATAAAATAGTTTTGAAGGTCGAGCAAATTAATTGAAGTAGCAAACATTTTATATGAGAAACTTTTGGGGTCCAGCAAAAACATGTAATATGATTTTTTTGATTTTTTTGAACTATTTTTAAAGTTTTTAAATTTTTAATTTTTCTAGTTTTAAATTTTTTTATTTTAAAAAATTTAAAATTTTTTTATTTTCTTAATTTTTTAAATAGAAGAGGAGGGACTCAAGGGAGTGAGAGAGAAAAAAAAAAATTAAATAAATATAGGAGTTGTTTTGGGGTGGGGATTTGAATTTGAGTTTTGGAGGGAACTTTTGGAGGGAAAATATGTTTTGTGAGGTTAGATCTGGGCCTTTGATTTTTGAGAAAATTGAAGGAGAACCACTTGATAGCTTTCTTTGTGTTTTATTATATAGATACTTTATTTATTTATTTTTTTTAGGGAAAAGGTGGAATAAAGCCACCCTGTTTCATTAATAAGAAGTTAATAAAACGACCCCGGCGTACCGGGAGAAAACATTATTATATACTTTATTTAACAGTGTCAGTTAAATATTAGTGAGGTGCCAAGGAAAAACCTCAACGGTAGGATGAAATGCCAAAACGTAGTTAAAGTATGATGAAGTACAACTCGGTAAAACCCGACGGTTCAGTGAAATTTATGTTAGAACCTGAATATGAAATAATGAAAAATCCCAACAAAATTTGTGAAGGAATCAAAATCAATTGAAGAAAAACAGTAAGTAGAAAAACTGCACAGAGTCGAGATTTGAAATCTCTGTTCTTAAAGCAGAATTTGTCCCGTAGTGTGACGGTTACCGGCAAATTGCTTCCCAGGATACAATTGTACCTTCTCTGAAGAACGCAGCACCCTTGCTTCAGAGATTCAGCGAACCGTTGCCTGTGATGTACTCTCAGTTGACACTGACACAGAGGAGAAGAAGAAGAAAGAAATGTAAAAAAGTCTGTATCTGTAAGTAAGCTTCTGTCTGGTTTTATAGAGGAAACTGGGACTGAGACTGTTCAGCAATTACCATTACTCTGTAACAGCAGAGTAATGGGGACTCTTCAGATTCATAACTGGTGAGCCATTACTCTTCTGTTACAGAGTAATGGCCGCAGTTACTGAATCTGAAAAGCCTTTTTCAGTTCAGTAGGGGAAGAGTTTGTCTGGGCAAAAATAAAATAAAAAATTTAAGCCAGACCAGACCGAACCGAACCGAACCGAGCCGAGCCGAGCCGAGCCGAAGCCGAGGCCGAAGCCGAGGCCGAGGCCGAAGCCGGGCCGGGCTGGGCCGGGCCGGGCTGGGCCGGGCCGGGCGCGTGTGTGTGTTTGTCATTTTGGCTAAGTCCTCTCTCCACTACACGTTAGTGGTAACCCCCGGGCCACGCCCTCTAGTCCAGTTTTCTAGTATATATACTAGTATAAATGTTTTCTAATTTCCGATATGGGACTATCCATTTGTTAAGTTGGTACCTTTTAAGTACCCAACTTTGGATCAACATTTCTCATTCATACGGAATTCGTTTTTGGCAAGTGAGTATACTACAGAATAGTACTCGACGAGAGGATCGCAATCCACTCATTTTCCGGTGCCACCGGTGGCCGGAGCTTGCCGGAATCCGGCCCAGAAAACTGCAAAAATTAATTCCAACAATCCCCCACATGAATGAAAATTACCAGACCATGTAATCCAGACACGACAGAAAAACAAAAAACATGACAGAAAGACTCTGAGAGTACAATCGGAAAATCACTGCATCAGGAATGGTAGTAATTTTTCAACTTTGAACCACGCTTAGTAATTAGCTATCGGATTCACTTGACCAGGTAGTGATCATGATGTCTTGAACTACCCGGGCTTTCATGTGAACCTAGACAATAACTATCACACAGTTTCATCTCCTCACAGAACTAAGTTCTCTTGTTGTGTTCATTTTGGCCTTGAACATCCCTGGTTAATCATGAGTGAACTTGGAGAATGTAGCCTCTCTTCATTCTCCTAGAAACGGCCCCATTTCACACTCACAAGGTGATTGCCCATAAAGAGTATCCTGCTATACCCCACTTTTATTTCAAAGCTATGGGAATTATTAAAAGCCAAGCTTATCCTAACTATTTGTAGGCAGCACTTGTTTTATCATCCTAAGAATGGGTATGAGATGTTAATCTCTCAATGCTTTCGTTGATTCAACAAGATTTAGTTGTCCCTTTGAACCTAGATCTTGGGATCTCCAATTCCTAGGTAGGGTTTCCATCAAGTATCCTCTTTCGTCATAGGCTTTAAACCCATTCCTCTTGATGATCTCATAACCTGCTCTCGCGACAGATCTTTAGTAAATGGATCCGCTAGGTTGTCGGCCGATTTTATATATTCTATAGAGATTACTCCATTTGAGAGCAATTGTCTAATGGTTTTGTGTCGCCTTCTGATATGACGAGACTTACCATTATACATGCAACTCAGTGCCCGTGCTATAGCCGATTGGCTGTCACAGTGTACACATAAGGCGAGCACTGGTTTTTCCCACATAGGAATATCCTCTAAAAAATTGCGAAGCCATTCTGCTTCTTCTGCCGCTTTGTCTAAAGCAATGAACTCAGATTCCATAGTGGATCTGGCCAATAGCGTTTGTTTAGAGGATTTCCATGACACAGCTGCACCACCAAGTGTAAAGACATATCCACTTGTGGATTTTGAGTTCTTAGAGTCTGATATCCAGTTGGCATCACTGTAGCCTTCCAGTACTGCTGGATATCTGGTGTAATGCAGTGCATAACTCTGAGTATGTCGCAAGTAGTTCAATACTCTAGTTATTCCTTTCCAGTGACTTCGTCCTGGATTACTCGTGTATCGGCTCAGTACGTTTACCGAATGTGCTAGGTCCGGTCTTGTACAATTTGTTAGGTACATCAGACTACCAATTACACGTGCATATTCCAGTTGTGATATGCTTTCGCCTGTATTTTTGAACAGGTGAAGACTTGGATCGACGGGACTTTTTGCTGTCCTATTGGAATAATTCTTGAATCTTTCAAGTACTTTCTCCGCATAATGAGCTTGAGACAAAGTAATCCCCTCAGATGTCCTAGAAACTTTGATTCCTAGTATGACATCTGCAACTCCCAAGTCTTTCATGTCAAACTTGCCACTAAGCATGCTCTTAGTTTGTTTGATAATATCGTTATTGCTTCCAATAATGAGCATGTCGTTTACGTATAGACAGACCAGAATGTATCCGTTTGGTGTATCTTTGATGTAGATACATTTATCACATTCATTTATTTTGAAACCATTTGACATCATAACATTGACAAATTTTGCATGCCACTGCTTTGGAGCTTGTTTCAGGCCGTACAGTGATTTTACAAGCATGCACACCTTATTTTCCTGTCCAGGAACTACATAACCCTCAGGTTGTTTCATGTATATTTCTTCTTCTAAGTCCCCATTTAGAAATGCAGTTTTAACATCCATTTGATGTATTTCCAGGTTACGTAGAGCTGCAATAGCTATCAACATTCTTATGGATGTTATTCTTGTAACTGGGAAATATGTATCGAAGAAATCTAGGCCCTCTTTTTGCCTAAATCCTTGTACCACAAGTCTAGCCTTATGCTTCTCTATTGAACCATCTGGTTTCAATTTTTGTTTGAAAATCCATTTGCATCCTAGAGCTTTACATCCAGAAGGTAAATCGACTAACTCCCATGTATGATTTTGCATAATGGAGTCTATTTCACTTTTGATTGCTTCCTTCCACATAGGAGCATCATGCATAGACATGGCTTCCTTGAACGTTCTGGGCTCATTCTCTAACAGAAAGGCCGTCACAAAGTCAGGACCAAATGATTTTGATGTTCTAGCCCGTTTACTTCGTCTAGGCTCATCGGTATCATGTTCTAGTTCATCAACTGAAGTGCTTGCATTCCCTTGTTCACGTGTACATTTAGGGTACGTAGTATCCTTGCACGGAAACACGTGTTCAAAGAATGAAGCATTTCTTGATTCCATTATTGTATTTACATGGATATCCGGTATATCCGATTTGTATACCAAGAACCGATATGCACTACTGTTATGTGCGTAGCCTATGAATATGCAATCAATCGTCTTAGATCCGATGGTGACCTGTTTCGGGTTAGGTACTGCCACTTTTGCTAGACACCCCCACACTTTGAGGTATTTATACGAAGGTAAATTACCTTTCCATAGTTCATATGGTGTCTTGCCGATTTTCTTGTGAGGTATTTTGTTGAGAATGTAGTTGGCAGTCAGCAATGCTTCCCCCCACATGTTTTGGGGTAAGCCAGAATTCAACAACAAGGCATTCATCATCTCCTTTAGAGTTCGGTTTTTGCGCTCGGCAATACCGTTTGATTCGTGTGAGTAGGGAGCAGTTGTCTGATGAACTATTCCATGTTCCAAGCAGAACATGTTAAATGGTGCATCATATTCTCCTCCTCTATCACTTCTAACGATTTTCATCGTTTTGCCAAGTTGATTCTCAACCTCAAGTTTATATTTTTTGAATTTATCCAAAGCCTCATTTTTGCTATGTAACAAATATACATAACAGAATTTTGTACAATCGTCTATGAAAGTCACAAAGTACTTTTTCCCACCTCTGGTCTGCACATATTTTAAGTCACACAGATCCGTGTGAATTAGACCTAGAGTTTCTGTGTTTCTTTCTACAGTACGCGATGGAGTTTTAGTGAGTTTGGCCTCCGTGCAAACTTCACATTTTTCTGAGTTATCTACCTTAAACTTTGGTAGCAAATTCATGTTAACTAATCTACGCATAGAATTTACATTAACATGACCTAGTCTTTCATGCCAAACAGAAAAAGACTCAACAACATAGGCAATAGGAGTTATTTCATTAACTTTGGGAACAGCAGGAACAATAGTTTTAGGGATGACTGTCATTACATTAAACTTGAACTGTCCATCCTTTACATATCCTTTACCCAAATATATCCCATTCTTGGACAGTACAAAATTATCAGAAACAAGTACAACTTTAAACCCATTCTTACTTAGCAAAGAACCTGATATCAAGTTCTTTCTAATGTCTGGGACATGCAGCACATTTGTGAGTGTTAGCTCTTTGCCTGAAGTCATTTTCAGCACTATCTTCCATGTTCCTTCAATTTTGGAGGTGGAAGAGTTTCCCATGAACAGCTGTTCATCTTTGTTGCACTTCTGGTAGGAGGTGAACATTTCCTTGTCCGAGCAGATATGCTTGGTAGCCCCAGTATCGTACCACCATTCACGAGAATTGCTCCCCACAAGATTGACCTTTGACACAACAACATAGAGGTCCAGGTCAGAGAGACCAGTGGACAAGTTCTCAGCTATGTGTACATGGGATTTTTCATTTCCTTTTACATGTTCTGATTTTGAATGATTACTGTCCTTACTGCGGCACTCAGAAATTTTGTGGCCCAGCTTACCACACTTGTGACATTTTCCAGCAAACCTCTTTGCAAGTGGTTTTTTGCTTGAGGTCTGTGGCAGAAACTTCCTTTTCTTGCCCTTCTGTTCATGCTCCACCACATTGGCCTTTTTTATGGACTGATTTCCATAGGACCTCTCAGCCTTGCGATTCTCTTCTTCGATCCTTAATCTGATAATTAGGTCTTCAAGAGACATCTACTTTCGTTTGTGTTTGAGATAGTTCTTGAAGTCTTTCCACCCAGGTGGAAGTTTTTCAATGAACGCTGCAACCTGGAATGGTTCGCACAGTGTCATATTCTCTGCAGCAATGTCGTGCATTATAACCTGCAGTTCTTGGACTTGACTCACCACTGTTTTGGAGTCAATCATCTTATAGTCCAGAAATTTGCCGACAACAAATTTCTTGGACCCGGCGTCTTCTGTTTTGTACTTCTTTTCCAGGGACCCCCACAGGAGTTTGGACGTCTTGAAGACACAGTAGACGTTGTATAAGGAGTCTACCAGGCCATTCAGGATGTAGTTCCTGCAAAGGTAGTCGCCCTGAGTCCACGCATCAACTGCAGCAACGGAGTGTGCATCCATTGGCGCCAACATCGGGGCAGATTCATTGAGGAATCTGTCCAGCTTCAATGTGGTCAGGTAGAACTGCATCTTCTCCTGCCACTTTTTGAACCCAGTTCCATTGAACTTCTCCGGTTTTTCTCCCACGGTTATGTGTGTGGGTAGAACGACCGAATGTGCCGCAACCGATTGTGCAGTCACATTCTGGGTCACCGGAGTTTGGGTACTGGGAAGCCCAGTAGCAACTTCAGTTTGTGTGTTCTCCATGTTTTTGATTTTGTTCTTTTCTTTGAAATTGGTTGAAACAGATATTGTTAGTCCTATTTTTTCCGAACAGAACCTGTAAACAAACTTCACAAAAATTGTTAGAATCTGTGAGGAAAAATTCTGCTTTAAGATTGTTAGAACCTGAATATGAAATAATGAAAAATCCCAACAAAATTTGTGAAGGAATCAAAATCAATTGAAGAAAAACAGTAAGTAGAAAAATTGCACAGAGTCGAGATTTGAAATCTCTGTCCTTAAAGCAGAATTTGCCCCGTAGTGTGACGGTTACCGGAAAATTGCTTCCCAGGATACAACTGTACCTTCTCTGAAGAACGCAGCACCCTTGCTTTAGAGATTCAGCGAACCGTTGCCTGTGATGTACTCTCAGTTGACACTGACACAGAGGAGAAGAAGAAGAAAGAAATGTAAAAAAGTCTGTATCTGTAAGTAAGCTTCTCTCTGGTTTTATAGAGGAAACAAGGAGTTACTGAATCTGAAAAGCCTTTTTCAGTTCAGTAGGGGAAGAGTTTGTCTGGGCAAAAATAAAATAAAAAAATTAAGCCAGACCGAACCGAGCCGAGGCCGGCGCGTGCGCGCGTGTGTTTGTCATTTTGGCTAAGTCCTCTCTCCACTACACGTTAGTGGTAACCCCCGGGCCACGCCCTCTAGTCCAGTTTTCTAGTATATATACTAGTATAAATCTTTTCCAATTTCCGATATGGGACTATCCATTTGTTAAGTTGGTACCTTTCAAGTACCCAACTTTGGATCAACATTTTTCATTCATACGGAATTCGTTTTTGGCAAGTGAGTATACTACGGAATAGTACTCGACGAGAGGATCGCAATCCACTCATTTTCCGGTGCCTCCGGTGGCCGGAGCTTGCCGGAATCCGGCCTGAAAAACTGCAAAAATTAATTCCAACAATTTATCCTTCTTTTAATTAAACTATTCAATTTTAATCTATTTATATGGACACTCGCGCACAAATTCTATCTATTTTTTATCCACCAAAGCAGAAATTAATATTCAACAAATTTTGTACACTCTACCAACCGAAACAACATATTTAGTTTATTTAGTTAAAGGAGAGGAAAAAACTCCTTGTGCAAAAAAGTTTCATTGGCGAAGATAGTTGAACCGAAAGAGTCCTCCCAAAGTTAGTACTTCACAAAATCAAAATTTATGAAAGAATGCAAAGTAGATTTCTGTATGTGAAATAGATTTTCGTAATTATAAATACATATTGCAAATAAATTTTAGTGCGGTTTTGCAATTTCAAGAACTTGACAAACTTTAACCCACATCCGGATTACTGCAGTATTGAGCATTGAATTACTTTAAACTTCACATAGTCAAAATTTATAAAAGAATGTGAAGTTGGTTTCTGTAGTCATTAATACACTATGTAAACAAAATTTTATGTGGTTTTGAAAGTTTAAAATTTTGACAAACTTTAACCCACGTCTGGATTGCAGCGGTTTAGACTCTAAATCACTTCGAATATTACACGGTCAAAATTTATGAAAGTTTATGAAGTCGATTTTCATTGTTATAAATAGATATTGTACACCAATATTAGTGCGGTTTTGAAACTTTAAAAATTTTGATGAACATTTAGCCCATGTCCAAATTGCAACGGTTTTTGGGCTCTAAATCACTTTGAACTTGGCATGGTCAAAATTTACCCTCTCCCATCAAAGTTGGGAACACGCTCTATCACATCTGCAATGGTCTTTGCGTATGACTGATTCATCACAACGTTAAGAGGAACCAGCGCCATCGCATCAGCCTCGGACATCGCAGTCGCCACCGCAGCCACTATATCTCTTGTGGCCTCTTCCTTCCACTTCCTCCGCTCAGTCACGAAGTTGGCCAGGAGAACCATCTCCTTGTCCCTAATCATTTTCAGCTTCTTGATGGCCTTCTTTCTATCTCTCTTGGCCTTAGCAGCCTCATCATTCCCCTCCTCCTCTGCACGTATTAGCTTAATTAGATTTTCAATCTGACAAGCAACCTGTGAAGAGAAATAAAGAATTTAGAAAAACTTGAAATTCAAAGGTGTAGTTTAAGAACTAAAAATCAAGCAACTCACCGAAAACAGAACTGCTGGAAGCAAAAGGAAGCATATAAATAATTGAGGGAAAAAGAATAGAACTTTATATGAAAAAGTTCCTTGGACTTGCCCAGATTGTGCCAGAGGCTATAACATTGGAACCAAATCCACAAGTGAAGCTGTAAATAATCATCAATCTTCATACCTTTCAACTCTTTCTGGAGAAAAACTGTCACATATATACACCCTGTCTCATTTATGATATCATATATGCCTGAAAAGGGATTCTGAAAAGGGAATAATAAATTTCATAATTTCATCGCGTTGTAGAATGTCTGTAAGCATTTGCAAATCACTTTATATGAGTGAAAAAAAAACGAATACCTTTTGCACCATGGATTATATGATTACAGAAGATTTTACTAGATCTTCTTAGAACAGCCTAGAATATTTATCTTCTTGATTTTTGTGAGAAAATCATATAATGAGGCAAAATGCTAGACCTACATGGGTTTGTACCCCAAACATACATTATAAATGTATTGGAGCCTACTTTTCACTAAAAGACAAGGTTAAAATCTTGTCTTTTATTAAAAAGCGGGCCCAATGCATTTATAATGTATGTTAAGAGTAAAAACTCATGTATGTGTTGTCATCTCTAATAATAATAATAATAATCTCTAATATTATAATGGGAGAAGGTCTTAGTATCATTTGTAAATATTTTGTCATTCTACCGATCCGTGCAGTACACGTGCAGAACTATTATAAAGGAGATTCTAAGTTTAAATCCAGACTATGTCTAAATTTTTATTTTAAAAAACTATATTTATTAAGACGTGCATCGCACGTGTAAATTACTAGTAATATTATAATGAGAGAAGGTCTTAGTGTCATTTGTAAATATTTTGTCATTCTACCAACCCGTACAATGCACGTGCATAACTATTATAAATAAGGTTCTAGGTTCAAATCAAGACTACGTCTAAATTTTTATTTTAAAAAATTATATTCATTAAAACGTGCATCACACGTGTAAACTACTGGTCCTCTATAATGAGTTTAAGGTTTAGAAGTTAGAGCATAATTTTTTAAAATTATTATCTTTTGTTTACTGATATTGGCCTATAGTTATGTTAGTACATGCAATAAATTTCTGTAATCACCCTATTCTTCGCATTCTAAAATTTTAAAGATTTTGCTTCTCTTTTTTTTAATTATTAAACCATAGGACTATATGATACCGTATACATAGGTTTCCCATAGGGTCTATGATCTTCTCTATATCCGTACATGACTACGTGGTCAGCTCGTTCGATCACTCGTTGATCTCATAATTAGATTCTTTGCCTGATCAGACTAAGAGCATCTGTAGTTGCCGAAATTCAAAAATTTTAAAATTGGCAAATAAAATTAGAAATTTTGAGTTTCACGCTGTAGTCGGCGAATTTAAAATTTGAGTTTTTTTGCCAATTATTGTGCACATGGAAAAAAAATTACCATCCACATTTATTAAAAAAAAAACGGAGAGGAGATGAAATCCATTCCAAAGTTTTGGAATATTAGGAATCTTAATTAAATCCTAATTTAATCTTAATTAATCTTAATTCTTAATTAAATACTAAAATGTATTCATAATAAATATTGTAGGCATAGTTCTATTAAAAAAATACAAAAGTGGGAGAAGAAATTGGATCGGACGGGATTTCTTCTCCCGTCCGAACCCAATTTTGTTTTTTTGTAGATTCGGACGATGAATCAAACAACGTCCGTGACTTAAAGCATTTTTTTTTGTCAGACGAAGTTTGATATTGCATGCGACACCGGTTTATTTTTTTGGGATCAGACAGAAGATTATCTTTCGTCTGATCAGACTTTTTTTTTTTTTTAACAAACAAAAGATCATCTTCTGTCCGATCCAAAATTTTAAAACGAACGATAGATGATTTTTCGATTCCTATATTTGAGAAATCTTTATATCTTCTCTCAGTTATAGACGGTTAGTGTTCAATTTTTTTCAAAATTTGAAAATATAGAAAATGAGTGCTCGTTCTCTATGTTTTTCAGAATTTAAAAATATATGGAACGACTGCGGATGCTCTAAACAACTACTTAAAGCTCAACGTACGTCAGACAAATTTCTGACACCAAATAATTATACAATTAATTTTGTCAAATCTTTCATTACGTCAACAGGGAAATTTAGTTTCATGTCTCCCTCTAATCATATTCCTTGTTGATCGTCAAATCTTTCATGTTCACATTCCCAAAGTAATACTGTGGCAAATCTCAATCTTTCCTCATCGTTTCGACATAAGCTTTCCTAAATTTCATCCAAATGATTAGATGTTTTCCCCATAGTGACCCACTTTTTTAAAATAATGACCAAACTGACTCACCTTTCGAAAATATTTATCCAACTGACTCAATTCTGGACACATCAGCATAAAACGCTACTGGCACTAACGACATAAGTTATTTTAATGTTGTTGTTGCCAATAGCGGACCTGTACGTTGCCATTATTGCAAGTAATGGCATCAGTACATATCACATTCATTTATGAGTTCTCTGACTTGACGAAAAAATTATAAGTGAAAATCGTTTATAACCGATGCCACTATTCCCAATAACGACATAATCAGTTTGATGCCACTATTAGCAATAACGGCATCAATATAATCCATAGGGTACTCCAAAATTCGTGCAGATACATCAACTTCAAGCCCAATTTCGAACTGGATACAGGTAATATCTCTCAAAACTCAAAACATGAAACTTGTAGATATTTTTCTTGTTGTTAATAGCATTTGGAATCATCTCAAACGGAGTTCGAATGATAAAGTTATGCTTGGATTACGAAGCAATGTTGAAATTATCCAAATTTTTTTGTATAGTGTGGTTTATACTGATGTCATTATTGCTAATAGCGGCATCAGACTAAGTATGCCGTTATTGGGAATAGTGGCATCAACTATAAGCGATTTCACTTACAATTTTTCTAGACAATTTTGACATCACTACGTAATATAGGCATAACTTTATCATCCGAACTCTGATTGAGATGATTTAAAATTTTATGGAACTACAAGAAAAGATCTACAACTTTCATGTTTTGAGTTTTGAGAGATACTGATTGTATCAAGATCAAAAATCGGGCTTGAAGTTGATGCACCTGCACGAATTTTGAGTACACTGTGGATTATACTGATGTCGTTATTGCCAATAGCACCATCAGACTAATTATGTCATTATTGGGAATAATAACATCAGTTATAAGCGATTTTAAATTACACTTTTTTCATAAGTGAATGCGAAGAACTTTTAAGTGAATGCAAGATATACTAATGACATTACTCCCAATAGTGGAAAACAATTTTTTTTTACAGGTGCCGCTATTTACAACAACGGTATCAAAATAACATATGTCGTTGTTGTCAATAGCGCTTTATGTTTTTTTTTTTTTTGAAGAAAAGGTGGAGTCTGGCCACCCTGTTTCATTAATGAGTGATTAATAAAACAAACTAAGAGTACTGAGCTTACAACAAAATTTTACAATCAAAACAGAATAACATAACTCCACCCCGAACATGGGGGGTGGGACAAAAGAAAAAATATAGAGTAGCCGCAACGAAATATATCTACCCCCCAACAAACCCTGGGGTGGTGGGTATAAATGATCATCTTAGACCGTGCTGGCTATCAATCAATCGTCGGTCCGATCTCGATCTCCTCGTCATAATACACTCGCAATCTTTCTCCTGGGACCTGCTGCTGCCACATTAGCCCAAAATGAAATAAAATATATAATATTAGTCAAATTATCAGAAATACTATTGCAAGTTCTACGAAAGTAAAGATTATTTCTATCTAGCCAGAGAACCCAGGTCATTGCGGCGATAGCGATATACCACGCCTTTCTCATAGCACTCCTCTCTGTCGCGAACTTAGGACCTACCCACTGGTCCTTGTATGTACTAGGGTATTAAGATGTTCCTAGGGCGGTGAGTACCTCTACAATAACCGCTTTGCTCCTAGGGCACTGAAGAAAAATGTGGTCTCTAGTCTCCAGGGTAGCGTGGCAGAACCCGCATTGAGAGTCCACATTCGGTTGGTGCTTAGCTAGGTTTTCTCTAGTCAGTATCGCATTATTTAGTACCAACCATAAGAAAACTTTGATTTTTAGCGGGGTATATCGCTAAAAATGGATGCAATTGTACATGGAGCGTACCGTGAACTTGTCGTTCTTCTCCAATCCCCAGGTTTTCTTATCGGGCCCCTGAGAGCAACCAATTCCAGTGCTGGTGATATAGGCCTGAAGTTCCGTCAATCTAACCTGAGAGTCTAGGTCAAGCGGTTGTTTGAAAGATGGATTCCAGGCGGCTCTTTTCCAGGCTGCTGCCACCGTGCAGTGTGGTTGTGTCACGTGCTCATATAAATCGGAGAACAGGGTTCTGAGTGTGTGATCAGCACACCACTTATCCCACCAAAATCTGGTGAGTCTGTCGTTTCCGATAGCTGATTTGACACAGCTATGGAAGGGTTTGTATGCCTTAGTGATACCTTTCCAGGACCAGGATACCCGAGGGCCTATCCTGAAGCCCAGATTTCTCGTTCCATTCCCATGCATGTATCCCTAAATAAATTGTTGCCACCATTCTCCATTAGGGTAGAATACTTTCCACCACCATTTACTCAGAAGCACCTGATTCATGTCTCGAAGATCAATTATACCTAGGCCTCCATATATCTTTTTCATGCACGCCTTCTCCCATCTAATGAGGTGATATCCTCCTCGGTCCGGGTCTGCTCCTTTCCATAAGAAACGTTTCCTGATCTGGTCAGTTCTTTGAATTACCCATCGCGGCATTTTAAAGAAGGAGATATAATAGGTAGGAAGGTTTGAGAGGACTGCATTAATGAGCGTGACTCTCTCTCCCAAAGATAGGGTATTCCCTTTCCAGCCTGCTAGCTGTTTCTCAATCCGGTCAATGATGGGTAGCCAATCCGCCTTTTTGAGTTTCTCGGGTCTTAGTGGCAATCCAAGGTATTGAATGGGAAAACTCCCGATGGAGCAATTGAGGATTGTGGCATGATCAAGTGCCTCTTCTAGAGTCAGAGCAATGGGAATGAGAGCACTTTTGTGGAAATTAACTCTGAGGCCAGACCAAGCTTCAAAGCAATACAGAATTCCTTTGAAGACGGTAGTTTCCCCTAGGGTGCCATTGCCAAATAGGAGAGTATCGTTTGCATATTGGACTATCGAGCATCCTTGACGATTGATTCCTTTAGCCACTGGTACGATCCAACCTACTTTATTGTATTTAGCCATCATGGATCTCAGAACGTCTGCCACTATGGTAAAGAGAATGGGTGATAGCGAATCTCATTGTCTGAGCCCCCGTTTGCAGGAGAATGGGTGGCCTGATATCCCATTTACCAAAATAGCCGTCCTGCTAGTGGTAAGACAAGTGTGGATCCATCTAATCCATCTGTCCCCGAAACCCCTTCCAGCAAGCGCTTCCAACAAACAGTCTCATTCAACAGAGTCATAGGCTTTCTCAAAATCCAGCTTCAGGAGGTAGCTCTTAGAGTTCGAAGTGCGGCATTGATGGATAGTCTCTTCAGTCGTTGCTATACTGTTCTGAATACATCTTCCCTTGATGAATCTCGTCTGGTCCTGACTAATGAGGCCATCCATTACCTTTCCCAGTCTATTAGCGAGAGTCTTGGCAATGATCTTTACAGAGCAGTTAAGGAGGCTTATGAGGCGAAAGTCTCCAACTCGTTGTGAGTCTTCTTTCTTAGGAATCAGTACCACCTCTGCGTAGTTGAATTTCCCTAATTTGAGTTTATGCTCGTAGAAGTCTTTGAACAGCTTCAGCAAGTCACCTTTGATTTCCTTCCAGAATATTTGGTACAATAGAATCGGAAAACCATCTGGCCCTGGAACTTTATCTTTTTAAAGTTGTTGGCCTGCCTTCCAGACCTCATTCTCAGTGAAGGGTGCTTCGAGGGATTGCAGCCTAGGATCTGAAGTGCCTGCTTAGTCGTGCCAGAAATCGTGTTGGAGAGGGACTCTCAAGTCTGCTTTGTACCCAAAGAGGCTCTTGAAGTGTGATTGGAAAGCCAGTTTAACAGCAACGTCGCCTTGTACCATTCCAGAATCTGAGTTTATTGAGTGAATGAGATTAGATCTACGCCGGGCGCTGGCAACTCGGTGGAAGTATGCTATGTTCGCGTCTCCCTTTTTGAGCCACGAAATTGTTGACCGTTGTTGCCATCTAATTTTCTCAATCCTGTAGAGTTGGTCAATTTTCTGTTTGAATTGGAGCAATCGATTCTACTCTTCCTGTAGAAGATCCCTAAATTCTTCAGTCTTCTTTAGTTTCTTAATTCCTTCAAGGAGGGATTCCTTTGCTCTCCAAATCAGCGCAAATCTGATCCGGTTCCATTTCCTAAGCTTGCCCCTGAGCCTGCTAATTTTTTCACACCATATAGCGGACGCCTCACTACCCTTTGTCGGGCGAGACCAACTCTCGTTGACCATATGGTGGAAGCCTTGAATTTCTAACCAAACTTTCTCGAACCGAAATTTTGGCAGCTTTGTGGGTTGATCATCCCCAGAGGATAAGAAAATAGGTACGTGATCAGAGGTTGGTTTAGGAAGTGATCTAGCAGGTGACAACGGAAATTTGGTCTCCCAGTCCATGGAGACCAAGATCCTATCTAACTTAGCTAGAATGGGCGCCGCCTGCATGTTCGACTAGGTGAAAAGCCTATTCGAGATGGGGATGTCAACCAATTCCAGGTCTGTAATGACCTCATTAAACGCTTCCCTGTCTCGGTCACTAGAGCCTCTGCCTCTGTGTTCTGAGGCGAACCTTGTGATGTTAAAATCGCCCCCCACCACCCAAGGGTGTGGCTAGTGTGCATGGATTGCTCTTAGTTCTGCCCAGAAGACCGTTCTAGCGGTAGTCGTATGCGGTCCGTAGACCACCGTAACCGATTGAGTCCACCGGTTGAATTTTCGTTGTAGCAATACCAACAAAGAAAATTGCCCGTAGAGCTCGTCTAGACAACAGAAGATATTGGGGTTAAACCCTATGGCGATGCCCCCATATGCCCCAACTGATGGGGACATCTTCCACTCGAAGATTCGACTACCCCCCTACTCTACTATGTCTAGACATGTGCGAAAGTTTGGTCTCTTGGAGACCCACAATGTTAGCCTTGGACCTGGCTACGACTTCCTTAACCATTTCTCGCTTACCCCGTCCCCCGAGGCCTCTAACATTCCAGAAGAGGGCCTCCATTAACTACGGCTAGGGGGGAACGTGACTCGTACTGGCAGTCGAGTTCAAATTAAGAATAACCCTATCGGTCTCTCATCCTCTAATTTGATTAAGGAGGGGGGCATTCCTATCAATATTGTTGATCGCAAGACCACTGGTTTTGGCTAGATAAAAAATTTCAGTATAAGTCATAAAATTAAAAACAGAAGCTAGGAAAGAGCATGTACCCCCGGTGCTTGTCTTAGCCGCTTTAGCGGCTGCAGCAATCTCTAGATAGTCGTCTAAGGACTCCTCAATAGCCCTCTTGTGAACCCTGCGATCTGTACCACCTTGAGACGAGTTTGTAACCATTGATTGTGTTGGGGGGAATGTGCAAGGTACCAAATTCGGTGATATACTCGAGAGCTCTTCAGCCTCTCCTTCTAAGTCCAACGACTCTCCTTCTGAGTAGACATAGTCATCATCAAGATTAAGCCTATCATCTTGGTCATCTTCATAAATGGGAAGAGGTGAGACTGGGACACACTCATTTGTGCCCACTAAATTAATTGAGCCCATTACTACATCTCCCCTAGACTGGGCCCATCTTTGGGCCCAAATAAATAATTCCCCTCCTTAAAGAGCTCAACAGAGCTTACGAACTCATAAGGGGGCTTCTCATTCAAAATGGGCCCATTACTCTTGTTCTGAGCACTCATTTGCTCTGAGATGAGAGCACAATAAGGTAAATTGTTGCTTGGGCTCGTTTGGTGTGCACTTCTGACGCCTACGACAGAGGGCTCGCAACATGGCGCCATTTCATTTGTTGGCGTTGCGGTTGATGCCTTGGGCGATGAAATCGAAGGGTTGAGCGCTAAAGATGAGGTTTGGGGCGCTTCGTTACCCCTTTCGTTGCTATGCTCCAGACTGTCTCTCTTCTGCTCTTTACCACTCTGAGCTTTCCTCTTTCCCTGTTCTTCTACCTCTGACCTTGTAGCACTCCCTTTTGGGATGGGCTCTCTGTCAGCTCCCGTCGTATTTCCCAAACTGGTAGTCTCCCCTTTCGCCCCTCGATCCAAAGCCACCAACTCTAGTCCTTTCGGATTTCGATTTTGCATGTCATTTTGCATGTTGATTTCCAAGGTGTTTTTGCCCTTTTTGTCCTTTTGCGCAGCCTGCCTTCTCTCTCTGCTCCTCTCGTGGCTTTCCACCACCAACTCCAAGACTGCCACTTTGAGCATTCTTTTCATCCTCCTTTCGCAGAGTTCTTTTTTGAGCAGCGAGAACTTCCAAATCTGGGATTTTGAGCAGACCCACACATGGATTTGTTGGGTTTGTAGTATCTGTTGGTTTTGGATCGTTGGATCTGATGGTCAGCCTCTTTCTCGACCACCTTTGATCGAGAACCTCTCCCTGGTTCTTATCCCTCTGTCGTGTGTCCTCGCATTGCTCCTTCCCTCTCGCCACTCTGATGAGCTCCCGGTGCGCCCTTTCCACTTCATGGGCCCCATCAATGGTCAGATCCTACTGTGACGAAACCACTTGCTTGTACGATCGGTTGTCTCTGAGCGCAGATGAAGGAGTGGGGGAAGTGATGGCCGAATGTTCTATCTCTGGTTCCGTTCGATTGTCGAGTACAAACTGGACCAGGTATGATTCTTCGTAGGAGAATACCTTGGCAAAACTGGGGAATCAATAAGATATCGACACTCCTTATGAGAATCCTTACCGACACGATCTCTGAGCGGCGCACAGTCTTCTCGTCAATCTCTTCGATGGACCCGAAGTCAGCGACTATCTCTTGGAGTGCCTCCCTCTTCCAAAATTGAAGAGGGACATTGTGGATCCAAATCCAGTATCTGTCACCTTGTGGGAGCTCCGCTTCGAAACTAGGCATCCAAGCAAAGAATTCCAATCTGAAGTGCCCAAAGTCAACTATCCCCATACCAGTGACTTCGATCACTTTCTCCGGCGACGAGAATGAGACAAGGAATTGTAAGTGACACATTTTCTTTACGACCCAGTCTCTATGGGCCCTCATTGGCCACTTTGCGTTAAGAGCTTGAAGGAGATGCACCTCCGATGGGCTCCCTAATCTTACTATAGCAATTGCACACCACTGACGAAGCCATTTCTCTTCGTTCTTGATTGTGTCTAAGCTCTTTGCAAGCCGAATAAAAGTTGGGTTATCGGGAGACCTGCCTCAGCTCACCGGGCGTTCGTCGTCATTGTGAGTCTCTACCACATTAGTACACACATATGAAAGGTGCTCCCCATTTCATACATTTGAAATATCGAACTTCTTTTGTGCATTCACTCCTGTAATGGCCCAAGTCGCCACAGTAGAAGCACGGTACATGCTTACGTTTCCCCTTCCTTTGTTTCTTTTTGTGTTCAAGGTGTTCTAGTTGAGGGTTGGGGGAGTTACTCTGTCTCTTGTTTCTTTTTCCAATCACTTGACCCACTGTTCCTCCTGTACCCCACCTCCAGAGGACTCAGCCTCCACTGTAATCCCTTCTTGCGGAACCCCCTTGTGGGCCCTGCTCGACGCAGAATTTAAGTGCTGGATTAGTGTCCCTCTGGGGTGGTGGAGTGGAGTGATGGTTGGGGTTGGGGTGAGGGGCCTTGGTTGGAGAGGTTTGTAGAGGTTTTTGATAAGCCCTGTGGCGTTTGTGGTGGTGGGTAGAGTCTGCAGTTTTGGTGTGAGATTCTATTTTCTTGTGTTGGTACTGAAGCTTGTATTGGGTTGGAAGTTGGTATTGCGGCCGTGGTTCATGTTCGTAACCCCTCTAGTTGTGTCCCATACTGTGGGGGTGATGCTGGACTGTAGGAGGGTTTCTTACGCCCTTCGTGGTCGGTAGGAGGACCCCACCTTTGGGCCTGTCCCCCGTAAGGCTCCTCTTTTTGGCGATGATGACTATAGTCCCCGTGAGACTCCTCTTCATGGCGATGATGACTATAGCTCCCCCCCTCTCGGCGTTGATGCGTACTTCGGTGTGCACACGTCAGGGAGTGTGCTCGTCTGAGCCTCTGAGCTACCTTTTCTCAGGGGAGGGGTTCAGGTGAACAGGGGGGTGTGGGAGCACTGTGAGGGGGGCCAAAACAGTGGGTATAGGTATTGGGGTTGAGTGAGGTGGTGACGGTTGCTGAGGGGGTGGCAGGGGGACAGCAGGCGCAAGTGTTTCAGAAGGTGTTGGGACGAGGGGGTGTCTCATTGGGCCCGCACCCACTGAGCTCGAGCTAAGAGAGCATGACAACGGAGGTGGACAGGGTTGTGGAGAGGATGATCGACTGAATGGAGAAGGTGCTAAGTGTTGAGGAAAAGGAAGAAGACAGAGAGTAGGGGTGGGTTTGCAGGTGGAGGTGAAGCTTCAGGTGTAGGCGACGGCATACACTTCAGGTGAAGCTTCAGGTGTAGGAAATGATCAGGGTAAGGTGAAGGAGAAGGCAAGGTGGGGGAGCTTCAGGCGACGGAGACTCCATCAATAGCGCTTTATGTTGACGTATCAAACTAAGTCAGTTTGGTAAATATTTTTGAACGCCGATCAGTTGGTCAATATTTTAAAAAAGTGGGTCAGTATAGAAAAAATTCAAAAGATTACCAAATTTGTAAAAGGTGTGTGGACTAACATCACAATTTTTTTTTTTTGACTTTTGACTGGAGTTGAACCTTTCATGCCTATAATATTTGAAGTGTATCAATAAAGGTCTTTACGCCTTTTATTAATTTGATCGAGATTTGAATTTCCAACAAAAAAAAGAGTCAGTATCATTCAATCTTCTTGCGTTCTGTATTTCCACCCAAATCCACTTCTTTTAGTAAAAGGGATTGTTTATGACTAAGAATTTCAAGATAAAATGTTGCGCACCTATGCAATTTAATAAGTTAGTTCAATGAAGATCTTTTTGGGTTTATGTCTTGCATACTATGTTGGATACGAAGACGATGAGACAATAGAGGAATCGAGATGATCGGAGACAGAGTGGAAGCAAGGAAAACAGTTAGCAGCAATAGCAGTAGGTGGAGTTGCGATCGACTATACATGGGGTGCGGTCGACCGCCCTACTATGTAGAAGTTCCTGAGAGGGGGACGGTCGACCGACCTTGTGGTGCTTGTCGACCGAACGCGACGTTGATGAATTTTTTTGGGTCAGATCTTGGTGATTCGTGAGAAGCCCAACTTGCTCTTCAAGTCAGATCTTACAGCTCTTATCGTAGGGTTATCTCTTCAGGAATATCCAATAGTTATTTTATATCAAGATATCAAACTATGATTTCTCTAGATCTCTATATATTGTTGTTATTGGCCTCCATTGAGAGCCAATAGAGAGATTACTTCATTGAAGAAGAGATTGAGTGATTCTCTAATTGTAAACAATTAGTACTTTCTGGTGAGGTTTGAAAGAGGGTCGTAGTGAGAATTATAATATTCTTGTATCTTCTCTAGTTGAATAACATCTTAGATTTCTTCTTCCCCGGATTAAGGCGAAGCGCCCCAATTGGGACAAACTTTTGTGTACTTTGGTGTGTTTGGTAAGATCTCATATGTGCTTGATAGTTTGTGTTGATTGCATGAAATAACTCAACAAGATCCTAAGAGGGGTTTTCGGTAGAAATCCCTAACAATTGGGATCAGAGCTTCGGGTTCAAGGGTTTGTTCGAGTTCCTTGAAGAAGATGGCTGATCAGATCACGAAGATCAAACGGTTCAAAGGCAAGATCAACTTTGATCTCTTGAAGGTGGACATGCATGAAGCATCGGTTCAACAGGACTTGGATCTTGTCCTTGAAGGAGATAAATGAAGACCAATCGACACAAAGTAGGAGAATTGGTAGAAGATTCATTCAGAAGCCTTGGGTTTAATCTTTATGTATTTGATAAACGAAGTCAGGTGTAGGAGAAGCGCAGCAAGTCTTTAGGCAAGATTCAGATCTGACTACTCGGGTTCATCATTACAGGGTCAGATGTATCAACAAAGAAAGTTGTGGGATTTCTCAATGAAAGAAAGTACCGCTCTACTAGATCATGTAGTAGAGTTCAATATAGAGTTATCCGAACTGAGGGTGTTCAATGCAGATGATCTAAAGGTTTCCAACACGATATATTCACCACAAAATCCATCCAAAATGATAACCGTGTTAGATGAGAAATCTACCAAGGAAAAGTTTTTCATAGCAGGTATGATCAAGGAGTTGGAGGAGGATGCACTTAGGAAGGAGAGTCAGAAATCAGCGTCAACTTCTGTGAGTTGCTTGGAGGTGGATTGTACTTCGATTGGAAGGAAAAGTGTATGTAGGGGTAAGGTCCGTGGCCACCAATACAAAGAGATTGAGCATTACATGAGAGACTGTTGCAAGCAGTTAAGTCAGGAGGGCGCCAAATCCAGTGTCGCTGAATCAGGTGATGGCTTAAACAGTGCTTTTGTTTCAAGTTCTTTAAATGTGAATTCCGGTTGTTCTTTTGATTCAGTTAGTTTTTCTCAAGTTCGCTTCGAGAGGGAGATGATTTCTACTTACAAATTTGCATCATGTCGTCGTGTGAGAACGAAGGTTGATAAGATTTGTGAAGTAATGATTTCTACTTACAAGTTTGCCTTATGTTGTTGTGTAAGAACGAAGATTGACAAGACTTGTGAAGTAAAGGGTGAGAAAACTAATGAGTCGAAGATGATAAACGGAAGGGGATACACACTAGAGGAGGGCATGTATATTCCTTTGATGAAGCGGAGCCTTATATCCATGAGAACGCTAGAAGCTCGGGACTGCAGGTAGGGCTGCAATCGAGCCGAGCCGAGCCGAATACCTTCAGGCTCGAGCTCAGCTCTTTTACGAAACAAGCTCAATTTTGAGCTCGAGCTCGGTTCGAACCGAGCTTTGACCATATTTGAGCCGAATAGCTCGCGAGCTTAGCCTAAAAAAAAATAATAAAGCTCGAGCTCGGTTTGTTTACGAAACGAGCTCAGTTTTGAGCTCGAGCTCGAGCCGAGCTTTGACCGAGCTCGAGCCGAATAGCTCGCGAATAGCTCGATTCGTTTGCAGCCCTAACTGCAGGTACACAGATCCAGGTGGAGTTCGTTCAGTTTGGAAAAGTCTTCGCATGGTGATGAAGGGTGAGAGGGAGATTGAGCAGGGTCAGCACAACCTCTACCAGCTTTGGAGGAACAGAAAACCTTGGCCAAGTGGTTTGAAGCCTATTGTTCCTAAAGCATTATCTAGTTTGCCGTCACTAGAATCATCCGAGCAAGATCGCAACGTTCGAATATCGTCAGAAGGTGGAGAGAGTCTTGAGGTAGGTGGAGTTCGTGTGGAGGGTGGCATCTCCATGATTACATCTACTAGGGTGTGCCATTGAGGGGGGGGCATACAGCGGGAGAAAAATAGGTAGGGATAGATTCAACTAGCAGAGGAAGCCTTCAAAACGAGTTGTTTGCAAGAAGAGAAGGAAAAGAGTCTAGAAGGTTTTACATCACACATCACACATGTGTGGATTCATGAGTATGCAATCCAAGGTAGAGATTGTTGAGTTTATGTCTTGCAAACTATGTTTGATATGAAGACGATGAGATGATGGAGGAATCAAGACGATCGGAGACGGAATGGAAGCAAGGGAAACAGTCAACAGCAATAGCAGTAGGTGGAGTTGCAGTTAACCGTACTTGAGGTGCGGTCGACCGCCCTACTATGTAGAAGTTTCCGAGAAGGGGACTGTCGACCGACCTTGTGGTTCGGTCGACTGAACGCGGTGCTGATGAATTTTTTTAGGTCGGATCTTGGTGATTCGTGAGAAGCCCAACTTGCTCTTCAACTCAGATCTTACGGCTCTTATCATAGGGTTATCTCTTCAGGACTATCCAATGGTTATTGTATCAAGATATCAAACTAGGGTTTCTCTAGATCTCTATATATAGTTGTTATTGGCCTCCATTGAGAGCCAAGAGAGAGAGTACTTTATTGAAGGAGATATTGAGTGATTCTCTAATTGTAAACAACTAGTATTTGTTAGTGAGGCTTGAGAGAGAATCGTCGTGAGAATTGTAATATTCTTGTATCTTTTCTAGTTGAATAGCATCTTGGATTTCTTCTCCCCCGGATTAAGGCGAAAGCCTCAACCGGGACAAACTTGTGTATGCTTTGGTGTATTTGGTATGATCTTATATGTGCTTTGTAGTTTGTGCTGATTGTATCGAATAACTCAACAAGATCTTAAAAGGGGTTTTCGGTAGAAATTCCTAACAGATCTTATTTTTACGTGCCAAATAAAGAGAAAGAAAATTTAACTTACAAATAACTTTTGAATAATCTGCACTATTTATTTCTCTTTAACTAAAATTAGAATCCAATTAAACTTTAAATGAGAACTACTCCCTCCGTTTTAAAATATAAGTCATTCTAGTCTTTTTTTGTTTCAAAATATTAGTCACGTTAGGTTCGTAATACAAATGTTTTGTCAATCTTAAATGTCCATCAATTAATTTTTTAGGTGGTTTCCAATTTATCCTTATTTTTTCAACTACTCCTACTTACTACCTATTGATAGCTCATTTATAGAGGAGGGCAAATAAGATATTTTACAATTTGTATCTCATTTATGAGCTTCAAAGACTTAGAATGTTTTGTACCTTTTTTCAATCTTACATTTTTTTCTTATAGACATGTAGAAACCTAGAATAACTTATATTTTGAAAAAGATGGAGTATTAGATAGGTCTATTGCTCTCTCTATATTGATCCACTATTGGGAAAAAGAGATTGACACATGCTTATAGCTTACTATGGTTCAATACCCAAAAACATTTTCTAACTTTCTACCTAATACTTAGACATATGTACAATACTTTCTAATTTGCCCGCCCATATATGCTACAGTACTTCTTAATTGATCAACTATGAAAATCGAATGTTGAATTTCTATGTAAAATTCAATTGCCATAGACGATTATAATATGTATAGTCACTTAATCAAATATTCGAAATGTTAATTAGTAGGAGTACTCATAGCATCTTCCATACTCATATACTCACATACATTTTCTAACTTTTTACTTAATACTCGCTTTAATTTTTTGCCGTCATAGGCCACTTTTTGAAAATATTTGTATTTAAGGGCCAGTTTCCAAACTATTATCGCTCGGTGGGCTACTCTGTGCAGCGACAGCTATTTCCAATAGCGGCCTATTCATTTTGAAAGTCGCTAATGGGAATAGCGACTTATGTTTTAAAATTATTTAAATTTTTTGTTTGCTGTTGCTATTTCCACCAGCGACCTTAGTATATATGAGGTCGCTGATAGGATTAGCGACCTCAAATAAATGTATTGAGACATTTAACGATTTTTAGAGAGCTTTTGCTCTATTGGGGAAAAAAAAATAAAACTGAGGTCGCTATTGGGAATAGCGACCTTAGTATACTTAGGTCGTTATTCGCAATAGTGACACCAGTAGGAACCAAAATCTCCTTGTTCTTTGTAAAATTTACAAAATAGTCCCACAACTAAGACCTCTATTCGGAATAGCGACCTTAGTACAATAAAGGTCTCTATTCCGAATAGCGACCTTTGTACAAACTAAGGTCGCTATTCGACCTTAGTTTAAAAAATATTGATTGTTATTTTTTTTCAGATAGCAAAAGTTCTCTAGATTTTGCTAAGTGTTAGAATACAGTTCATTAAAGATCGCTAATCACATTAGCGACCTCATATATACTAAGGTTGCTATTCCTAATAGCGACCACGGTTTTTTCTTTCTTCCGAAGAGAGCAAAAACTCTATAAAATTCGCTAATTGTCTCAATACATTGATTTGAGGTCGCTAATCCTCATATATACTAAGGTCGCTAGTGGGAATAGCGACAGCAAACAAAAAATTCAAAAATTTTAAAACAGAGGCCACTATTCCATTTAACGACTTTCAAAATAAATAGGCCGTTATTGGGAATAGCGGCCGCTGCTGACGTGGCACAGAGTAGCCCACGAGCGCTAATAGTTTGGAAACTGGCCTTTAAACGCAAATATTTTCAAAAAGTGGCCTAGTACGTCAAAAAATTCTACTCGCTATTGAATTATTGTACTCCACCCTTTCCTCTTCTTCATTGTTTTCTCTTCTTGTCCTCTACCAAATCTTAGATATGTATAAATAGAGGGCTTGTATGTTGTAACAAAAATAAGAAACCTAAAGTTTCTTCAATTCCAACTTTCTACATGGTATCAGAGCCAACCGCTTGGGAAAAAAAATCCAAATCCAAATCGGATCTTACCCAAACAAAATACCAATCCACCACGTACCCTCTGTCGTCGCCGGCCGACACCACCACTGTCACCCTCCATCTCCAGCCTCCGATCCCTCCTCAAATCTTGCAAAGCCGAATTTGACGACATCGGTGAAGGGTTGCTTGTCGTCGTACGAGGCCGCGAGCTCGCTCCATCTTTCACCCAGAAAAAAGCTCAAAAGCTCCAAACCCCCTCACTCTTTTTTTTTGGGTTTCTTCTCTTGTCCAGAAAAGGTGGAGAAGAGAGAGATTAGGAGTTTGAGAGTTGAGACCTTGATTTAATAAATTTAGTCTTGAAATTTATTATGGGTTTAATAAATGGAGCCCATAATTGAAGCCCATCAAAGAAATCAACGGAAAAAAATCTTCGAAGCCCATAGGAATTAAAGCCCACGAGAATTTATTTTTTATTCAGCATCATCTGGAAGTAAGTTCATTCCGGTTGGATCCAGTACTACTTCAACGATGGTAATAGCTGCAGACACTCATGGAAAATGTTTAAATGTTTCTACACCTATTTTGAATAGTGCATGGATAATTGATTCTGGTGCAATATATCATATAACATATAATTATAGATAGATCTCACCACTCACCCCCCCCCCCCCCCCCCCCCCCACCCCACCCCACACACACACACAAAATTTGTCTCTACTGCAAATGGAACTTTGATCCCAGTCATTGGGGAAGGATCTTTGACTCTAATCGATACATTACATTTAGATTCTGTTTTACTTGTTCCCTCTTTAGATTATAATCTTTTGTCAGTTTCTCAACTAACCACTACCTTATCCCGTGCTGTCATTTTTTGGCTTGATTTTTGTGTGTTTAAGGACATCAAAATCAGGAAGGCGATTGGTTGTGGTATTAGACATGAGAAGTTGTATTACTTAGACTTGGAATCAAAGAGTATCGAAAACCTACAAGAAGCTCTGGCAGTGGGTAGTTCTGAAGACACGAATAGGAAAGAAACATGTTTATGACATCGTCGTCTTGGGTAGGTTGCCTTTGGGTATCTCAAAAAATTATTTCCTTACTTATTTGCAGAAGTTGAAGTTTCTTGTTTCCAGTGTGATATTTGTGAACTTGCAAAAGGTCATCGAGCTTCATTTTCATTACGATTGCATAGATGACATCGCTATGCTTGATGAAATCCAAAAGTGAAGTGAAATCGATCTTTCAAAAATTTCATAAAAGGATTGAAACTCTGTACAATAGAGAGATTCAAGTTCTTTGCAGTGGCAATGATGGAGAATATCTAAGTACAGCACTTCAACAATATTTGGAAGCACAAGGAATGATTCATCACATAACTTGCTCCAACACACCCCAACAGAATGGGGTGGCAGAGCGCAAAAATTGACACTTGCTGGTGGTTGTCTGTGTCTTGTTAATTGAAGCTCATATACCATTATCTTATTGAGGAGAAGTACTAGCTTCTGCAGCTTATTTAATCAATCGGGTTCCCTCCAGCACCATCAACTTCCAAACACATTTCCAAAACCTTACTAATGCGGTTGTTGCCCCAACAGTCTCAAATTTACCTCTTCATGTCTTTGGCTGTGTGGTGTTTGTACACCTACACAAGTATCAACGCACCAAATTAACTCCTCAAGCATTGAGATATGTTTTTGTTGGGTAAGCCACTCATAAAAAACAATATCGGTGTTACCAACCTCCAACACATCGATTATTTGTCACGATGGATGTTATATTCTATGAAGATACAATGTACTTCTCTGAATTTCAAGGGGAGTACTAGAAGGAAATTGAGACTCTAGTTTATGATGAAGATAATAACCAAGATGATGTGGACTATTTGGAGATAAGTCGTATACAATTAGATTCCAACAATGAGCACCCAATAACCGAAGAAGTTGATCAAACATCAACTCAGCATGAAACTGAGTTTATGGAAAATATGGTGTCATCTCTAGTTGACATACCACAGCAATCGCTTACTGAAGATGTTCTTGAGCCACACAGAAGACAGTTACCTACAACGTCACATCAGAGGTATTCCTAAATCCACATATGAACCTGAACTTTTTTGTAAAGTAAACATTCCATAAGCTATTCTGTGTCTAACCATGGTCTGTCAGAAACAAACATTGTATTTGCGAATCAATTATCTGTTGTATCTATTTCTAACAGTGTGCAAGAAGCATTAGTCGATCCTAGGTGGAAAGTAGCTATGAATGAGGAAACGAAATCTTTGAAGAAAAATGAAACATGGGAACTAGTTGATCCTCCACCAGAAAAAAAATCAGCTGAATGTCGATGGATTTACACAGTGAAGTACAAGCTTGACGGTACAATTTAACGCTTTAAGGCAAGACTGGTAGCAAAGGGATACACTCAAACCTATGAGATCGATTACACAAACATTTGCACCTGTAGCCAAAATCAACATAGATCATGTCCTACTGTCTTTAGCTGCGAACTTGGATTGGCCATTACAACAATTCGATATGAAGAATGCTTCTCTACACGGTGAATTATCCGAAGAAGTCTACATGGATCTCCCACCATGGTACAATGTACACAACATACACAGCTAGAAGGTATGCCAGCTACAAGAAATCATTATATGGGCTAAACAATCTCCAGGAGCCTGGTTTGGAAGGTTCACAAAATCGATGAAGGCCTTTGGCTACCATCACAGGAACTCAGATCATACTCTTTTCCTAAAGAAACAGCAAGGTAACATCACTACACTTATTATATATGTGGATGACATGGTGGTTACAGGGAATGATCCTGAAGAAAGGAAGCTGTTACATGTACAATTATTTGTCCAAAGAATTTGAAATGAAAGATTTAGGCCCTTTGAAATATTTTCTGGGGATTGAAGTATCCTGATCCCAAAAAGAAATCGTTTTGTCTCAAAGAAAATATGCCTTAGATCTATTACAAGAGACTGGTATGTCAGCATGTCAACCAGCTGATACACCAGTAGAAGAAGGTTTTAAGCTATGTGTTGAGTCCAACCAGGTACCAGTCGACAAAGGAAGATACCAAAGACCTGTAGGAAAATTGATGTACTTATCTCATACCAGACCATATATGGCTTATGCGTTGAGTATTGTTAGCAAGTTCATGCATAATCCTAGAGAACAATATACGAATGCACTCAGTCGCATTTTGAGGTATCTGAAGTCTGCTCCAAGAAAATGAGTATTATTCGCAAAAAATGTAGATTATCAAAGCATACAAGCATACAATGATGCTGAATGGGCTGGTGCTGTGGATGGCAGGCAATCTACTGTCTGGTTACTTTACCTTTGTAGGAGATAATCTTGTGACATGGAGAAGCAAGAAACAAAATGTCGTTGCTCGCTCGAGTGCAAAAGCTGAATTCAGAGGGTTGGCAAATGTAGTTTGTGAGAAATTATGGCTAAAACTTCTCTTGCATGATTTGGGTTATCCATCTGAACAACCTATCCGACTGTTTTGTGACAATAAAGTAGCATGTGATATCGCGCATAATCTAGTTCAACATGACCGCACAAAGCACGTCGATGTAGACATATTTTTTATTAAGAAAAAATTGAATGGAAAGATTTTGAAATTACCTAAAATTCGATCAGATGAACAGCTGGCTGACATCCTCACCAAAACAGTCTCAAATCGAGTGTACTTAAGGTTTTTGGACAAGTTAGGCATGTGCAACATCTATGCACCAACTTAAGGGAGAGTATTGTGTTATTGTACTCCACCCTTTCCTCTTCTTCACCATTTACTCTTCTCACTCCACCGTTTTCTCTTCTTGTCCTCTACCAAATCTTAGATATGTATAAATAGAGGGCTTGAATATTGTATCAAAAATAAGAAACCAAAATAAAGTTTCTTCAATTCCAAATTTCTACACTGGCCTATATATACGACACTTTCTAAATGTAATTGCTTCACAACATTCTTCAACATAACCAATTTTTTGAAAAAATGGTCTTTAATTTTCCTCATAACACCATGGAAAAAGCAGTTATCTCCTACCTATTACACCAAAGATTTAACAACTGATAAGAACAGCAACAAAGAAATCCATTCACAACAAAACCCGATGGATTCCCACATCAAACAATCCCCCATTCATATCTCACACGACCTCTGAGCACCAATAAAATTAAGAACTCGCTCGCATCGGAATTGGTTCCCAGGGAGCCACTGCAGCCACCACCTGGACGTTGCTGTGCTGAGGTGGCGGTCGCAGAAGAAGCAGAAGGATTGGATGAGAGGCGCTCGCATGAGGGGCACATTGTGAGGGTGGTTGGAGGGGTCATGTGCATGTACAACTGCGGGGAAAGCTTCAGAGCTCTCAGTTCTTGAACTTGTTTCTGAAGCCATCGATTCTCATTCCTCAGATTGTCGCAGCATCGCTTCAGTAACTCACATTCCACTTCTGTTTGCTTCAACTTTGTCCTGAAATTATAGAAAATTAACTAAATTAATTGGACATACTTTGCATGATGGATAAAACGTTACAGTTGTATACGAAGTCCTCTTTTAATTTATATTTTAAAAGTAAAAAACTTGAGTGAGATGTACTATATAAGTTGAGTCAATCTAGATGATCATTAATACTGGATGGAACGGAAAAGAGTTTGATCCAACCAATCATCATCATTAGAGCATCCACAGTATAGTGATTGCTAAAAAATAGTAAAATGTATAATATACATATAGCAAAGTCTCGATTTGCTGCAGTGGTGAAATGTTATAATACAGCAATAAAAAATATAATATGATCGGACGCAACTTGAAGGTCTGTCGGAGGCCCAAAAAAAAAATAAACTTATATATTTTACCATGGGACGGATCTTCCCCACATTAACCCACTTTCCACCGGCCTTAATTACCCCCTAAATTGCCCAATAATAATTAATATATCCCCTAATTAATTAGTTAAGTATAGTTAACTAAGCCTAAGTATAATTAATCCTTAGATGGGCTTTGAAGTTGGATGGATGGTGAAGTTCCGACCAACACACAATTGCTCATGAGACGGATGGTGAAATTCCGTCTGAGGTAAAAATTTAATTAAAAATTAATCTTTTATTTGGGACGGAACTTAAGTTCCATCCGATATATAAAAAAAATATTTTTTATTTGGGACAAAACTTGAAGATCGTCCGATATAAAAAAAATTAATTTTTTATTTGGGACGGATCTTCAAATTCCGTCCGCTATAACATGCATATTCTCATATCTATTCTCAAATATAGCGATCTACTGTAGCGAATCTGCCAAAATGAATAAATAGCAAACACTGCAGAGACTCGTTTGCTATTTTATGGATAATATGGAAATTTAGCAAACGACTGTAGATGCTCTTATATTGGTAATTGTGAAGAACCTCAAAGCAGTAATAGAAACAAAGGTTGAAACAGTTAAAACTTGAATGGATGTAGTATATATGTTGAGTTGAGCTAGACACTCTCCAATATATACTAGAACAATTCGTGATTCAACCATGCATGTATCAGTATTTTGAATTTAGTTAATGCAAACAGCCTCAAACCGTACTTAAAAGAATCCTAACCGTAATTTACTACCCACACAAAAAAGGGAAAAGGGATATGAGCAACTTGCTCATTTAGTAAATAAGCAATTGATGATGTGGCATACATGTGATTGGAAAATTATTAAAAGAGTTAGTTGTCCAATGTATCACATGCATGCCACATAATCAATTGCTTATTTACAAAATGAGCAAGTTGCTCATATCAAAAAAAAAAAAGATCTTTTAATAAATCATTGTTGTGAATTATAAAAATACCCCTTAATTAATTATATTTAAATATATATAGTTAATTTTATTTACCTGGCTCTTCGATTTTGGAACCAGACTTCTACCTGCCTCGGCCGCAGGTGCAGCTGCTTCGCCAACGCCATCTTCTGTTTCTGCTAACAAACAAACAAACGAACGAACAAACAAACAAATAAACAAACAAACTCAATATGAAGCAGTAATTAACCTCGTAAAATTAACCTAGCTAGCTAGCTTCCAGTTATTCCCAAAATGGGCCCCGGCCGGCCCCTAGCTATGAGTACTACGTACTCACCGGATTGAGAGTGCTGTGCTCCTTGAAGCTCTGCTCCAAGATGAACGACTGCTCCTTGGAAAGCCTCAGCTTCTTCCTCGGTCCATCGCCATCTTCCAGATCATCAGTACTTATTACATCTCGCTTTGTGCTTGAGACAGTGCTGTTGGGCGATGATGTAGTTCCAGCTTCCCCTTCGCTCTCATCTCTGTAAGTAGCTGGATATAATTTATTCAGTGTTCTTCTCCCATCTGCTTTTGAATTTCATTTCATATTAATTTAGCCTCAGATCTAACCCATATATATATAACTGAAATAATAATAATAATAATAATTAGGGTTTACACCATGTTTGGAAGAGAGAGTCCTGTTTTGAGTAAAGGGAATTAGTATCATGGCTGACTGTGGAATACATGAATATCATGATATTGCCTGGTTAAATATTTTGGTTGTATTTGTTTGTTAAATTTTTGTAATGAAACACGGAGAGCTGCGGCCAACCCTTTATGATAAAAAAATAAATAATAATTAGGGTTTACCTGAAGAAGCGAGATGGTTCCACGGAGATTTGGAATGGATAGGGAATGGAGGGGTTGGAGGCGTGAGGTTGAGGCCCAGACCGAGGTGGAGGCGGAGTTCATTATCTTTGTCAACCATTATCACTCTTGTTGAGTTTTTTTGGGGGGGTTCAGTTCAGAAAGAAATTAAGAAAGAAGGAAAAAGGAGTCGGAACGGAAAGGAGAGGAAGGCTATTAAGTAGCGGGTGGGGGTTGAACTTTTTTCCAAAATGACCCCCGTTTCGTAAATAAATACCAAACGGACCGACCTTTAAGACTAATTATCATACTGATTCACTCCCTCTTTGAAACAATGAGTTATTTGAGCAAGTTTGGTTATAGAAATTTCTTCAATATTTGGAGAAATTTTGCAAAGTCTCTCAAAACACTAAAGTTAAACTCGTTATTTAAAACAACAACTCTAATTGAACTAAACTCGTTGTTTCGAACAACGACCCTAATTAAACTGGACCGCTATTTCTCCAACAGTTGGAGAAATTTTCGCCAAGTCTTCAAACACTAAAGCCAAACTTGTTGTTTCAGACAGCAATCCTTATAGAGCTAGACTTGCTGTGCGAGTTTGAAACAGCGACTCAGCGAGTGAGTCAGTGAGTTTGGTATTTTATTTTCGAAAAATATGTAATTTTGGTTAAAAAAATATTTGGGGTTGAAGAATGGACTTTTAAGGATAATTTAGTCTGACCGCCCCCAAGTTAACAGTAATTTTTTACCAACCCTTTTCAACTTTTATGTATGATTCAGTTAGGTCTGAACCCAATCTTTTGTAAAGAATAAGAACATTGTTACACTTGTGCTGGTTTTTAATGAAAATAAAATGCATGAATTTTGGATAATTTTGGATAACTTTGGATGGCATTCAAAGAAAATATCCAAATTATTATTGGTTATAGCGTTTGGCTCAGTTTAAAATTAGTTTCTCTTCTCCTTTAGAAGGAAAAGCCGTACCAAACGCATATTTTGAAAAGCTCTACAGAAGAAGAAATAGCTTATTTTTAATGAAGAAAATGAGCTTAAAAAAAAGCCCTCAAGAGCAACTTCCGGCCTCTCCTTTTCTTTCCTTTTTTTTCACCTTTTCTCTTTTTTTGGCTATTCCTACATATCAAACCCTAACAACAAAATTTTTTCCCGTCCCCTTCCACTTCTCCTTCCTCGCTGAACACTTGCGACTGGGGAACTCCGCCGTCGAACGCCGTCAAAGAGTCGCCGTCGAAGAGTCGCACATATCATGCACCTCCCTGCTTCCGATCCCTCCTCCGCCGCCGCCGCTGACGTCATCCTCCCCTGGCCCGCCTCTCCCCGTCGTCGCTGCACGTGTCGCCGTCGCCGCCCTCCACGTCACTCCTCAATCAGGTCAGGTCCCACTTTCTTCAATTTCTATGTTATGATTACTACTGTTTTTAATATGATTTCGATTCTCAGGTGTTCTTTAAGCTTGGATTCTAGTTTCAATGTGTGATTGCCAAAAATACAAGTGTTTTTTTTTTTGTACTTAGTAACTTTACTTTTGATTCACATTGCTTCAGATGGGCACTAATTCTGGGCAATTTTTTGCCGCTTTGTGGCACCGAGAACTAGCTTTGAGAATTGTGCTACTGCTCCGAATCAAGAATCGTTGGTGTTTCAAACTATGAACATAGATTTCGCGAAATCGGGGAAGGCTGATTTGGGAAGTAATTCATTTCTAGCTTTACTGTCTGGGAACCATCATTCTTTACTGAGCGAGATTTCACAAGTGGCGAATTTGAGACCAGCATTGGCTAAAGTTCAAGCTCCTAGTGGTGGTGCGAGTGGATTTGTTGAATCTAAATCGGGTTTGGTATCTGCTAGTAACCAAATGGCTGCTTCAAAGCAAGCCTTTGTAGGTGGGAATGGAGGAATGGCGACATTGTCGAATAGTTTTCAAAATGTGAGTCAAAATCATTCGTTGGGCAGTCGGGCTTCGAACGGAATGGTGAGGTGCATGGAACGTTCCATGACAGTCTATGTCCAATAATCTGCTAGGAATGTTGTAGATTTTCATGGATTATGTAATGCTACTAAACAATAATGATGCTACTGCATATATATGGATTTCCATAGCTTTTTCCCCTCCTTGTTCTTTTAACTTGAGTCTGTTCTAATATATGTTGAACACATTTTGTTCATGATTCATATGGATCTATCTGCTAATGCAAAATATTTTTCTGCTTCCTAGTTCGTGGTATATTTGTAACATTTGCATCTAGATAGATTCATTTCATATGGCCAGCAATTCATATGGCCAGTAATTCATTTCATAGATTTTGAATAGAACGATGCATTTCATAAAGTATCGTATAGTAGCCCTTTAATTTTTTTATTTACGTACAGTGCGATTTTTTTTTGTTTTTTTTTAATTTTCTTTTTACGAGTTTTGCAGGTGATATGGCTAAAAATGGGGTTTAATCGGAACCGTCCAAATCGGGCACGAATCCTGAAGCCCAAGGGTAAAACGGTAATTTCACCTACCAATGGGTCTGAGATGGGTACTGGATCTTCTCAAAGATCCAATAACCCACTAACGGATCCACCTCAATCAGATGCGGGTTTCAACCAGCAGAAAGCCCGATCCAGAGGGATAGAATTAGGGTTCCTGATTAAATCCTAATCAACGACCCTGATTCATGCCTCTCCCTCCACTGGGAATTAGGAATTACATTCCTAATCTGTTTACAAGGAGAATATTCCTTATCAGATCACGAGGATTACATTCCTAATCTGATCCCTAAGACGCCTATAAATACCCTCCATCCATCTCCATTGAGAGGTAATCAAACTTTCTCCAGTTTTCACGCTCTTTCTTAATCTTCCCTGATTACTGACTTGAGCGTCGGAGGGTGCATCACCGGGAACAACCCCGGTGTCTCGCACTTATTGCAGGTGTACGGCGGGAGTCAGCGGTCCAACCCCGACGGAACAGGTACGCAGATTAGCTTCTCAGTTTCCCTAAGGATCCACAAATATTATCTGTTTGCCCCCACACCAGATTTAGCGGCAACAGATTGGCGCCGTCTGTGGAAAACTAACGAATAGCAACCTCCCCTCTTCCCGTTGGTCAGATCCGCTCCGGCCATGTCTCCTAGAAAAGTCAGATCCAGAGGGTCCAACCGAGGACCCAACCCCGATCAGCAGCAAGAAATTCCCATCTAGCCTACCCAATAGCAGGGGCAACTTCCTCCTCCAGCGGAAGATCCGCTCCAACAGGACCTTCCTCCCCCTCCTCAGAATCAGCCACCTCCTAAGGGTCCTAACCCTCAGAAACAACCTCTCCACCAGGACCATGTCTCAATCCACAATGCCTCCTCTGATTCTATGGCTTCTCATAATCCCCGAGCTTCTGACTTCCAACAAAAAGTCCCCAACCGGCAGAAAGATGTGGACCTTCGCCACCGTCTGGATGAGAAGCGGGCCCGAGAGGGAGCCTCCCGCCAACAACGTCTGGATGAGCGAAGCCCCCACCGCCGAGACTACAGAAGGTCCCCGATCAGGAGGGAGCGGAAAAAGTCCCCCGAACATCGCAGAAGAAGGCCACACTCCCCTGCAAGTCGGCAACAGCATAGGAACGATGAGGCACCCACACTCGTGCCGAGTTCCAACAGTTCCAAGCAACCATCCTACAAGCTCTCAATCTTCGTCCCAACACCCATGCTCCAAAGATTCCCTCTCCTCCTTCGGTCCGAAGTCCTCGCCAGCGGTATCCAACTCCTCCGCAAGTTCCTAGTAACCCCCGCTACATACCAAGTCCTCGCCGTTCCAGGAGCTACCGTCATCGTAGCCCCCGCTCTCCCTCATATGAAGACCAGTCGAGAGCCTCGCTAGATTACCAACGGAGGGACGATACAGTCTATCACCGTCTCCATAAAATGGAGAGGCACTTGGGTCAGTTGGACCGAGAAGAAGAGCTTAGAGGAAGGACCCTTCGTCCTAGCAGACCTCCTTTTTCCCGAACCATAATGGATGCACCCGTACCAATCGGCTTCAAACCTCCTCAATTTGAGACCTACTCCGGGGAGACTGACCCCGTCGATCACATCGAAAGCTTCAAGACCCTAATGCTCATCCACCAAGCTTCCGATGCTCTGCTCTGCAAAACCTTCCCCGCAACCCTCAAGGGCCCAGCTTGAGAATGGTACTCTCGCCTCGCCCCCTCCTCAATATTCTCCTTCGAGCAATTCGAGACCCTCTTCATCACCCATTTTGTAAGTAGCCGTAGAACTGAGAAGACCAGCATCTCGCTACTATACCTCCACCAGAATAAGGGTGAGAAGTTGAGAGACTATATGAAGAGGTTCACAACTGAAGCCAGGTCCATAGCATCCCTCGACCAGTCGGTCGCTGCAGTAGCATTTCAATCCAATGTACTCACACTACAAGAAATTTGCCATATACCAATGGACACCTATAGTGACGGATCACTAAAACCGTAGGTACAGACATTGTATACCCACAGACGTATAGTAAACTGTGGGTATAGGTGGGTATATTCTATAATTCATTTTCCCCCCAATTTTTTCATTTTCCCCCTCAAATCCCAAATGTCCCCAATTTATAGAGTATTGTCTCAGGCTCACACCCATCTCTCTCTCTCTTCTCTATCTCCCACACCCGAATCCCTCTCTCCCCAAACCCTCTCTCCCCAAGCTTTAGGATCGGGAGCAGTCGAGATCGGGGCAGATCGGGGCAGTCGTCAGATCGGAGCAGTCGAGATCGGGGCACCCGAATCCCTTCATCTCTTCTTCTAGATTCATTTGGTTGTTTCTTGGAAATCCAGATCTGAGGGATTCTAGTAGTAACTGGAGATGCAATCGAGATCGGGGCAGTCGTCGTCGTCGTCGTATCGAGATCCTTTTTTTTCCCGAATCCCTTCATCTCTTCTTCTAAATTGATATAGGTGAGATATTTTCCTATAGATTATATATTGCTCAATAATATATTGAATTGTAGAAAACGGTTCCTTTTTTTTTTCTGGCTAATCAGCTGAAGACTTGTTTGAACAGTGTTTCTTGGGGTTATTCTGAAGCTCAGCAAAAGTCATTTTGAAAGTTACAAATCCAGCCTATTAGTTGTTTTTGTACTGAACTGACCCTCATTAGAAGTTTGCAGGCTAAGCAATTTATATACAACGAAGAGGATGAGCTGGAGTGATTGGTAACAAGGTATGTATAATCAGTATGTTCAAGACAAGTTCGTCATGAGTTTGCAATCCATTTGTAGGGGAACTGATCAATTAGGAACCATAAACCTATTATTGTGTTCATTTCTGATCACTTGTAGCGAATATTGATACAAATGCTGATATTGCTAGGGTATCGAACTTAATATCAATATTGATAGGTGCATACGAGGCTGTCGACAAAATTTTATCTGTTTACATCCCTAATTCCCTATACGCACATCACAAGTTCACAACTGTTTCCTTGCTGAGCATTATGCTCTAAAGAATGATTCCAATTTATGACATTGTGAATTATATATACGTTTAATACTGATTCCTACTCTTTAGCAAAGTTCCTAAACCCAAGGGTAAGCGACCCCCTCCCTCAGATCTATGTAGGTCTGCCACTGGTCGGAGGCAAACAAGTGCACTGTTGATGAAGATTTAATATCCCAATCTTAATCTTTGATGTATATTCATATCTGTGAAATGATTTCGTCTACAGTTTTTGGTTAATAGGAATCAATTCCTGAAATGGTTACAGTATGGCTATTGCTGGTGAAAAATAAAACATTATTAGTTGTATGAATGTAAGAACACAAATTTACATTTAAATGTTCTTGTAGAATTGATTGCTTGCTATGAACTATATAAACGAGGGCTTTGATGACAAACTTTTTGAGGCTCACAGGTAATCATGCACACCTATTATATACTGACAGATATGCTTGTCAATAAATTCGGTTTACTTGTTTTTGTGCGTACTTCTATTTTGAGGCGAAGAGTGAATTTGTAAAGAATTTTCAGTTTAGGATCAGCACCTTCCCTTCTTTGTAAAGAATAACATGGCAATCACACATTTTGTAATTTCAAATTTGTGAACTATTTCTTGGCGGGCTAATAAATACTCATCACAGTCTATTCAATACAGGCAAGCTTACTAGAAGATGTATGTGCTGATTGTGATGCATTAAATTATCCATCTGCTGCTTCTGAGAATTATGTAATTTCGAGTGCCTTAATGTGTACTATATGTTGCTATATTCTGAAAAATGCCTTGAGAAAGATATAACATTGATGATATAATATTTTGTAAATTTTGAGGAATCTGAACTTGCATCATTAAAATCCACTTTATGAACTGTAAGGAAAAAGAATTATGTTTACTGTTGGTGCTGGGTATTGACTGCTTTTTAGGGCTAGCATCAGTTAAAATTACGCTGAGATGTCTTCACCAGTTCATTCTTCGCTGAGTTGCTTAATGGTTGTCTGTGGTATTCTTTAGCAGTTGCATCCTTGTGCTATTGATTTTCCCCTATGTAGCTGTTTTCAATCCCAACAGCGAAGGTGTTAAAGTTTATAGGATGTAAAAATATTCATTTCAAAATTTAAATGCGGCATTGCCTCCTCATTTTATTAATGTTTTGACTTCCCATTATGTACAAAGTTGCCTTTGCAATAAATCAAAATTTCTTGTCCTAGACTTATCTTGTATATTATCTGCATCTAATTTTGTAATGCATTTCTCAGGTACTGTGAGTGTTTTGCATCAGGAATCTATTGTGATGGATGCAACTGCGCAAACTGTTATAACAATGCTGAAAATGAAGCTGCAAGGCATGAGGCTGGTGAAGCAACTTTAGAACGAAACCCCAATGCTTTTAAACCCAAAATTGGTAGCAGTCCACATGCCGTCAGGGATAATAGGGTATGCATCTAATTCATGCCATGATTACTTTTGTTTTCACTAGGATGAGTATAGTCACTGTTTTATAAATATCTACTGTGGTATGCTTGTACCACATATATAGAACATGATTGTACATGGTCAGTGGCAACACTTCTTTAAATTATGAAAGACTTGAGTGCAATGCTTGTTTTATATTTGATCTTTTATGGTGGATTTATGTAAACATTTTTCTGTTCTACTTATCAGATTAGGATGCCTTCTTGCATGTGCATATATGGGGAGTGTATGAGGAGTGTAGGTGTCCATGTCGATCTGTTCTAAGGATCTGTAGTTATTAATTATGCTCCTGCTGTTAGACATTTATGTGTGTACTTCTTTCTTTCATTGATAAACTCTTACTAATATGCATCATGTCATGTCTACTTTGCATCTGAATAGCACATATATACTTCAGTTATGTATGCATAGTGCATTAGAAATTGTTTTCAACTTCCTATTTCTACACTCATAAACAAAACAGTTATATATCTTCCTAAATTGTCTATCTTATATATATTTGATGACTATGGTTAGGAAGGTTATACAAGAAAGGTTCTTCCTAAAGCATAAATGTTTAAACCATAAAGCTCTAAATGGTCTATCTTAAAAAAAATTTGTATCTTTAAACCATAAAGCTTTCTAAACGTAAGTTATAAACGACTGCAGAATGTAACAAAGTTAATTAAATTCACCTTTGTGGATAGGTTTCTTGCAGCGTTCAACATGTATAATGATGAGATGGTAACTTTAACAAAATTGGTTCAAAGAGAATGCTTAACAAGTAACTATAAACTTGTAAAACTGGAAACCCTTGTTCAAAATTTATCGCTACGTCCTTTCAGTCTGCAACTAATTTCTCTTTAATCCGACAAGTTCAGCCAAAAGCATATTTAACTGATTTACAATGTGGTTAATTATTGATAATTTATTTTAGTTCAGGGTATCATTTACTTAAGATTGCTAGATGGGTTATCATGTATTGAGTTGAAAATTTATTACTTTCTTCACATGCATATAAATCACCTGGCGTTCTCCTATTTAAATGCAGCTAATCACAAAGATGGCAGGTTAACTTCTGTGTGTTTGACCTGAAAATCAACTTAGTTCTGCATTGCGAAGGTAGGATGATGTCTACATTTCCCCCAATATCAGTTAAATTCTTTTATGAGTTAATTAAAATAGACTATAGTATTTACAGCTGAATTCTTTTGTTATTTTCAGACTATAGTTAATGGATTATGAACTTCAATCATGCATTGGTATTTGGCAATTGTGGCTTGTCGTATTTGATATTTGATTCATGTTATATACGACATATCAAAACTTTGCTAATTTGATATATTGATAGTCTAGGAAAACTTTGGTGTCCATATTTTTTATATAAAAATGAGCCTATGCAAAACTATAACTTCTCCTAGAAAATAGCCAACAAGTGCAGAAGCAAATACAAATTGTTAAATTCAAAACTGCCAAAGTCCTTAACTAGTCTAGGTAGTGTCAATTTATTGTCATCATTTTGGTTATAAGACTGACGAAATTGAATTAGTAGCTAGGGGTAGAAAAAAGTTTTGTATAGAATGCCATCTCAAAGTAGAATAGTTCCATACAGTCCTATTGGAATAGTTCCATACAGTCCTATTGGTCGCGGCATTTTTGGGGGTAAAGCAATTCTAGAAAGCGTGCCTGCAAATTCTGTCTCGGTAATATTTTTCATTTATCTAATAAATTAAATGAGAAACTTCTTATTTAAATTATCATTGTTTCTTTTTCCCTTTTTTGTCAAACTCAGTTGTTTATTGCATATTTTTCTGCATATCCTTACTACAGTCACGTACCTTACAAACTCTCCCAGAGTTCCTATTACGTAATCTTTATTTTTCTCTTTTGGGTTTATAATTTGTGTCAATGTTTCTAGGGACAACTAAGATTAAGAACTTGAATGACAACATCGGCTCTTTGGAAGTGAAGCTAACAAGAGAGGACTTGAAAGAAATTTCGGATGCAGTGTCTTCTCAAAATGCGGCTGGAACTAGATCCTTTGGTGTCAGAGAATCTTACACCTGGAAGTACGCGAATACACCTGCACCTGGTAGTAATCCATCAGCATAAAATTTATGTTATGAGAAGAGTAAACATGTCCTCTACTGGGATTTATGAGAAGAGTAAATTTATGTTATTTAAATAATTTTTGTAATTTGAATTTGACATGCTTGTAATACTTCATTAATTTTTAATATGATTGAAGCTTAATTTTATTTAATTTTGTTTCATAAACACATGTATTTATTTCATTGTGTATTTGGTTTATAATTGAATTAATATTATAAAAGAAAATATTAAATTATCATAAGCGTAATTAATAAGAAAAAATTGTGTATAGAGCGATGGGTATATATTCAAATAATTAGATGCGAAAACCATCGCTAAAACCTATAGCAATGGAGCTTCAACCGTGGGTATAGGAAAGCAAAATGTGTCTTTAAAACCTATACCAACGGATACGAAACCGTGGGTATAACACCGATACCTATACCAACGGGTGAAAAAACCGTCGCTATAGGCTATAGTGACGGCATTTTGCCGTGGGCATAGCTAATTAAAAACGACGGAAAAAAATGTCCGTTGGTATAGGTTTTACGGGCTATACCTACGGTTTTTCGCCTTTTACCCACGGATTTTTGCTGTCACTATATGTCAAATTCCTTGTAATGTCAACTCCAACCTCCGCTCCTCCCTCGCCAAGAAGCCCCCACAGAACTTCTCTGACCACCTCCTCCGAAGTGAGAAGTATATTCGGGCCGAAGAAGCTGAGCACCGCCCCAACCTGGAGGGGTCTTCCTCCGGGTTTAAGAGGAAGGGAACAGAAGAGGAAGAAGCCAAGAAGCTCCAGAAGGATAACGCCGGCCAGTGCCGGCCTCCCCCCAGATTCGAGAAATTTACTCCTCTCACCACCAATGTCTCTACCATTCTGATGGAAGTTGAGAAGGAAGTGGTCATACCCCCTGCTCCGAGGATGAACACCCCCGTCAAGAAATGAGATAAAGAGAAGTGGTGTCGTTATCACCGGGACCATGGGCACGACACCAATTATTGTCGGGCCCTGAAGAATGAGATAGAAGCCCCTATCCAGAGGGGGCAGCTGACCAGATTCGTGAAAAAGGACCGAGCCGACCTTCCTCCCCCGCCTCGGGGGGCTAATAAGCGTCCGGAGCGCGATGACACGCCCGACTTCGAAGAGGAGCGTGTCCTGCACCTCATTCATAGGGGCCCAATGGGGGGCTCCTCAAACTCCTCTCGAAAGGCATTTATAAGAGAAGTCAATTCGGTTCGCACCACCCCTCCTCCCAAAGGCCTCGGAGTGCCCGTCACGTTCTCAGACGAAGATCTTGAAGGTGTTTGCACCCCTCATTGTAACGCACTCGTCATCAGCCTCCACATGGCGAATTTCAAAGTGGAGAGGATCCTAGTAGACAACAGCAGCTTCGTTAACATCCTCTTCCTCGCCGCTTTTAAAGGCCTAATGCTCTTCCGAGACAGACTCAAGCCCGCCGGCTACACGCTCCATGGGTTCACGGGAGTGCCAGTGACTATTGAAGGGGTGATTACCCTCGACATAACCGCTGGCAAAACTCCTACTACCCGAACGGAGTCGATGGACTTCATGGTCGTAGATGTCCCCGCAGCCTACAATGTCATTCTGGGTCGGCTCGGCCTAGCCGCCCTTGAAGCCGTCCTTTCTGCTTACCACCTCAAAATGAAGTTTCCCACTCGGGCCGGAGTAGGGGAAGTAAGAGGCAATCAGGAAGCGGCCTGAAAGTGCTACATGACCTCAACCTTCGGTCCAGTCCTCTCCCTAGAAACTCTGGAAATCTCCCAAGATGCTGCCCGGCCGATGTCGGAACCGGTGGACGAATTGGAGGAAGTGCTCTTCTCTGAGCAGGATCCAACTCGCAAGTTTTTTGTTAGCAAGACCCTCCCGTCCGCCCTATGCTCGGACATTGTACAGCGCATCCGAATGAACCGAGACCTCTTCGCTTGGTCAGCTGCAGACATGCTCGGAATTTCCGAAGAGTTCTTAGTCCATCACCTCAGTGTTACCCCGGAGTCGAAACCGGTTCAGCAGAAGAGACGCAAGTTTGCCCCCGAGCGCCAGTTAGCTATAAAAGAGGAGGTGGACAAGCTCTTGAAGGCCCGGTTCATACAAGAGGTGAACTATCCTGAGTGGTTGTCAAATGTAGTAATGGTGAAGAAATCCAATGGGACTTGGAGGATTTGTATTGATTTTACCGATCTCAACAAGGCTTGCCCCAAGGATCCCTTCCCTCTTCCGAGCATTGACACTCTGATTGATGCCACCTCGGGACATGAGCTCCTCAGCTTCATGGATGCCTTCTCAGGCTACAATCAGATCCGAATGTTCCCTCCGGATATTTCGAAGACCTCGTTTGTGACCGACCAAGGCCTCTATTGCTACAGAGTCATGCCGTTCAGTTTGAAGAATGCAGGTGACACATACAAACACCTCGTCAACAAGGTTTTCCAAGCTCAGATTGGTCGTAATATGGAAGTGTACGTTGACGACATGCTTGTAAAAAGCATCCGAGGTCCCGATCATGTATCCGACCTCCAGGAGGCGTTTGATGTTTTGAGAAAGCACAATATGAGACTCAATCCGAACAAATGTGCATTCGGTGTCTCGTCAGGGAAATTCCTCGGCTTCATGGTCAGCCAACGAGGAATTGAAACAAATCCTGAGAAGATCAAGGCCATACTAGACATGGCCCCTCCCAAGAATGTTAAGGAAGTACAGAGGTTAACAGGCCGTCTGGCCGCCATAGAGCGATTTCTCTCGAAGTCCGGGGAGAAATGCCTCCCCTTCTTCAAAGCCCTCAGGGGGGCTAAAGGTTTTGAATGGGTTCAACAGCAACAGAAGTTCTTCGACCAGCTTAAGGCTTACCTCGTCAATCCTCCCCTCCTCAGCAAACCAATCCCTGGCGAACCCCTCTACCTCTACCTGGCAGCATCCGAGCAGACCCTCAGCGCCATTTTGGTAAGGGAAGAAGACCAGGCTCAAAAGCCCATCTACTATGTGAGCAAGGTACTTCGGGATGCCGAGCTCCGCTATCCAAGAATAGAAAAGATGGCTTATGCCCTGGTGATGGCCGCGAGGAAGCTCCGCCCGTATTTTCAGTCCCATTCGGTGGTCGTCCTTACCGACCAACCGCTGAAGTAGGTCCTCCACAAGCCAGAGACCTCGGGTTGCCTCATGAAGTGGTCAATCGAGTTGAGCCAGCATGATCTAACCTATCAGCCTCGGACCGCGATCAAGGCTCAGGCCCTGGCAGAATTCATAGTTGAAAGTACCATCCCCGAGTCTAGCCAAGCAACGAAGGGGCCACCGGTCTGGTTAGTCTATGTAGACGGGTCCTCCTGTAACGAGGGAAGTGGAGCCGGGGTCATTCTGGCAGGCCCAGATGACTTCATCCTCCAATACTCCCTCTGTATCAACTTCAAGGCCTCGAACAACGAAGCAGAATACGAGGCACTCATAGCCAGCCTTGGAATGGCTCAAAATGCAAGGGCGCAGCGCCTCCGGATCTTCAGCGACTCTCAGCTAGTCGTAAATCAGGTTCTCGGCGAGTATGAAGCACGTGATGACAGGATGGTCAAATACTTAGCCAAGGTCAGGAGCCTCATGGCACTATTTGAAGAAGCCCTCATCCAAAAAATACCCCGAGAAGAAAATGCTCAGGCCGACGCCCTCTCCAAACTAGCCTCATCCTCTCTTCAAGGTCTCGAGCAGACCGTCTTGATAGAGGTTCTTCTAAGGCCACGTATTGAGGATGAAACTCCCAACTCTTTAGAGTCGCTGCCCGTCCTGCTTGAGGATAACTGGATGAAACCCCTCGTCGAATTCTTAAGGGACGGACTACTTCCCGAGGATCCTAAGGAAGCTCGAAGAGTCAGAACCCGAGCTGAGCGTTACACACTAATCGGAGGCATCTTATATAAACGCTCTTTCACACAGGTAGACGGCAGGCCGTACCTGAGATGCTTCTCCCCCGGGCAAGTCGACTATGCCCTACAAGAACTTCATGAGGGCATCAGGGGGGCACATTTGGGGTCCAGAGCTCTAGCCCGCAAAGTGTTGAATTACGGATACTTCTGGCCCACTCTCCTACGAGATGCCGAACGCCACGTTCGGCAATGCAGCTCCTGCCAGAAATACTCCGACATCCGACGCCTTCCACAAGCTCCACTCACTTCCCCATCAAGTCCAATCCCCTTTGCGATGTGGGGGATGGATTTACTAGGGCCGTTCCCGCCAGCTCCCGGCCAGTTCAAATTCCTGGTCGTGGCGATCGACTATTTTTCAAAATGGATAGAGGCCGAGCCCTTAGCCACGATCACCGAAAACAAGGTTGTTCAGTTCTTTTGGAAGAATGTGATCTGCCGATTCGGCGTCCCTAGGGTCCTGATAACCGACAACGGAACACAGTTCACCGGGGCTGCCTTCCGAGCTCTATGCGAAGACCTTGCCATCCAACACCGGTTCTCCTCTGTTTCTCATCCCAGTCCAATGGCCAAGCCGAAAATGCAAACCGACAGATCCTCTCCGGCATTAAGGAGAGGTTAGATAAGTGTTCTAAAGGCTTATGGGTCGATCAGCTTCCCAACGTGCTGTGGAACTACCGCACCACCAAACGGACCCCTGCAGGAGAGAGCCCATTTAATCTCACCTATGGGTCCGAGGCCATCATCCCCCTAGAAGTCGGAATACCCTCTCCTCGTCTGATAGCTTATGAAGAAGAGCAAAACGCCAGAGATCTCCGAGCAAGTCTAGACCTGATAGATGAGATCCGAGAAAGAGCTGCCATTCGTCAACAAAGCTATCGAAGAAGGATCGAGTTGGCATACAACAAGAGAGTCCGCCCTACGGACCTCAAAGAAGGGGACCTGATCCTCAGAAAATTGTCCATCTCATTCCCAGGACAGAAGAGCAAATTGGCCCCAAATTGGGAGGGACCCTACAAGATCGCCAAAGTAGTCCGTCCCGGCACATACAGACTAGAAGACCTCGAAGGCAGGGAGATCCCTAGGACATGGAATGCCGACCATCTCTTAAAGTACCAAGAGAGAGCACCAACGCCTCTCTAAGCACTTTGAGATGTCGAACCGCTCCTCTCCTATTACTTGTAATAATTTTCTTTTATTTTTCTCCTGTAATAACGGCTCGCAACTTTAGAAGCGGCCGGCTTAGTCATCAATAAAGAGTTTTTTCATATTTTACTTGTAAAGATTGCGTACATCTCTCTGCCTTTACTCTTCACTTAACCGATGGTTCGGATTCCAACACTTGGCTCGAATCTACTTCGCAAGTTCGCTCCTAAGCGAACTAGAAGTAGTTCGCCATTCGGAATTGCTCCCACAACCGTTGAACTAATCTAACGATGGTTTGGAGTCCAACACTTGGCTCGATTCTACTTCGCAAGTTCGCTCCTAAGCGAACTAGAAGTAGTTCGCCATTCGGAATTGCTCCCACAACCGTTGAACTAATCTAACGATGGTTCGGAGTCCAACACTTAGCTCGATTCTACTTCGCAAGTTCGCTCCTAAGCGAACTAGAAGTAGTTCGCCATTCAGAATTGCTCCCACAACCGTTGAACTAATCCAACGATGGTTCGAAGTCCAACACTTTGGCACGATTCTACTTTGCAAGTTCGCTCCTAAGCGAACTAGAAGTAGTTCGCCATCCGGAATTGCTCACACAACCATTGAACTACTCTAACGATGGTTTGGAGTCCAACACTTGGCTCGACCGCACTCCGCGAGCTCACTATTAAGCGAAGATCGACTCATCTCGCAAGTCCGTGAGATTAGGCATCCGAAGCACACCTCGGCTCAACTAGCCGAATGCTCATGACGCCGACCCCCACGCAAGAAAAAGGCCAGCTCGAGGACCTCGGCACGACAAACACAGTCACAAACAAAACAACTACACAGAGCTACAAAGAGAATGCAAGTTTGAGAAAGAAATATTATTATTAATTGGGACTCTTCCGTACAACAAGATTACAAGACCTTAAAGAACAAAAGTTACAATACCGACCCACTACACTTGGACTCAATACAAAGACTTCAAAAACGATCATCAATGCCTCCGAGGCGCGGGGATGTTCCTCTTCAACGACACTCGAGGTTGGTGACGTTTGCCTTCGGAGCCCGACCCCAAGCCAGCGAACTGGGACGTGCCCTCGGCACTGCTCCTAGCTGCCGCACCAAGGATGCCCCGCTCGACGAAATGGCCACCGAGCTTTGCGCATCCCTCAGGCTAGGGTGGCCGAGAGGGGGACGGGTCGCCATCTCATAAAAAGTGATGCCCCGATCACTCTCTGCACGAGTACACGAGGTACTCCTCACATTAATCGGCCCCGAACGAGGCTTGAGGCGAGCCACCTCCGCCTCCAGCTCCGAGATCCGGTCTCGCAACGAGTCATCTTTGACACTGACCTCGAAGCGGGGAGGTATCGCGGAGCTCGGGACTCCGGACCGACTCGCGATGAGATGGCGAAGGTGAGTGACTTCGATACTCTTGTCCACTGTGGCTCTCTTCAGGGCATCGACCTCGGCCGACAGCTCGTCCCGTTCGGTCGTCAGTTTGGCCACCTCGGCCGTCAGCCCCTCTCCCTCTGTCCGAAGTTTCGCCTCTACCGTTTGCAAGTGGCGGATCTCAGAGAGCAGATCGTCCCTTTCCGCCGTTATCTTTGACAAATTGTGCCGAATACACTTGATCCGAAGCCCATAGCTAAAGGCGGTCGACGAACCCTCGTCCTCACCTAAGGGGGTCATCTCGGCAATCCTGCTCTCCAGATGCCGGATCTCGATGTCTCGCCGACCTAGGATGAGCTGAAGATGGTTCCGCTCGCTTTCGGCTCGGCGCAGTCCCAGCTCCACTTCATAAAGCCGCTCTCGGTACCTCGCCAAGCACAGCCTCGTCGCCCCCAAGCCAGCCTCGGCACGGGCGTTGTCATCCGAACGAATGGGCTCGACGTCTTGAGTGACCACCACGAGCTGAAAAGAAGTTGAGACAAGCAACAAAATTTCAAACATTGCCGAAGCCCAACACTTCAAGATTTTTCAAACAAGACTTTCAAACTCTCAACGATTGGTGAAAAAAGACAGAAACACACAAAGCCGAACCCAAAAAGATAAAGTTTTTCATTCATTTCAAAACAGCGGTGGCCAGTCCGCTATTAGGCATTACATTTCAAAAAGAAAAGAGAAAGAAAAAGAAGAAAAAAAGCGGAGTCAGGGCGCGACCTCTTTCCCAGGGGCGGCGAGCATGGGTGGGGGTCGGCGTCTCCAAAGGTGGTACCACCGACAGCGGAGTAACCGTGGTGCTCGGGACCTCGCCGATGACTTCGACTTCGGTCTTGGGCTCGTCCTCCCCTTCCTCTTCTTCCCCCTCCGATTCGGGGTCGAAGCCCTCAACGTGCCCCGGGAATAGTCTCCATCCCAAGCAGTCCACATTGGGGTACGTCTCCGTCACCCGGGCGATGGCTTGGGCATAAGCCTTAGCCATGTTTTGGGCGAGGTAACCCTGCGCCTTCGCCAGGGTCGCGTCCTCTGCCGCCTTCACCGTCGCCGCTTTTGCCTCTTCGGCTTTGGCCAATTGTTTGGCCGCATCCTCCTTTTGGCGAAGTAGATCGCCCTCCAGCCTCGCCACCTCGCCCTCAAGATACTCGACCCTCACCTTCCTCCCTTCGTGCTCGACCCGAAGCTTGTCGAGCTCGTTTCCCATCCGAGCTGCCTCCTTCCGAGCCTGGTCGGACTCCTGCTTCAGCTCCTTCTCCACAGCTGATAACCTCTCGGTGAGGTGTCCGAAGTGGACGACGATCTGCGACAAGGAGAGAAGAACGTAAAGAGTTGGGAAAATTTCAAGAGATTCAACGACGACAAAAATCAAATGCTTACCGAGACGGCCGAACGAGCGATCTCGATGACGTCGTCGCCTTCTTGCCTGGCCTCCATGGCGGCGCGATCCATCGACATCGCCAGGTGCTTGACGGCCTGCATGCTCGCCAAGCTATTGCCGAGGAATCCATCGTGCTTCCGAACTTGCTAGTCCGGAATGTGGATCCTCCTGTGCACCTCGGTCAGGAGCTCCTCGGCCGCCACTGACAGCGGCGGCGTCGTCATACCGAGGGCTACGACGATGGGGAACTCACCGACCCCCGTGGACGTCGAGGCACCTGCACCAGCGACGACCGGGCTATCGAGGGTCTCCACCTCGACCGAAGCTGTGACTCACGGAGTCTTCGGGGTTGGCAACTTGGTGGCCACCCTCTTCCGCTTCTTCGGCACCTTACTGGCGAGGCCTGCCCTCAAAGCTAGCACCGCGTCATAGTCCATCGTCTCTGCATTAAAGACAAAAGCTCGTTAACACAATACAACTCAGGCAAAATAAAATATGAGAAACAAAGTAGAAAGAAGCCGCGTACTGGGATCTACGCGGCAGAGCCCCCCCTTGAACAGGACGTCCTCGGTCAGCTCCTTCCAATCGTACTTTGGCCGATCGAGAAGTGTCCGGACTGCCTCTTCTTTCTCGGGACGAAGCTTGGGCGGTGCCCTCATCCTCTTCGGGACCCCTTCCACCCAACCGGAGGGGATCGGCCAGGCCTCCGGACTCCGCACTATCAAGAACTTGTCATGGCAGTGCTTGATGGAGTCGGGGTATATGACGAGCCTGCCGCCGTGCCTCGGAGCCAAGTAATTCGGTACTCCGACTTATTCCCTTGGTGGAGACGATAGAGTGTCCGAAGCACGTTCAGCTCCGGCTCGATCCCCGCAGCTTGGCAGTGTAGTACGAAGCCATTTATCACTCTCCATGCGTTCGGCATGAGTTGGATGGGGCTGACACCGAACCAACTCAACACAGTAACGGCGAACGTATGGAGAGGTAGCCGAGCCCCGGCGATGAAGGCGTTGACCAGCCAGCAACACATGATCACCGGCAGCGGCGAGTTGGCCCTAACCCCGGGACCCGGCAACATGAGCTCGTACTCATTCGGGATCTGGAAGCAGTTCCGGATCACCCCCAAGTCCTCTTCGCGAAGGATCAACACCGTCTTGTCCGCCTCTGTCGTCTCCCTCGCAGCGTTCTCCTCGAAGGACCTCCCCCTCCCATGAACAATCCGCTCGGCTTGGTCCTCCGGAAGCTCCCGAACTCTGTGAAGCCCAGTCAGCGGCCCCGGCAATCTTCCGAACTCCCCCATACGCTTCGGATCCTCCACAATCGAATCTTTGCCGAACACCTTCTTGCCCTTGGTCGGAGTGCGATCTTCGACAACTTCAAGGGAGGGCTCGGACCAGGAGGTCGATTCGGAGACAGAAGCAAGAGACATAGTTTATGAAGTAAACTAAGGATAAGTTACCTTGAAAAATTAGCTGCCGGAAACTTCACCAGAGAACGAACGTCGACCACCGGAAACACTCGCTTAGCACAATAGATCGCCTGAGCAAAAAAGAAGAGAAGTGAAAAATGAGAGGGGGTGGGGTTTTATAGAGAGGCACGCCAAACGAGGTTAATGGGCTCGTACTACCGGCCCATTCACGCAAAACGACAAAAGCGACTTCAAGCATCGCCTTGTTTATCGCGCCAAGCCGTACACAGCATTAATTACTGTCCCATCTGACAGAAGCTCGGGGGTCACAGCATTAAATGCGCATCTCATCCATCAGAGCTGTCAGAAGTCCAGAAGCCATCACATTAATGACTGCCACGTCTGCTAGCTGCGCAGAGGCCACCAACTCCGCACTGTGCTCTACGCCAAAAATGCCAAGTCTTGGACCTCGGCACCGGATGCCGAGCGCTCTTGACACCGACCCCGTTATGGGGGAAAAGTTGGGGTTCGGCACCAGCTGCCGAGCGCTCTTGACACCGACCCCGTTATGGGGAAAAGTTGGGGTTCGGCACCAGCTGCCAAGCGCTCTTTGACACCGACCCCGTTATGGGGGAAAAGTTGGGGTTCGGCACCAGCTGCCGAGCGCTCTTGACACCGACCCCGTTACGAGGAAAATTTGGGGTTCGGCACCAGCTGCCGAGCGCTCTTAGCACCGACCCTGTTATGGGAAAAAAGTTGGGGTTCGGCACCAGCTGCCGAGCGCTCTTGACACCGACCCCGTTACGGGAAAAAGTTGGGGTTCGGCACCAGCTGCCGAGCGCTCTTGACACCGACCCCGTTACGGAAAAAAGTTGGGGTTCGGCACCAGCTACCGAGCGCTCTTGACACCGACCCCGTTACGGGGAAGAGTTGGGGTTCGGCACCAGCTGCCAAGCGCTCTTGACACCGACCCCGTTATGGGAGAAAAATTGGGGTTCGGCACCAGCTGCCGAGCGCTCTTGACACCGACCCCGTTATGTGAAAAAAATTAGGGTTCGGCACCAGCTGTCGAGCGCTCTTGGCACTGACCCTATTACGTGGAAAGATTGGACCTCGGACTTCACCGAACTCCCTCTCCGCACTCACAACCTAGCCGAGGTCCCTCTCCTCTTCGGAAAGAGGTGCCGAACCACCTACAGACCTCGGCCTCCTGGGCAGCGAGCGCTGGAAGGGGTCGGAAGTGTGAAACAAACATGTAGGCCACACAACGAAGGAAAAAGGCCAAACTGTCCACCAAGAGATCGCGAAAAAATAATTAAAAATTCGGGAAATCAAGGAAGAACTCCGGGAAAACAATTGTAGAGGTGGGGAAGCATTTTCTAGTCCCCAAACAAGCGATTATTGCTAAGAGCAATCTTCTAAGACCCCAGAACGACGAATTGACACCTCGCAAAGTTAAAAGGATATTCCTACAAAAACACTACATGACCGTGAAAGCTCAGGAGCGCCTCAGAGTTCAATCCACTTGAAAAATCACCACACTACCTCCTTCAAGATTCGAAATCTTCCATTTGGGCCCCGACACAACTCCACTAGCCATTAAAATAGTAAAACTACTCCTCAAAGGCTGATCAAGCTCAGTCTTCGGGAGTGGGGGGTTCGTGATATGGCTAAAAATGGGGTTTAATCGGAACCGTCCAAATCGGGCACGAATCCTGGAGCCCAAGGGTAAAACGGTAATTTCACCTACCAATGGGTCTGAGATGGGTACTGGATCTTCTCAAAGATCCAATAACCCACCAACGGATCCACCTCAATCGGATGTGGGTTTAAACCAGCAGAAAGCCCGATCCAGAGGGATATAATTAGGGTTCCTAATTAAATCCTAATCAACGGCCCTGATTCATGCCTATCCCTCCACTGGGAATTAGGGATTACATTCCTAATCTATTTACTAGGAGAATATTCCTTATCGGATCACGGGGATTACATTCCTAATCTGATCCCTAAGACGCTTATAAATACCCCACATCCATCTCCATTGAGAGGTAATCAAACTTTCTCCAGTTTTCACGCTCTTTCTTAATCTTTCCTGATTACTGACTTGAGCGTCGGAGGGTGCGTCGCCGGGAACAACCCCGGTGTCTCGCACTTTTTGCAGGTGTACGGCGGGCGTCAGCGGTCCAACCCCGACGGAACAGGTACGCAGGTTAGCTACTCAGTTTCCCTAAGGATCCACAAATACTATCTGTTTGCCCCCACACCAGATTTAGCGGCAACACTAGGCTATTCTAAATATTTTATTTATTAGTAATATAAAGTTTTTTTTGTAATTTGATAACTTATATTTTATTCTTAAATAAAATCAAAAGCTTAAATTGAGTATAAAAGTAGCTTACAATTGATATCTTATGCCAAACAACTTCTAGATTAAAAGTAACTTTAATGTTTTAAAAAAGCTGACTATCCAAACAGCTTCAGATTTTAATTTTCAAATTCTACTTTCTGACTTCTCCTTTTGAAGTAGCTTTATGACCTTAAAAAAATTGGCCAAACGCAATGATGAATGAGAATTGAGTAATGTGAAGGTTCCCACAATTATTGCAATCATAGCTGCTTACTTTGCTTGTAGTTAGATTCTTAATCTTAATCTTTCTTTCTTTACATTTCTTTTTAGTCAAACCTTAATTTAATTCTGGCATTTTTTCACTATAGTTTTTCTAAGGCTTTATTTGGTATCATTTTTGGAGTGTTCTTGGTCTCAAAATAGCAGTTTATCATGTGTGTTTAATCAAACTAGTATTATACGCGTGCTGTACACGTGGGGAAATTTTGGGAGATGAAAAGGGCAAAAAAAAATCTACTAGCACGTACGTTGCACGGATTGAACTATGAACAAATTACGCTAAGGCCTTCTCCCATTATAGTAGTAGAGATTGTTTTTTTCTAAAACTATCATCTTTAGTATTTTCCTCAATGTACCTAAAATGAGGAGTTTAGCTTTTTAAAAGTGTAATTACTTATTAGAAAATTTTTGAAGTTAAATATAATTTTTTCTAACAGTATTTTTGTTATCAACATTTTTCAATAAAAGTACAACTACGTTTACAACAATATCAAACAGAGTCTAACGCTCTTTCACTCTCTCGTCCATTGTTTCACTCTTGTGTATACATAATTTTGAAAAAATATGTGTGCTATTTTAATACCTTTAAAATCCTAAATATTCAGATTATGGAGTTCACGTATCTTTATTACTTATAAGCATCTTTTATCTCTAATCTCTAATATTATAATGGAAGAGTTGGGGTTGTCATTTGTCAATATACAAACCCGTGCATTGCACATGCAACTCAACTCTCTCATTAATTACAACAAAACAAACAAACAAACAAACAAAATTGTACCTATTTAAACGTGCAACGCACGTACAGAATAATATTTCAATATTTTTTTAACACCAAATAAACATGTATGTTGCACGTACAACTCCAATTCTGTTTATGAACACGTGCATTGCTACTACAAATCACAGCTTCTCTTCAAAATATTTTTCTCAATTACGTGCAACGCACGTCAACCTCAAAACTATTTCTTAACACATATATCGTATGTAAAAATCATCAAACTCTTATCAAAACGTGCATTGCACTTGAAAAATACTAGTTTATAATGTGAAAGTAGTATACCAAGAGATACGAAATTAACTCTCATATTTTTCTATTGAAAAATTGGTACCCAAATTTGGATTAATGTGAAATGACCAGCAACTTTTCATTTATTAGTTGATGACTGGCTAGTGCGAATTAATTCAACCAGATAATCATCCAAATCAGGGATTAACATTAATGTACCCCACTTCTTACACCTTTAAATATTCCAGCATCATGCACGTGGAGAAAGAAGGAAAAAAGGAAAAAGGCAAAAAAAAAAAAAACCCTACCAACACGTGCGCTGCACGTGTTGACTAACATACAAAAAACAAAAAAAAATTGTTTATTTATTTGGAACCCCATCTCTCCCATTATAATAGTTATAGATATACAACAGACATGAGTGAACAAAACAATTAAAGCAAAAAAATTTGAAAAGAGAAGAGACATTTGCCTTATATCTATCTATATATTATACTAATAGAAGATATATAATATACTAATAGAAGAGATAATGAACTTCCACTATTTTCTCTATTTCGAGAAATAGAGAAAGACGATAAAATGTAGGAATTTATATTTAACTAACACGTGCATTACGTGCAATTTTATTTAAAAATCAAAACAAAATAAAAACTCAAATTTCTCAAACACAGTCTCTTCCACTCTCACTTTTCCAATCTCACAAAATCTCTCTCTCCTCCGTAAGTAGCTTTAGTAATATTCAATTGTATAACATTATATTTTAACGGTGATTCTCTAAACCATCTATTTATGTGAGGATGATAATGAACGTTTCAGTAATTACGGTAGGAATTACGGTAGAATGATATTTATAAGTTTCTCTCAATTCTCTTACATTTTTTTTGAAAGTTCTATATAATTTTATAAGTCTCTCTAAACTATTTTAGGTTGTGCAATTTGAAGAGAATATACAACACCAGCTAAATTGTTCAATTATTAGCACATTCTTTGGATGCATATACAGATATACTCCTAACTTGATGACCCACTCATCATATATGCATGCTCCATGTTTTAATTTGTGTAATCAATGGAGTTCCACTGTGTCCTCATAATCAGATAGATTTCATCAATGAAGGGCCCCCATCATCATGTATCACCCTCATCATTTTTAATCATGCACAAACCAATACCATCATCAATTAGCTGGTCCAAGAAAGAAAAAAAAAAACTGTAAATCAATTAATTTTTAATTTTTATGTTGGAATGGATGATTGATATAATTATGAATGTTAAATAATTAATGAGTAATGCTAGAGCCACTACCAATTTCACTACATTTCTCTTCACTACCTTAGGTGGCACACTCCAATAGGTAAAGAAAGATAGAATAGGTGGGAGAACTCTCCAATAGGAGTATGCCACCTAAGGTAGTGAAGAGAATGGTAGTGAAATTGGTAGTGGCTGAAGCATTACTCATAATTAATTTTCAGCGTATACTTTTAGTGTAAAAATGTGCATGTTCTTAAGATTCGTAAGTTGATAACCTAGCATAGAACGTTTTTTATGTTTTTCAGCTCTCCATTTATAATTGTGAACAACTAATGTAGTTATAATAATTATATGATTTGATCAATATTTTAGAGTTTTGTCTCAGTAGATGAGATCTAGCCCGAATGGATCAACTAGAGCAAAACCAGTGTCTGCCCCACACGGGAAAGACGTGACGGAAGGATGTGGGCCGTGGTGGGCCCATCCAGCCCAGGCGTGGCGGTCGTGCGTTGCCAGCCACTCCATGCAATGATTGGCCACCTCTCCTCGTACGTCCACTTCAGCTAGCAGCTGCACCCAAGTTTCTTCACTCCCACTTGCATCAACTTGTTGCCGGCTTATTCAAATGCGCGCTACTTAATTTTTAAACAAACTTAACAAGGATAGCACATGCATGATAAGATTAGTGAGTGGGGTTTGGAAGTAAGAAGGAGAAGTATATATATATATAGGGTAATGCTACATCCACTACCAAGTTCACTACATTTCTCTTCACTACCTTAGGTGGCACACTCCAATAGGTAGGAGAAGATAGAGTAGGTGGGAGAACTCTCCAATAGGAGTATGCCACCTAAGGTAGTGAAGAGAATGGTAGTGAAATTGGTAGTGGCTAAAGCATTACTCATATATATATGTTATAAATTGTAGTATTGTACTAGCTAGTACATCAGTACATCATACTGCTCATCTGCAAATTTTGATACTTTCAACTTATACTACTCATACGGCTCTCTCTTGGAGTGTGGTGGTTGGTGGGATGAGCGAGATAGTTGTGTGGTGAGAAATCGCCTGAGAAAACGCTATCGTGTAATAGGTTAAGGTATCCTCTTCACGACTATCTCTTTGGAAGCGTCTGTGGGGGCTACTGGCACGTCTGTAGGAGATGTGGTGGAGATGGTGGGAGGGTGCGATAGCTGTGTGTGTGCCATGGGGTCAGTTTTCGTTCTGCGGGACTTGGGCCCAAAGATGGGATCCCCCGCGAGGTGAAGGCAGGGATCGGCGGGTGATAAAATTCTGTCAGACTTGTCTCAGGTGGGTGTGTATGTGCCGTGGAGGCACTGTACGAAGCTAAATTGACGTACTCATAATTTTGCTGGACCGAACTTGTTTGTCGGCCCACCCTTCAGGGTTGTTGGAGGGATTTGTTGTTTGTACTCGTCATGTTGCGTTATATATGTTTTATTTTTTATATGTAGTTTGTACTTGGGCCCAGTATTCTGGGTTTGTTTCGTTAAACTTTTATTAATGAAACAGGGTGACCAGATTTTATCTTTTTTCTTAAATAAAAAAAAATAAACAAAAAACAAAACTTATAATGTACGGTTTATTTTGGTTGTAAAAAGAAAAACTCATTTACTAATTAATCTGACACCTTTAACAGATTCGTGAGCTCTTTTAATTTTGCTGTCAAAAAACTCACTCACAAATTTTGACAACTTCAACAGATTAGCTAGACTAGCTAGCCTAGCTAGGAGATGAATCTGCATGGTAGTCAGGAAGCTCATTTATTAATTTTGACACATTCAACAACTTAGCGGGCGGTTTAATTTGGTTATTAATTACAAAGCTTATTTATAAATTCTGACACATTCAACAGATTACCTAGCGATTTAATTGGGTTGTAATAAAACTCATTATTAAATCTGAGACCTTTAACAGATTAGCAGGCGGTTTAATTTGGTTGTTTGAAACTCTTTACATTCTTATTACACCACAGATTAGCGAGCCTGTTTAATTTGGTGGTTCCAGAAAGGATTAATGAAAAACTATGACATGACCCTTCATTAATTTTAGGTAGCCATGCATGATATATCTTAGGTGACATACTTCTATTGAAAAGTTCTTCAACTTATTTTATTTTTCGCTATCTAATGGAGTGTGCAGTGTGTGGTGTGCGAATTAATTTTCTACGAGATTTTAGGTTTTCGAGCAAGGCCATTGAAAATCAAGTTATCTCTACTATTTTAATGAGAGAGTTGGGATTTGTAACAAACAAATCCTAATTTTGTAACTATATAAACATGTATAATACATGTCCAACCTATGTTCAACAAATATAAACTTTTTTTTTTCCTTATTCAATATATATTCATATTGAATCTTTGATGACTTTACCTTCTTTTTTTTAGACGTGCGATGCACGTACATTATACCAGTATTAATTGATTTGGTAGTCATGCATGATATAATAACTTTAAAAAATAAACTTGTATGGCTCTGTTTAGCAATGGTTTTAGACGTACAGCCCAAAAAACAGTTTTAGAAGCCAACAACAATTTAGGTTAAGAGTTATGTGGTTGGCAAAATTTTCTAAAATTAATCATCCTTAGCACAAAGTGCTTTTCCTAAACTTATTATTTTTTTTGTGGCTTGCAATTTTGCAATACGCAAAAGCACTTTGCAAAACACGGCCTAACTCTAATCGACTAATTTGAAAATTCACCTTTAATTTTAAACCATAGGTAAAGTACATGGCCGATCCTGAGCTCACATATATATGCTCAAACGAACTCCCACAAAAATTAAATCTGGGGCCCTAATAAAATGTACAAATTATAATTTGACTTTACACGTAAAATTTGTATATATGGGTATATGGGTATAAGAAAAAAAAATGTGAAACCCCTAAACTTGTGCAAAAATCGAGGATCCGAGGCGGCCACCTCTCCAGCCACTATCTCAGGGTGGGTCCTGGTCAAGTACCACAAAGAGAAAATCTTATTTTGAGAATACCTTAGAGCATCTACAGTCGTTTGCTATTCATACATAATATGCATATTTCAGTTTAAAAAAATGCTGCAGCCGTTTGCTATTTATTCATATTTTAACGGTTTTGTGACAGTAGATTGCTATATATGAGAGTGGATATAGGAATTATGCATATTATACAAGATCCGTCCAACGGAAGAAAAAAAAATTTAATTAGTCAGACGGGCCTTGAATATCGATTTCATGTGCGTTTCGCTCTCCAACGAATCTCCAAAGTCCGTCTGATATTTTTTTATTTTAAATTGCTATAATATAGCATTGGACAACTGTATCAAACAGTATATATACTATGGGTAAAAGGGATATGAGCAACTTGCTCATTTAGTAAATGAGCAATTGATTATGTGACATGCATGTGATACATTGGACAACTAACCCTTTTAAAATTTTTTCAATCACATGTATGTCACATCATCAATTGTTTATTTACCAAATGAGCGAGTTGCTCATACCCCTTTTTTTCATATACTATATGTAAATATGCATTTTGCCATTTATTGACAATCACAACTGTGGATGCTCTTATAAGCTGTAATTCCTTTCACAACCAAATGATTGATGCTTAGTGCAGCCTGAGTGGGGCCTTCTAGTAGCTAAACCAAGTCGATTGAAAATGGAGTACTAATATGACAATAACACAACCTTTTGAATTTTAATAATTATTGGTAAAGGCTGACGTATTTGCTGCACTAAAGCTGGCACCTCTAACTTCAAACGCCGGCTATTAATGTGGGGCAATATACCATTGAAAGCTTCAAAGGAATGAGATACTTTGAATCATCCTGTACCAGTACACTATTATATTACATTGGTATAACTGCTACATTCAGACATGATTTTGCCATCAATATGTGGCAGAAGTTACTTAAATTGAAACATTCATAATATAAGAAAATCCAGGAGTTAAAATACTCTAATCAAATAACTCGATGTAAGAGAAATAATGCTGGTAAGAATATACCACCCATTTACACAAAAAAAGGCATGTAAGAATCTTAAAAACATAAATATGAGTTTATCCTGTGGCCATAAGCAGCAACATTCTCCAACTTCATCAAATGTGCATTCTTTTTTTTTTTTTTGAGGGAAAAGGTAGAATAAGGCTACCCTGTTTCATTAATAAGAAATTAACAAAACAACCCTAGCATGCTGGAGCAAGTTACAACCTACATACAGAGAAAAAAATATGAAGCGATATGACCAGTACATATAATCAGCTCTCACTCTAACCTGCAACATTCTCCAACTTCATCAAATGTGCATTCTTTGCATCACCTGAAACCATTTAAAAGCAGAAATTGAATATAAGCTAGTACTAGATGGAAAATCTATGAACCATATACGCTATATCAAAGTTATCAATGTTATGCTTGGGTTTCTAACAGTGCCATGGACTATGTAGCCTTTGAAGAGTAGACGCTTAATGAGCCATATAGCTATGATTCCACCTGCACTTGTTACACAAACTCTCTTCTTCTCTTCTCCTTCCTGATCCATTTTACTTCTCTCTGTTTTGCTTACATCCTTCAGAGTTGATTAAGTAATGACTAGTCTGGCTTTAGAGAAAGCAAAAATAGCTTCAAGGATTGTGTGATAGGTTGAAGGTTTGGTTGATTTGGTAATTATATTAAAGTAAAAAAACTGCACTATTTAAATATAACAGAACATTCGATCTTTTGTGATGAACAGAAACTGACTTATCTATTCGTCCAACACAGAAAATATATGGAAACCGATATATGAGGAATTAATAAATGAGTACGGATTGTGGGGACTAATGAATAAGGAAGAAAATTCCCAGATCAAAGTTATAATTTATAGTGAAAAATATCATGTAAAATTGTAATACCTTGATGTGGATTTCCTGGAATCTTCTCAGATGAGGTTCAATATAACAAAGATATAATTGGTCCACTCTACAATGAACAATGATAAATAAGAAACCATTAATATACAGCCAGAATCAACCTAGTGTTATACCACTGGTCTTAGGAAAATGAGAAACATGCAATGGAAAGTACATGTTATGCATATTTAAATAAGAAAATTTGCTTACATCATCACATGGTGGCATCGACGTCAACCGGAAGTAAACCTACCATAGAGTTCCTCATTTTAATGAACATAGATATATATAATAGTTCAAAAAAGAAAAGAACAGAAAAGAAAAGAAGTACTGGATTTGAAAGATAATCAGAAGCATAGGCCCAAGCCCATTTTCCAAAATACCATTGTCTTTAACAAAATCGTTTTGTTTCAATATCTCCAAACTATCCTCAACTGTAATAGGAATATCTGCCTAAAAGAATAAGAAACAAAGTTGCACAATGAATACTTTTTCTCTGTAAAAGGGGAGAAAGTGCAATAACTAAATATATTAAGGGCTTATTTCTTCTTCTTCTTCCAAAAAATAAAGCTTTTACCTCCAACATCCCAAATACTAAATACAATTTCCCTTTTGCTCCTCCATATTTCCCACATACTTGTTCTATCAAGCAAAACAATAATCAAAATTATTAGTATCGAATCAATATTAGCTCAAGTAATTAACAAACTAAATTAATAAAACTCCATATATACCATGAAGCTAGTTTTTCTAATGTGGCAGTAACCTAGCAAAGCTAATCTTGAGAGCCACCAAAATAGGATCCACCTAACAAAGAAGGAAGAGCAGACCTACTTCAGAATATGAATGCATTGTCTAACTTCTAAAACTCAAAAGTTCAATCGTCGAACATAGACTGATTCATTGTCATAGCTTGATCTTTCTAGATACCTATGCTTTACATACCATTAAGTGGTTCTCCGAGGGTCAAGTGAGCCTCATATTTAGCTAAAGTGCTTAAACCTCATATTTCTAGAAACATCAGTATATAGTTTAAGATATCCATGACTCGCTTCTGTTGATTGTTATGATTGATTAGTCCTTTCTCAATTGCAGGGATGTATACAAGGATGAACTCATCGAGCTTGCTGCTAGTTCTTGTGTTGTCTTTGATCACTTCTTGTTCTCCTTTCTTCTTGGTGTTTGAAGTGGATTCCATTGTTGTTACCTACAGGAAATAGAGTTAGATGTTTTTCTTTTTTGATTAAATCGTGCGTAAAAAAGCCCCCTTTGTGTCATTAATAAAAAAATAAATTAAACAAGTAAGCAAGGTACGATGAAACAACAAAGATAAAACTGTTAGGGAGGGTTATATACTGAAAGCATCACTTTTGTATTAACTTTATTTCCTTATTTTTTTTTTGAATGAGAATCATATGGGCATATGTTTGCATATTGTGTTTATTATAATATTAATGCAAGTGTCTGATATTCTATAAGGTTGATAATATGGTGTGAGGTGACACACAGAAGATCATATTATCAGTTTCCTATGGAATATATAAATAGTTCACAACCTAGACGGACTTGGACAATCCATTGGAAAGGTTGTAGTGTATTCTGATATTAGTCTATCTTGACTATAGGTTTACACTAGTACACTTTGTGTGTATTGAACAGGACCACTTGAGGTTGTTCTCTTTGTACTGACTATAAAAGAGAACAAATACCTCTGTTATTATGGATGCTTATGCTCTTAATCCAGATATAATAACAGACATGTATATGCAGTGTGCATTACTTTGACTCATAAAAGAGTGAGATTCATTATGGATCAACAACCTCTATGAATTGGGTAATAGCATTGTATGTATGATGGGCTGTTGATTGTAAAAGGAATCCATGTCCCGATACGTCGGGTTGATGATGTCCCCTTAAGGAGCTCATAAGGATTGTCATGTAAACCCTGCAGGTGGATTATATCCGACATGACAAATAAAGTTGAGTGGTACTACTTAAGGATAAAAGATGTTGATCAATGTAGTTGTCAGTAACTTAATTTGATCAACGGACATTCGATATCTTAACATGGGGAGTTGAACGAGCATATAATAAAAGGAGCCCATAAATATAATTTGGGATTAGGAAGGTAGTGCAACAATAGCTCCTTAGTGGACCGAGCTATTGTTAATGGGCCTGGGTTGTGTGTTCGGGCTGAACACGGGATACCCAGATCCGTTAGGAGACCTAACCCTAATTTCTCCTCATGGTCCCTGCCGTAGCCTTATATATATCCTCTATTTTCTCTGGCCGTAATGAACAATCTGAAATATAAGATTTTTTTCTCAAATCTCGTGATTCACGTAAGGAGAGAAAGAGAGGTCAGCCAAGGGAGAAAGGTTGGGAGATCGTCGCCCACACGACGTCCAACCCGAGGAAGGAATACGTGCAGAAGATCTTGGGGTCGCTGTCGTCTTCTTCTCACCGCAGGTATACTTTGTGAACCCTAGTTTCCGCTGTATAGGGTTAGATCACAATTAAGCAATCTGTTTATCTTTAACGATCGATACGCACACCAATCCGTAGTCCTGGGATTCATCTCAGTTCCATCAAAAACAAACAAGGCTTAAATCTTAGTACCAAAATCTGAACTCAAAACCAAATTTCCCCTGGCCTGCAATTTGCTTTCATACTCTAAAATACTAATGTTTTACAAGAGTTAAAATCTCAAAAATCCTAAAACTATAAGGATCTTATCTAGAACAAGAATCTTAGGCTGAGTTCTTTAGTAAAAAGTATTATGGGCAAAAAATTTAAAGAGCAGAAACTGTTTTTCAATAATAAAAACTGTTTGGGAACAACTATTGCAAAATTGTTGTCCAAATGACAAAAGTAAATTTTGATAAATTCATTGTTGTTTGCATGATTAGTTTAAATTTGTAATTGTATTTGGGTCAGTCTCAAGATAAAATCCTCTAAAACACCTATCTAAAGAATCAATGACATTTAGATATTAACATCTTCTAGGATATCTACTATAAAATTCATGTAAATTATGGGGGTCTGATATGGAAGGATGTTCAAATAACAATTAGTATCATAAGTTGTCCTCTTTTTTGTAGCGATATTTGTCTCTTACATAAAGCAAGCACTAAACTCCTAATCAACATAATCTTACTAAAACCCCTTTCATATTTTGAATATAAAGGAATTTTGATTTAACAAACTAACTACACAATTCAAATGTCGTATCTACCATCACTCACCAAAAAAATGTAACTTAGGTGTCGACATTCATTTTCTCTACAAAGATCAAACATTCAAAAATCATTAATTCGTTAAAAGAACACACACATAAATACCACTGAGTTGTAGTTCGAGTTGTAGTTCAGATGGTAAAAGGTTGGGATGGGTAAAGGAAAGTTTGAGGTTCGAAAGCATGCTAAATATAGCCCTTTATTCAGAAAAACACACACACATACACATAAAAACAATGGAAAAACCCATCAATTCATGAAATCATTAATCATGAAGGTAGAATTAGTTAGTACCTTTTTGTGTTAGCAGTCAAGAGAGAAGCCCAAGAGCTGAGAAGCTTTAATGAAGAAATGTTCCTTCGGGCAAGAGACAACAATGAAGAAAGCTTCAATGAAGAAAGGAGAGGAGAGGCGAGGAGAGGAGACGGGGGCTTCGGGCAGGAGATGACGATAGCGACAGCAAGTTGGAGTTAGAGTTTTGGCGATGGGAGCGACGATGGCGATGGGGGCTGGAGACGACGATGGCGTTGAGGAGAACGGATACGGGGGTGTTGGTGACGGGGGAGGTCGGGGACGACGGGAGTTGATTTTCGATTTTGAGTTTTGAGGGAAAGAGATGATTTTTTTTTTTTTCAATTTTGGGATTTAGATCGGGGAGGAGAGGATTTTAGATGACTTTGGTTTTTGAGTTAAAATTTATTTTTTACACCTAGCACTTCAGTTTATTTACGGATATTATAGTGTTTATAAAATGCTGTAAAAAATACAGCATTTTAAAAACGCTATCGTAGCTAAGAATAAATTTCAAAATTTATCAAAGACAGCATTTTCTTCAGAAATGTTATTATAGATCACTTTCAACAGCATTAACACTTAAATGTTGTAGTAAATCCGCTGTAGAAAGCTCTATATATTGTAGTGCCCAAAATGCAGCTTCTCAACAAGTACAATCTTATTGAGGTAAGAATACCTAATCGCACTGTTCCTTGATATATTTGTGCTTATTAGAAAACCTTGTAAGCTTGAAGTGATTTCTCGTTTAATTGCAAAGTTCAAAATATGCTATTTGATTCGAGCATAAGTCAGTGAAAATAGTCGATAATCTAGATCCAAATCACATCTAAAGATTCTTAGGTCTTCCATCATGTAATTTGGTATTAAGAATTCTATCTAATGGCTGGGTGATTAGCTTTCAATGTGTTGATCAAGGGATCCTGTTTGGTTGCTCTTTTTTTTTGTTTTTTATTAGCACTGAGATGTAGCAAGTTCAAAACTTCCACCGTTCACAATACTGGGATAATTTAACCATAATCAGATTAGAGGAGACATGGAAGTACCCCCACCTTATATAACAAAAAACACTTAGGGAAATAATGATTCTGTTTTACTTCATTGGGGCAACCAAAATTATGTACTGAGATGTTATTGAACTAAAGAATGCTTTAGTTCTTAAAACAAAATTTCACAGTATGCAGATATCGTAAAATGGGGAGTTTATGGGGAGACTATTTGGTGTCATGTCAGTAATTGTAAGTGTTTCATGGTACCATGTCAGTACATGGACTGCTGACATGGTTGTATATTCATTTTTTATATAAATGGACCAACTATACATGGACTATTTGGTGCCATGGACTGTTTATCAGTAATTTAGGAATAGTAGTATATTAGAAATAGTAGTATTTGTTAATTTAGAAACTATACATGGACTATTTGGTGCCATGTCAGTAATTGTAAGTGTCTCACCGTTCACTTTGATTGTTATGCCATAGTATGAGTACTGATTAAATTATCATATGATTTGACGTCTAGTATCCATGGTTTATGTAACGTCCCGCCCCAATACTCAGACAATTTTAATATTTTTTAGAAGACAAATTAGATACTATATAGTACAACTGCCCACCACAGGCTGCCTCTCAAAAGGTGGTTAACCAATTAGGTGACTCTTGATCATTGGCTAATTATATTTATACTCAAACTATTTTTGTATATCTCCCATGTAGGACTATATTTCTCAAATCCTTCTCAAATTCCTCAAATCCCGTGTATGCAAATCAGTCGACTGAACAATCGACCAGTCGACTGTTCGCTCCAAATCTGGGGTATTACAGTTTAAGCGGTCGTTGCAAACTGAATTGATTTTGTTTATCAAGTGGTTTGATCTCTACAAATTTTGCTGCCATGATTTAGTAGAGATTTTTGGTACATGACCAATCAAATGGCTTTCTCTGCAGGAACAACAAATTAGTTCAGTGCATAGTCAAAGAACCGCATGGAATAGATTGCAGCTACAACTTTATCCAGTGATATTAAAATTGCTGCTCTTTGTATACTGGTGTATTCAAAAAGTGCTTTAGAAGTTGCTTTGTATAGCTTTCGAAACTCTTATTCTGAGCTGACGAATCTGTTAACGCATTGGTTCTTATACTGCTAAATCTTTATGTGCTTTGCATGTGCTAATTTTATCTTGTTACAATTTTTTTATATAAAAATATTGGTGTTTTGGAAACTGGGGATTTGATGTACAACTGTATCGACCTTGAGCTTTATAGCATTGATCATGGATGCTGGAGAACAACATTGACTGAACTATCAGCAAATTGATATCTTCTGGAGAATTTTCAAAACTTTTCTACGCATCTGTAGTTTTTTTTTTTGCATACAGGTCAAAAATAAATGGCATTTTTAAAGCGCTGTGAAAAAAAAAACACCACTCTTACAAACGATAGCGTTTCGGAAACGTTATTAATGGCATGGCATTTGGAAAACACTACAAATACAATAGCATTTCGACAAACGCTCTGGTTTTTATAGCATTTTGAAAATGCTATAAAAACTATAGCGTTTGTCGAAATGCTATGGTTTTTATAGTGTTTTGATGGTTTTTATAGCATTTTCAAAACGCTATAAAAACCATAGCGTTTGTCGAAATGCTATCATTTTTATAGCGTTTTGAAAACGCTATAAATACCATAGCGTTTGTCGAAATGTTATGGTTTTTATAGCGTTTTCGAAACGCTGTGCTTTTTATAGCATTTCGCGGAAACGCTATAAACTTACCATAGCGGGGGCTTTGATAGCGTTTGCAAAACACTGTCATATGTCTTTAATAGCATTTACAAAATGCTATCAAATGGCATATATGTTGTAGTGGTCGAAGCGTCGAACCGAGTAGAAGGAGAACAGCAGCAGCAGGAGGTGCAGGCTAGTTGCGGTCGACCGGTCTGGATGACAGTCAACTGCACCCCCCGACTGCACTCCCGACCACTATTTTTACTAGGATGTCAGAAAGCGGGTTGGTCGACCGGTCTTGGTGGACGGTCGACCGCCCGCGGTGCTGTGTTCAGTTTTGGGCCTCGATTTGTTAGGTCGGTTCAGCCCAATTTTCAACTCCAAGTTGGATCGTACGGTTCCTATTCTGTTACTTCTTTTTCAGGTTTTATCGGATGACTGAGGATCAAGATTAGACCTAGGTTTTCTCTCTATTCTTCTATGTATATTGTAAACTCCTCCAATATGAGAGGTAGTACTTCATAGATTAGATAGAGTTGGGTAAGAGCATCTGTAGTCGTTTGTCATTTACCCAAATTTTGGAAAAAATGAAAAAAGAAACGCTGTAGTCGTTGGCCATTTACCCAAAAAGTGAGTCTGACGTGAACAGTGCCTGGCCAAATATAGCAGACGAAATGGCTTTTGCCAAAATATGGCTCACGATGGATGATCTTTCGTCCATTTATTGGGATGAAAGATTATCTTTCGTCTGAAACGTCGGATGAGAAACAATACATCGTCCCTCCAAATTTACAAACAACGAAGTTGTCGGACGAAAGATTAAATTTCGTCCCATGAATTAAATTAAAAAATAAGAAGTGAAGGACGGTAGATAATCTACCGTCCAACACAATTTCGCTAAAGACAAAATCCATGGACGCCACTTCATCCCTCGTCCCAAGTAAAGTGGGTTTTTTGATATTTTTTTTTATATTATAAATGTCACATCTCACAGATGAGTACTCTACTTTTTAAATTTTTTTTTTTAAAAACTTCGGACGGTAAGTAATCATCCGTCCGTCCTATTCGGATTTCGTAAAAGTCAAATTTTGGCTAACAACGACTACAGAGCGCCGCCATTTTTTCTATTTTTGTTTGTCAAATACTCAAAATTTGGGTGTCGACGACTACAAATGCTCTAACATGTCCCTACTGCCTACTGTTATACTCGCTCCGTTTCATTTTAAGTGATATTGAGAAATTTTGCACACAGATTAAGGAAGGGTGAGATAAACATTTGTTTCCTTCCACACCCTTATTAATAAGTTTTCATGATTTAATTACTAATTCTTTTTCCAATACAGATTCTGATTTCAAGAAAATAGAATTACTAATTCTTCGTCCAATACAGTTGGCATTAAATTTTTGGAGAAAATAAAATCTAGAAAGTTAAAACTATAATTTTCTAAGAATATTTGATAGGATTAAAATGAGTAATTAAGACAAAATTTCAATATAAATAAGAATTTTCTTAAAAAATAGGTAAAAAATTTGAATAATATCATTTAAAGTGACACAAGAAAAAAATACTAAATATCACTTTGAGACAGAGAGAGTCCTGTACTACAATTCCCATGAGATGTTTCGTGGATTAAAACAAGGATAATGTCAAGATAGTGATGATTATGCATGCATGCCCCCACGACCGCATGCTCCTGGGTCCCACATGTTTCCCTCCCTCCCTCTAATTATTTTAATTCAATTATAATCACTACACGACAAACCATATATCATCATATCTTATCATATCGAATCGCATCGCATCGATCATAAGTCCCAATCAATAATTACTCATTCTTAGAAACTGTACGAGGCTTCGAAAAATTTTGCCCTACCCCAACTTTTTAAAAATATTTAAGGTTGCATTTGATTTGTTGTTTTAAAAACAGTTTTTTAAAAATACCATAACCAAATAAGTTGGAGTTTTCAAAAACAATTTTCTAAAAATGTAAGATTCCGCACGTGTAGAGAGAGAATAACTGAAGTTGAAGTTTTGTGAAAACTCTTTTCACAAAACACCTTAACCAAACACGTTTTTGGGTTATGAAAAAAAAAAAAAAAAAGCTTAACCAAACAGACCCGTAGTTCCCAAAACAATTAGCAATTTGCCTTTATTTAGAACACGTCAGCATAAACCGTTATTGTAAATAACGGCATAGCTTATTTACGTACCGTTATTTTCAATAACGACATCTATTTTATATTTTTTTTTTCATGCCGTTATTTAGAATAACGGCATCAGTATATTTCTCTTACAGGTGTGAATCTTCTAACTTTAAAAAGTTCTGAGTGTGAAAAAAAGTATAAATAATGCCGTTATCCTGAATAACGGCATTCGAAATATGAACTCTTGCCGTTGTTTGGAAACAGAGAGAATGAATAAAAAGTTTAAAAAAAAAATAAAAAATTTATAACTGATGCCGTTATTTGGAATAACGGCATCAGTTATAATTTTTTTTTTAAACTTATTCGTCAGAGAGGATGAATAATAAGTTACTTTTTTATAAAAAAAATTTATAACTGATGCCGTTATTCCAAATAACGGCATCAGTATTGAGAATGTCGTTATTTAAAACAACGGCATCTGTTATAAGGTTTTCACACTTGCAATTTTTTTCTCTAAGTGGAGACTACAAGCTGTCGAAAAACAAACCAACCTATGCCGTTATTCCAAATAACGGCATGACACTTTTTTTTCAAACAGATGTCGTTATTGGGAAGAACGGCATCGAAATAACCTATGCCCTTTTTTTCAATAACGTTTCTTGCTAACGTGTCCTAAACAAGGGCATATCGCTAATTGTTTTGGGAAGTGGGGCAGAGCGCTAAATATTTTCAAAAAGTGGGGTAGTATGGCAAAATTTTCGAGGCTTCACTTCTCGAATTCTTTTTCGTACTGAGCCACATTTTTTTAAATATTAAGCGATCTGATCCGCTTTGAAAAATATTTATCCAACCGATTTAGTTTTTGACATATCAATATTAACTATTATTGAAAATAACAGCATAAATTAACACAATGTCATTATTTTCAATAGTGGCATCGGTCTTAAAAAAATTTACATGCCACTATTTGGAGTAACGACATCCGTTAACTTATTCTCAATCGTGTACTCTATGTGACTTGAAAAAAATACAATTGTGAAAAAATCTTGTAGATGATGTCGCTATACCCAACAACGCAGTCTCATTACAGATGTTGTTGTTAGAGATAGCGGCATCAGTTATATGATTTTTTGCATATAAATAGTGGCCCCCTCTTCTTCTTCCCTTCTCACTTTAGATATGTTTCCCCTCATTATCTCACTCCCGAAACCTAAAAAATTCTAGATGGCGATTGCGAGCAATTGTTCCAAAAGAACCAATCCATAGTCGGCAATCGTCCTTGACCGGTAATATTGTATAGTCTTCGATTGTACATCTGGTTCTCCGGGATTCTTTATTGTGCACTGAATTTTCGGATGACTCGATCGGGGCAATAGAACTCCACGATGTTGAAATTTATTAGTGGAGCTCGTGTCAACCAAAGTTGATTATTTGTCATGCAACTTGAGGGTAGCCGTTGTAGCCATTCGTGAGTGTACGATGTCCAAGTGACGTATTCTTCTCAGAGATGATCGAGCTCATCCCTATATTATGTCACCACTTCACGTGGGTTATCTCTCCACGTATGCTGGCTGGTCCAATAAACCAATAAAGAAGCCCTCATAACTTTGATCTCCTCAACATCTAAATACGCTTGTGAAAGAACGTTACCTGGGTACGGCCAAAGTATATTCGTTCCCAACATCATATCTGTAATATACCCATCGGCCCGACCATTTGAATTGACCCCATTGAACAATTGCACAAAACACGATAAAGAGAAGCCAAGACCGCACTTCTTCAACTATAACGATCAGCTCTATGTATATCGGCAATTAAGGGAATGTACATTAGATGGACGAAATCACCTGAAAAAATTTGGCATGAGAACACCACCAATCATACTAATTAAATAGGCCCGAGTGTAGCAATGTACTTGAAATTCGGTCGGTTGATCTCCCAATCTATTGTTAAACTCTTGATGGAGCCACAAACGCCGGATTGATTCACCGACGAAAATACCTTTGTTGTCCTCTTTCACCTCTCTCTCATGATAATCTCTCACTATCATTACTTTGTTGAACAAGATGTTACCGGTCATGACCACCCATCGAGTAAAAGTCCCGTTATGATCTCTATATCTTATAGTGTTACTGTCATGTCATAAACGGGTAGGTGGAACTATGGTTGGCAACCGGGCCGGGCTGACCCCCGACACGCTCGCCAAAACTCGGCCCATTAATATACGGTCCGGGTCCGGGTCGAACCCGCGTTTCTAAGCATGTCGACCCGGGTCATCTAATTTGGGTTTCCAACCCGTCGAACCCGACCCGTCAACCCGGTGAACAGTACCCAACCCGCCCACCAACCCGTAGGTTGACCTGCGGGTTTCGAATCGTTTGACCCGTACGGGTCAAATGGCGAAAAAAAAACAACGACTATTTTAGCCATTTTCTTTTTCTTTTCCCCCTATAAATACCCCTTAAGAAACTCTAAAAATTTCACACATTATTCTCTTACTCTTTCTACTACTACTACTTAATTCAATCTCAATTCTTTGTAATTTTGTCAACAAAGAAGCTAGCGACATAGAAGCGACAAATTACGATCGTATCGAATTCAACATTCAACTACGTGTACTTCAAGTCTTCAACTCCTCCAAGGCTCCAACAAAGAAGCTATCTTTCTTTCTATATACGAGTCCGGATTTCTACTTCAACTTCTACTTTTATTTTTGCTCTCATTTTATATACGAGTATTCGCGAAGTACAGTATCAAAATTTCACAACCCTCTTATTATCTTGATATTCTTTTTGTAGTGTAAATTTATTGTATCATAATTTTTTTTATTGGTTTTTTGATCTTCTCTCTCACAACCCTCCTATTATTATTATTTTTTTAAAACTTATCTCGCCTAGATTGTATTTAAAATTTTCACATACACTACTATATCAACATGTCTAGATCACGAGATAGCGGCCGTAGCCGAAGTAGACAAGATTCCACCGGCACTTCTCGTAGACCTCCTATTGTCCCACAAAATGAGTCCGCCGAAGAGTACCCTATGACCCAACACATTGGTACACACGATGTGTTTGTTGGAGACATAGATATAGAAGAAGAACAACAAACACAAGCAACCGAAATAACACAACCGGGTAGTAGTCGGAAAAATAGAAGGGAAACTAGTGATTGACACAAATTTTATGATTATGTTCCCAACGAAGAAAATCCTGGTGTAGGTATAAAAATTTATAAAACTTGTTCAAAAGCATACAAATGGAAGAAGGGTGAGGGGACATGTACAATAAAACGACAGATCCAAAATGTATACAAAGAACTTCTTGTAGACTTTTCCAGCCAACAAAAAATCCACCGTAGGACCGGTCTAGTTGATAGCCACACTTATGATCCCGAACTTGTTCGTCGGAAAATGGCTCAACTAGTAATTAAGGAAGAGTTACCATTTTTCTATTCCGAGAGTAGGGACTTAGAAACTTTTAATCAAACTGCATTAAACCCGCATTTTAAAAGAATCCCTAGGCATACTTTGAAGTCTGATTATTTTAAAATGTACAATAAAATGAGAGAAGCTTTGATTGCCATTGTAATACCCCAGATCTTGAGCGAACAGTCGACTGTTAGGGTTAGCAGTCGACTGGTCTGTGTACAGTCGACTAGTGTGTGTATCAGTCGACTGCTACGTGAGATTTGTGAAAGGATTTGAGAAATATAGTCCCATATCGGGAATATACAAAAATAATTTGAGTATAAATATAATTGCCTATGATCAAGAGTCACCAATCCGGTTAACCACCTTTTGAGAGGCAGCCTGTGGTGGGCAGTTGTACTACATAGTATCTAATTTGTGTTCTAAAAATATTAAAATTGTCTGAGTACTGGGGCAGGGCGTTACAAATGGTATCAGAGCCGACTTTCGACACACCGGGTGTATTTGATACACGGCAGGGAGATGAGTCTCCGGTATTTGCTTCGTGGGGTATCCATGGAAGTAGGCAGGGTGCTAGAAAGGGCGGTCCTACACTTGATGTGTGCCCTGTGCTCTCAGCGAGGACGCTGATTCCTAAGGGGGGGTGTATGTAATACCCCAGATCTTGAGCGAACAGTCGACTGTTAGGGTTAGCAGTCGACTGGTCTGTGTACAGTCGACTGGTGTGTGTATCAGTCGACTGCTACGTGAGATTTGTGAAAGGATTTGAGAAATATAGTCCCATATCGGGAATATACAAAAATAATTTGAGTATAAATATAATTGCCTATGATCAAGAGTCACCAATCCGGTTAACCACCTTTTGAGAGGCAGCCTGTGGTGGGCAGTTGTACTACATAGTATCTAATTTGTGTTCTAAAAATATTAAAATTGTCTGAGTACTGGGGCGGGGCGTTACAGCCATTTTATGGAGTTTAACTTGTAGAGTTTCTTTAACTTCCGATTGTTGGACGGGTTGCAACAATATTCCAATTATGAGAATATCTTGTTACTGGATTGACAATGATTGGATTATTAAAAAAGGATCATATCATTTGCCACGTTGCCCTATCCTCATAGAGGTAATGAAATTGCAAATCGTATTTTAGAAATTTGTGATGTTTTCCATATTCGTGATAAAATTATGTGTATAAGTTTTGATAATGCATCTAACAATAATGCATCAATTAGTATATTAAAAACTGCATTAAACCCTCTATCTGACAATATTTTTCATGTTAGATGTGCATGTCATATTTTAAATTTATGTGTTCAAGATGCATTAAAAATAGCCGAACATATATAGTTAACATTAGAAATTGTGTACATTTTATTGCACTAAATGGCCCTATATTTCAAGAATGGAAAGCTTGGTGTAGGCTTAAAAATGTACATTTTAGAAAATTTTCAAAGGATGTTAAACACCGATGGAACTCTACTTTTGATTTGCTGCATGTTATTACTAAATATAAAGCATGTATAAATAATTATTTTTTTTTGACTGGTAAAGGTCGGGTAAGTCCCTACCTCACAAAAACTATATTAATAAAGAGTAATTACAGTTCCATAATACAAAATGTGATCGAGTATATTCAGCCCACAGCGGCCGAACACTTGATCAACAGAAGAGGTCACAATACCAGTCTGAGCAAAGGATGGACTTATAATTGCGTCCCAAAACAACATACATCTTGCACACCAAAAATAAGAGAAACCTCTCCACAGAAGTCTCAGCCTGAGCAGCTACCTTCTCCACTCTCAGCTTGGTCAATACACATGAGTGCCTGCTTGAGTAAGATATCCTGCACATCTGCCTGCTCAATTTCCCTTAACAGTGCCTGCTTCTTCTTCTTGCCCTCCGCTCCATCTAGCCAGGACCGAAACCAAAACAATGCATTAGAACTAATTTGTTGCGGTGAGAGGGATTTAGAAGAAAAAACACGCTCATTCCTAGCAAGCCAGATACTCCAGCAAATTGAAATAGTGAGAAGATGCCAAGTGTGTCTTTGTGCATGTGTACCAAAGCACCACGAAGTAAAGCATTCATGCAGGTCATTGGGCAGTGAGTGTATGTTGAAGAGTGCGGTGAAGAAATTTCAGGTCGTAATGGCCATAAGGCATGCAAAGAAAATGTGGTAGGCAGTTTCGACAGGACACGCACAAGCTGTGCATGTTGTGTCTCCTGGCCATCCTTTAGAGCGGAGAAAATCTTTGGAATTGAGTCTGTTCCAACTTAATATCCAGATGAAGATCTTGCATTTCAGTGGTGCCATCGAAGACCACGTTGCCACATAGTAGGGGGAGCGCAGGCCAAATATGACGAAGAAGTTGTAAGCAGATTTGACGGTGAAGGCCCCTGTTGTTGTGAGACGCCATGAAGGGTGATCAGAAGAGGTGGAGGTTGGTGATCTGCTAACGGAGCCATGAGTTTCCGTTTTTCTTCGCGAATGTGTGGTGTGGAGATGCAGTTTAGTCGCGGTTGCCAATGTCAGACGCCATTGATCCAAGATCCTTGGGAGAGCACCTGAGCCTGTGGGTTCCAAGCAGCAGCAGCAAGAGAAGGACAAAGAGTGACAATGTTGTTACCATTAACCCAACGTGACGTCTAGAATTTGATGTGATTGCCATTGCCTAGCTGCCAGTGCACATTGATCAGAAATTGTTCTTTGAGAAAGTAAACCCCCTTCTAGAAGTTGGATGCCGTGGGGGGGGGGGGGGGGGGCAAGTAAGGCTGTTTGTAGCACTTCTATAGTATAGACTCTTAAGAGTTTGGCTTGCTAATGAGTCCGAGGAGAATAAGCTCCACCACCACTTCAACAATAGAGCTTTATTGAAGACTTTCAAGTCTAGAACACCCAATCCACCCTGCTCTTTTGGTTGGCAGATGGCCTTCTAGTTCTTGCAAGCCACACCTCTCACATCCGTATCTGAGCCACTCCAAAGAATCTACTATGAATTTGGTCAATCCGCTTTATCACCCAGAGGAGTAGTTTAAAGAAGAATGCAAAATATACTGGCAAGGCACTAAGAACCGCATTAATGAGCACCAACCTCCCCCCTCTTGAAAGCATCCTGCCCTTCCACACCGACAGTCTTTTCTCAATCTTTAGGATGAGGGGTTGTCAACTTCTTTTGCTAAGCTTGCCCTTGGAGAGTGGCATTCCCAGGTAGCTGATAGGTAGGCATTCTTCTTTGCACTCCAGAATTGTTGAGAAGGCATGAAACTTGGCTTGCGATTTATCAAAATAAATGATCAAAGACTTATTGAAGTTTATGGCCAGGCTATAGACATTGGCAAATAGTTTAAGAGTCACCTTGAGGTTGAGTATCTCCTGCTCATCACCTCGACAAAAGATTAGAGTATCATCTGCGAACTGAAGAATAGACAGGTTTGCTTGTGCACCTCTGATAGGAAGTTGGGAGAATACGCCATTTCTTCGATCATTAAAGAGCATCTGAGCTAACACATCAACCACTAAGATGAAGAGCATCGGCGAAAGAGGATTCCCTTGCTTAAGTCCTCTCTTAGAATTGATTTGTTTACCACCCTCACCTTTGATGATGACAAATGATTCTGCCGTTATAAGGATCATATGAATCCATCTGCACCAAGCTGGACCAAACCCTCTAGCGACAAGAAGTTGGTTTAGAAATTCCCAACTCACAATGTCAAAAGCTTTGGTGAAGTCTATCTTAAACAAGAGCGTATCTGAGCTCCTACAGCTGCAGAGGTTGATAGCTTCGTGAGCCACCAGAAAGCAGTCCACCGTTGATTTGCCTTTAAGAAAAGCGCTTTGAGAAGACGACACAAGGGAGTGAAGGATGGGGCTGAGTCTGTTGGCGAGGATTTTGGTGAAGATCTTGAATGAACAGCTAAGCAAGCTGATAGGCTTGAAGTCCGTTACAGAGTTTGTGCCCCCACACTTCGGAATAAGAATAATGCTAGAATAATTCATTCTTCCAAAGTCCGCATCTCCCCTCTGCACTGACTGCAACATAGCAAGTAAATCTTCCTTGATGGTGTCCCAGAAAGTATGGTAGAAGCACATAGAGAATCCATCAAGACCAGGCGCTTTGTCGCTACTCATATCAAACACCGCCCTTCTAATCTCCTCAATAGTGATCGGATTATCTAGGTGCTCCAAAGTGACTACATTGGAAGGATAAAGGGATTGCCAATCAACGCGAAAATCAGATGGTGTAGCAGTGCCACAAATCTCCTGAAAGTGATTCTCGAAAGCTGTTCTGATAATAGAGGGAGAGGTTGTTAGGGTGTTATCGATATTAAGACTATGGATGAAGTTCCGCCCCCTTCTACCATTAGCAATTAAGTGGAAGAATTTGGAGTTAGCATCTCCCTCCTTGATCCATTGCACTCTTGATCTCTATCTCCAATACACTGCCTCTGCTTTGATGAGATCCTGGAGTTCTAGCTGAGTAGCCTTTAGAGAGTCGTGTGGTGCAGGGAGTTGCTCTGCTTCAATCTCCAACTTGAGAAGTTTTTCATGCAGGTTCTTCTTTTGGGTTGGGATGTGGCCAAATGTATCATTTCTCCACCGTCGAATACGCCTCCTAAGAAGCTTCAACTTACATGCAAAGATGTCAACCGGGTTGCCAGCACAGGAGAAGTTCTTTCCATCACTCTTGAACCTCAGGAATAAAGGAGGAGTGTGCAAGCCATGCTTTCTCAAACCTGAAGTAATGTGCTTGTCGTGAAATGACCTGAGTATCAAGAATAATAGGACAGTGATCAGACGAATATCAGGGCAGGGAATACTGAATGCAATTAGGGAAACAGAGGTCCCAAGATGATGTGATTAAGAATCTGTCAAGCTGGCCATAGCGGGGGATGATCTGAGGTTGGACCAGGTGTACTTCCTGCCTGAGAGCGGTAGGTCATTGAGGGCAAGATCATGAATGAATTCTCAAAAGAATCTCATGTCCCTTGTGAATCCTCTACCACTAGACCTCTTCGTGTCTGAGATAGTTACATTGAAGTCTCCACACAAGACCCATGCATCATAGAGCTGGTTTCATCGTTGCTTAATCTCATAAAAACAAAGGTCTCGATCTTCCAGATCAAAAGGGGCATATATGGTTGTAATTGACCAGGATTCAACTGAATGGCGGTGTTTGAAAGAGGCAGAGATTGAGAAAATATCAATAGCAGAGTACGTGCATTCCAAGAGCTGGTCATTCCATCCTAAGAGTACTCCTCCACAGCTGTTAAGAGAAGCTAGCTGGATCCAATTTGTGATCAGGCTACCTCCGATCGAAGAGAGCTAACGCGGACTAGGATTGCTCAGTTTGGTTTCTTGCAGGCAGACGACTGATGGGGAGCAACTACGGATGCCTTCCTTTATGAGTGAGCATTTGTCAGGGTTGCCCAACCCTCTCACATTCCAACTAGATATCTTCTTGGGGAAAAGAATGCAACAAATTGCAAAGAACAAAAATAAACATGATACGATCCGAAGGATCAGAGAGCCTGTGCAGTTAGACAGAATGTTCTAGTTGATCAGAATGATCAACTAAATCCTTCTGTTGGCCATTGAGAATGTGCACCGAGCATGGCCCTTTGGCCTTCACTCCAATAGATTCAGCTACTTCTAAAATATCTTCATTCGAAAGCAATTCAAACGGGTTAAGGTGAGCATTCGTAACTGAAGCAACTGAAGAAGAGGTACCTAAGGTCGTCTTCTTAATGGTAGTAGAGAGGTGCTTCATGAAAGGCCTCGTGCTCTTCAGCTTGCCGGCTGACCTTGATCTCTTGAGCCTCTTGGATGTGTGCTTCGTCGAAGCCTGAAGGAGTTGAGACAAGGGAACTAGCAGCTTTTGGAACTGGCCTTCTTAGGAGTGAGCGAGTGCAAAAGCTTTCACCTCTGGCATTGCTTGCGCCTGCTTTGAAAACAAACTTTGCAGCAACATTTAAATAAATGAGATCTTCTCGAACAGACTCTCTTAGTGCTGATTCGACAGCTGGTTGGATTTTGGCAAAGAGTGACATCGGGAAGGTGACAAGCTTGCCCTTCTAGAACATTTCACGAACTTATTCTTAGGATTCTTCATCAGTTGAAACAGTATGGGCAAAAGGAGATTTGGTGGCACCATGTGAGGGTGCTTTATTGCTACTATCCGAGGATTCTGTGATTTGAACAATAGGGGATGCCAACTTGGCAGGATTTGGAATCAGAGCGGGGGCCTCCTTAGAATGCGGAACAGCCGCTGGATTTGGAAGGATCCCTGCATTAAAGCTATAATCTGCCATATTCGAAATATTTAGGAACTTTTCAAATTTTCCATCACCTTGCAGAGATTTCGCAGCCGTTGGAACCTCCCCCCCAAATCACGGGGGTTTGGTTCGTTATCCACCGGAATTGCAGTCTTGCTAAGGAGGCCACTAGTGTCAGCGTTGCTGGGGTCCTCCGGCACCTTTGGACGCCAAAAACTCGCGCTTCCAGCCTCCTCAGATGATCTAGCAGTGGCAAAAAGTTGCACCTTTCCTGATTTAACATCTTCAACCGCAATGGACTCGCCAAGTTGCAGAATAGGGACTTCATGAACATGCCTCATAGAACTCCAGGGGGCAGTATACCTGATGGTTAGAGTCTTTGGAATTTGCGTCAAGTCCTCTACCTTGATGAGGACTAATGCTTGGTCCCTGGACTTCCTGTCTTGCATCTCTTTGCTAAGAGTAATAAGTTTGCCAAATAGGGAGATAAGCTGCTCTAGTGACTTCCGATTCCAATAATGGAAGGTTAACAGGGGTAGATTAATCCAGATGAAGCACGGTTTAGGACGTAGTCTGGCCCCATAGTCCATTGACCAAGGGGAGAAGGTGGCTTTAAAGCTAGAAAATTTGAAGACCCCTTCCGCTATGGCGCTTTCAGCTTCAGTCACCGTCGGAAACTGGACGTGATACACCCCATCACATACCCTCTGCAGTGTCCACCAGCGCCCTTGCCTCCCCCATGCGAAGTTGAAGGCACTTTCCAATTCCTTAGTGAGAGGGATTCGTCTTTGTAACTCCTGTTTTTCGTTTTTCGTATTTTTGATGTATTTTTCTTCTTCTTGAATATTGGTACTGATATGGCTAAAAATGGGGTTAAATCGGAACTGTCCAAATCGGACACGAATCTTGAAGCCCAGGGATAAAACGGTAATTTCATCCACCAATAGGTCTGAAGCGGGTACGGGTTCTCCTCCTCGAAGACCCACTAACCCGCAAACGGATCCATCTCAACTGGGTGCGGGTTTCAACCCGCAGCAAACCCGGTCCAGAAAGGATAGAATTAGGGTTTCTGATTAAATCCTAATCAACGGCCCTGATTCATACTTATCATTTCACTGGGGATTAGGGATTACATTCCTTATCTAACCACAGGGATTACATTCCTAATCTGACCCCATCGGCGCCTATAAATACCCCTCATCCATCTCCATTAAGAGGTAATCAATCTTTTGCCAGTTTTACGCTCTTTCATAATCATTTTTGATTACTGACTTGAGCGTCGGAGGGTGCGTCGCCGGGAACAGCCCCGGTGTCTCGCACTTTTTGCAAGTGAATGGCGGGAGCAACAGTCAAACTCCGACGGAACAGGTAACGAGTTTGTTATTCAAAGTTTCCCAAGAATCCACAAATACTATCTGTTTGCTCCCACACCAGATTCAGCGGCAACAGGTACTCTCTCATTTTTTTCCTTCTCTAGACAGTATATTGGAGTTGTTTTCAATATATATTCATTTTTGGCTCAATCTTGATCTTTTGTGATTTATTTTCGGTTCCTTGATTTGTTCTTGATCATTGCTGTTATTTTTGCTCTTTATTATGTCATGCTCTCTTTATTTGTATCTTTGGGTGCTCATGGTGGTTTGGTTGCTCATCCTATTTCCAATCCTATTGTTTGATCCCTAATTGATTACCAATGCCAGATTAAATCCTACAATCCTATTATTAATCCTATACAAATTTACCCTATTGGATCATTCCTATTCCTACTCCTAAACTATCCACAACCCAATTACCACATACTACAAACCCTAAACTACACCCTATATAAATCTCTCACCCTAACCCTAACCTTAAACACATACCCCTTGGCCTCCCCTTGGTTTTAGACCGACTGCATCTGACCAGCACCCCCAGCCTACTCCCGACCTTCCTCTTCCCTCCGACCTGCACCTAGCCGACGCCAGACTAGCCCCCGATCACCTCCATAGCCAACCACCGAAACCCAAATCCCCGAGCACTCCATCTTCCCCTCGTCCATCTCTTTCCCCGTCCGTCCACCGGCGCCGATCGACAGCAGCAGCGATGCCAGCATTGGGCCAGCGCCGCTGTGTGTCCCCTTCGATCTCCTCTCTCTCGCTTGTGGGTTTGCATGTGCTCGAGTGTGCACGTGTGATCGTGGTTCATTGATTCGTGGGTTTTGTTCATTGTCGGGATCCATTCCCGTTATTCTTGCTTTTGCTCACCTTCGTTTTCATCTTCGGTTTAGGCAAGTAACTTGTACTCCAATTCCTTTGTATGATATAAGTCAAAAAATACCGCTTATAGTGTAGTTGGATTCTAGAGACAACTCGTGTGTGTATTATTTTTTATGGGTTTTGTCTCTGTTGTGATATTGACCATAGTTGTCTCATAACACAAAATCGACATGAAAACAACTAGGATTGACCGTTATTGATCTATTCATATATGTGAGATAATTAGGTAAAATTATGTGTTTGATGAGATCCATGTGATATGATGGTTGTGAATATGTTATATACTCTATATCATGATGTTTAGACACTTAGTAGACTCTATACCATGTTTCATTGTGATTGGAACAAGTTTCGTATGATTTATGTTGGTTTTGTTTTCAAGAGAAAAATCTGTAACTGTCGATGATCCGTTTTGATTTGTATTTTGGACCATATTAAGGTCCGAATTCTAAATATTTGTATTAGACATGAATTGTAGAGAAATCTGTATTCTTTCCAAAATCTCTGATCTTGATCAATTTCGTTTTCATATGAGTGAGTTATGGCTATTTTACTATAGAGGTGTGTTCTATTTTCAGATTTCATTCTTGATGATTTTGGACGATTAAACTATTTTGATACTAGTCCTAACTATATTATTTTGATCTAAAATTTTGCACAGTATTTCTATATCTATCTAGGGATTACCTAGAATTTTGATGGATTTTACTGATGAGTTTTATATGCCGTTTCATGCTTGTTTATGAAAGCTATACTTGCTGTATTTTGCTCGCTGTTCTGTAAAGAATCGTATTTTCACCATAATTCCTTTTACTGTATGGAAAATATTTATGAAATATGAAAGTTATATTATTTTGTCTATTTTTATCTCCCTTTGACATATTTGGATTTCGTTTCACAGTTTGTGAGATATTACAGTTTTTATACAGCAGTGTTGGGAATTCCAGATTTGCCAAACTATCGTTTCTTGATATTTTCTGATTTTGTTGACTAGACTAATTTTACTGGAATATTATAAAACTTTATATTCTGATACTAGACGTATAGGGTATTACCCCAAATTTTTTTGGATTTATTTGAGAAGTTTTAATGCTGTGCTTATGACTTTGAATACGATTTACGGAGTTCTGGCTAAATGTATTTTCTGGATTCAGATCAGTTTTGAGTTATGATTTTGTGAAATACTATATGGCTTATATATAATCGCTAGATTCGTGTGGAAGTCTATTTTCCAGATTATTTGATGGATTCAGATTTAGATTTCTGTTGTAACGGAAATCATCGTTTTAGAACTGTACTGTCATGCTGTCCTGATTATGAACATACATTGTTTTGCTCGTTTATGTGACCGTATTTCATCAATGTTTATTTATTTGTTTCCCTGAACCTATTACTAATTATACCATGTTAGTTTGATACTATTTCATGTACTATTATATCTGTTGATAACCATAATAAAAGTGATCAAGCCGGGATTTCTTAAGGGAAAATCTAGTAGTGGAAAATATAAAAACGTGTACTTGAAAGGGAACTAGTGTTCCATACTGTTACTGTTACTGTTACTGTTACTTTTACTGCTACTGTTACTGTTACTTTTACTGCTACTTCTACTGTTACTGATACCTGAGTACACTGCCCCATTATGGTCCACTACGAAATCTAAAAGCGAAACTGATTGTTGTAACAACCATGTATTATAATATGGGGCACATGAAGTGCTACCTAGCTAATAATACACACAAGACTATAAGAACATAAGACTGATACTGTTATACAGTTATACTGATATACTGAGCTTACTGTTACTGTACACTGTTAGTTGCCATATGACACTATGCATGACACATTTATCTATACTGTTAGTATACCATGCTAGTTGACTTTGTTTTACTGATTCATGTTAGTTAATACTGTTGATGCATTATTCCATGCTATTTATTTACCTTTCCCATATACTTGTATCCTACATTATAAGTGGCCCGTAACTTGTAATTGACGGGTACTTATTTTCTCTTTCCTTCTCCTACAATTATTAATTGCAGATCAGGATGGTCAGCTGCCCGACGGCATTGGCGAAATAAGATATTAGTGCTAGATTTCTTGCTTATTAGTTTTGATATTATTATTTCTTTGAATAATGTATTTTGAGTACTTAGATGATTACTTTGTATTTTGGACGATGTGACCCAGGATTTTGTCTTATCCAGATTCTGATTTATTTGAGTTTAATGCATTTTGTTTCAAGCAAATTCTGTTAGTTTATTAATTCAATTATGCATGTGTATGGTTGATTCTCTTTTGCTTCCGACTCTGATTATATTGTGAGATGTTGTAAAGATTCCTGAACAGCTTATGCATGATGCAAATCAGTCACTGGGTTGAGTCGCGTATTCGTATTCCGTATTCTTTTTGGGAAGCGGGGCGTGACAGTCTTGGGTTCATAAGGTGGAGGAAAACACTTGCATGTAGCGCCGGTAGGGCTTGCGAGATGGCGTTGTATAGGAGATCCACCTCCAACTTGGTGATCCTATTATGGACGAGGCAGTCTCGGACCTTATGGCCAAATTTCTTACAATTGAAGCAGTGGATTCCAAGCGTGCGACACTCCGACGTGGCATGATCGCCCTCTCTGCATTTGTAGCAGCAGTGCTCCATTCTTTTAGACCGGCAATTTTTGGGGTGAAAAGGTGGGTTTTTTGGGTACAGGGAAGAGGGTTTGGGTTGGAATGGAGGTTTGGGGTAATGGGCGGAAGGGTGAGTGGGGGATGAAGTGACGGGATGTTGGGGGGTTTTCGAGGAGAACAGGGGATGGAGTGGAGTTCTAAGGGGAATTTGGAGATTGTATTGATGACGAGTAGGTGGTGGAAGTCGAAGAACCTGAGCATATGATTTGCTCGGTTCCCTAGGGAAGAAGACAGTCTCTCTCCTCACCCCTCTCTCCATCCGCATTTTAGAATGAGATTATGTATAAATGATTTTTGCATGGCAAAAAAATGCCAAATTTTGAAATGACTCCTCAGGCTTGGTTTTATGCCGAATCTTTATTAAAATTTTTAGAACCTTTTAAAACCGCAATTTTCAGAAAAAATTCAAAATCATATGAATCTACTTCTAGTAACATTTTTATTTCAATAGTTACTATGATGCAAACTTTCAAAGAAATGATCGATGATGCTTTTATTGGTCATATTGTGAAACCTGCATACACCAAAATTTTGAAGTATTTTAATCCTCCTCCTATATTGTATTGTATTGCTACTATGATGGATCCCCGTATCAAATTAGAAGGTACGAAGAGTTTGATTGAAATGTTTTTTACTTTACTTGGGGAAGATGAATATGAAATTGATTGCGGGACATTTTTAGCTAAATTTGAAGCGGCATTAAATAACTTATATGATTTTTATGATAGAAGTTTTTCATCTAGTAGTACTACTACTTTAGTTACTTTTTTTTCTGCTACTTTTACAGGTAAGGGTAAGAATAAATTAGATGATGCCACATTTAATTTACTTGTAAAAGTTCAATAAAAAAAAAGCTAGGACTAATCAACCAAATGAATTACATTGGTATAATCAACAAGATTCTAAAAGTTTTACTTCTTCACTAGATATTTTACAGTGGTGGAAAGACCATGAACATACTTATAGTATTCTTAAATATATGGCTAAAGATCTACTAACTCTAGCAGTCTCTACAGTTGTTTCAGAAAGTGTATTTTCTACAAGTGGCAGGGTTCTAACAATTACAGGATTCTCTTGAAGCCCCAATCGTTGGATATGCTCGTCTGCACGGAAGACTGGATGAAGGCCGAAGATAGGACTTAAGGAAAAGGGTTTGACACGTCTACAAGGGGAAGCAACTCGCCGGAAGAACAACAACAACAACAATAGCAACCAACATGAAGAATTGAAGACTAACAACAACAATAACAAATTGAAGACCAACAAATTAAAGAAAATTGTAATGCATAAAAAATTGTATAAAATCTTTGTTTGTTATAATAAAATTAGGATAATTGAAGATAATTGAAATTGTATCGAAGAAAATTGTCATTGTATGAAACAAATTTGTAGAAAATCTTTATTTTTTTTTTACAAATTGGGAAACTTGTATAAGTTGAAATCATATTAATAATACATACATTTTTTTTGGCAATTTCACTTTTTGATTCTTATTATTATTATTACATTTTTTATTATTATTAAAATTACGTTTTTTTTAAGTTAAAAAAAATTAGACGGGCCAACCCGCGAGCTGGCCCGACCCAATCCGGGGTGGACCCGAATGGGTTCGCGGGTTGGTCAGGTCGAGTTATTGCAATTCCAACCCGGCCCGGTCCGACCCGGTTGCCACTCAGATCCGACCCGAACCTGCCCTAGTTGGGTTCCAACCAGGACGGGTTCGACCCGACTCGGCCCGGTTGACCCGTTTGCCAACCCTAGGTGGAACGTGTGTGTCTCTGGCCTCCACGCTCGACAAGAAAGGTAAGTAATGCATTGTTGCATTTCACTTTTGTCAACACCGACATTCCATGGAAACCGACATTTAGCAAGTAGTTGCGTATACGTGGGTCGGCCGGCAAAGTCGTGTGCATTCGGAAACTCATATTCTTGCCATCTTACTTCAACACCACTTGAGACCTATGCTCTTTTTGCAATTATAGTAGGGTTGGATCTAGTGGACTCGGACTTCCATGCGCGGCGGAAGACGACGCACCTAGTGAACGAGAAGAAGATGGTTGATCAACATCCATTTCTCTGTCAACAACAATAAAAAATGTGTCATCAACACAATTAATAAATGATGTGTCATGAATTTCAAATTAATAAACCCTGTGTCAATAAAATTAATTTTAAGTCAAATTAACAAATATTTGAGGCTTGTTCACCAAAAGTAACAAAAAATTACGTGTTTAATAAACAATGTGTCATGAATTTCAAATTAATAAACCATGTGTCCACTTTTATAAATTTTCAGTCAAGATAACCAAAAATTGAACAACACTCGTATGAGACTATTTGCACATATAACAATCCCACCACAACATCTCTATATACTACATATTTATATATAAACACATTTCATATCAACATCCATTCATACATAAACATATAACTGATTAACTTTTACAAATTTATCAATTCTAGTTTATACAAATTTCTCCAACATATATTACACTGCAGTGTCAATTCTCCCACCCCAAAATCGATTCTCATACATCGGATACTACAACTCATATCAATCTCCACAGCTAATTCTCATATACTACACCTTCAATATAAATCTCAATCAACAAAGACAATAAATTCAAAGGAATTAAGAATTTCCGAATACCTACCACAATTTCGAGATCGAGGAGATCTGTTGAAAACTCTGCCCCAAATTCCAAATGAAAGAGGGAGAAGAGGTGTTCACAATTAGGGTTTAATGATGAGTCTTTTGAGAATTTGTTTAGGATATGAAGATGAGAGTTACAAGGTTTTCAATAGCGGCATATAGGGTTTTTTGGGTTTTTGGGGTGAGAGAGAGGAAAAACAGATCTAAAGCAAAAGGGGCAGGAGAAGAGGGGTCCACTATTTATAGTGACATCATCTATAGGATTTTTTCACACTTGCATTTTTTTCCAAGTCACATAGAGCACTCGATTGATAATAAGTTAACTGATGTCGTTACTTCAAATAGCGGCATGCGAAATTTATTTTAAACAGATGCCGTTATTAGAAACAACGGCATGGTGTTAACCTATGCCGTTATTTCGAATAACGGTTAATGTTGACATGTCCGAAACTAGGTCAGTTGGAGAAATATTTCCGAAAGTTAGACAGATCAGTCAATATTTTAAAAAAGTCGGCCAGTACGGAAAAAAATTCTTGCTTCTCCCATGTGATTTGCGCGTGGGAGTGGCCCACTTTGTTGGCCCTTGCCAATGGCATTCTCATAATTTAACTGCAACTTCGTGGGCATTTTTCTGATTAGTTTTTTTTAACGTAGATTGAAGCCCAAGGTCATTTCACTCGGCCGGGGGCCCGATAAATGTTCCGGATCCTACGGTCAGTCCCGCAAATTATTGAAAAAAGAATGTCGTAATTGTACTCTAGTTTGCTTACGTGGCCACATGTAGAGCGTCAGATTGGGTTTATATTCTGTTTGGGCCTTCGCTAATTGGGCTGGGGTTCGGTAATAGCATCCACAGCTATCAGCTATTTATCTATTTAATGCATTTTATAGCAAACGACGCGCCGCAGTCGTTAACTATTTATACATTTTTGTCAAAAAACCAATAGTAAATTGCTATAAATGAGATGAGATATAAGAATTATGCATAATATAAAGAACGCAACTTCAACTTCCGTTCCTCAAAAAAAAAAATTTTTTTTTAATACTCAGACGCAACTTCAACTTCCGTCTCTTCAAAAAAAAAAATCGTAATTAAAAAGAAAAAAAAAGCAAAAAAAAAAAAAAAAACAAAAAATTGTCAGACGGATCTTCAAGATCCATCTGAGACCTTCGTAAATCCCGAACGCAACTTGAAGGTTCGTCCTTCAAATTTTTTTCCCCTTCCGACGCAACTTCAACTTCCGTCTTACATTTAAAAAATAATTAAATACCTACGACGGAACTACAAACTCCGTCTGATATTATTTTTTATTATTTTTTTATTAATTGCAATAAAATACCATTCGACGACTGCGACAAACTATAAAAATGCTATATGTAAATATGCATTTATGCATTTTTCACAATCATGACTGTGGATGCTCTAACATGCGGCTTTTGAGATTAAAGACAATATATCAAGATAACTAGAGTTTTGTACACGCTGAAAATCGAAGTTTTCTTATGGCTGGTGCTGAATGATGCGATTTTGACTAGAGAAAATCTCATTAAATGCCAACCGAATGTGGACTCTAGTTGCGGGTTCTGCCACGATAACCTAGAAACTAGAGACCACCTCTTCCTACAGTGCACTAGAAGTAAAGCGGTATTCGTTGAGCTACTCAGCGCTCTGGGAACGAATCAGTATCCTAGTGTGTACGAGGACTTGTAGGAAGGTTCAAAATTTGCTACTGAGAGAAGAACTATGAGAGAAGCGTGGTATATCGCTATCGCCGTAACGACTTGGGTTCTTTGGCTGGACAAGAATAACTTTTATTTTCGCAGGACTTGTAATAACATTTCTAGTAATTTGACTTACATTATGGATTTTATTTTATTTTGGGCTGTTAAGATAAATCAGAGTGATGAAAACAATACTGAATATTGAATTGAGAAATAACTGAGTACAATATCTCCTATATATAGGATTGAACCAAATACAAAATTAGCCCAATACCCAATATGGGACTATAATATCTAACACCCCCTCTCAAACTCATGGTGAGTCAAACAGTGTGAGTTTGCCTATTAAATATCGAAATCTCTGAATAGTTTGAGATTTGGTGAAGAAGTCTGCCGTCTGCTGTGATGAGGTAATAGAATGAAATGAAATGATCCCTGCTTCAAAGCGCTCACGAACATAATGACAATCAATCTCTATATGTTTCGTTCGCTCATGAAAGACTGGGTTGCTTGCAATGTGTAGTGCACTCCGGTTATCACAATGAAGAGGAGTAGGTCCTGAAAAAGTGACACCCATATCTGATAAAAGTCAACGAACATAAACACTCTCTAGTAATAGCTGCCATTGCCCTGTACTCAGCTTCAGTCAAAAAACCTGCAACAACTGCCTGTTTCTTACTTTGCCATGAAATCAGCGAATCACCAAGAAATAGACAGAAACCGGTGGTAAACCATTTAGTAGTAGGATCACCTGCCCAATCTGAATTAAAATATGCACTCAGCTCTAGTTTGAATATAATATGCATGAATAATGAGCGAGTAATAGTGCCACGAAGAAGAGTGTCGTTGTGAACTGATGTAAGAACAGAAACAAACTGACTGACAACACTGACTGCATGAGCAATATCGGGTCTGGTCATGCATAAGTAGACAAGCTGTCTGACAATCTGTCTGTATCTGGTGGGATCAGGAAGGAGCTCACAATCAGTGGAACGAAGCTTCACATGAAGCTCTAAGGGTGTATCGGCTGATTGACTGTCAGAAAGGCATGCAGCGGAGATAATATCTTATGTGTATTTCTGTTGAGAGATGAGTATCCCCCGAGATCCATGAGCAATCTCTAAGCCCAGAAAATAACGAAGTCTGCTAAAGTCTTTCATATGGAACAACTGATGAAGGTATTTTTGGGTGGATGTAATGCCCACAGAGTCATCCCGAGTAATGATCATATCCTCAACATTGAGTAGTAGAAGTACCTTCCCCTGCGGTGATGACCGCATAAATATAGAATGGTCCTGAGAACTCTGACTAAAATCAGCCTTGGTGATGATAAGGCAAAAATACTCAAACCAGGTTCGAGGGGCCTGCTTCAAACCATATATAGCCCGACGCAACCAGCAAACATGACATGGAGGAGTAGGAGGCCAGGAGGATGATCCATATAAATAACCTCAGATAAGGTACCATGAAGAAAAGCGTTCTTCACGTCCATCTGGTATAACGGCCATTGGCGGATGGCTGCAACAGCAAGAAGAGTGCGAACAGTAGTCATCTGTGCAACGTGTAGCGTCCCGAATTTCTAATATGAGAGCTTAGAAAATACGTGGCACATTCCCAGTGATCCACTTCAATATAACAATAAACACAACTAAACACCACTAAAATTTTCAATATTTATTACAACAAAACTTTTACATGTCACAGCGGAAGACTAAACAAACCAAAGTTAACTCAACAGGTCTTTACAACTCAACACTGAACACTTAATAATCCATTTATCCAAAAAAAACTAACTCAAGCATCCATTCTCCAACTCTAAGCAATAACCTGCAACAAGTGAGGCTAGAGTTGAACCCTAACCCCCAAACTAAAGGGGTCAGCCATAAATGGTGTGAGTGACATAAAAATCAAACAACAACATAAATGAACTTAAATTGTAATGTCTAACAAGTAATAACCAAAATACCAAAAGAACAACATGTGATACCAAAACCAAATATCAAAAGTGGAAACAGGAAATCCGAATGCATAAAGATGAGTCAATAAAACACAAATGCTATATGCTGACAACGATGACTACTAAGAGATGAAGATAAACTATGAGAATTTGCCCATGCTTGATAATCCTGGAAGTAGATCCCACATCTCAGGTATTTTCCCTGGATAATTCAGGAGATCAACCCACATCTAAACATAGACTCATCATCACAATAATATCCCAAGAGTGTCGCCTCGACTCTGATCATTCCGTAGGTCAATCCCGCATCTCAAGATTATTACTTGGATAATTCAGGAGACATATCTCACATCTCAGGTTGTCTACTGGATAATTCAGGAGATAAGTCCCACATCTCAAGTTAACCACTTGGATAATTCAGGAGATTAAATCCCACATCTAAAGCCTTACTGAGGTGCATAACTCATGTCCCATTCGTCATGACACTACTAGTGCAAGTCCTTATTATTTTTGGTTACTGAACAAATCTCCTAGAGTAGTGTACCCCACCGGACTAAAAATATGATTAACTGAAAATTCGCCTCAATGGGCCTCAACAAATATCTCAACACCGGTATACTAGGGTCACGTACCTCTAGAGACTCAAAATCAAATATCTAAACAAATTTCCACTAAACAAGTGGCTAAACTGGATATCTCAAAACCTCCTTCTTGACTGAATATCTCAAGATCAAATACTGAACAAAATATCTCAAAATCAAATACTGAACAAAATGTCTCAAATCAAATACTGAACAAAATATCTCAAAATCAAATACACAGATCCCTCAGTACCAGTCGACTTATGCTGAGGTAAGTCGACTGTCCAGAGGACAATTCTCCAGAATTTCACAAAAATAATCGAAGGCAATATCAGTCGACTAGGGAAAGTCATCAGTCGACTGCCCCGAGACAAATTCCAATAATTCTCAAGAATATTCTAAGTATTTAAGTCGACTAAAAGGTTCATAGGTCGACTGTCCAGAAAGGACTAAACAATTTACAATCAGCAGACCAGTCGACTGACAATAGCCTAGGTCGACTGTCCCGAACAATTCTCAAAAGACTGAAGATAATCAGTAGAGTCGTACCAGTCGACTGCACGGTAGGCCAGTCGACTGTCGGCCTACAGTTTTCAAAAATAGATCTGGATACAGAATTAAACTGAAGATTTCTAAAGAATCATGGTTCATTATTTATCAAGCAATAGTTCATACACAAGCCAATGATAACTCTCAAATAATCTCCAATACGGATACATTACTCATCAATCAATTCCTCAAATCTCAACTTCTCAAGATCTAAATCACTAATCTTCTATTAGGGTTTCTCAACAAAATTTCTTCCTCAACTCATAATCAAATTCTGAATTAAAAATCATAAGATCTAGATGTCTATCATTCGATCACAACCCAAATCAATTCTTAACATGCTTTCCAACAATACGATCCCATAAATCAATATCTCCTCAACAAATCTTGATTATTTCTCAAATATGGTCCAAATATCATTAAGTGTTCTCATAACCCATATTAAAATGAAAGATCCATATCATGCATATAATGAGACAAACAAACAATATCATACCGATCCAAACAAAGAGTAACAAAGATCTCACGCCAATCATCAATCAACAAACAAAACAAATCAAGCAAAACAAAACAAACCACTCACCTTGATTTGAAGAAAATCCACAAAAAGCTCTTCTCCTTGCTAGATCCAAAAGTCTCTTCTTGCTCCTCAAACAAATCTCAAAAATCTGAATATTCTTGTAAATGACGGCTGGGGAAAGAAATCCCTTATATATGCCAGATTAATATTTGGGTTTTACTCACATTTTGCAAAACAATCCTTCCCAAATTACAACTTACATATATATATACATTAGTCTTGTAAATTCAATAAAACTCCTTTAAATTAGGATCTAATATAGAATCTACTTCTTAGCCTCAGCCAATACTGCTCAAAACGTCCAGAATGCCAATTTTGCATTTCAACCCTTGAAAATGTCAATTTTGCAAATAAGTCCTTCTTTTCTCAGAAATTGCAAATAGTATCAATTAATTTCAGAAAAATCTGAAAAAATACTACATAAATCCTAAATAATAAATAATGATTTTTCATAAAGAAATCTTAATTTTTCAAACTTCTAAAAAGTCATTTGCATGTGTTTTGCACGTGTACAAAAGATAAATTTCTTAGAAAATATTAATTAAATCTCCTAAAATCATTTAAATTTATTTTCAAATAATTAAAATAATATTTGAAAATATGGGGTTCTACATCACTCCCTCCTTAGAAGAGTTCTGTCCTCAGAACTACGACTAATGAGTTCAAACACATACCAAACAAAAGAAAATAGTGTTTCATATATATATAGAACATAATCCAAACAATTTCTTATAACATCACAATCTAAACAGAGGAATGCATCATATACCAGTCAATAGTACAATCACCCAAAGAATTCCAATCACATACAAGAAATACACTCATACAAACAATTCAGGAAATTCCTTCAGCATGCGATCCTCGGGCTCCCAAGTAGCCTTCTCGAACTGTTGATTCCTCCACAACACTTTGACCATATGTATCATCTTGCTCCTAAGGGCTTTCTCCCTACGATCAACGATCTCAACAGGCCGCTCCTTGTAGCTCAAGTTCACCTGTAGATCTTCGGGAACCTCTACCAACTGATGATTCTGATCGGCCACATACTTCCTTAATAGCGACACATGAAACACATCATGTACTTGCGCTAACTCCTCTGGAAGTTTCAATATGTATGCTGTCTTGCCAATCCTCTCCACGATCCTGTACGGTCCAATATACCTCGGCGCCAATTTGCCTCCCTTACCAAATCTGATCACTCCTTTGGTCGGAGAAACCTTGAGGAAAACTGCATCCCCAACTTCAAATTCCAAATTTCTTCGTCGAGTGTCAGCATAACTCTTTTGCCGACTCTGAGCTTCGACTAACCTCTTGCGAATCAGCTCAATCTGCTCTGACGTCTGCTGCACGATCTCAGGACCATACATCTGCCTCTCGCCAACCTCATACCAACAAACAGGTGTCCTGCACCTCCGTCCGTACAAAGCCTCATACGGTGCCATCCCAATACTTGCATGGTAACTGTTGTTATAAGCAAACTCAACCAATGCCAAGTATCTCTCCCAACTACCACCGAAGTCCATAACACAAGCTCTCAACATATCTTCCAGCACTCGGTTCACCCTCTCCGTCTGACCATCTGTCTGCGGATGAAATGTTGTACTGAAATCAGTTCTGGTGCCTAAAGCTGCTTGTAGGCTCTTCCAAAACCTCGAAGTAAACCTTGGGTCTCTGTCCGAAACAATCGACACAGGAACTCCATGAAGTCTCACAATCTCCCCAATGTACAACTCAGCCAACTTCTCCATTGACCAAGTAATCTTCATGGCTAGAAAATGTGCCGACTTAGTCAATCGGTCCACAACAACCCAAATCGAGTCATTGCCCTTCGAACTCCTCGGCAAACCTGTGACGAAATCCATGCTGATATTCTCCCATTTTCACTCCGGAATGGGTAATGGCTGTAACAAACCTCCAGGTCTCTGATTTTCTGCCTTGATCTGCTGACAAGTCAGACACCTTGCCACAAAATCTGCTACATCCCGCTTCATACCAGACCACCAAAAATGTGGTTTGATGTCCCTGTACATCTTCGTGCCTCCTGGGTGAACTGACAACAATGTACTGTGTGCCTCCTGCAAGATACTCTCTCTCAACTCTGTATCATCTGGAACACACAACCTTTCACCCATCCAAAGAACTCCATCCTGGACCCGAAATTCTGATAACTTGCCTTCTGAAACCTGCTGCAACATCTTCTGGATCTCTGAATCTGATCTCTGACCTTCCACAATCTTCTCTCTCAAAGACGGCTGCAGCCTCAACTGAGCCAAAGTTGCTCCTAAACCTCGCAGTACCACCTCGATACCTGCCTGATCGATCTCTGCTGCCAACTCCCTTCGAGTAGTGATCAATCTCGATAAACTACTCTTCCTGCTAAGCCCATCAGCCACTACATCTGCCTTGCCCGGATGATACTTGATCTCAGGACGAATGTCTTCCAATACCTCCAACCACCTTCTCTGCCGAAGATTCAAATCCCTCTGCTGGTAAATATACTTCAGGCTCTTGTGGTCAGTGTACATATTGACCTTCTCACCATAGATATAATGCCTCCATAGCTTCAAGGCATAAATGATAGCTGCTAGCTCCAAATCATGCGTCGGATAATTCTTCTCATGCGGACGCAACTGCCTCGAACCATAAGCAATGACCTTGTCTTCTTGCATCAAGACACATCCCAAACCTCTGAGAGATGCATCACTGTAGATATCATAATCTTTCCCAGCTTGCGGCAATGCCAATATAGGTGCGGTAGTCAACCTTTCCTTTAACTCAAGGAAACTCTCTTCGCACTTATCGGTCCATACAAATGCCACATTCTTCCGGGTCAAACCTGTCATCGGAACTGCAATCTGAGAATACCCCTGAATAAATCTCCTGTAGTACCCAGCTAATCCCAAGAAGCTTCTGACTTCCTTCACTGACGTCGGCCTGGACCAATCCTTCACTACTTCCACTTTCTGAGGATCAGTAGCCACTCCCTCCTTAGAAAGAATGTGACCAAGGAAAGCTACCTCCGACTTCCAAAATTCACACTTCGACAATTTGGCATACAAACTGTGCTCCTGCAACGTCTGTAATACCGCTGTCAAGTGCGTCGAATGATCCTCTTCCGACTTTGAATATACCAAGATGTCATCGATGAAGACCACTACGAAGGAATCAATGAACGGTCTCAACACCCGATTCATCATATCCATGAAAACTACTGGCGCATTCGTCAACCCGAATGGCATCACCAAAAATTCATACAGTCCATGACGAGTCCTGAACGCTGTCTTACTCACATCTTCCTCCTTGACTCGCACCTGATGATACCCTGACCTCAGATCAATCTTCGAAAACACCGCTGCTCCTCGAAGCCTGTCGAACAAATCATCAATCCGCGGCAGTGGGTACTTGTTCTGAATAGTCACCCTATTCAATTCCCGATAGTCAATGCACATCCTCATCGACCCATCCTTCTTCTTGACCAACAACACTGGCGCTCCCCACGGAGAAGAACTCGGTCTGATAAGCCCTTTGCTCAAAAGCTCCTCAATCTGCTTCTTCACTTCATCTTGCTCTACAGGTGCCATCCTGTATGGAGCCTTGGAAATCGGTGCACTTTCCGGCTGAACATTGATGCAAAACTCTACATCTCTCTGCGGCAGTAATCCTGGAAAATCATCTAAGAACACCTGAGGAAAATTTCGAACAACCGGAATGCCCTTGACTTCATCCGAAATTGCCATCTTTGATACCATTGCAGCCACCCTCGGGATCTTCTTCTTCCCTTGGAAAGTTACTGCAGGTCCACCTGGTGCTTTCACCAACACCTCCTTCTGCTTGCAGTCAATTGTGGCATCATATATAGCCATCCAATCGATGCCTACAATGACATCTACTCCCAACACTTGCAGTTCGATCAAGTCGATGCCGAACATCCTTCCACCAATCTCGATATCACAGCCCTCGTAATATCGATCCGCTACCAGCTCTTCACCTGCCGGCGTTGCCACCGAAAAAACCCTGCCTGGAAATAACTTAGGTTCCAAACCTAAGATCCTTGCAAAACTTGGCGATACAAATGTATGCGATGAACCAGTGTCAAACAAAACATTTGCTTTAATTCCATTTATTAAAACAACTCCTGTTACAATAAGAACGATACTCAATCTTAAATTGTTCTGAAATAAAAGTTTTATTCATTACACTGATTCAAAAATGAAAGAAATCAAAATTCCTGCATACCCTGTATTACATCTTCCGAGTTTCTCGCATCCTCCTCGGTCAATGCAAATACTCGCCCTTGCCTCTTCGGGACTTTGCTTCCACCCGAACCATCTTCCTTCAATTTTGGACAACGGAGCTTGGAATGTCCAATCTGCCCACACTGAGAACAAATATGCTCTGCCAACTTCGGACATGCTGACCTGTAATGTCCTACCTCCTTGCAGTAGTAACAGGTCACTCCCTGAGCTGCAGGTGCCTTCTGCACTGATCCACTGAACTTTGCCTGCTTCGCGGGGAATCCCTTTCCACTCTGGCCTGATGCTGGCCTCTTGTTCCGGTTCCATGTATCCTGCTTCTTCTGAAATAGATCCATATCCTCCTCAGTCATCGCTGCTATTCTGACCAGCTTGTCAAATCTTCTGATACCCAACGGAACCATCCTTGACCTCAAGTTTGGCCTCAAGCCCTGCTCAAACTTTTTGGCCTTCTTTGCTTCGTCCATGACCAGCTCTGGTGCATACCTCGATAGTTGAGCAAACTTCGTCTCATACTCCCGAACAGTCATGCTGCCCTGCTGAAGGTTCATGAACTCGGTCACCTTCTTCTCTTGAACATCCAGAGGAAAGAAGCGATCTCTGAACTCCTCCAGAAAAGCTTCCCATGTCAACTGCTGATCTTCCAAATTCCTCTTCAGCGATTCCCACCAAACACCAGCATCTTTCTCGAGCTGCATCGAAGCTAACTTCACCTTGCTAGCTGCCGGAGTCTCCGACACTTCGAAGATCGTCTGCATCTTCCTAATCCAATCATCTGCTGCTGTTGGATTAGCTTGCCCCTCAAAGACTGGCGGCCTCATCCTCTTAAAGGATTCAATCTGCTTGATGGGGTCGGCATTCACCAATCCATGTCCAGCTCCATGATTTGGCGGCGGATTCTGCTGAGCTTGCTGCTGTTGCGCCACGTTGAATGCCATCAACGTATTCAGTGTTTGATACACCTTAGCGAATTCAGCCTCTAGGTCGATCCCATTTCCTCGGGAACTACCCGATCCATCCTCATTGTTGCCACTATTTCTGCCCCTGGGTGCAACCATTTTGAATACTGCAAAACGAGGGTAAAGTTAGAGTAACATACACACAATTCAAACTCATATCAATGCCCTATGGCAAAACCATAACCATGCCTCAAACCATAACTTCAAACCAAACATCATATTTTAACTCTATGAGATACTCACACTCTGATGTCCACACGTAGGTACTCACTCTCTAGTGTCCACACCTAGGTTGGTTTTCTTACTATGTCTATTATTACCATTGAAGCAGAGCTCTGATACCAATCTCTGTAGCGCCCCGAATTTCTAATATGAGAGCTTAGAAAATACGTGGCACATTCCCAGTGATCCACTTCAATATAACAATAAACACAACTAAACACCACTAAAATTTTCAACATTTATTACAACAAAACTTTTACATGTCACAGCGGAAGACTAAACAAACCAAAGTTAACTCAACAGGTCTTTACAACTCAACACTGAACACTTAATAATCCATTTATCCAAAAAAAAACTAACTCAAGCATCCATTCTCCAACTCTAAGCAATAACCTGCAACAAGTGAGGCTAGAGTTGAACCCTAACCCCCAAACTAAAGGGGTCAGCCATAAATGGTGTGAGTGGCATAAAAATCAAACAACAACATAAATGAACTTAAATTGTAATGTCTAACAAGTAATAACCAAAATACCAAAAGAACAACATGTGATACCAAAACCAAATATCAAAAGTGGAAACAGGAAATCCGAATGCATAAAGATGAGTCAATAAAACACAAATGCTATATGCTGACAACGATGACTACTAAGAAATGAAGATAAACTATGAGAATTTGCCCATGCTTGATAATCCCGGAAGTAGATCCCACATCTCAGGTATTTTTCCTGGATAATTCAGGAGATCAACCCACATCTAAACATAGACTCATCATCACAATAATATCCCAAGAGTGTCGCCTCGACTCTGATCATTCCGTAGGTCAATCTCGCATCTCAAGATAATTACTTGGATAATTCAGGAGACATATCTCACATCTTAGGTTGTCTACCTGGATAATTCAGGTGATAAGTCCCACATCTCAAGTCAACCACTTGGATAATTCAGGAGATTAAATCTCATATCTAAAGCCTTACTGAGGAGCATAACTCATGTCCCCTTCGTCATGACACTACTAGTGCAAGTCCTTATTATTTTTGGTTACTGAACAAATCTCCTAGAGTAGTGTACCCCACCGGACTAAAAATATGATTAACTGAAAATTCGCCTCAATGGGCCTCAACAAATAACTCAACACCGATATACTAGGGTCACGTACCTCTAGAGACTCAAAATCAAATATCTAAACAAATTCCCACTAAACAGGTGGTTAAACTGGATATCTCAAAACCTCCTTCTTGACTGAATATCTCAAGATCAAATACTGAACAAAATATCTCAAAATCAAATACTGAACAAAATGTCTCAAATCAAATACTGAACAAAATATCTCAAAATCAAATACACAGATCCCTCATTACCAGTCGACTTATGCCGAGGTAAGTCGACTGTCCAGAGGACAATTCTCCAGAATTTCACAAAAATAATCTAAGGCAGTATCAGTCGACTAGGGAAAGTCATCAGTTGACTGCCCCGAGACAAATTCCAATAATTCTCAAGAATATTCTAAGTATTTAAGTCGACTGAAAGGTTCATAGGTCGACTGTCCATAAAGGACTAAACAATTTACAATCAGCAGACCAGTCGACTGACAATAGCCTAGGTCGACTGTCCCGAACAATTCTCAAAAGACTGAAGATAATCAGTAGAGTCGTACCAGTCGACTGCACGGTAGGCCAGTCGACTGTCGACCTACAGTTTTCAAAAATAGATCTGGATACAGAATTAAACTGAAGATTTCTAAAGAATCATGGTTCATTTTTTATCAAGCAATAGTTCATACACAAGCCAATGATAACTCTCAAATAATCTCCAATACGGATACATTACTCATCAATCAATTCCTCAAATCTCAACTTCTCAAGATCTAAATCACTAATCTTCTATTAGGGTTTCTCAACAAAATTTCTTCCTCAACTCATAATCAAATTCTGAATTAAAAATCATAAGATCTAGATGTCTATCATTCGATCACAACCCAAATCAATTCTTAACATGCTTTCCAACAATACGATCCCATAAATCAATATCTCCTCAACAAATCTTGATTATTTCTCAAATATGGTCCAAATATCATTAAGTGTTCTCATAACCCATATTAAAATGAAAGATCCATATCATGCATATAATGAGACAAACAAACAATATCATACCGATCCAAACAAAGAGTAACAAAGATCTCACGCCAATCATCAATCAACAAACAAAACAAATCAAGCAAAACAAAACAAACCACTCACCTTGATTTGAAGAAAATCCACAAAAAGCTCTTCTCCTTGCTAGATCCAAAAGTCTCTTCTTGCTCCTCAAACAAATCTCAAAAATCTGAATATTCTCGTAAATGACAGCTGGGGAAAGAAATCCCTTATATATGCCGGATTAATATTAGGGTTTTACTCACATTTTGCAAAACAATCCTTCCCAAATTACAACTTACATATATATATATATATATACATTAGTCTTGTAAATTCAATAAAACTCCTTTAAATTAGGATCTAATAGAGAATATACTTCTTAGCCTCAGCTAATACTGCTCAAAACGTCCAGAATGCCAATTTTGCATTTCAACCCTTGAAAATGTCAATTTTGCAAATAAGTCCTTCTTTTCTCAGAAATTGCAAATAGTATCAATTAATTCCAGAAAAATCTGGAAAAATACTACATAAATCCTAAATAATAAATAATGATTTTTCATAAAGAAATCTTAATTTTTCAAACTTCTAAAAAGTCATTTGCACGTGTTTTGCACGTGTACAAAAGATAAATTTCTTAGAAAATATTAATTAAATCTCCAAAAATCATTTAAATTTATTTTCAAATAATTAAAATAATATTTGAAAATATGAGGTTCTACACAACGGGAGCAAAGGTCTCATCATAATCAATGCCATGCTCCTGAGTAAATCATCGAGCTACTAGACGAGCCTTGTGCCACTCAATAGATTCATCAGGTTGATATTTGACCTTGAAGATCGACTTGCAGCTAATAGGTTGAACGCCCTCTGGCAGAAGAACAACATTCCAAGTGCCAGTTTGATCAAATACACTGAATTCCTCTGCAATAGCTTTCCTCCATTCAGGATATTGAATTGCGTCTTGATAGTATCTGGGCTCACATGTAAAGTGTATAGTAGTGAGATAACTGTGGTGAGTAGGAAGCGAGAGTAGCAGAACCAAACTGGTCAGAAGGACCAGTGGCATCAGGTGTATAACGAGCCGAAGGAATACTAAAAGTGGAACGGGTAGACTGATGAAGAGGTGGTGGACTGACAGGATGTGGGGTGAGGACGGAGGAGTAGGTGCATGTGTTGGTGGGGAAGTAGGTGGGGTGGGTGCTGGCTGCTGTGGGGATGCATGTGGTGTATCGGTAGGGGGAACAACAGGTGTAAGGACTGCAGGAGATGTGAATGGAGCCAGAGGAGTGGGATCAAAAGGAATGCGGGAAGATGAAGACGAGGGGCTAGCAACAACTGTGGAAATGAGAAACCTAGTTTCCTCGGGGGGAGTCAGGTAGTAAGGAGAGTCTTCCACAAAGGATACATGTCGACAAATGCGAACACGATGTAACCCCTGTTTCCTGTATTTGTATTTTTCTGCTGTATTTCATTTCCCTATACTCTTTTATCAATCCAAGATCTGTATTTTTTCCCAGTTCTAATAAAAAATCATTTCATTGTTTCGACTCAATTTTGTGCCAATATTTATTGCAATTGCATCGCTCTTATCAGCTCTGATTTGTTGTTCTTCCTGAAGAGTTGACTGTTTCATCTCATCTAATTCATGTAGCCTAATTATAGTGAATTTTGACTCAATCTCCTTTTGGATCCTACTCAAACCCGCTACCCAATAACCCACAACCCAATAACCCTATACTATTTAAACCCTAACCTAACCTAACAGTAACCCTATTACCCTACTGTTCTACCCCAAACACCAGCCGCCAACCCCCCCCTTTTCACTGTGCATCGACGTCGTCACCCCCTACTTTCGAACCCATCGCCACTGCTGAATCCCCTAGCCCCTCGCCATCGTCCCCTTCCTCTGCTTTCACCACCAGCCTCGTCTCCCCATCATCGTCCTCATCCCCGCACCTCTCGTGAGCCATTGTCTTCCCCATCAGTTCACCATTACCCATCGCCTTACCCATCCACCTTCATCACCGTCGAACCCATTAACTTCGTCGCCTCGCCGTCGCGACCTCCTGCCGCCCACAACAACCAGGCCTCCCCTATTTTTCTGCCCAAACTGAACACCCACCTGCGCCAACCTCCTCATCCTCTGCCGTCGAGCCTCGCACATAGCCCCGGTCAAAGTCGCCTCGCGCAGCCATAGTCGCCGTCAAAGCTTCCCTAGCCGTCGCTGCTCTTGATTAGAATAGAAGGAAGGAGAAGGCTTGTTTGAATCTCAACCACACGATCTCATCAAAATTGTGACCTTCACCATCAGATCGCATCTTAGTCCACCATCTTGATCAGATCAGATCTCGGTCGTCCGATCACATCTGTGGTTGAGATCTGTGTTCACTGTTTGGTGAGGAGTTAGATCCGAATTTTTGTGTTGTTGTTTTGCACGTGTCTCGCACGTGCGTGTGTCCATGCTCATGTCCTGCCTCTCGGGATTCTAATCCTGTTATTTGTTTTTGTTCGGATTCATCATCGTCCCTAATGCAAGTATTCTTCTTGTATAATTTATTGTTCTAGTACAAGCGTTTAATTGAAAATACTGCAAGTATGTTGTAGTTGTGACTCCTCATTGGCTTATCAGTTGATGATCTCATTTTACACCTTATCAATTACATGATCTAAGAGTCACAATATTTCGTTGATACACTTGTTCACAACTAGTATAATTATAATACATTTCATGCAAAAAGTGTCTTATTTGGTTTCTGTCCTATCTTGGCTTGCTGTTTCGATCCCGATACAAGAATCTAGACTTGAGTCCTAAATATGAAATGTAGCCCCAGACGTCTAGTTTACCACCCTTTTGACGGATTTGAATTTAGAGTTACGGTTTAGGAGATATTGCAGTTTTACTGCTGCTGTGTCTTTAATCGCAGATTCATAAAAACTGCTGCATCACTTTGTTTTACAATTAATTTAACTATGCAACCAGTAAGATAATGACTTAAAATTTTGCATGCTGATACTAGACACCCTAGAGAACATTTTCAAAATTTTTTTGGAATTAATTAATGAAGTTTCAACCCTGTTTCATATGTATAAACTCAGTTTTACAAACTCTGGCTGAACACAAATGCTGTATAATTTGCTGTTTTGACACCTGATGACGCAACTTTTATGTACCTTAATTATATGTATTGGAACTGGGCAGGAGTCTAGTTTCTAGATCTTCTGACGGATCCACATTTTCTATCTTGTAGCAATGAGAATCGCAATTTTGGTGCAGCAACGTCATGCTGTCCAGAATTGGAATTCTCGTAGTTCTTGATAATCTTAATTTGTGTTGACTCTCGGATATGCTTCCTAATTATCTTAAACTTGTTCCATGTTCTTGATCATATTTACTTGACCTGTTTTGCACACTTTCATGCTTGTTTGATGATAATAATAAAAAATAAGCCGGGGTTTAAGGAAAAGACCATAGTAGTGGACAATATAGGTAAGTGTACTCGGAAGGGGGGCCGTGTTTCCCACTTGATACATGCTTCATGAAATAGTTATATTGTTATCTGATTCATGAACTAGTTACTATTAATTCATGAAATAGTATATTATTATTCGATTCATGGACTTGTTATTACTTGATTCATGAACTAGTGTATTTTGATTCATGACTTGTCTTGTTATTACTTGACACATGAACTAGTTATATGCTTACTCGATTCATGAACATGGCTTACCTGATATGTAACCTCTGTTTTTCCAAAGTTGTATTTTTCGTATTTAAAATTTTTGTAAATTATTTTTTTGTTTTCAAATTCTTTTCGTTAAAATGTATTTTTGAATCTTCCACTAAAGTTTATCTTTAATCAATAATTTATTTGTAACTGTTTCCTATGATTTTTATAAAAATCTTATTATTTAATTTGATACCCTGATTTCTATTATTGATATTATTACTGTTATTTTTAACACTATTATTATTTTTACCATGGCCTTATTATTATTATTATTATTATTTGTATTATTGTTATTATTGTTGTTTTTTAATGTTTATTAAAAATCTATTTTATGTGTTAATTATATTTGTACTTACAGACTCTATACTTTTAATGCAAATTATATTAGTTATAAAATTATATTTTATTAGTTATTGTATTTAATTTTCTTATTGGATTTTTTATTTAAAACCCAAACCTATTTTTAATTTTTTTAACCCATTTAACTCAAACCCATTAAGCTGATATATGCATTAAACCCATTACCCATTAGTTAATTACCCTTATACCCATTAAATAAACCCCAACCCAATTACCCTATTCTGATTAACCCAACCCCAAATTCTGCAAAAAAACCCAGACCCGTTTACATCAGACCCAAACCCATTTACTACCTGTCACCCCTTCTTCTTCTGATTTTTTTCCCAAAATGACCCTTTTTTGAAAGTTTTTCTAGAATTGCCCTGTTTTTTTTTAAATTCCCTAAACGACCCACTCGCTTTTTGAAAAAGCAAGTTTGGTTAAAAATAACTCGCTTTTTCAGAAAGCGAGTGTTAAACTTTTAATTTACGAAAGGTTAGACTCGTTTTTTGAAAAAGCGAGTTATTTTTAGCCAAACTTGCTTTTTCAAAAAGCGTGCTTGGTTATTTTGATAAATATTTTCGAAAATGGGTCAGCTTGGTAAATACTTTTAGAAAGTGAGTCAGTTTAGTAAATAATTTCAGAAAATGGGTCAGTTTGGTAATAAGTTCTTTCTATATCAAATTGTCACATCTTCTTTAGACTACTATATATGAAATCGTTTGTGGACTTTCTATATCACATTGTCACTTCATCTTCTTTGGTCATGATTTTATAAAGTTAACAACTGTTTAGCAGTAGTCGAGAATATACATAACTTGACATTATTTCAGTATTCACATAATTGATGTGTTTTAAGTTGTCGAGAATGAGCCCATAGATACTCTCAATCTTTGGTATACAAATAATTGGCTTTTGACCTATCAATCATATGCGCTGAGTTCTTGCGCCAAAAGTCTCACACTCACTTTCTGAAAAAGCAAGGGTGGTTAAAAGGGTCCATAATTTTTTTTTTGTATTTCACATTGGCGGAAATGACCAAGTTACCCCTTCCTTCATATAACCAGATTATCACCTTAGGGATAAAAGGGTCATGCGGTAGTGATAAAAGGGATATAACCAGATTATCCATTTTATCACCTTAGGAATAAAAGGGATAAAAGGGTCATATGCGCTGTGTTCTTGCGCCAAAAATTCTTTTATTAAAAGAGTGGTTGTAACTTCGTCCATGACTACTGTTATACATATTGGTAGACCACAAAAGCCTGATGTGGTAATTGATGAGACATGGTTTTCTAGTTCTGAATATTATCAGCAGACTAAGGTTTGCTCATAATATATTGTTTTGTATTTCTTGCACTTATTGGTAGGAACATCAACATATGCCAATTCAGTATTTGAGTGGATAAATATTAAAATTGTTGTCGAGTCTCATATCTGTTAACCATTGGATCTGATTTCTAAGATCGTGACCTAATGGTGAACTATTTTGGTTGATAGGTGTGCTGATGAAAAAAAGATGAGATTTTAACTATCCTTGCTTTTTCAGAAAGCGAGTGTGAGACTTTTGGCGCAAGAACTCAGCGCATATGATTGATAGGTCAAAAGCCAATTATTTGTATACCGAAAATTGAGAGTATCTATGGGCTTATTCTCGACAACTTAAAACACACCAATTATGTGTATACTGAAATAATGTTAAGTTATGTATATTCTCGATTACTGCTAAACAGTTGCTAATTTTATAAAATCATGACCAAAGAAGATGAAGTGACAATGTGATATAGAAAGTCCTGACAAACGATTTCATATATAGTAGTCTAAAGAAGACGTGACAATTTGATATAGAAAGAACTTATTACCAAACTGACCCACTTTCTAAAATTATTTACCAAATTAACTCACTTTTTAAAAGTATTTACCAAGCTGACCCACTTTCGAAAATATTTACCAAAATAACCAAGCGTGTTTTTGAAAAAGCGGGTTTGGCTAAAAATAACTCGCTTTTTCAAAAAGAGAATCTAACCTTTCGAAAATTAAAAGTTTAACACTTGCTTTTTGAAAAAGCGAGTTATTTTTAACTAAACTCGCTTTTTCAAAAAGCGAGTGGGTCATTTAGGGAATAAAAAAAACAGGTCAGTTCTGGAAAAACTTTCAAAAAGGGGGTCATTTTGGGAAAAAATTCTCTTCTTCTCCTATATATTTTAACCCCCGCTGCATCGAAACCCATCAACCCTAGCCGCCATATACATTCCCATCCGTCCCTCTCCCGCTCCCATCTTTATCTCGATCGTCCCTTGCCCTCCAGCGCGCCCTCGTCTGCCTCCTTTTGTCGCACCCTCACCCTGCCGCCTGCAGTGCCAGCCACCACCGACTGCGCAGCCAGTCAACAGCCACCTTGATGCCGATGCATCCCCTCATCACAGCTCCAGTCGCTGCCGTCGTGCGTCGGGCTCATCCCGCGACAGACCCCCTGTCGCGATGCCTCTGCGATGCAGCCGCGACAGCCACCCCATGCGCTATTGCGTCGTCCATGCAGTGCCCTCCCCGTTGTCCTCCACAACTGCAGCATCTCACCGGTGCTGCCGTGAGCGTCGCTGCCCGTGCTGTACCCTGGCCGCCTATCCATGATCACCATCCAGCACCGCACCCGGTGCTCCTTTGCCCTACTCCTTGCTGCAGCCACCTGCGGCCACCACCGCGCCGTGCGCCCTGCACCCGCCGAGTGTCGTCATCGGTTGCTGCCTAGCCAGTGGATTGCTGGGTTGTTTTGTTTGATCAAGTGGGTTTTTGATCATATTGAATCTTGGCCGTCCGTGGATCTTGATCTTGATCTTTGGTTTTGATCAAGTGGATCGTGGGCCGTTGATCACCATCTTGATGAACACTTCGATTGTGGGCTGTTCGATTGGATCTTGATCTTCGATCTCAGCCGTCCGATCGTGTTCGTGGGTTATTTGTTCTTTGGATTCGTATTCTTGTTCGTGTTCGTGATTCCGTTCGTGTTCCCGTTCTTCGTTGAGTTCTTGCCTGGGAATCCGTTCCCGTTATTCTTGTTCTTGCGTCGCCCCATCATCGTCTCTCAGGCAAGTAACTTGTACTCCAATTCATTTGTTTGAAACAAGTCAAAAAGTTCACCTATAGTGTAGTTGGGTCTAGAGACGACTCTTGTTTGTGATGGATTTTGTCTCTATTGTAAAAACTTAACCATAGTTGCGTCACGACACAATCTTGACATGAATTAACTTAGGATTTATCCGTTCTTGATTTTTATCATGTATGAGAGATTTTTGTGAGAATTCGTGATTTGGTTGAGACCCATGTAATATATTTGGTGTGGACATGCTAGATACCCTAATTCATGATGTTTAGATACTGGGTAGACTCGATTTCATGTTTGTGCATGTTTGGACCAATTTTCTTGATTCTATGTTAATCTTGTTCTTAAGGAAAAAATCTGTGTTTTGACGCTGATCTGTTTTATTTACTGTTTTGGACTGTTTTAAAGTCAGTATCTTAATTTCGGTATAAAATATGAGTTTTAGATAATTTCGTCTATTTTCAAATCCCTTTGACCTTGCTTAATTTTGATTTCGTATGACTGAATTATGACTGTTTTGGTACAGAGGTGTTGATCTTTTCCAGATTCTGTTTTTCGGTAATTTTGATAACAAACCATTTTAAAGAACTATGCTACATATATTATTTTTGATCCAAAACTTTGGCCAGTGTTTCTTTATCAAGTTAGGGATTATCCAGAATTTTGGTGAATTTTATTGATAAGTTTTATGTGATGTTTTATGCTCGTTTATGAAATCTATACTTGCTGTATTTTGCTCGCTGTTATGTAAAGAACCTTATTTTCACTATGATTCCTTTTACTGTATGAAAAATGTTTGTGAAATTTGAAAGTTAGTGTATTTTATCTATTTTCATATCTCATTGGCGGAATTGGATTTTGTTTCACTGGTTGCGAGATACTTCAGTTTTCGTACAGCAGTGTTGGGAATTCCAGATTTTTCAAAGTGTCGTTTCTTGATGTTTTCTTATTTTTGATGACTAAACTAATTTTACTAGAATATTATGAAACTTTATATTCCGATTCTAGACATATTGAGGAATACCCCAGATTTTTCCTGAATTTATTTGAGATTTTTTGATGTGATTTTCTTGACTGAGAATTTGTTTTCCTGATTTCTGACTGAACATGTTTTCTGGATTCAACCCTGTTTTGAGTTATGATGTTGTGAATTACTATATGAATTATTTATACTCGCTGGATTCTTGTGGAAAACTATTTTCCATATCCTTCGACGGATCCAGATTTGGATGTTTGTAGTAGCGAGAATCACAGTTTTAGTACAACACTGTCTTGCTGTCTTGAATTAGAAAACTAGTTGTTTTACTCTGTTGTGTGTTATCTTGTACATGTACTTGTTTATCTTGTACCCTGAACCTGATATATGTTCATACCCTGTTATTCTTGCTTTGTTTTGCAACACATACATGCATGCCTGATTATAATAATAAATAACCAAGCTGGGGTTAATGGGAAAGATCTAGTAGTGGATAATTCAGAAACGTGTACTCAGAAGGGGGCCCGTGTTTCCCATATTTGGAATTTGGTATATGATTTGGATTATTTGGAATTTGGTATATGATTTGGATTATTTGGAATTTGGTATATGATTTGGTTAATTTGGAATTTGGTATATGATTTGGATTATTTGGAATTTGGTATATGATTTGGTTAATTTAGATTTTGGTATATGATTTGGATTACTTGTCCCTGAGTACACTGTCCTCTATGGTCCACTATGAAATCTAAAGCGAAACTGTTTGTTGTAGCAACCATATATTATAATATGGGGCGCATGAAGTGCTACCTCTATAGTAATAACTACAAGACCTGACTACATGATACATGAGACTTGTTTACATGAGACCTGAACATGCTACTTGATCACATGATACATGAGATTTGAAACTTGATACATGTTACATGATTACCTGTTTACCTGTATACCTGTTACCTGATACCTGTTACATGTTTACTTGTTTACTTGATTACTTGACACTTGATTCATGCCATCTACACTTGTTCACTTATCGTGTTAGTTGTTTATTTTAATATCATGCTTATACCATATTGCTAGTTAGTTTTCTCATGTGCTTGTATCCTACACTATAAGTGGCCCGTAACTTGCAATTGACGGGTATCTTGTTTTCTCTTTTCTACTTTTCTGCAGTCTATTAAATTGCAGATTTTGGAGATCAGCTGCCAGATGGAATAGGCGAGATGAGATATTAGTTGCTGGAGCTCTTACTATATTTATTTATTTTCCTGTTGCTATTTGAATAATGTATCTTGTACTTGAATTTATTTGTATTTGGGTAATGTGACCCAGGATTATTTGTGTTATTCAGATCATGACTATTTGAGATTAATATATTGTATTTCAAGTATTCTTGTTGGTATTTGGTTCATATGTGCATGTGGTTTACTTTTCTGACTTCCGACTCTGATTATTTCTGTGATATGTGTAAAGATTCCCGAACAGCTTATGGATGATGAAAATCATTCGCTGGGCTTTTGTCTCGTATCCGTATTCCGTATTCTTTTTGGAAAGCGGGGCGTGACATGATACTTGATACCTGAGTATACCGTCCTATAAAATCCACCACTAGGCCTAAACGTAACTGATTGTATGTAGCAACCATGTAGTAAAAGTATGGATACATGAAGTGCTACCTAGATAGAATTAAACATTAGACTTAAGATTAACTAGTCACTTGTACACACTTGATACCATACTTGATACTTGTTACTTGACACTTGTATGTGATACTTGTTACTTGATGCTTGATACAATTATATATTCACTTGTCACTTGTTCCACTACTAGCACTTGTTACCAAATCTTGTCACTTGAGTTGTCTTTCTTGCGAGCTAGTTTTTTGAATCCCACTACTTGTTGCATCCCTACTATATCATGTTATACATTCTTGATTTCAGATCTTGTTTCGTATTTTCTTGCATCTATTTTCATACCCTTACTTGTACTACTTGCGACCCTAACTTGCACTAAGGGCATTTGTCTTTGTTTTCTCTATTTTTCCTTTCATATATTTATATATACAGACTTTGGAGACGAGCTGCCACCGGAATTGGTGAGGAAACGTTCTAGGCTTCGCTTGGGGAAAAGACTTGCTTTAATTATTTTTTGTATTTGAGTTCATTTAATTCTGTTGCTACTTAAAACTTGTAACGGGCTTGTAGTCCCGAAGTTTTATCTTTGATCCAGATCTGAAAATTATTTGGGATATTGATATTTTGTTCCAATTATTTTTTGTTGATTAATAAATTATTCATGCATGCGTAGTTGAGTATATTTTGCTATATTTCTTGTTATGATGTTGAGTCGATCATACAGCTTAAGAATGATGAAAATCATTCGCTGGGTTTTGTCACGTACTCGTATTCTGTATTCCTTTTGGGAAGCAGGGCGTGACACACGACCCGCTGATGGATCAAAACAACGATAACCTTTGCATTCAAAACTGAGACCTAGGTGAATGCAGTTAGCAGCACGAGCGGAGAGCTTCATGCGCTCAGTAGGAGGGAGAAGGACATAACAGGTGCACCCAAAGGTATGGAGCATACTGTAGTCGGGATGTGAATGATAAAGAGCCTCATAAGGTGTCGTACCAGCTAGGGCAGACGATAGAGTAATGTTGATGAGACTAACAGATGTCATGATAGCTTCAGCCCAGAAAGAGCAATGAGCGGAAGAGGAGAGTAAAAGAGCGCGAGCCGTCTCAAGGATCTGACGATGCTTACGTTCAGCTATACCATTTTGCTCATGTGTGTGAGGGCATGATTGCTGAAAAAGGGTGCCGTGAGACTGAAGGATCGATCTCATAGTGGTGGAAGTGTACTCACGTGTACCGTCCGATCAAAAATTCTTAATGCGCACACCGAACTGAGTGTGAATCATAGTTGTAAAGAACTGGTAAATATCAGGTATCTCAGATTGCTGACGCATAAGAAAAATCCATGTATGTCTAGTGAAGTCATCGATGAAGGCAACATAATAGAGATAACCTTTCCACGAAGGTACAGGAGAGGGTCCCATATGTCAGAATGAAGAAGTTGAAAAGGATGAGTGCTTTCAGAAGTGCTTTTGTGACTAAAGGGTAGGGCAATGTGTTTGGCCAAATGATAACCCTGACAATTAGATAAATATTTAAAAGTGAGAGAACCAAGGGCACCACTGCGAGCTATAGCCTGGAGTCGTGATGCGCTAATATGACCTAAACGTCCGTGCTACAGATCAGCATCAGAGAAAATAATACCGGCAAAACTAGAAGGAGAGTGATGTGCACGAAGAAAATCTAGATAATATAGATGACTCTGACGACTGGCACGCCCAAACTCCTCACCGGTAGAGGAATCAGTAATAGAACAACCTAAAGAGTGAAAAGTAACGACAAGACCACTCTCGCACAACGCACTAATAGAAGTAAGGTTTATTGATAAATGAGGAGCATAAAGAACATATGGTAATGTGAGAGTGGGAGAGCTAATTGTCCCTGAGTGTGTAATAAGAAGTGGTGAGCCATCAGCTGTGTGTAGAGATGGAGAGTGAGAGGGAAGTGTTGTGCAGGTAGTGAACAATGTCTGGTTACTAGTGAGATGATGTGATGCACAAGAATCTAAAATCCAGAACGAATTCATACCGGGAATGGCAGAAAGTGCAGGAGCAGAGGAGCCAGCATTGATAGACTGACCCATGAGCTGTAGTTTCAGCTGAGTGAGGCATTACTGAAGATTAACCCAATCAGTAGGAGACGGCAAGGCTGGAGTGACGGGCACGGCCGAGGATGTGAGGGAAGAAGCACTGCGAGGAGAAATAAGACTAGCGCTGCTGTAAGTGAGAGCACAATATAGAGGGAGATGCTGCTGGTGTCTGGATAAGGGTAGGGAGTAGGACGGTGCTACCGGTAGCGGAAGTAGAGATGGGGTAGGGTGAGGAATGATGTTGGAAGAAGGTAGGAGGCCAGAGGCAGACTCAAGGTGCTGCTGTTGCTGTTTGACTCTGGAGGAGGAACGAGAGGCGGTTGCAGCGGGGAAGTCGTTGGAGGCAGAAATATGTAGAAGAGACTGAGATTCCATCAAGTAGTAGTAGTACCTGTAATAATTTTTATTTTATTTTATTTTGAAATTTTTTTCGTTTTTTTTGAAGAACAAAACAGATAAAAATGAAAAGAAAGAGAAATAAATAAAATAAATTAAATTAAATAAATAAACAGAAAGTGAACGGGGGGGGAGGTTGTCGACCACTATGGAAGCGGCGACGGGAGTGTGGGTCGTCGGAATGGATCTCGATGGGAGTTCGGGAGTCGGCGATTTGGGTCTCGACGATTGCTCGAGGCGTCGAGAACTTTGGACGCCTCGACGACTAGAGGCGGCGATTTAGGTCGTCGGGATGAAGGATGACGATGGTGTATGGTGGTAGGGTTTCGACGAAAGTGGATCTCGACAGGATGATGAAGCTGATTTTTTTTTTTTTTGAGATATAGGGTTTTGAGAAGAAATTTGTATAAATTGGCTCTGATATCATGTTAAGATAAATCAGAGTGATGAAAACAATACTGAATATTGAATTGAGAAATAACTGAGTACAATATCTTCTATATATAAGAGTGAACCAAATACAAAATTAGCCCAATACCCAATATGGGACTATAATATCTAACATGGGCTAATATGGCGGCAGTAGGTCCCAAGGAGAGGATTGCGAGCGTATTCCAGGTTGAGGATTTTGATGATGATGAAGTCGAGATCGGTCCGACGATCAACTAACAACCAGCTTGGACTTTACTGTTGATAGATACCCACCGCCCTAGGGTTTGTTGGGGGGATATGATGTAGTTTGTTTGGTCGCATGTATGTTGCGACCATTTTGGTCTTCTTTGGTTCCACCCCCCATGTCTGGAGTGGAGTTATGTACTTTTGTTATGATTGTAGGACCTTGTATTTGGCTCAGTACTCTGAGTTTATTTTATTAATCCCTTATAAATGAAACAGAGTGGCCATACTCTAATTTTTTTAATTAAAGAAAAAAACTAGCGTTTTGTAAAATTCAAAAAATAAGTTTTGTAGAAATAAATTATTTTTGTAACTGTATGCAACCGTAGTTATCTAAGTTTAACTACAGTAGGACATATGGTTGTATTGTTACAGAGGATAACAGATTCCTGAAAAAATTATGCATCCTGGACTATTAATCATCTAGTTAGAGATTGGCGAGGAAATGTCTTCCTCTAAACTCTTGAATCTTGATCTTATGTGTAAATGCATGACACTAATTTATTATTATTAAATTTTTTTGAACAAAAGATATACTCATAATCAAATAAGTAGAATAATATTATGATATTGGTGAGGCTTGTCCCATTCGAATTGAGTTTTAGATTAAATTGTATGTTGGAAGTTTTGAATGCCCTATGATTAGTAGGAGCCCTTTTGTCTTATACCAAATTATAGATTACCTTTATTCAAACTTGGATTAGATTGTCAAGCCGATCTTTAGAGTTAATTAAGACTGTGCCTCGTCAAACCTTGATATTGATTAAACAGGTGATTAGTTAATTAATTGATTTTTTAACAAATTTTATTTTATTTTATTTTAATTTTTTTTAGGTTAAAGATGGAATAACGTCACCCTGTTTCATTAATAAGAAATTAATAAAACAACTCCGGTGAACCGGGGATATACAAAAGTACAGTGCAGAAAATAAAACATAACCCCCCAATAAAATCCTGGAGGGTGGGTCTAACCATCCATACAAAGTACAACCAAAGGTACAGTAGATCGAAACAGAAAGCACAGTAGAGGTAGTTGCGGCCTGTGAGAATCCAATGTATCATGTGAGCATAAGGGGCGTCTACCCCTCAATCCAGTGTCGGTCCAAACTCGACCTCCTCATCATCAAATTCTTTCACCTGGGAGACTCTGGCAATCTTCCCTTTTGCTCCTGTGGCAGCAGCTGTGGCCAAAAAAAAATAAGATACATGATATGAGTAAGGTTACCAAAATTACTGTTTTATAAAGCACGAAAATAGAAATTATTTCTGTCTAACCACTTTCAATCATGTTATCTCCCAGGATTTGATTGATGATAATTGTGGTGCTGGCTGTGTCATCACCATTTAAACTTGTATGGCGTGTATTAGTTCCTTGATTTAGTTTAGTTTAGATCTCATCTACTTTTAAAATCCTTGATTTTTATAATAAATAAAAATTGAGAAATCCAAATAAAGAAAAAAAATCTCTATTCAAAAGAATATGAAACTCACGCACACATGTTGCACACCCTGATATGACAGTCCTATTTAACACTACAACGTTGTCATCTCAACCAAACCTAACTAGATTTTGATGGGCCAACTTGATGAAGCCCATATTGTTTCTTTAGGAAAGAAAAAAGAAGAAAAAGGCCCATTGAAGCCCATATTGTTTACATCACTCACTATATGTACATTTTACTACATCTATGAACAGAATCGTATATATATATATATATTTTCCAACTCACAAACAGAAGCTGAGACACATGAAAGATGTATGAAGTTGTTTGCATCAAATCAAGAACCACAACTCACAAAGATATTGTTTTCAAGCAGAGCTTGATCTTTGATTGTCAACTGCTTCCACGTTTCCAACTCTTGATTGCAGAGAGAAGTGAATGATTAGGAATGAGGTTTTTGTTCAGCAGTTTCATATTTGTCATCGGAGATTTGTCGTTCATGCTAAACCATTTTTCAATCGCTCTGCGCTCGTATGTATAGCCATCAGAAGCAACGCAAGGATCCTCCATCACCTCCTGCATTCGAAATAATGTGCATCATTAATAACTGGAAAATAAACCATATATGTGCTAACATTTATTGATTTTTTTCATAAGTATACTGACCTGGAGTATTGGACAGAAGAAATGGCTCGGAGCTACAGAGGGCACATGACAAAACAAGTCTTGCGCCGTATTAGCAAACCCTTTCAGTCTTTCTAACACGGGGAGAACCACATCGTTCAATTCAGGCCGATCCTTTCGCCTCAGCTCCAAACAACTCAACCCAAGAACAGCCAACTCTTTAGTCTCTTCACTGGGCCATTCCCCAGCTCCCGAATCTAAAACACTAGCCAAAAAACCACCCTCAATTGCTGTTTCAACTATATGGGCAAGCGCCATCGGTGGCTTCCCAGTTATCAACTGTAATATAACCATTCCTAATGCATATGTATCGGATTTTTGTGACAATTGCCCCGTTCTCTGATACTCTGGGTCTATGTAAAAAAACGTGCCAGCTGGTGCAGTGTCCTTGTACATGGTAGACATCGTGAAAGTTGTGGTTGGAAGTAATGTAGAGAGGCCCACATCACCTATTTTGCTCACCAAGTTGCTATCGAGTAGAATGTTGGCAGGTTTGAGGTCACGGTGGATGATTGGATCAGGTTTGGAGTTGTGGAGGAACACAAGGGCAGAGGCAATTTCCCAAGCGATTCTGAAGCGGTGGTACCAAGGGAGAGATGGGGAGTTGTTCTTGTGTTGTAGTCTGTCTTCGAGGCTACCATTTTCCATGTACTCGTAGATTAGGCAACCGTGATCAGGGCACGCACCAAGGAGGAGGAGGAGATGGGGGTGGCGAATTCGACCCAGGATCTCAAGCTGAAAAGGAAAAGTAATAAGTTTGTTATTATGAAAAAAGGTTGAAGAGTATATATATTGATAATAAATTGTTATAAGAAAATTCATGAGAAATCATGAAATATCAAACTTATTTTTTAGTGTAGTCCATATATATATACCTCTTGTTTGAATTGCTTCGTTCCCTTGCCCTCATTGGAGTGCAGAATCTTCACAGCTGCAACAGTGTGATGAAAACTAGCCTTGTATACCGATCCATTAGACCCCGATCCAATCTTAAGATCAGCAGAGAACGAACAAGTAGCAGCTTCAATCTCATCCCACGTGTACTTATTGTACTTCTTATTAGTATGCTCAAGTGCTCTTTCTAGCCTTTCTTTCTCCATAATTTCACGATCTGCATTCTCCTCAGCATCTATCCTCTTTTGAGCTTCCATTTCTGCACATTCCTTAACATATTCTGCCTCCCTCTCTGCAGCTTCTCGCAGTTCCCTTTCTTTTTGTGCTTTGCGACGGGCCATTGCTTCTCTGATCCTTATCTCATTGAGTTTCATTGCTTCCTCCTCACGACGAACACTCAGCTCATCCAACTAGCATAAGAAACAAAAACCCTTTAATTACAAATCTGAAGGATTGTATCTGAGAAAATAGTGGCTGTAAGTTTATGGTAGTAAATTACCTGCCGAGTTGCATCACAAGCTTCATGTTGAGCAATTTCATATACCCCTTGAAGATGACGAAGTTCAATTCTAAGTCTTTCAAGCTCAAAGTCCACATTGACCTGCATATGAACGAACCCTGGGTAGTGTTTCTTTCATCTCTTTGCTAGGAGTACTTATGTTGAATTGGTAACACTATATGTTTGTTTTAGGATGCAAGTAGGATCATTTAGCATATTTTGTTGTTTTATTGAAATGACACAACTTAAAATAACAGTCAGAACATAAAAATTATAGAAGCATACAACTGTAGAATCATGCATTTGAATAGATAACGGTTTATCTTTAATTCTCTCATCGCAGGCTAAAGGGTTTTCTTACCTCACTCTGAGGGGCTGAACAATCATTGATAACGGTTGATGTGGAAGCCTGATCAGAATTCAAGGAATGCACATCTACTTCAGAGCTGGTGAAATTAGACGGTGGGCTATTAACAGATGGAACGTCTGATATATTAGAAATGGAACTCATAAAATCTTCATCAGTAGTCACAGACACGCATCGACTGTAGAGCTTCCCTCCAGGTGCAAAACTTCTATCGACAAAGCTCTTGTTCGTAACTTTTACAGCTTGGTTGCGCTGATTTGAGAGAGAAGGTGAACGAGGACGGGAAAAGTTTGACGATTGCCCAGAGTCCATCCATTCTTAAAGAGTAAATAAAAATTAGAGTGGCATTAGTACACATTGATGAATCTTTTGTAAATACAAGAGAAAAGCACAAATATATTTCCTGATGTTCTGTTAATTAATTAATAAATCAAATTCTAAAGTGCTGGTATAATATGAAATGTAAATCATTATCTTTAATATCTTTGTTTCATCTAAAAAGAATGGTTGTAAATGCACTATATATTGACTTAAACTAGAGATAAATTCATTTTAGAAAGCATTCGTTACCTGATAGCTCGCTAGAAGAATGGCTTAAACTACTATAGGAAGCAACACTCTGAGTACTTTCGCCTATGGTACTCTCAGTTGTCCCTGATGCTGAGGCATGCACCAATGCCAACTTTCCTTTCGTAATAACATACAGTGTACAAAATCTTGGAATGCATTCCGAAATTTTGGAGGACATTTTACTGCCTCTAAATTTCCTACAAAAGATGCCGGAAGAAACACCTATGACGAGCTTGCTCACTGTAAATTTATTAACCTCCTCCGAAATTGCCTCTGCTACATCATCCGCTTCAATTACCACGACTTCTGCTTCTACCTGCACGCCAAAATAAACATAACAAAATTATTGATCGATTGATTTTCCTTTTTGTAAGTTGAGTATTAAAAGTAAAAAGAAAAGGGGTGACCTGTTTCTGATTACACATTCTCTTGTAGGGTTGAAGCATAGAATTTGTTTGCCATTCTATTTCTCTCCTGTATGCAGAGACGACATCATCCCGAACTTTTGATATAGGAAGATAGTTTCCCACTGAAGTAAAGGGATATCACAAGCAACAAACACGAATAAGAACTATTAAAATCACATCACCTTTAAAAGAGTTGATAAAAGTCGAAAGGTTAATTAGACATATTAATTTTTTGAGTATATAGATAATAAGAAAAATGGAATCAACATCACTTATAATGCTAATTTTCGATCCTGAAATCCCTTCAGAAAACAGTAAAGGGACTTTCACTTTTCAGAAGAAAAAAAAACATCTCCCATGCCCTCCTTTCCTACTCTGTATGCTAACAACAACACTCTTCTTTCGTTCCTTCTTTTCCTTCTCATAGCTCACTTTTAAATAATTGCTGAAATCTAAAAGGAACATTAACTGAAATAAGAAAACATCGCTGTTTTCCGTTTGTATGCATAGCTTAAAAGGCCGTCGAACTCTTGTCACATGCATACTCAAGCATCACCACTACATGAAAATTCCTCTCATAGTTTCGCTATCATCTACATACATATTTAGCAAGCTTTAAATTTGATTAACTCATTATATAAGTTTTAATTGTTTCATTATTTCCCCTTCTACTTTAAGAACTGAAAGTATAACCATTTGAACCCTTCTCTTATAAACCCTAGGGCGATGTCCGAGAGGATGACTTTCCTCTGCTTCACTATATCTTATCAATTTGTTTAGATTAAAACTACAACATAGAAAACTCCCTTTAATAAATAAAAAAGATGGCAATTGCATAATGAACAATGTAGAATGAGAACTATAAACACCACTTTTTTTTTATCGTAAAAGGTTGGCCTTGGCCCCCCGTGTTTCATTAAAAAATTTAACGAAACAAACAACCAAAAATAAGGCTTAGAAGTTCAGATCCAACAGGCTGGATTCTGGAATTCATACACCCCAACCAACAAACAAAAATACAACGAAATCTAATCCTACTGATCGGGTGATCCTCGTCCAAGTCAATTTCTCGTGCTCTATAAACACCACTTTATTTCTGAAAAAAGAAGAGAAAACTATAAACACCACTTACTAGGAGTAGGAACCATGGTAATCTTTGGTCTCACATATACAAGCCTGAAAAAAATCCTCCCCTCTGGAATAAATTTATCCAATGCCCATTTCAGCGCGTACTTGCTGCTCTTATTTCCATTCACTGCGACCGCAACAAGTAACTGCGAGAAGGTAAGGGATCACCCCTTTCATCCATTTCCTCAATTTCCATTGATTTTCTTTTCACCTCTAAGTTCAATCTTCTACGCCAAAAACCTTTGCCACAAAAATATTAATAAACTGGGAACATGACAAATTCACAATTAAACAAAATATCAATACTCAAGCCTTTTGTAGACCATCAAGAAAATTGCTCTAACTTTTACATTGCTACGACTACTTGTGAGGACTAGTTACAAATGGAAACCTAAATTTGACCCTAGAGAATAATTTTGTTTTCTATGAAAACAAGCAAGCTATGTCAAAATTAATAGAAACAAAAGTTCTTGCATCAATTTAAAAACCCAAAAGAAATTTGAAGGATAAGCAAAGAAATGAAAAACCCATAAAGGGGAAGTACTCACCTCTGAGAAAATGAAGCTATGGGCAGTTAAAGTCGACACCTTTGATACTTTTTAGAGGAAAGGAGTCCTTTTTAATTACTCTTTTTTGTGAAGGTGAAGGAGAGAGAAAAATCAAACTTAGGAGGCATCAAAATGGAGAGAAAATGACCCACAAAATATTAAATAATTGGTGACGAAGGGACCTTGAGGTTGAGAAGAAAAGCATGGGAGCTTTCCCACCCAAAAAATAAAAAAATAAATAAAAATTGAAGAATAAATAAATAAATAAAAATTTAGGAAAATAAATAAACAAATTTTGAAAGAGATATGTAGATATCATGGGGCCCAATTGGGATACTTTGACCCTTTTTTCCCTCTTCAATTCTCCTATGTGAGTATTACATGATACAAAACTATGGGGAAAATGGGATATTTAATTGCAATCCTTGTTTTAAATTTAATCTTGCATACATATTGATGGATCTTCTTGGGAGTTTCTTTCTCTAGAGAGAGAAGCTCTTCCAAAGAGAAACAAACTCAAAACAAAAAATCTAGATCTACTCTTGGAGGGGCGGCGGCTAGGGTTCGTCGCCTCCGTCTCGTCTGCCGTTGCTCCCCTCATCTCTCTTCTCCGCTCCTTTCCACGCCCCCGCCAGATCCCGATGACATCGATGGGTTCCGATGCCAGCGCCTGCGCCATCCGTCGCATCCTCTTCGCTGACGACATCAATGGGTTCCGATGCCAAGGCCTGCGCCAGCGCCATCCATCACATCTGAAGAAAACAGATTTGGGGGAAAATAATTATTATTCTTGTTATTTTTCCTTTGCTGTATACATCTATATATAGAATTACATTCTTGGGGAAGAAGAAAAGAGATTGAGAGAATATTGGGGAGATGAGAGATTTGGAGAATCTGTTTCCTATATATTAGAAAACAGAATATACAATTGCTATATTTCAACACTCCCCCTCAAGTTGGTACATAGATATCGAACATGTCCAACTTGTCAACAAATTTTAAGAATAGCCGAGTCGAAACAGCCTTGGTTAGGATATTTGCGAGTTGATCTTCTGACTTCACTTTGGATATCTCAATAACTTTCTCATCTAATTTTTCTTTGATGAAGAATCTGTCCACCTCTACATGTTTCGTCCTATCATACTGAACTGGATTAGCCGCAATATCACATGCCGCTTGACTGTCACAATACACCTTCATAGGTTCCTTTGGACCATAGCCTAAGTCCTGCAATAGGAGTTTCAACCATAAAGCTTCTGTTATACTCAAAGCTACTCCGCGATACTCAGCCTCTGCACTAGAGCGTGCAACAACATTTTGCTTCTTGCTCCTCCATGTAACTAAATTTCCTCCAACAAAGGTGAAATATCCTGAAGTGGAGCGCCTATCGATTGTAGATCCTGCCTAATCAGCATCAGTATATGCCTCAACCTTCAAGTGACCATGTTTCGCAAATAAAACTCCTTTTCCTGGGGCTGACTTAATGTATCTCATAATTCTCATTACTGTGTCCATATGTTGTTCCCGAGGGGCATGCATAAACTGACTTACCACACTTAAAGCATATGACAAATCTGGCCGTGTATGTGCAAGATACATTAGTCGTCCAACCAATCTCTGATATCTTTCCTTATCACAAGGCACTTGATCAGCTTCGTTGCATAGTTTTAGTCCTTCTTCCAATGGTGTACTAATCGGTTGACAAGCGGACATTCCAGTTTCCTTCAATAAATCGAGAGCATATTTTCTTTGAGAAAGAAATATCCCCTTTCTTGAGCAAGAAACTTCAATACCAAGGAAGTATCTCAAAGGACCAAGATCTTTCATTTCGAACTCTTTTGACAAGTAGTTCTTTAATGCCTTCATCTCCTCAGGATCATCTCCAGTTACTATCATATCATCAACATAAATAATGAGAGCAGTAATTTTACCTTCTTTCCTTTTTAGGAATAGAGTATGATCAGAATTACTCTGATCGTATCTGAATGTCCCTCATTGATTTTGTAAATCTCCCAAACCAGGCTCTTGGCGACTGCTTCAGTCCATACAATGCTTTCTTCAGACGACATACTTTGTTGCTGTATTGGACTGGTCTATTCGACCCTGGTGGAAGATCCATATAGACTTCTTCTGTCAATTTTCCATGCAAAAATGCATTATTCACATCAAATTGCTCCAACGGCCAGTCAAGATTTGCAGCAAGTGATAGTAGAACTCGAATAGTGTTGAACTTTGCCACAGGTGCAAATGTTTCATCATAATCAATTCCATAAGTTTAAGTGTACCCTTTGGCAACCAGCCTTGCCTTGTACCGCTCTATCGAACCATCTGATTTATATTTCACTGTATAAATCCATCTGCATCCTACTAGCTTCTTCTCTGCTGGCAGCTCGACTATCTCCCATGTCTCATTCTTCTTCAAGGACTTCATCTCCTCATCCATAGCTGCTTTCCACCCTGGATCGGCTAAGGCTTCCTGCACACTGTTAGGAATAGATACAGCAGATAATTGATTCACAAATGACTTATTTGATTCAGACAATCGATAAGTGGACACATAATGACTCATGGGATATTTGGCTTTACTAGTGGGATTAGGCTCGTAAGTGGGTTTTGGGATACCTCTAGTAGTACGGTTTGGAAGTTCTCTTCTTGGATCTTCGGACAGCGATGACGATTGGTTTTGGGGTTCTGCTGGGAGTAGAGATAGATATGATGGTAGTGGTGGTGGAGATGGTTTAGATGGTGCTGGTGGTGGAGATGGCTCATCTTCATGGAGGTTCGGCACTGACTGCAGATCTTCGTGGAAATTTTCTTCCTCAACCAACAAGTCTTCATTCGAGTGATCGTCATTACTTACATCCTGATTTTCTCCCCTTATATCTGATTGTTCAGTTTGAATAGTAACCACTTCATCATAGGTAAGAGTTTGAACTTCACTTCGGTACTCCCCCTGAAGTTCAACCTCAGAGGAAAAATACATCTCATCTTCATGGAACACCACATCCATAGTCACAAATATCTTTTGAGTTGGTGGGTGATAGCACCGATACCCTTTCTTATTTTGTGCATATCCCACGAAAACACAACGGACAGCTCGAGGAGTTAACTTATTGCGTTCATGTTGATGAAGATGAACAAATGCAACACACCTAAACACACGAGGTGGCAAGTTGACAACTTTTGGTGCATTCACAGCTTCAGTTAATGCTCGAAATGGTGTGAGGAAGTTTAGGAATTTTGAGGGAACTCAGTTGATTAAGTATGCAGCAGAAGCAAGGGCTTCTCCCCAATAAATGAGTGGCATATTTCCATGGATGAGAGAAGCACGGACCACTTCGAGCAAGTGTCTATTTTTTCTTTCTGCAACCCCATTCTGTTGAGGTGTATACGAGCATGTAGTCTGATGAACAATTCTGTGTTCCACCAAATATTGTTGCAGATTTGAACTCAGGTACTCTCCGCCATTATCACTCAGAAGAACTTGAATCTGTGAATTATACTGAATCATAATATGCTTGTGAAATTTCTGAAACAAACCACTAACTTCACTTTTCGACTTCATCAAACAAATCCAGGTCATACGGGTACAGTCATCAATAAAGATCACAAACTATTTAGCTCCTCCAAATGTAGTGTTTTTGGATGGACCCCAAACATCAGAATGAATAATCATAAAAGGAAGGGAGCTTCGACTTGGACTTGGAGGGAAAGAGACATGATGACCTTTTGCGAGTTCACACACATCACACCGAAAGATAGATATATCCAACTTCAAAAATAAACTTGGAAATAATTTTTTCAAATAACCAAAGGAGGCATGCCCTAGACATCGATGCCATAGCCAAATCTCTGATTTCTTCTTCTCATCTTCGGATCCTGCCACACTTAGAGCTTGAGTCAACTTGCTCGAGCATTCAGATTCTAAATCTAGGTAATAGAGCTTCCCGTGTCTAACCCCATAACCAATCGTCTTGCAAGTCTGAATATCCTTAAACACACAATGTGAAGGCCAAAAAACTACAATACAATGTAAGGCAGTGGTTATTTGGGCAACATATAATAGGTTGAAATTCAAGGATGGCACAACTAGGGCAGTATCTAAGGTTAGGTTGTTTGTGAGGTGTATGGTACCCTCGCCAGTAATAGTGGCAGGATCACCATTGGCAGTGGATACAGTTGATTTAGTAAATGGTTGAAAATTTTGAACTTGTCTAGAATCAAAAGTCATATGGTCGGTAGCACCTGAATCAATTATCCATGCATTATTCATAACAGAAGCAGAAATATTAAATACCTTACCCTCATTACCTACAGCTGTAACTAATGTAGAGGCGAGTCAAATACTCTTCTCAGTTCCATCAGTTTGTCCCATAGCAACAGCAAGGACTTCAGTGGAGGCTCTCGGCGAGAAGACGGCAGCTGGAGGCAGGGCGACGACCAGCAACAGTAGATGAACGCAATAGAAACTGCGGATGAATCAGAACAGCAACAACGGATGAATCGCCACAGCAAACAACGGATGAATCACCACAGCAACATCAAGAGAGGGCCTCCACCGAAGTGATGTTGCTGGCAGCAATGACAACCACGGAGCTTCGGTGACGTTGCTGGCGACACAAGGGGTGGACGGCAATGAGGTCGCGGTGGTGCTCAGGAAGAGGAGCAGATCGGGGTTGCGGGTCTGGGTCTACTGCTGATGTCAACTGTAGAACCCCATATTTTCAAATATTATTTTTATATTTGAAAATAAATTTAAATTGATTTTTGGAGATTTAATTAATATTTTCTAAAAGATTTATCTTTTTACACGTGCAAAACACATGCAAATGACTTTTGAGAAGGTTGAAAATTTAGTTTTCTTTATGAAAAATCATTATTTAATATTTGGGATTTATTTAGTATTTTTCCAGAATTTTCTGAGATTAATTGGAATTATTTACAATTTTTGAGAAAAGAATGACCTTTTTGCAAAATTGACATTTTTAAGGGTTAAAGTGTAAAATGTATATTCTGGACGTTTTGGATCAGTATTGGTTGAAATTTAGAAGTATATTTTCTTTTAAATCCAATTTAAATGAATTTTGATTGAATTTCCAAGAATAGAACTACATATGTAAACTTGTATTTTGGAAAGGATTATTTTGCAAAAGTGTGGGTAAAACCCTAATATTCACTCCCGGATATTTAAGAGAATTTTTCTCCAGCCGTCATTGCTACAATATACAGAATTTTGAGATCTTGTTTTGGTGGAGAAAGGCGATTTTGGATCTAGCAAAGAGGAAAGCTTTTTCGTGGACTTTTCTCAATTAAAAGGTGAGTGACTTTGTGTGTTTGTTTGTGAATGACATAAATTTATCTTGTTGTTGATCTATGTATGCGAGTGGTAATGATGTTAGATTTGATGTTGTGAATGATATAGATCTTGAAATTGTGGTATGAATCATGTGATAAATGATTGTTGTTTATACCATGTTGAGAAATCTAAGAATGATCAGTAGATCTTGTTCATGACACCGTATTATTAAGATTTGAGTATGATTTTAAGAGGATGAAGAACACCTGGAACTTATATATATTGTAAATCAGATTTTGATTTAGAGTTGTGAAAGAATTAGTGATCTAGAACATGAGAACTTGGGTTTTGACATATTTGAGATTTTGAGTAATATACCCTTAATGAAGATCATTTTGCCTGAATACGAACTATTTTTCTTGAACAATGAATCGTTAGAAAACCTCAGTTTTGATTATTGTATTCAGACCTAAATTATGAGAACTGTAGGCCGACAGCCGACTGGTCTACCTATCGGTCGACTGGTACGACCCTACTGACGTATCGCTAGCCTTTTGAAAATCCGTTCTGGACAGCCGACTGAGACCCTTGTCAGTCGACTGTTATACTTAGAAATTATTTTGTAAAATTATGGCAGTTCTTGTCTGGACAGTCGACCGATGATTTCTTAAGTCGACTTATATGACTTAGTTTATTATGTTAAATTTTAGATATTTGTCCCTCTGGACAGTCGACTTACTACAGTATAAGTCGACTGGTACTGATAGAATTTTATACCTTGAGTGTTTACTTGAGTGATTAGTTCCCAGACAATTCAGTCTATTTTAAGATATTCAGTTAAGCATTCGAATTAAGACATTAAGTTGAGCCACTATGATTAGTGGGACTTTTGTTTAGATATTTGAGTTGAGTCTCTAGAGGAGTGTGACCCTAGTATACCGGTATTGAATTATTTTGTTGAGGCCTTTGAGGCATTTCAGTTATTCAGTTTTGATTTTAGGCCGGTAGGGCACATCACTCTAGGAGATTCGATGAGAAATTAAATAACCCAAAGATAATAAGGACAGGCACTAGTGGTGATATGATGAACGGGAATATGAGTTATGCACCTCAGTATGGCTTTAGATGTGGGATTTAATCTCCGGAATTATCCAAGTGACTATCTTGAGATGTGGGATTTATCTCCAGAATTATCCAGGTAAAATTACTTGAGATGTGAGATATATCTCCGGAATTATCCAAGTGGTTTGCTTGCGATGTGGGATTGATCTCCGGAATTATCAAAGTCGAGGCGATGCACATGTGGTATTCATGTGGTGATGTGTCTATGTCTAGATGTGGGATGATCTCCGGAATTATCCAGGTAAAATACCTGAGATGTGGGATCCATCTCCGAAATTATCAGGCATGGGCTAATTCTCACAGTTTATCTTTATCTCGTAGTAGTCATCGTGTTAGGATTAGTTGCATAGCGGGGATTGAACCCTATGAAGTGAAGACGTTAAGGGCTTGCACCGGACCTATGTAGAATGGGATGCATAGACTCCGACAAGTACGCATTAGAGAGTCTGCATATAGAATTTGTGTTTTCTTGACTTAGTATTATGCATGTGGTTTTCTCGGTTTTCTACACTTAACACTTGGTTGGTATCACTTGTTGGTACATTTCTTGCTATCTCATATTTTATAGATCTTGATTCACTATATGTACTTATGAATTCTTGCTTAATGATTATTTATGTTGATTGTTGTCACTCACACCATTTATGGCTGACCCCTTTAGTTTGGGGGTTAGGGATCCTCTCTAGCCTCACATGTTGCAGGTTGTTGCTTAGAGTTTGGAGGTTTGGATGCTTGAAGCATATTTGAGATAAATTGATTCATAAGAGTTTGGTGTAAAATTTGTAATAGCATTTGGAGATAATTTGAGTTGTAAATGATAGAAAATATTGTTTGAGTTGTTTTGAATTCCGCTGTAATTTGTAAAAGTTTATTGTAATAAAAGTTGTAAAATTTAGTGGTGTTGGTTATGTTTAATATTGTATTGAAGTGGATCGCTGGGATTGTGCCATGTGGTTTCTAAGATTTCTTATTAGAAATTCGGGGCGCTACAGAGATTGGTATTAGAGCACGCTTCAATAGTAATACTAAACATGACATAAAAATAACCTAGGTGTGGACACTAGAGTGTGAGTACCTAGGTGTGGACATTAAAGAGTGAGTATCACATAGAACTGAATATGATGTTTTACCTTTGGGGATTCAATTGAGATTTTGTCAAAGGATATTGATGTGAGTTTGAATTGTGTGTGTGATGCTCTAACTTTTTCCTCGTTTTGCAGTATTCAAAATGGTTGCACCCAGGGACAGAAATGGTGGCAACAATGAGGATGGGTTTGGTAGTTCTCGAGGAACGGGAATTGACCTTGAGGCTGAATTTGCCAAGGTGTACCAGACGCTGAATACGCTGATGGCATTTAATGTGGCGCAAGCTCAGAATCAGCAGCAGAATATGCAGCCAAATCATGGAGTTGGACAGGGTTTGGTGAACGCCGACCCTATCAAGCAGATTGAATCCTTTAAGAGGATGAGGCCGCCAGTCTTTGAGGGGCAAGCTGATCCAACCGTAGCTGATGATTGGATTCGGAAGATGCAGACGATCTTCGTGGTATCGGAGACTCCGGCAGCCAGCAAGGTGAAGTTGGCTACGATGCAACTAGAGAAGGACGCTGGTGTCTGGTGGGAGTCGCTGAAGAGGACTTTGGGAGATCAGCAGTTGACTTTGAAAGCTTTTCTGGAGGAGTTCAGAGATCGCTTCTTTCCCTTAGATGTTCAGGAGAAGAAGGCGACCGAGTTCTTGAACCTTCAGCAGGGCAGCATGACCGTGCGGGAGTATGAGACCAAATTTGCTCAGTTTTCGAGGTATGCACCAGAGTTGGTCGTTGATGAAGCAAAGAAGGCCAAAAAGTTTGAGCAGGGCTTGAGGCCAAGCTTGAGGTCGAGGATGATCCCGTTGGGCATCAGAAGATTCGACAAGCTGATCAGGAGAGCAGCCATGACTGAGGAGGACATGGACCAGTTCCAGAAGAGGCAAGATACTTGGAACCGGAACAAGAGGCCAGCATCAGGCCAGAGTGGGAAGGGATTCCCCGCGAAGCAGGCCAAGTTCAGTGATCCGGTGCAGAAGGCACCTGCAGCTCAAGGGGTGACCTGTTATTACTGCAAGGAAGCAGGACATTACAGGTCAGCATGTCCGAAGTTGGCGAAGCATATTTGTTCCCAATGTGGGCAAGCAGGGCATTCTCAGCCCCATTGTCCACAATTGAAGAAGGATGGTTCTGGTGGAAGCAAATTTTAGAAGAGGCAAGGGCGAGTATTTGCATTAACCGAGAAAGACGCTGGTAACTCGGAAGATGTAATACAGGGTATGCAAGAATTTTGATTTTTATTTTGAATCAATGTAATAAGTAAAACTTTTATTTGAGAACAATTTAAGATTGAGTATCATTCTTATTGTAACAGGAGTTGTTTTAATTAATGGAATAAAGGCAAAGGTTTTATTTGACACTGGTTCATCGCATACTTTTGTATCGCCAAGTTTTGCAAAGATCTTAGGTGTGGAACCGAAGTTGTTCCCAGGCAGGGTTTTGTCGGTGGCAACGCCGTCAGGTGAAGAGTTGATTGTGGATCGATATTACGAAGGCTGTGATATCAAGATCGGTGGGAGGTTGTTCGGCATTGATATGATCGAGCTGAAAGTATTGGGTGTGGATGTCATCGTGGGCATTGATTGGATGGCAATATATGATGCCACAATCGAATGCAAGCAGAAGGAGGTATTGGTGAAAGCACCAGGTGGACCTGCAGTGACTTTCCAAGGGAAGAAGAAGATTCCGAAGGTGACTGCAATAGTATCTAAGATGGCAATTCCAGATGAAGTCAAGGGCATTCCGGTTGTCAGAGATTTTCCTCAGGTGTTCTTGGATGATTTTTCAGGATTACCGCCGCAGAGAGATGTGAAGTTTTGCATTAATGTTCATCCGGGGAGTGCGCCGATTTCTAAGGCTCCGTACAGGATGGCACCTGTAGAGCAAGATGAAGTGAAGAAGCAGATTGAGGAGCTGTTGAGCAAAGGGCTTATTAGGCCGAGTTCTTCTCCGTGGGGAGCGCCAGTGTTATTGGTCAAGAAGAAGGATGGGTCAATGAGGATGTGCATTGACTATCGGGAGTTGAATAGGGTGACTATTCAAAACAAGTATCCACTGCCGCGGATTGATAATTTGTTCGACAGGCTTCGAGGAGCAGCTGTATTTTCGAAGATTGATTTGAGGTCAGGGTATCATCAGGTTCGAGTCAAGGAGGAAGATGTGAGTAAGACAGCTTTCAGAACTCGTCATGGGCTGTATGAGTTTTTGGTAATGCCATTCGGGTTGACGAATGTGCCAGCAGTGTTCATGGATATGATGAATCGGGTTTTGAGGCCATTTATTGACTCCTTCGTGGTGGTTTTCATCGACGACATTTTGGTGTATTCGAAGTCGGAGGAGGAGCATTCTACGCACTTGACAGCGGTGTTACGGAAATTGCAGGAGCATAGCTTGTATGCCAAGTTGTCGAAGTGTGAGTTTTGGAAGTCTGAGGTAGCTTTCCTTGGTCATATTCTTTCTAAGGAGGGAGTGGCCACTGATCCTCAGAAAGTTGAAGCAGTGAGGGATTGGTCCAGGCCAACGTCTGTGAAGGAAGTCAGAAGTTTCTTAGGTTTAGCTGGATACTACAGGAGATTTATCCAGGGTTATTCTCAGATTACAGTTCCTTTGACAGGTTTGACCCGGAAGAATGTGGCATTTATATGGACTGATAAGTGTGAGGAAAGTTTCCTTGAGTTAAAGGAAAGATTGACTACTGCACCTATCTTAGCTTTGCCGCAAGCTGAGAAGGATTATGATATCTTCAGTGATGCGTCTCTCAGAGGTTTGGGATGTGTCTTGATGCAAGAAGGCAAGGTTATTGCTTATGGTTCGAGGCAATTGCGTCCGCATGAGAAAAATTATCCGACGCATGATTTGGAGCTAGCAGCTATCATTTATGCCTTGAAGCTGTGGAGGTATTATGTTTATGGTGAGAAGGTTAATATGTACACCGACCACAAGAGCCTGAAGTACATTTATCAGCAGAAGGATCTTAATCTTTGGCAGAGAAGGTGGTTGGAAGTATTGGAAGACATTCGTCCCGAGATCAAGTATCATCCGGGTAAGGCGAATATGGTGGCTGATGGACTTAGCAGGAAGAGTAGTTTATCAAGTTTGATCACTACTCGAAGAGAGTTGGCAGCAGAGATTGATCAGGCAGATATCGAGGTGGTGCTGCAGGGTTTAGCGGCATCTTTGGCTCAGTTGAGGCTGCAGCCGTCCTTGAGAGAGAGGATCGTGGAAGGTCAAAGATCAGACTCAGAGATTCAGAAGATGCTGCAACAGGTTTCAGAAGGCAAGCTATCAGAGTTTCGTGTCCAAGATGGAATTCTTTGGATGGGTGAGAGGTTGTGTGTTCCAGATAATGCAGATTTGAGAGAGAGTATCTTGCAGGAAGCACACAGAACATTGTTGTCAGTTCATCCAGGAGGCACGAAGATGTACAGGGACATCAAACAGCACTTTTGGTGGTCTGGTATGAAGAGGGATGTGGCAGATTTCGTGGCAAGGTGTCTGACTTGTCAGCAGATCAAAACAGAAAATCAGAGACCTGGAGGTTTGTTACAGCCGTTGCCCATTCCGGAGTGGAAATGGGAGAATATCAGTATGGATTTCATCACAGGTTTGCCGAGGAGTTCGAAGGGCAATGACTCGATTTGGGTTGTTGTGGACCGTTTGACTAAGTCGGCTCACTTTCTAGCCATGAAGATTACTTGGTCGATGGAGAAATTGGCTGAGTTGTACATTGGGGAAATTGTGAGACTTCATGGAGTTCCTGTGTCGATTGTTTCCGATAGAGATGCAATGTTTACTTCAAGGTTTTGGAAGAGCCTACAAGCAGCCTTAGGCACCAGAACTGATTTCAGTACCGCGTTTCATCCACAGACCGATGGTCAGACTGAGAGGGTGAATCGAGTGCTGGAAGATATGTTGAGGGCTTGTGTTATGGATTTTGGTGGTAGTTGGGAGAGATACTTGGCATTGGTTGAGTTTGCCTATAACAACAGTTACCATGCAAGTATTGGGATGGCACCGTATGAGGCTTTGTACGGACGGAGGTGCAGGACACCTGTTTGTTGGTATGAGGTTGGCGAGAGGCAGATGTATGGTCCTGAGATCGTACAGCAGACATCGGAGCAGATTGAGCTGATTCGCAAGAGGTTGGCCGAGGCTCAGAGTCGGTAGAAGAGTTATGCTGATACTCGACGAAGAGACTTGGAGTTTGAGGTTGGGGATGCAGTTTTTCTCAAGGTTTCTCCGACCAAGGGAGTGATCAGGTTTGGTAAGGGAGGCAAGTTGGCGCCAGGGTTTATTGGTCCATACAAGATCGTGGAGCGGATTGGCAGGATAGCATACAGATTGAAGCTTCCAGAGGAGTTGGCACAAGTGCATGACGTATTTCATGTGTCATTGTTGAGGAAGTATGTGCCAGATCAGAATCATCAGTTGGTAGAGATTCCTGAAGATTTACAGGTGAACTTGAGTTACAAGAAACGGCCTATTGAGATCGTTGATCGTAGGGAGAAAGTTCTCAGGAGCAAGGTGATACCTATGGTCAAGGTATTGTGGAGGAATCAGCAGTTCGAGGAGGCTACTTGGGAGCCTGAGGATCGCATGCAGAAGGATTTTCCTGAGCTTTTTGCATGAGTGTATTTCTGTTATGTGATTGTAATTCTTTGAATGATAGTACTTTGATTTGAGTTGTATTTTTTCTATTTTGATTGAGTTGTCTTATACAATTGTTTGAATTATGTTTCCATTTATGGGATGTTGACTTCTTTGATGATATGTTGTTTGGACTTATTAGTAGTAGTTCTGAGGACAGAACTCTTCTAAGGAGGGAGTGATGTAGAACCCTGTATTTTCAAATATTATTTTTATATTTGAAAATGAATTTAAATTGATTTTTGGAGATTTAATTAATATTTTCTAAAAGATTTATCTTTTTACACGTGCAAAACACGTGCAAATGACTTTTGAGAAGGTTGAAAATTTAGTTTTCTTTATGAAAAATCTTTATTTAATATTTGGGATTTATTTAGTATTTTTCCAGAATTTTCTGAGATTAATTGGAATTATTTGCAATTTTTGAGAAAAGAAGAACTTTTTTGCAAAATTGACATTTTTAAGGGTTAAAGTGTAAAATGTATATTCTGGACGTTTTGGATCAGTATTGGTTGAAATTTAGAAGTATATTTTCTTTTAAATCCAATTTAAATGAATTTTGATTGAATTTCCAAGAATAGAACTACATATGTAAACTTGTATTTTGGAAAGGATTGTTTTGCAAAAGTGTGGGTAAAACCCTAATATTCACTCCCGGATATTTAAGAGAATTTTTCTCCAGCCGTCATTGCTACAATATACAGAATTTTGAGATCTTGTTTTGGTGGAGAAAGGCGATTTTGGATCTAGCAAAGAGGAAAGCTTTTTCGTGGACTTTTCTCAATTAAAAGGTGAGTGACTTTGTGTGTTTGTTTGTGAATGACATAAATTTATCTTGTTGTTGATCTATGTATGCGAGTGGTAATGATGTTAGATTTGATGTTGTGAATGATATAGATCTTGAAATTGTGGTATGAATCATGTGATAAATGATTGTTGTTTATACCATGTTGAGAAATCTAAGAATGATCAGTAGATCTTGTTCATGACACCGTATTATTAAGATTTAAGTATGATTTTAAGAGGATGAAGAACACCTGGAACTTATATATATTGTAAATCAGATTTTGATTTAGAGTTGTGAAAGAATTAGTGATCTAGAACATGAGAACTTAGGTTTTGACATATTTGAGGTTTTGAGTAATATACCCTTAATGAAGATCATTTTGCCTGAATACGAACTATTTTTCTTGAACAATGAATCGTTAGAAAACCTCAGTTTTGATTATTGTATTCAGACCTAAATTATGAGAACTGTAGGCCGACAGCCGACTGGTCTACCTATCGGTCGACTGGTACGACCCTACTGACGTATCGCTAGCCTTTTGAAAATCCGTTCTGGACAGCCGACTGAGACCCTTGTCAGTCGACTGTTATACTTAGAAATTATTTTGTAAAATTATGGCAGTTCTTGTCTGGACAGTCGACCGATGATTTCTTAAGTCGACTTATATGACTTAGTTTATTCTGTTAAATTTTAGATATTTGTCCCTCTGGACAGTCGACTTACTACAGTATAAGTCGACTGGTACTGATAGAATTTTGTACCTTGAGTGTTACTTGAGTGATTAGTTCCCAGACAATTCAGTCTATTTTAAGATATTCAGTTAAGCATTCGATTTAAGACATTAAGTTGAGCCACTATGATTAGTGGGACTTTTGTTTAGATATTTGAGTTGAGTCTCTAGAGGAGTGTGACCCTAGTATACCGGTATTGAATTATTTTGTTGAGGCCTTTGAGGCATTTCAGTTATTCAGTTTTGATTTTAGGCCGGTAGGGCACATCACTCTAGGAGATTCGATGAGAAATTAAATAACCCAAAGATAATAAGGACAGGCACTAGTGGTGATATGATGAACGGGAACATGAGTTATGCACCTCAGTATGGCTTTAGATGTGGGATTTAATCTCCGGAATTATCCAAGTGACTATCTTGAGATGTGGGATTTATCTCCGGAATTATCCAGGTAAAATTACTTGAGATGTGAGATATATCTCCGGAATTATCCAAGTGGTTTGCTTGCGATGTGGGATTGATCTCCGAAATTATCAAAGTCGAGGCGACGCACATGTGGTATTCATGTGGTGATGTGTCTATGTCTAGATGTGGGATGATCTCCGGAATTATCCAGGTAAAATACCTGTGATGTGGGATCCATCTTCGGAATTATCAGGCATGGGCTAATTCTCACAGTTTATCTTTATCTCGTAATAGTCATCGTGTTAGGATTAGTTGTATAGCGGGGATTGAACCCTATGAAGTGAAGACGTTAAGGGCTTGCACCGGACCTATGTAGAATGGGATGCATAGACTCCGACAAGTATGCATTAGAGAGTCTGCATATAGAATTTGTGTTTTCTTGACTTAGTATTATGCATGTGGTTTTCTCGGTTTTCTACACTTAACACTTGGTTGGTATCACTTGTTGTTACATTTCTTGCTATCTCATATTTTATGGATCTTGGTTCACTATATGTACTAATGAATTCTTGCTTAATGATTATTTATGTTGATTGTTGTCACTCACACCATTTATGGCTGACCCCTTTAGTTTGGGGGTTAGGGATCCTCTCTAGCCTCACATGTTGCAGGTTGTTGCTTAGAGTTTGGAGGTTTAGATGCTTGAAGCATATTTGAGATAAATTGATTCATAAGAGTTTGGTGTAAAATTTGTAATAGCATTTAGAGATAATTTGAGTTGTAAATGATAGAAAATATTGTTTGAGTTGTTTTGAATTCCGCTGTGATTTGTAAAAGTTTATTGTAATAAAAGTTGTAAAATTTAGTGGTGTTGGTTATGTTTAATATTGTATTGAAGTGGATCGCTAGGATTGTGCCACGTGGTTTCTAAGATTTCTTATTAGAAATTCGGGGCGCTACATCAACGGCAGAGTAGAAGGAGTTTGGGGGTCAGGTGTGGCGGCGCGTCTGGGAGTGGCGTGACAGCGAGGAATGCCAGAAAGGACGCTGGAGAGGCTTCAGATGGGTTTGGATGATTTGGGCACTGCTGTTGACGATCGGAAGAGGAGGGAGCAAGGGTTTTCGGGGCTGGTGTTTGGCTGGCTGTTAATGTCGATCATCTTGGTTCGAGAAGAAGCCGGAGGCGGGGTGTGGCTAGAGCTGATGGTGCGGTGGTGGTCGGCAGAGGGCGAGGGCAGTAGGGAGTGGAGAAGAAGGAGGGCAGTGGTGATGGGTTCGTTGGGGGTTTCGGTGGTGAAAGTCGTGGATGAGGGCAGAACGGTGATGGGTACGGAGGATTTTCGGCGACGGGATCTGATGGGATCGGAATCGATGATCGGTGACGGGATCAGATCAAGATGGAGGTGATCAGCCTCCTCTTCTTCTTCTTCACTTGGCCTAAATCTGATTAGGCTCTGATACCATGAAGAAAACAAATTTGGGGGAAAATAATTATTATTCTTGTTATTTTTCCTTTGCTGTATACATCTATATATAGAATTACATTCTTGGGAAAGAAGAAAAGAGATTGAGAGAAGATTGGAGAGATGAGAGATTTGGAGAATCTGTTTCCTATATATTATGAAACAGAATATACAATTGCTATATTTCAACAACATCCTCTTTGCTGACGACTTCGATGGATTCCGATGCCATCCGCCCCTCTTCGCTTCCGCCCCTCTTCGCATCGTCGAAACTATGGAAGAGCTTCTGGCACAAGTCGAAGGGGGTTTCGTTGAGGAAGACGAGATCGACGACATGGGGTTCCGGACGTCGAACGGCGACGATTTGAGTCGTGGAGTCGGTCGCAGGGGCCCTCGTCGGACTGTGGTGGAGTTGCGATCTTGTCAGGTGTGTCTATCATCGTCAACATAGAGATGGTTGCGGCTAGTTGGGGACAGGAATCAGTGGTAAGCAACTGTGAGGGTGATTCTTTCTGGATGAGTGTTCATTGTGCCGTCATTGGTGTTTACGGTTCCTCGAACGCACAATTTCAATCTGAGGCTTCGATTGGCAGGTATGGTTTATTTGATTTGGTGCCGAAGAGTGTTAGGTGAGGCAATTGGAATGGGGGAAGTTGTGTTTGAGCTTGGGTCTATGTTGGGAGATGTGGGGAAAAGGAGAGAGGAGATTGGGCTGTGTGTGTGAGAGAGAGGAGTAGCGGAGGAGTCCCTAATATCCAAAAAATTTCCCTAAATATCCAAATTACAACTAACTCACAATTAGCAAGAAAATGTACCCTAGTTGGTGGGGCGATGGTAGTCCGACAATTTTATTGTTTGTGCTCTACTTTGTCATATTCAGGTTAAAGTGAGGGGTATCTACGGTCTCTCTCATGTCAAGGTGCTTGGAGGGGGTGGTGACGTTTGTTCAGCAGTCAGGGGACTAGACAACCTACGTTGCGAGAGGCTAGTGAGAGTCAACGAGGGTCAAGCGAGGGGATGAGAACCAGGACTCAATCTGTACAGGGAGTTGTCAGATTGGTGGAGTGACTGCGGTCTCTCATATGGTTCTTGAAGTTGATGCGTGAGTCATTAATGGTAGCGACAGAGGTGTCCGTGCGAGCAGTCAGGGGAGAGAACATCCTTCGTTGCGATGTGCCAGTGAGAATCAACGAGGGTCAAGCGAGAGAAGGAGAACCAGGACTCAATCTGTACAGAGAGTTATCAGATTGGTAGAGTGTCTGCGGTCTATCAATGGTGCTTGAAGTTGACGTATGAATCATTGATGGGGGCGACGGAGGTGTCCGTGCGAGCGACGTAGTGGATAAACAGTGTACAAGTAAGGGACTAAGAGAGAGTATGAACTCAAATTGGCACGAGAAATTGACTTGGATAAGGTCACCCGATCAGTAGGATTAGATTTCGTTGTATTTTTGTTTGTTGGTTGAGGTGTGAGAATTTCAGAACCCAGCCTGTTGGGATCTAAACTTCATAAGCCGTATTTTTTGTTGTTTGTTTTGTTAAATTTTTAATGAAATAGTAGGCAGAAAGAGAGAGGGGGGGGGAGGCCAACCTTTTACGCTCAAAAAAAATAAATAAAAAATAAATAAAATAAAAATCTTGCATTAGCCCCTTTGACCTTCTTAGATACTGTAAAATGTAAATCTATGATGGTGTTAAATTAGGATGCTAGGAAAATATCCCTTGATGAAATTTAAACAAAAAATGGGAAATTTTGTAGAATAATTGGAATGCCCTGATTTTTTATTTTTTATTTTTTTTCTCCGGAGAATAATTAGAATGAAGTTATGAGCAAATTTGTGTTGAACTTTCTAATTTTTAACGACAATTTTTCTAGCTAAGTAAGAAACCATGCCGTGGACTTTATGGAAGATTTTGGAGCTCTTTCACGTGTTCGTTTGCAGTCTTCTAATTGCTATCCAGTGTTTGAATAAATAAGATAAGAGAAGGACTGGAGAATGCGACTTTGGCCAAACAGATAATAACTCGAGAGGGAAAGAAAGAAATCTGATACCATGATATGACCTCTATGATCCTCTCTCCTCTCTCTTCAAAAATAAAATTTGGTCAATGTATCATTAACTTTGCATTGCACAAGAAAATGGGTCGTATAGTGTGGGGGCATAAGTGTCAATGAATACATGGTTGGTATCTTCATATTTAAAGGAAATATATCTTGCAGAAGTTGAAATGAACCCTCAATAATTATATACCAAACACCATACAGACAGACAGACAGACATGCAGTTGGAGTTGGACCTTCTTCTTGCCACTCTATAACATCGATCAAATGTTTTTGTTTTTTTTCCTAAAAATCATCAATATGTTGCTCATCCTTATAAATTTGATTCCCTTAAATATTCCAAAATCAAATTTCTCACTTGTCAAATTATTGATTGATGTATAGAGGGAAACAACCATATATATCTATATCTATATAATAAATTATAAAGAAAGCTATCAAGCGTCTCACAATCAATTCCTCCTAAAATTAAAGGTCTAGATCAAACCTCACAAAACATATTTTTGCTCCAAAATTTCAAACCCCAAAACCAAAATTTTTTCCTCAAAACTAAAAAATGTATTACTTTATTACTATCTCTCTCTTCTCTCTTCACTTTTTCATATTTCTCTCTTTCTCTCTCTCTCCCTATCTCTCTCTCCCATTCTTTCTATATTTACTTAGAAATTTAGATTTTCAGAATTTTAATGTTTTTTTTGCACATGTTATATTGAAAATAGTAAATATCTCTTCAACTCCACACTTGAAGTTCTAAGAAGTTAGATTTACTAATAGAAACATGGACTTTTATTTACAACTAATTATTGTCATACTATTCAAACTTGAGCAACATAATTGTTGTTTTACTGTTTACAGGCTTCTCATGTTTTGTATCGTTCCGAAGACGTGCCGTAGGCACGTGCCCACGGGCAAATCTAGTATATATATATATATATATATATATATATATATATATATATATATAATGGAAGAAGGCCTTAGTGTAATTTGTCCATCTACCAACCCGTGCAACGCACGTGCATAACTATTGTAAATGAGATTTTAGATCAAATTCAGACTACGTCTGAATTTTCACTTTTAAAAAAACTATATTTATTAATCTCTATTTCTCTACTACTATAATGGGAGAAGGCCTTAGTGTAATTTGTCCATCTACCAACCCGTGCAACGCACGTGCATACCTATTGTAAATGAGGTTTTAGATCAAATTCAAACTACGTCTGAATTTTTATTTTTTAAAAACTATATTTATTAAGACGTGCATCGCACGTGTCGACTACTATATAGTATATATATATATGGGAAGTCTTCCGTTGTGCACCACCTATGGTGCACACGGTGTGCATGTGCACTCAGCCTTTCTGTCTTCGTATCGACGATCCGAACCGTTCACATTGATCTACACATCTAAATTAGTCTAAATATGTAAAATCAAATCATTTGAAATTTATTTGCCCATCCATGGAAGTGTTACAAAATTGTATGGTTGAAAATTATTGTTTTTTATAATCACATGATGGATGGGCAAATGAATTTCAAATGATTTGATTTTATATATTTAGACTAATTTAGATGTGTGATCAATGTGAACAGTTCGGATCGTCGATACGAAGGCGGGAAGGCCAAGTGCACACGAAAGGGTGGTGCACAATGGAAGATTTCTATGTATATATATATATACTAGTATAATGTACGTGCGATGCACGTCTAAAAAAAAGTAAAGTCATCAAAGATTCAAAATGAATATATATTGAATAAGAAAAAAAATAGTTTATATTTGAATGTTTTGATTTGGGCTACACGTGCGGTGCACATTTATATTTGTTGGATATAGGTTAGACGTGTATTATACGTGTTTATATCGTTACAAAGTTAGGATTTGTTTGTTACAAACTCCCAACTCTCCCATTAAAATAGTAGAGATACTTCCTTTATATTAGATTAGATATGCACAGGAAATACACAGATTTGTTTGTCTATAAATGTTTTTATCAATTGAATTTAATTTGAACGTATATTGTACGGGTTTGCTCAGTTACAAAATTAGGATTTGTTTGTTTACAACCCCAACTCTCCCATTAAAATAGTACTAGTAGTTTACACGTGCGATGCATGTCTTAATAAATATAGTTTTTTAAAATAAAAATTTAGACATAATAGTCATGCACGTGTACTGCACGGGTTGGTAGATTGACAAAACATTTACAAATGACACTCTATATATATATATATATATATATATATATATATATATATATATAATAATAATAATAATAATAATAATAATAATAAAATAGTTAAATATTATACACAAATTATTGATGCTTAAGAGTTATTTTGAATATATAAATAAATAATTGCAACCAAAGAGTTGAGTCAGCTGACTTAATTAAAAGCATCTAGCTACAAGTACTTAAAAGCATCATATATAATTAAAAAATTAGTTAAATATTATACATAAATTATTTATGCTTAAGTGTTATTTTGAATATATAAATAAATAATTGCGACCATAGAGTTGAGTCAGCTGACTTAATTAAAAGCATCTAGCTACAAGTACTTAAAAGCATCTACAAGTGGCATATTCTCTACAAGCCATCAGCCGCCATAATTTCTTCCTAGAATCAGTCAGTCAAAGGAAGGACTACTATAACTACATATTGTCAACTTGTGGGTGGAAAGATGCGATTATACAAATTAATCTTGCAAAATGTAAAATATATAAGTTCTTCGATCAAGAAAAAAGCTTTCTGAAAGCACACTTCTTCTCCGTGCATATGAAATTAGTGTTTGAATGGTCGAAAGTAGGGTTTTCAGGGGGTATTGCATTGGGGGCGAATTCTTTAATCTTCGAGATCATTGACGAGTACATCGGTGAGTTCACGGTATCTATTAGAATTAGACGTAGATGTGATGACTGGATCCAAAATATTTCTTCTGTATATGGCCCATACGACAGTCGTCGACGCAGAGAGTTCTGGAATGAACTTAGATTTATCAGGAACAAATGGGGAGGGGCTTGGGTTATAGGGGGAGATTTTAACGTTACTAGATTCCAGGATGAGCATAAGGGAAGGGGACATAGGCGGTTAGATCAAGATTCCTTCAACGAGACCATAGAGGATCTTCAGTTACTAGAGCTTGAGATGACCGAAAGGAAATTCACGTGGTCGAATATGCAGCGCAACCCCACTTTGGCAAAGCTAGATAGAGTGTTGGTGTCGAACGAATGGGAGGACGTTCATCCGTTCGCTAAGGTCAAAACCGCAATGCGATTCACATCAGACCATCTTCCTCTGGTGATCGACTACAAGCAACAGGCGAGGAAGCAACACTTCAGTTTTAGATTCGAGAAAGCATGGCTCATCTGCGAGGATACTAGACAAGTTATAGCCGACTCTTGGGGAGCAGGTACCTTGCAGTCCTCAGCAGTTGGTATTGTTGTGCGCGGTACAAATCAAATCAACAAGAATCAATGCGGAATACAAAGAGAGAACCAGCGAGAAAACACAAAAACAAACCAACACAAAAGGACGCACAGATTTAATGTGGTTCGGCAAAATACATGCCTACATCCACGGGGCGGTTGGGGTTTCTTCTTCTTCAAATTATCACCAATGGGCGAAAACAAACCCTTACAAATAATGACGGCTGCAAAACCGAAATAGGGATCTCTAATTTTCGTCACCGATTACAAAACCCTAACAAGTGTATTTATAGGGAAACTATTGGGCCTTTTCGAATTGGGCCTGATCTAGTTCAAAATCCCGTCGACAGTCGACTGGTCGACTTACCAGTCGACTGGCACTCCATCTGGCAGTCGACCGATCAGTCGACTGATCCTCTGCTGCTGCTTGTATCTTTAGCCTTCGAAAACTCTCTGGACAGTCGCCTGATCCTTCTATCAGTCGACTTATGCTGTAACTTTCTTTTGCTGCAGATACTCCAAAACAATCTGAACCAGAATCGAGCCATTATCCTACAATCTCCACCTTGGCGAGATCTTCCACCAACCAACAATCTCCACCTTGGCAAGATCTTCCAAGTAGCCCAAGCAATCTCCACAAATACTCCAAATGCTCATCATCAAATGTAACAACAAATCCAAACTCCACCTTAGTATGATATCACATACTAGGCGAACAAATAGCGAAGCACTATTCCAACCCCCCATTCCAAATCATCAAACATGCAAAATATTAGCCAGGTTCATGCAATGCTTGAACTTGGCTGCTCCAACAACTTTGGTCAACATATCAGCAGGATTATCAGCTGTTCCAATCTTCACCAAATGAATATCACCATCCTTTATCAAATCACGCACAAAATGATAACGGACATCAATATGTTTGGTCCTCGAATGATGAACTTGGTTCTTCGCTAAATGAATAGCACTCTGACTGTCACAGTGTACCTCCACCTTCTCCCGATGAATCCCCAAGCTCTTCAAAAGTCCATGTATCCAAATGGCTTCCTTCATGGCCTCAGCAACTGCCATGTATTCAGCCTCAGTAGTAGACAACGCTACAGTGGACTGCAAATTTGACCTCCAACTTATAGGTGTTCTAGCCATCGTAAACAAATAGCCTGTAGTAGACCGCCTCTTATCTAGATCACCTGCATAGTCTGAATCAACATATCCAACTAATAACCTGCTAATATTGTCATCCCTTTCAAATTTCAAACCCACATCTGTGGTGCCACTTATGTACCTTAGAATCCATTTAGCTGCTTGCCAATGCTCTTTGCCTGGATCATGCATATATCGACTAACCATACTCACCGCCTGAGAGATGTCTGGTCGAGTACAAACCATGGCATACATCAAACTGCCAACCACACTAGTGTAAGGTACATTTGCCATATACTGTCTCTCTTCATCTGTACTTGGAGACTGAGAAGCACTAATTCTGAAATGACTGGCTAAGGGTGTACTTACTGGTTTAGTCTTCTCATCTATACCGAACCGTTTCAGCACCTTCAAAAGATATTGCTTCTGAGTCAAACTCACTGTGCCCTTTGCCCTGTCTCTAGCTATCTCCATCCCAAGTATCTTCTTGGCTTCACCAAGATCCTTCATCTCGAATTCAGAACTCAACTGATTCTTCAAATTTTGAATCTCCTTAGCATTCTTAGAGGCAATCAACATGTCATCCACATATAATAACAGATATATGAAAGAGCCATCCTGCAACTTCCTGAAGTAAACACAATGATCAAACTCACTCCTGGAATATCTCTGCACCTTCATAAACTGATCAAACCTCAAATACCACTGCCTTGGAGATTGCTTCAAACCATAGAGAGACTTCTTCAACCTGCAAACACAATTTTCCTTCCCAGCTGTCTTGAACCCATCTGGCTGTAACATATAAATTTCTTCATCGAGTTCCCCATGTAAGAACGCAGTCTTCACATCCATCTGTGTCAACTCAAGGTCAAACTGTGCTACCAATGCCAACAAAATCCGAATAGAAGGATGCTTCACAACTGGAGAGAACACTTCATTATAGTCAATTCCTTCCTGTTGAGCATACCCCTTTGCAACTAGTCTTGCCTTGAACCGAACACTGCCTTTTGGACCTTCTTTCTTCGTATACACCCACTTGCAACCAATTGCTTTCTTCCCCTTTGGTAGTTGCACTAGATCCCAAGTCTTATTCTTATGAAGAGAGTTCATCTCTTCACCCATAGCAACTTTCCAATCTGCATTTTCTGAACTTCTAGTGGCTTCTTTGAAGTTGGAGGGAACTTCATCATCCACAATGGGAAGAGCAAATGCAACTGTATCTGTAAAACGAGACGGTCGTTTGATATCTCTTCTTTGCCTTCTTACTGCAATTGATTCTTCCTGCTGGATAGGAGCTTCTTCATCAATCTCAGTATCAACCACATCATCTTCATCTTGGACAGGAACAGGATTTTCAACTGACAACTTTTCTAACTCCACCTGTTGAAAAACTCTCCTACCAGTCGACTGGTTATTGCCACCAGTCGACTGTCCCGAGCTCCCACAATTCTGCTGTTTTGGACCATCAGTCGACTGCTCCTGTTCATCAGTCGACTGTCCCGAACTTCTTCTACTCACCTGTTGAAGAACTGTCCCACTCTTCTGCTGCTCACCAGTCGACTGACATATACCACCAGTCGACTGTCCCGAGCTAATCATGCTGGTCTCATCAAAAGTCACATCTCTGCTGATTACTAACTTCTTCTGTTCTGGACACCACAACCTGTAACCTTTGACACCAGTACTAAAACCAACAAATATAGCCTTCTTGGCTCTTGCATCAAGTTTAGTTTCAGTTACATGAAAATAAGCAGGACAACCAAATATATGCAAAAAACTATAATCAGATGCAGGTTTACCACTCCATACCTCAATAGGCGTTTTGCCTTCAAGTGCTGCTGATGGTAAACGGTTGACGATGTGGCTTGCATATATAACAGCTTCTGCCCAAAATGTCTTCTTCAACCCAGACTGTGCTAACATACATCTTACCTTCTCAAGTAAGGTTCTGTTCATCCTTTCTGCAACCCCATTTTGCTGTGGAGTCTTCCTAACTGTGAAGTGCCTTTGGATCCCTTCATCTTCACACAACTTCAGAAACGGATCGTTCTTGTATTCCCCTCCATTATCTGACCTCAGAACCTTAATCTTCCTACCAGTCTGATTCTCAACTTTCTTCTTCCAACTTGTGAACAATGTCAAAACTTCATCTTTGTGCTTCATGGTATATACCCAAACTCGTCTGGAGTAATCATCAACAAAAGTAACAAACCAGTGTCTACCACTCATAGAAGGTGTCTGAGTAGGGCCCCAAACATCTGTGTGCACATAATCGAGGATACCCTTTGTCTGATGTACAGCTGTACCAAATTTCACCCTAGTTTGCTTACCCAAAACACAATGTTCACAAAATTCCAACTTGCACCCTTTAGCATCTTTAAGCAACCCTTGCTTCACAAGCCCCTGCAAGGCCTTTTCTCCTGCATGCCCGAGTCGCATATGCCACAACCTAGTAGAGTCGGGAACAACCTGTTTAGGCTTCTCAGTTACACTGGCAGCCTGACCCAAATATGTTTTTCCCTGCAAGAAAAACAAGTTCCTCTTTCTTTGCCCTTTCATCACCACGAGTGATCCGCTAGTCACCTTCAGAATGCCACCTTCACTAGCAAATTTCAATCCACTGGCCTCCAAAGCACCTAGTGAAATCAGATTCTTTTTCAAATCTGGTACATACCATACATCTGAAAGCTCCCTAATAAGACCATCGTGCATTAGCAATTCAATCTTCCCGATTCCTACCTTCTTACAAGGTGCATCATTTCCCATCAAAACTACACCACCATCCATATACTCCAAAGAAGTAAACCACTCCTTTTTTCAAGACATATGATAGGAGGCTGCTGTATCAAGAAACCATACTTCTTGATAAAGTGAGGGACTAGAAGCAAGTGCAAAAGAAACATCCTCGCCACTTTCTAAATTATCAACAGTCACATTTGCAGTCGAATTTCCCTTATTTCGTAGCTTTGGACAATCCTTTTTCCAATGCCCCCTTTCATGACAGAAAGCACATTCATCTTTGGCCGGTATTTTCCTGTCCTTTGAAACTCCTCTCGATTTGGAACGAGATTTGTTTCCCTTTTTCCCAGATTTGGACTCAGATCTAGTCTCAGTCCTGCCCCTTACAATCAACGCTTCAGAAGTTTCTCTATCAACCATCTTATCCCTTCTCCTAGTTTCATTATTCAACAAAGCATTTGCAACATCTTCATATTTCATAGTATCTTTTCCATATAATAAAGTAGTTGCTAAATGATCATAACTTTCAGGTAATGAATTCAACAGAATTAGGGCTTTATCCTCATCCTTAATTTGCTCATCCAAATTTAACAAATCAGCCAATAATTTATTAAATGATTCCACATGAGCATTCATAGACATACCTTCCGTATAGGTGAAGCGAAAAAGTCTCTTCTTCAAATACAGCCGATTCTCCAAACTTTTCCTCATGTATTTGTCTTCGAGTTTCTTCCACAACACCGCAGCAATGGTATCCCTCATCAAATCATACTTCTGAGCCTTCTCAATAAAGAGCCGAATAGTCCCACACGCAACTCTATTCAACTTCTTCCAATCTGCTTCGGACATATCCTTAGGTTTTTCCACTTCCAAAGCAACATCTTGTTCTTGTTGAACAAGAACATCCAAAACCTCACATTGCCACATCCCGAAATTGTTTGTCCCATCAAATTTTTCAACTTCAAATTTTGCGTTGTGAATCGTTGTTCTTGATGAACTTGATCCCACAACTTCCTTGGTTGCATCTGCATCACCCGCCATCTCTCTCTAGGTCGAACCAACAGCTCTGATACCACTTGTTGTGCGCGGTACAAATCAAATCAACAAGAATCAATGCGGAATACAAAGAGAGAACCAGCGAGAAAACACAAAAACAAACCAACACAAAAGGACGCACAGATTTAATGTGGTTCGGCAAAATACATGCCTACATCCATGGGGCGGTTGGGGTTTCTTCTTCTTCAAATTATCACCAATGGGCGAAAACAAACCCTTACAAATAATGACGGCTGCAAAACCGAAATAGGGATCTCTAATTTTCGTCACCGATTACAAAACCCTAACAAGTGTATTTATAGGGAAACTATTGGGCCTTTTCGAATTGGGCCTGATCTAGTTCAAAATCCCGTCGACAGTCGACTGGTCGACTTACCAGTCAACTGGCACTCCATCTGGCAGTCGACCGATCAGTCGACTGATCCTCTGCTGCTGCTTGTATCTTTAGCCTTCGAAAACTCTCTGGACAGTCGCCTGATCCTTCTATCAGTCGACTTATGCTGTAACTTTCTTTTGCTGCAGATACTCCAAAACAATCTGAACCAGAATCGAGCCATTATCCTACAGGTATCTGGATCGAAAAGACAAGGTGCCTACGTAGAAGACTAAAAATGTGGGCTAGACAGAAATCGGCCGACATTCATCTGCAAAGAGAGTCAGCAGGTAGCCGAATTGTTGAGTTAGAGACTTCGCAAGAGGAGAGAGAGTTGCTGGAGGAGGAGAAAGACGAGCTCACTACCAAACGGTTGGAAATCCAGCAGATCGGGAAGATGGAGGAGTTGTATTGGCAACAAAGATCAAGGATACAGTGGTTAAAAGAGGGAGACGCTAATACCAGATTTTTTCACAAGATAGCTAACGGTAGGAAAAGACAAAATCACATCACAGGATTATCAGTTAACGAGAATTGGACCGAAAATGAAGAGCGCATCAAAGAGCACCTCGACAAGTATTTCCACGAAACTTTAGGGTCCAAGCCTGCAGGGAGATGTACGTTAGCCCCAGATATGTGGACCTCTTCCAGGATAGGCGGTAGCGCAGGATTAGAAACTGGATTCTCGGAAACAGAGGTTCTTGAAGCCATTAAGAAGTTAGGGCAGGACAAGGCACCGGGACCTGACGGCATACCAATCTTCTTCTACAAGATATATTGGCAGATCATCAGAGAAGACCTTATGAACATATTCCATGATCTCTATGAAGAGAATGCAAATCTGCAGAGGTTGAATTACGCAACTATTATTCTGGTGCCGAAGAAATCTGAGGTTATCTCCCAGGAAGACTTAAGACCGATAAGCCTGCTGAACGGGTCGTTCAAAATCATCACAAAGGTCTTAGCACAGAGACTAGCGCCGCATTTGAACGATGTCATCGCTCCTTCGCAAAGTGGATTCATTAGCGGGAGAGATATAAAGAATAGCATTGCATCAGCCCACGAAATTATTTTCAGAGGTAATAAAGCAAAAGCGGATGGTTTCCTACTAAAATTAGATTTCCAAAGGGCATACGATTCTGTTCACTGGGATTGTCTCGACGAGGCTTTGGAGCTGAAGGGATTCAGCCAAAAGTGGAGGATGTGGATGAAGTTGTGCACTCGAGGAGGAAAATCGAACATTCAGGTCAACGGATGGCAAGGAAAAGAGATTAAATGCAAAAGAGGGCTACGCCAAGGGGATCCTCTATCATCACTCCTATTTGCAATAGTCGCGGATGGGCTGGCCGAAATGGTCGGAAGAGCTCAGGAGCATAAAACCATCAAAGGGATTGAGATTAAAGGAATAGAACAGCCAATGTCGATACTTCAATACGCAAATGACACTTTGCTTTTCGGAAGGGCAAACTTGCAAGAAGTGGTAGCCATTAAGGCTGTCCTACAATGCTTTCAGGGGTGGTCTGGGCTGAAGATTAATTTTAACAAGACTAGCATTATCCCCATCTCAGATCAACTGTCTATGCCAAGTAAGGACATCTCGGAGATTTTTCAATGCAAGGTGAGCGACTACCCAATTAAATACCTGGGGACTCCAATAAGACCTGGAGCTCTTCGGAAAGAGGATTGGTTTCCCCTGATCGAGAAGATCGAAAAGAAATTAGCAGGTTGGCAGTGCCGCTTTCTATCCCTCGGAGGTAGAATCATCTTGTTAAATTCCGTCATCGCAGCGATACTACTGTATCTCATGTCCATTTACGAACTTCCAAAGTGGGTAATCCACAGGATCGATAAAATTAGAAGAAGATTCCTGTGGAAGGGGACGGACGAGGGAAACAAAGGCCTTCCACTGGTCAAATGGGGGAGAGTTTGTAAGAGAAGGGAGTTCGGAGGGTTGGGAATTATGAACATCCACGACATGAATAAAGCCCTGCTTTGCAAGTGGTGGTGGAAGATCACAAACAAGCACAAGGGTTGGTGGAGCTACTCCTTTGATCTCTACCGCAAGAGAAGAAAATATCGGTATGGTGGCAGAAGCCCCTCGGCAAAAGTCTCCTTCCTATGGAAGGGTATTGCGAAGTGCGGCGAGATATTCCATAACAACACTAGCTGCAGAGTGGGAAATGGTAAAAACACAAGATTCTGGAAAGACAAATGGTGTGGTGCAACGTCACTACAAAACCAATTCCCACTGGCTGCGGAGGCAACGAAGAACTTAGATCTCGCAGTTGCAGATGTCTGGAAAAACGGCAATCTAAGCTTCGTAGTGTCGCAGAACATCGATGTGGGGGGTTTATCGCAATTCGAAGACCTTAACAAACTTATTCGTGATGAAGGCGGGAGGCGAAATAGTTCCGATGACGATAGATGGTGGGATAGAGAAGCCTCAAAGGTTTTCTCTGTCTCATCCATGTACAAATGGATCAATGACGGAGGCACGCGATGTAAGGAGCAATCGGTCATCTGGGGGGCCCTAGTGCCTCTCAAGGTCAAAGTGTTCTGTTGGCTTGTTCACAAAGATGCGATCCTGGCTAAAGTTAATCTTAGGAAGAGAAACCTGCAGATAGATGTGAAGTGCGATAGATGTCTAAATGAGGATGAGGACGTCATCCATATTCTATTTCGATGCCCCATTGCGCAGTTAACATGGGAGATAGTGTGTCGGGGTTTTGGGTTTAATAGGGTACCTTGTTCATCATCGGACATCTGGGAATCTTTGAGAGAGGGTTACATTAGGCTAGAGGATAGAAAGGCTTGGGATATAGCAGTAGCAGCTTCAATGTGGAACCTATGGCTAAATCGGAATGATTTCATTTTTCGCAATATTTCCTACTCTCTCTATATGTCGGTGCATAAAATTTTTCATTGTATTCATGAATGGGCAGGTGCCGAGGAAGCGGCAAAAAGGAGGAGGATCAATGAAGTGGAATAGCCTAGATGGAGTGCTCTTTCTGGGGTAGGGCCATTTGATCAGTGCCACTACCATGAGCTTTTGGTTTGAGAGTGCTGCTCGGGCTTTGGACTTTAGATGTGTTGCTTTCTCAGTTTTTAGGATGTATTAACTACTTTGTTGTTGTATTTCAGTTCTATTTCAGTTCCGTAGGATTTTGGTTTCAAGATGTTTATTGTACTACTTTGTTTCCTTAATTATCATTAATGAAACGATGACTTGGGTCATCTTTTATCCAAAAAAAAAAAAAAAAAAAAAAAAAAAGGTGTTTGAAGTCCCTGACTTTCATAATAGGAATTAACTTCACATAATAACAATGTGGTAACTACAGAGAATTGGAAAGCCCACTCTCACTCATAAAATTCCAAACACAACTAGAACAACCTAAATATCAAACATTCAACTATGATTCTTTTGCAACTTGCAAGTATGATTAGGATTTAAAAATAGGACCTTTGTAATTAGTGAGTGAAATGTTGAAAGTTCGGCTGGCAACAATTTCTGTTATGGAAAAAAAATTGTATTTGTGAACGAGTAGCTAAGCCACTTGTTTAATTTTTCTCCTCTATTTTGTACTTTTTAAGCATGCATGGATTTAAACTATCAATTATGACCAAAATTTAGTAAATAAAGCTTGTATACTTTTTGCTGTACTTTTATGGTGCAAAACTTTACACTCAAATGCCTAATTTTATGAGCATATATAGCAAAGCTAATGAGGGGATACTTATATTAGGCGAGCATCTGTAGTCGTTCCAAGCCAAATTTTGGGTATTTGGCATTTGGAAATAGAAAATATGGCTGGTCGCTGCAGTCGTTGAAAGCTAAAATATGGCCGGACGATCGATTATCTTTGCAAATTTGGACGACGACTGCAGCGCTTTTTTTCCAAATTTTTCCAAAATTTGGGTATTTAGCCCACGACTACAGATGCTCTAAATCCGACCAACTTTTGGAAGCTTTGTAGGGCAAATATTAGCTCTCTCGCTAACCCTTCTTCTTGAATTTTTTTTTCAGTTCACAACTGGCCATATTTGCATCCATCAAATTTACTAATCTCAAAACCCACTTAATTATGTCACCAGGTCTTCAAAATAAACAAAATTTGTCCTGTGATATTTTCAATATAAAAAAACGCTTCTGAAAAATCATAGACAAAGACCAATAGTTTAAATTACATCTTATTGAACTGCAAAGATATACAGGTAAACAAACATTTAACATTCTAGCTTGGCGTGTACTTCGGCTTCATGATTGTTGGTTAACAATGTGTACATTGCCATCATTTTGGCCTTGGTTAAATACTATTATTATACATAACAGCTGTGATTTTCAGGCTTTGTTGGTTTGTGATTTTGTATCATTCTTTAAAACAGAGATGTATATAGCTATCAACACAACGTTGCGGGTAAGGAGCCTGTTGACCTAATTGCATCCAAGAAAACAACCTCAATAATAAAAATTAAAATGATTAATCTGCAATAAGATTGCCATAGTATCGACCGGATTATCCAATTTTTATTAATATAGTATCAAATCTATTGAAATAGATGGGGGATTTAGAGGAGTTTCTCTTCAATCTAAATGAAAAAGAAGAAAAAACAAACAAAATTCCGTAAGGGCACGCTTCTCAAAGCATTTCTCTCAGTATCCACCGATACATACTCTGAAGAATGTCCAGAGGCTGAATGGAAGCAAAATTCTTCGAACAACTAAAAGGATTCACAAACAGTTAATTCGGAACAAAGATGTTTATAGAGCCAAAAATTGATCATGCAAGACAAATGATCAAAATGACATGGGGGAAAGCTTCTCAAAGCATTTTTCTCATAAACAACCAAACTGATTTTGCAAGAACATATTGCAGAAATAAAGGCTGAAAGGAAGCAAAATTCTTCGAACAGTTAATTCAGAACAAAGATGTTATATATCCAAAAAGTCATAATTCCCTTGGTACCCAAAATTTTACAAGTGTGAATAGTACATATGTTTACAAGAATAGATAAATAGTACAAATGGTTACAAGAATATAACTTTACAAGTGTGAAGATGAACGCATCATCAATTGGTATGGTCAAACGCCCCCTTCTGCTAATATTTCTTTTTATGTTCTTTATCTTGAATTTCAATTTTCTGATAATTCACAGGCAAAGCTTGAAGCCTTTGTGAACTACAAGTTCATGGCTGTTGAGTTGCGGTGTTGTGAAAGCTCCAATCCCTATAGAAGTATTGGGAATATGGGAACCATCCAATCAACCTCCATCGAGTGTAGTACAGCTCAAAACCCTGGGGAAAGCAAAAGGTAGGGATTTAATTAGGATCTTTTAGTTTTCTTTCGGATGTCATTTGATCACATTAGACGGGAAGTAAATTAATGCATGTTTAACGAACAATAATCACAATATTATCAATAATGAAAACCATTGGTTCTACCCAAGATGTTTATATTATTGTCAAGCATAGCTTACAAAAGAGAGATATCTGCTAGAGATACTAGAAGCATTTTTGTCCTTGATAAAGAAAAAGGTTGATATTTAGCCACCTTGCATTATATATATATATATATATATATTCTTTCTCATTCTCATTTTTTGGAATGCTGAATAACTTGGCTAATGTGATGAGAACATCGGTTCTATTTTGTCTTATTTTGAGATTTAGCAATATTTAGTAGTTTTGCAATTTGCACCCTTTATTTTCTGCATCAGAATATTTTGGAGATTTGTATTGAGATTTTGTTTTCAGCCTATATACAAGCCATGAGAATAATGAGAAAGTATGCTATTCTTGATTTTTTTTATTTAATTATTGTGTTGAGTTATTGTTTTTCATCCATCTTTTTGTGTGAGACAATTGAAAGAATTATTAAGGTTTGTGAGAAATCCTAATAAAGTATTAGGGTTTATGATAAACTCTAAAACTACACCCGAATCCCCAAATTAAAAATCCTAACCCTAAATAATTAAACCCTAATCTAATCTTCTCGCTCTCCTTCCTCTCTCCTTGTTCCCGATCGAAACCCTAGCCCCTCTCCAATCGCCCCCGTCGACTACCCCACCCTCTCACCCCAAACCCATCCTCTACTCCCGAAGTCCCACAACCACCTCCCGACGCACTCGCCCCTCCTTCTCCTTCGACGCCGCACACCTCGCTGCCCACCTTCAACGTCCACCTTGTTGCCTCTCCCTCACCACCGTCGAACCCTAGTCCCTAAAAGTCCTCCACTTCGAAACCCTAATCCCCACTCCTCTTCCACCCGAAACCCTACTTTCCCAAACCCTCTTCAAAATCGAACCCTACCTCCCTCATCAACGTCGCACCGCCCCTCGCTCCGCACCGCCCCTGTTCACCTACTACGACCAGTCGACCACACCATCCATCTGCCACCACTGCCGAAACCCTTCTCTCCAAATCCACTCAAAATCTGAAACCCTAATTCTCAATTTCAATTTCAATTTCAAAATCCTAAAGATTTGTGGAGTACAGTGCTGTTGATTATGACTCGTGATTGGGTGTTAATTGTTGTTGGGTGTTTGGAACAAGGGATTGGATTTTTGTGTGAGAAGCAGAACACGTGGCAACACATCCTTCGAACCCCGGTAATTTCTTTACATTCTCCATTTATTTGTGATACTATCTATCTTCTCTAGAATATTATCTGATTCATCTGTTATTCACAAATATTGAGAGTGTGCTTTCTGATGTAAAACGTAATCCTAAATAAAGAATTTCCAAAATTCTTAAAGAATTAATTTTACCAATATGTAGTGCGGATGAAAGTTAGAATTTTAAACAGTTAATCGGTTTGATGGATTTTCAAGAATTGAATTAAGTTTAACAAGCCCAGTTAATAATTCAGTTCTAACAATCAATAATTATAGCTCTAAACGTTCTTAGCAAGTAAAAGATGCAATATTGATTTGTACTCTAATTAGACAAGTAGAACACTCAATCTCAGTATTTGTGGACGACAGATAAATCAGATAATATAATAGAGATGATAAAGCAGTATAACACAAATATTTGAAAAGTGGAAAGAGTATACCGAGAGTTCGAAGAACAGTTGCGACAATCAAGGAAGAAGCTACTGTTGGAGTTGTGGGTAGCTGGATCCGCGTGGTAAAAGAAGTTTGGGGATGTTGGTGGTCGACAATGGCGACAGCCAAGGGAGGTGGCGGCAGCGGTCGACGGGGGGCCGTCGGAAAATCGACCGGAAGAGGAGGAGGGCACTGGTCTGTGCTGGCGTGGGTGGGTGCTGCACGGGATCGCGAAGATGGGGGCGGTGAAGGTGATGGGGGCGCGGGATTGGGTTGACGAAGGCGGACGGGAAATCGAAAAGGGGAGTCGGGGTAGGGGAGGACGATGGTGAGGGTAATGGACGAGTGGATTTGGTGGCAATGGTGGTCGAAGGCGGTGAGGAGGGTTGGGTTTGGTCGGGAGTTGGAGGAAGAAGAAGAAGGATTAGGGTTTTGGATTTGGGAATTAGGATTTTGATTTAATTGATTTAGGGGATTTAGGGTAGTTTTAGAGTTTATTACAAACCCTAAAATTTTATTAGGATTTATCATAAACCCTAATAATTGGATCTCAATTGTATCACACAAAAAGAGAGATGAAGAGCAAAACTCAACATAATAATTTTTTAAATCAAGAATAGCATACTTTCTCATTAATCTCAAGGCCTACATATAGGCTCAAAACAAATCTCGATACAAATCTCAAAAATATTCTAATGCATAAAAGAAAGATTACATATAGCTATAATTGTCAAAAACAAATATGGTACTGAAATAAAATACTAAACTAAACAGAATAGAAATTCTCATCACTTTCACTTGTCAATTAGCGTACAAATCATTATTGCATATTTTACTTGCTAAGAACGTTTATATATAATTATTGATTGTTAGGATTGAATCTTTAATTGGGCTTGTTAAACTATATCATATCTTGAAAATCCATCAAACTAATTAATAGTTTACTTTCTGACTTAATCTGTATTACATGTTGGTAAACTTAAATCTTTTAAAATTTTTGAAAATTCTCTACTTAGGATTAAGTTTACATCATAATGATTCCACAATAATCAGATGCCTTGTGACCTTCATAAATGTCATCTTAGTGGCCATGAAGTTCAAGCACTTCTATTTGGAGGCCGTCTTATGTCAGACATGTATTGTCACATTGCTTAGTTGACTCCTAAAAGTATATATCTATACATTCCATTTTTATTTATTTTTTGGAACAAGTATACATTTCACTAAAGAAAATACTTATTCAGACACCAATTTATGACCAGTATTTAGAGAATAGAAGACGAGAGTGCAATATTTTTTAACAAATGAATATTTATATGAGAATAAGGGGGCTAGGGTGTCACCTTTGCCAGGGAGACATCTCAAAATTCATATTTCGGTTTTCCAAATTGAAATTTCACAATGTTAGATGTGATCTACACCTTAAAATATGTCTGCACAAAATTTAAAAGAATGCAACAAGCTTTAGCACTGAAAAATAGACATTTTATAAAGGGTTTATAATTACTTCATATTCAGGTTGCGTGATGAGTGATTAGAATTTGTCGATTTCGTTTGAAATTCTGTATACAAATAGGTTTCGTACCCACAGTATGGATTTTCATTCTAGAGAGTTCAGAATGAATTTTGAGATGTCTTCCTAGCAAGAATAAACGGGCTAGGGTGACGACACCCTAGCCCCCTTATTCTCTGATATATGTGTGTGTGTGGAAGCGATCGGGTGAGAACCATTCTCACAATAAGCTTTGTGAACTCCATGCATATTCATCTTATGGATAATCCGAACTGTTCACATTGTTTAACATGACTAAATTAGTATAGAAATATAAAATCAAGTTATTTAAAATTCATTTGTTCATGCATCATGTCGTTATAAAAAATAACAATTTTAAGCCGTATAATTTGTAACACTCCTGTGCATGGGCAAAAACAAATCTCAAACGACTTGATTTCTCATCCATAGACTAATTTAGTCATGTAAATCAAAATGAAAGGTTCGGATCGTTCAACTAATGTCCTAAACAAAAGTTCTCATATGGTTCTCACCAAAGGAGTGAGAGAGGAGTTCTCACTGGATCGTAACCCTATATATATATATATATATATATATATATATATATATATATATATATATTACAAATAAAGAATAACAAATATTTTCAAGTATTTTCATATAAACATGTTGGCCAACCATAACCTGCACGATAGGAAAAAAAGAGAAAAAAAAACTAGCAGATGAGCGGGTAAAAACCTGCATGTAGTTTTCAAATTGGGTAGAATTTTTTCTCAAAACATGTACTCCCGGGCCCACATAAAGGCCTATATCCGATATGACTAATTATTTTAGTTGAGTATTTTAAAAGTCTCCATGTCTCTGTGTTTCATGACACGTATCTGCAGAAGTGTCCATGTTTGTGCTTTGTAGCTGAACAATTATTATCAACTCAGATGGAAGAATAAAATATATCTATTTAGTGAGATCAATTGTATGCATTTCGAGAATATTTTGGCGGAATGGGGGTTGGGCTTACCTTGATAAAGCCTTAGACTTCAGGCCCAGAAGCAAATAAGTTAACTAGGCCTCGGCATGCTCTTACAGTGACTTCGCATGCTTGTAATAGTTCCCCATCTAAATTCCAAGCACTTTGATCATGATTTGCAACGAAGGTAAATACAGGTGTCTGTAGCAAATATATTAATAAATAAATAAATAAAAAGGGAAAAAGAAGAGAGACAAACAAAATGTTTGCACATATAATCAAACAGAAAGAAATGATTTGTGAACAAACCAAAACATACTTTGTGGTGTTCGACAAACTTAAAGTTGAGTGGGTTCCCACCCCTCCTTGTCAGCTGTGTGAGATGCCTGTATAAATTCTCACATATCAGATTAATAAATTGGAAACGGGGAATTTTTTAAAAGGAAAAAATGGGAACTATTACTTTTAAGGAAACAAATCTTCCCAAACATTACTAGACAAAATTAGAGTTATTTCACTAGTTTTATGCCATCCCCAAAATCCTACAGTAAAAATGGTTGAAAAAACTAGCAGTCTAGGACTCAAAATTTGGTGTTACAGCCTCTATTTAATCTGAAATTGAACCAAAATAATGTGGGCACACTACACTTATCTAAACTGAGAAGTGTTTTAACCATAAGTTCAGTGTAAATAAAATTCGCTTTTAACTGTTTCTTTTTAATTGGAAGAAACAAGAACGTAGTTAAACAACTAGAACAGCTTTTTTAGCTGCGGTGGTGGGTACGACAAAGAACCCCAAATTTGGAAAATAGTTGTGAGCGCAACACACTTCTATTCATTTTAACAAAAACATGTTTTGCAGTGCACGAGCCAAAAGTCCCATCATCTCAATAACAAAAGTGATGCACTTAAAGTTCCAGTTATGGTTATGAAAAAGAATTTAATAAAGAAGTGTGCCATTAATCATTTTGTACAATTTAGAAAAGATAAACTCTTCAACTATTAAAATATGCATTATAACTGTTATTTGACAGCAATAAAAAGAACATGCATAGCATGTTCCAAACAAACCAGTTGTAAATAAATACTACCAATGATTCGTCGACATCAATATTACTGAATCTTAATGATACTATATAACAAAACTTGCATGTATTCCAATATGATTTCCAACTCCTAGACACACAAAAAATAAAATAAAATAAACAACTTTTAATTAGGGAAGTAAGGAGTTGTCCAAGTGCATATTTGTGTTTCTGTTAGTATGGATGAATGTACAAAAGCAAGGTTCATTTTACATACAAAACCAGAAAAGATGCATAAAATGATAAAATTGTAAATTTGCGATATATATTAATAGCCAAATGCATGAAGAACCAGAAATCATAAGCCATGGTTTCCTTAAGTTACCATAAGTAGAAAGGACGAGGGCACTCTTTAACTAGTATAAGATGGAGGAAGCCGTCGGCAAGGTGTGCATCAGCTACCAAACCATCTGGAGCTTTCTCATTACGACAAGAAATAACAGCTGCACCAACACTAAGGAATCGTCCCTTAGATTGCGACCATCTGGTATCCTTCGAGTTCATGTTGGGATTGACAATGCCTCTATCCGAATGCATGGATACACTTGAAGCCTCATTACAAATAGTGCAGTTCATACGGCAAATCACTTTGCCATGATTCTTTTTAGAAGTCGGTGATGATTGCCCGCTTCCGCTGTTCTTTGTTACGCTGACTGAGTCGAAACTCTTATCTTCGAGAAAAGATACTTCTGCTTCATATGATCTGATAAGAGAGAAAATCCAGCCACCGGTTAAATGACATGTCACTCAAACTACAAGTTATAAAGCATGTCATGAGCGAAATTTACTAGAGCATAAGGGGGTTGGAGTGACACTGTAGCCTAGTACCTAGAGTGATGATGAGGTGGCAACCTCGCATTAGAGAAGCCTAGTGCATTAAAGTAGGATAGTTTGTGTGGATGTTTATGCCAAAGTAATCAGTAATGCACTGCAGCTAATGGGAGGACTGCCATCTCAGCATCACTGTAGCTTCCTGATTGCAATGTCACTGTATCCACTTTTCCTCAATTCTGTAATAACCTGTGTTCCAAAAAAACCTTTGTTCCAGCATAATCATAGCGTTTAGGACCCATCCAACGATACTTTTCACTATCCTTGATGACATCTCCATAGAAACCATACCTATTGCACACCAAGGACTATATTAGGAAGACTAACTTTTCAATTTCATAAAAGTACAACTAAAGAAGAAAAACAGATAGGTGCATCTAATTCGTAATATTAGAAGAAATGAGGCAAGTAAAAGAAAATAATTTACTTCCTTAATTATTAGAGCAGATGGGCCTGTAATTATGCTAAATAGAGGAAGATTTAATGTAGCTGACACTAAGATTTGCGAGAAACGCATTGTCATTGTTATTATTGTACAGTCCGAGCCCGTTCGCACCTTTATTCCTGAATATTATTATATATGTGGGGTGAGAGTGAGTGTGGGACATCGACAAGGTTTAAATCTCGGAATTCGGACTCATCTCGGCAAGGGGTGTTTCGTCTCGGATCGGAGATATCGGAAAAATGTGATCATCTCGGATGTTCTTTTCGGACACTCAATAAACATATTTTTTGTTACTAAACAAGATATTATATGTTCTACATGTCATTTATCATATAAAATATTGTATAATATAACTAATGACATGAATCAATTACAGTAAATATTCGCAGGGTTTAACAATATAAAAAAGAATGTAATATAAATATATAACTAAATTGAATTTGTATTGATTAGAAAAAATGTATTAGTTAATAGACTTACTTGACTTTGCATATACACAAACAATAGAGACAAAATCCTCACATTATCTTAGCTTAAAGTCCTATATTGAAAGACTTAAATGCAAAAAGTAAAACAAAAAAAAAGTTATATATTCACAATAACATTAGTGTGACGATTTCGGCCAATATTTCGACTATTTCGGTAATATTTCGGCCGATATTTCGGCAATTTTGGCCGAGATCTACACATTTTGGTCCAAAACGATATCAGTATAAAATCAGTGATTTCGTATTGGCAAGCTAGCCGAAAGAAAATTTCGGCCAAAATTTCGGCTGTATCGGCCAAAATTTAAAACAGGTTGTTCAAATAATGAATAAATAAATAAATCAGAGCAAATATTTGTATTTAAAAACACAAAATTAACAGCAAGGTTTTAAAACTCGAGATCTGGAACAGGATCAGGTTCTTCCAAATATTTGGATCGGGATCAGTATCAGCCGGATCGGTAGTATCAGATTGGTGTATCGGTTTTTTGGATCAGGCATTTTTTAAATTATAAAAAAAACTATCTAATATGTTTCGATAATTAAATTATTTTCAAAAAGTAACAATTAATTTTTTTAAATGAATTGATGAATTTAAATAATTATTTCTCCAAATTTAATATTTCAATTACATACTTGAATATTTTAATTAGTTTAGAGAATTATTAAATGTAGAATAAAACTAGAATGAAAGATAGTTAAACCTAATAATACAAAATTTATTTGCATACAAGTAAAAAAATAAAATATAAGCTAGACATGAAATAATGTCCATTACACAATTACATCTTCATTGCCTATAGGGCTGCAAACGAGCCGAGTATGTTGAGGCTTGAGCTCGTCGGTAATATTTCGGCCGATATTTCGGCAATTTTAGCCGGGATCTACACATTTTGTTTCAAAACGATATCAGTATAAAATCAGTGATTTTGTATCGGCAAGCTAGCAGAAAGAAAATTTCGGCCGAAATTTTGGCTGTATCGGCCGAAATTTAAAACAGGTTGTTCAAATAATGAATAAATAAATAAATCAGAGCAAATATTTGTATTTAAAAAGACAAAATTAACAGCAAGGTTTTAAAACTCAAGATCTGGAACAGGATCAGGTTTTTCCAAATATTTGGATCGGGATCAGTATCAGCTGGATCGGTAGTATCAGATTGGCGTATCGGGTTTTTGGATCGGGCATTTTTAAAATTATAAAAAAAAAATATCTAATATGTTTCGATAATTAAATTATTTTCAAAAAGTAACAATTAATTTTTTTTTAAATGAATTGATGAATTTAAATAATTATTTTTTCAAATTTAATATTTCAATTACATACTTGAATATTTTAATTAGTTTAGAGAATTATGAATAAAACTAGAATGATAGATAGTTAAACCTAATAATACAAAATTTATTTGCATACAAGTAAAAAAATAAAATATAAGCTAGACATGAAATAATGTCCATTACACAATTACATCTTCATTGCCTATAGAGTTGCAAACGAGCCGAGTATCTTGAGGCTTGAGCTCGGCTCGTTAAGCTATCGAGCTCAATTTTCATGCTCAAGCTCAACTCGAGCCGAGCTTTGACCGAGCTTTGATCGAGCTCGAACTAACAAACACAGTAAGCCCAAGCTCGAGCTCGTCTCGAGTGGAGCTTTGACCAAGCTCGAGCCGAGTAGCTCAACTCGTTTGCAGCCTTAATTGCTTAGATAAGAGAATCTGCATGAATAAAAATTCAAATATTGATATTTTTAATCATAGAATCGGCGGTTTCGGGTTGGGATCAGGCTGATCCATCCGATCCAATTGCTAACTCGTCTGATCCTCGACATACCTCGCTGATGTGGGTAAAAAACCGGCCATCTGAGTCGTCTGATCTCATCAAGATCCTGAAACCCATCATAACAGGCATGCATGCTGATGAGGACATCTTTCCTGTTTAGTTTATTTCAGCACCTTTTTTATTTCTGGCAATTATAGCCATATGTAATCTTTTTGTAATTTTTAGATTTTGAGAATATTTTGGAGATGTGTTTCAAGATGTAATTGAGCCTATTTAAAGGCCTTGAGATTAATGAGAAAGCATGCCATTATTGATTAAAAAAATCTGTGTTGAGTTTTGCTCTTCCTCCTTCTCCTTTGTGTGATACAACTGAGATCTAAAATTAGGGTTTGTGATAAATCCTAATCAAATTTTAGGGTTTGTGATAAACTCTAAAATCTACCCAAAAATTTAAAATCCCCAAATACAAATTCCTAATACAAACCCTAATCCCAAAACCCTAAACTAATCTCCACGTACCGCTGCCTCCTTCTTCTCCCTTCCATCTTTTCCCGTAACCCATCCAAATCCCAAACCCTCCTTCTCCCTCTCTCGCTACCACACCCGAACCCCAAATCCAGAAGCCCCAAATCCATCATCCTCCACCCCGTTCTCGTCGCCCGTAACCCTCCTCTCTCCCCGTCGCCCCCCCCCCCCCCGGTCGACCAAATCCCTCACCCCAAACACCATCGCCACCTTCCTCCTCCACTCCCGATCCCAAATCCCCTTTTCCGAACCCCACCAAACTTCAACCCATTAATCCACTCCACCAACAACCACCACTGCTTCCCCATTCTTGCAACCAGAGCCGACCTCGCCGGCGCCGTCGCATCCGGCCGCCGCCTCCCCGCTCGCCGGCGATCAGATCTGCCAACCGCGTGGGTAGTTGCTGCCTTTGCTCGCTGCACTGCTGTGTTCCACCAAAGATCTACGCTGGTTCTTCGCATTCGGTATACTCGTTCCCTTACTAAGTATGTGTTTTACTGCCATATTATCTAGCATATTATCTAATTTGCCTGTCGACCACAAAATACTGAGATTGAGTGATCCACATGCTAGATTAGAGTACGAATCGGTATTGCACTTTTTACTTGCTAAAACACGTAGGGATTTACTTATTGATAATAAGGTTGAATTATTAATTGGGACTGTTACATTTGATTCAATTCTTGAAAACCCATCGAACCTGCTAATCGTTAAAAATTTCCAACTTAGATCCGCACTTTCATGTTGGTAAAATTAACCCATTAAAATTCTTGGAAATTTTCTATTTTAGGGTTGGTTTTACATCATTTTGGTATCAGAGCGAAGGTTCCTAAAACCTTAGTTCTTGCATCGTAGGCATCATTTTTGCATTCATTTAGTATCGTGTAGTCTTTTATTTTATTTTATTTTATTTTTATTTTATTTTAGTTTAGTTCAGAATCATTTTTAAAAAAAAAAAAGGACACACCCCATAGTTTTCACTTTTTGTGAATGCGTCTTCGCAGCACCATCACAAACCCTGAAGAGCCTTTCCTATCCCTTCCCAATCACCCAATTAGGAATCCTAGACTCTCCAGACCTGAAATGGACAACTCTGATATCTTCGCTACCCTAACTGCCATCCAAGCAACTCTTGCCAATATCAATCAGAGGCTTGAGAAAGTGGAGTTAAATCAAACCATTGTCCCTGAGCTTCATGCCTATCGTCAGATCCCTCAAGGGAATGTTCATGACGATCGACGTCAAGAACGTGGCCCTGACGAACATTATAAAAAGAACGTTAAGGCCGACGTTCCCCAGTTTGAAGGCCACATGGAACCCCAAGCTTACCTCGATTGGATCCGTGCCATGGACCACTACTTTGTGTGGTTCGACATGAGCGAAGCCCTTAAAGTTAAATTTGCCACTATGAAATTAACGGGTAAAGCTCAACAACATTGGACCAATCTTGAACATACCCGCAGAGGCCGAGGCCTGGCACCCATAGCCACTTGGGAGGCCATGAAAAAGAAGCTCACTGAGAGATATGTACCGTTATCGTTCCATACTCGATTGCTAGATTCGTGGAACCAACTTTATCAAGAAAGTAAATCCACACAAGAATATGTTGATAAATTTGATGACTTCCTTATTCGGTGCAATGCTTTAGGTAAAGAGAGTGAAGAACAAACTCTTTCTAGGTTCAGGGCTGGATTACGAGCCGATCTTAGGAACGAGCTAATCTATAGAAATGTGGACTCAATAGCGGCAGCCTACGCTCTAGTCCTTGATATGGATTCTCTTAAAGCTAGTTTCCATTACAAGTTCAGCGATTCGATGGATCATTCCTCTAGAATGAATCCTCCTGACCCCTCTAGACCTGAGCACTCCTCTCCTCAGTACCCTAACAAGTCTTACCCCAGCAAATCTAATTCAAATTTTAATTCACATAGAGATGAACATACGGGTAAGAACACCGAAAGAGATTACAGTAAGGTTGACCCTCACTAAGTGCTATAAATGTAAGGGATACGGTCATGTTGCTGGCAACTGTCCTAGTCCAAGTAGGATTAATATAGTAGAGGGTACTGCAGCCATCGCTGATGAGCCCGACAATGAGTTTACCTATGAACCTAATATAAATGATGACTTGGATGAAAAAGAGGATGACGAGTCTCTCAATTGTATTCAGCCTATCCAGTCACCTCTATTGAGTATACCCGAGACACCCATTCCTTCCCAAGTCACTTGGCAACCCATAGATTTTACTCATGTATTAGAACATCACAAAGTCACAGAGTCTGCACCCACATTTGCATATAACATTCATGACTTGCATAGAGAAATTTCCAAGGAACTTAATGAGAATAATTTTAACTACAAGTTAATAGCAGATACTAGAAGAAAATTTATAACTTTTGATATTGGTGACGAAGTGATGGTTCGGATTCATCCGGAACGGTTTCCTGTTGGACCCGTTAAGAACTTGAACATACGTGCTGCAGGCCCATTTAAGATCCTACATGCAATCAATGATAGTACCTATGTCGTTGACCTTCCTGAAGGTTTTGGCATAAGTAAGACTTTCAATATTGAGGATCTAGTACTTTATGAAGGCTCAAAATTTAACCCTAGAAATTTTCTTATAGATGAGCCTACCCTGCAGCCTAATAGTGAGATTCCCCCATTACCTCCACTACCAGATATTACTTACCCATCGACAGAAGAATTGGATAATATTTTAGATGATCAGATAATCTCTACTAGAGATGGTGGTATGCATAAGTATTTGGTAAGGTGGAAAAATAAGCCGAAGTCGGATGATAATTGCAGTGATCGTAAGGGGCTCCCGCAACTGGATCCAGATCTTTTGGAGCACCATGGCAGGATCACTGGTTTTGACTCGACTGGGTCGAGCTCTCTCCCACCCGGAGAGAATGATGAGGACATCTTTCCTGTTTAGTTTATTTCAGTACCTTTTTTATTTCTGGCAATTTTAGCCATATGTAATCTTTTTGTAATTTTTAGATTTTGAGAATATTTTGGAAATGTGTTTCAAGATGTAATTGAGCCTATTTAAAGGCCTTGAGATTAATGAGAAAGCATGCCATTATTGATTAAAAAAATCTGTGTTGAGTTTTGCTCTTCCTCCTTCTCCTTTGTGTGATACAACTGAGATCTAAAATTAGGGTTTGTGATAAATCCTAATCAAATTTTAGGGTTTGTGATAAACTCTAAAATCTACCCAAAAATTTAAAATCCCCAAATACAAATTCCTAATACAAACCCTAATCCCAAAACCCTAAACTAATCTCCACGTACCGCTGCCTCCTTCTCCCTTCCATCTTTTCCCGTAACCCATCCAAATCCCAAACCCTCCTTCTCCCTCTCTCGCTACCACACCCGAACCCCAAATCCAGAAGCCCCAAATCCATCATCCTCCACCCCGTTCTCGTCGCCCGTAACCCTCCTCTCTCCCCGTCGCCCCCCCCCCCCCGTCGACCAAATCCCTCACCCCAAACACCATCGCCACCTTCCTCCTCCACTCCCGACCCCAAATCCCCTTTTCCGAACCCCACCAAACTTCAACCCATTAATCCACTCCACCAACAATCACCACTGCTTCCCCATTCTTGCAACCAGAGCCGACCTCGCCGGCGCTGTCGCATCCGGCCGCCGCCTCCCCGCTCGCCGGCGATCAGAGCTGCCAACCGCGTGGGTAGTTGCTGCCTTTGCTCGCTGCACTGCTGTGTTCCACCAAAGATCTACGCTGGTTCTTCGCATTCGGTATACTCGTTCCCTTACTAAGTATTTGTGTTTTACTGCCATATTATCTAGCATATTATCTAATTTGCCTGTCGACCACAAAATACTGAGATTGAGTGATCCACATGCTAGATTAGAGTACGAATCGGTATTGCACTTTTTACTTGCTAAAACACGTAGGGATTTACTTATTGATAATAAGGTTGAATTATTAATTGGGACTGTTACATTTGATTCAATTCTTGAAAACCCATCGAACCTGCTAATCGTTAAAAATTTCCAACTTAGATCCGTACTTTCAGGTTGGTAAAATTAACCCATTAAAATTCTTGGAAATTTTCTATTTTAGGGTTGGTTTTACATCACATGCTCCATGGGGCCGTTAACCAAACCTCTACACCCATCCGGCCCACAGAGAAGGGTCAACCCGGTCCACTAGAGTTCCTCTCTCTGCCTATAAATAGCAGACCCCCCTTCCATTGTGACAAGGTAATCAACATTTAGCCTCCAAAACCCTAGATCTCATTTTTCACTTCCAGTCACTGACTTGACAGTTGAAGAGTCTGCCACCGGGAAAACTCTAAATGTTTTTGGACATTATGCAGGTGTCCGGCGGCCAACAGTCGAAAGCAACCATCAGCAGATCGACTCCCCCTACCTGACACCAGATCTAGATCTATGGCTGAGATCTGTCCTTCCCCCTAAAAAATTGAACTCATCATCAGTTGCTCCCACACCCTAAAAACACCAGCATCACTCGCCAGTCCTAAGATTTCGGGGCTGTAATGATCTGATCGGCCAGATCGGATCAGGATCGGCTGATCTTTAAAACCATGATAAACAACACAAATAACTTTTGATCCTTGACCTTTAAAACGAAGCCTCAATTACAAACCTTGTGCCCATCAAATGCACACTAATAAAAATATGTTCCGCATATTGGGATTGCAACAACGTTTTCTACATACTAGCACTATATATAATTCTTCAAGGACAAAACCCCAAGATCATGTCACAAATAGCAAAGCATCTTCAACTGACCAAATAAGGAAATTTCAAATAAATATATTGTCAGCTGTGAATTTCGATGATAAAGATTATAATAATTAGCTTACTTATTTGTATATATCGATCATACCTAAATCCTGAAAACCAATTGATTACACATGGCATGAATGCATCTCTTATCAGTCAATCAAATCGAGGATATAAAAAAGAAAAAAGATACATTTCAGTTGTTTCTTTAAAAAAATCACATACTATTATGTGCTTTAATATTCAAGAAATCCAGAAAATTTGATCAGCATGCTAACTACATGATTTAATAACATGGATGTCCTAACATTAGTTGGTTTGGCACACTAACCAATATTATAGTGTGTAAAAATGTGAAAAGGCCTTTGATTAAGCAGTCTTATATGCATAATTACTTCCATCAATTAGGCAAATATACTATAAAAATAAGAATAAAACTTCAATCATCAGAGGATATTAGGAAGAGAAAGAAAGCAGAATAAAATTAATATTCATGAAATCCAAATAGATCATGGAGCAAAACCTAGTCAGTATACTTAGCGTTCCAGGTTTAGTAGCTGTAATAAGGAATGAGAAACAAACTACAATAATAAGACGGATTTTTCCAATATCAACATCTAAGCTTCTACCTAATTCCATATTAACACTTGAATTCTTTATATTTCAGTATTCACACCAAAATTCTTTGAAGTGTGGACAAAAAAAAACCAGCTGCTAGAATTTCAGTTTGTACAAAAGAATATCGTAGGAACATACTTTATGTTGGGTGATCCATTAATTAAATACAATTCTGCCAGAACTACCCATGAACTCGAATCCACAGCACACCAGCCCTGAATGCAAAGTTCCACAAAATCATCCCCTTTCCCTTCTCTACCTCTCCAGTGCCATTGTGGCACCATCACCCATCACTTCCATCACTGCCGCCTCCATGTTTTTGCCACCCACATGAACCCTAAGCGTAAACTTAGCCCCTCCACTCGTTCAACAATTACATCGATAATGGGGTGACAACCCATAATCTTTACAACTATACTTTGCTTCTAGATCTTATTCACAATTAAGGAGTAGATAGGAAAAAGCAAGAAAACAACTTTGAATAAGAAAAGGCAGTGACTGTAACAGAGGAACTAAATCACAAAGTACGCAGATCAAATATTTAAAGGGGGGAAAGGAAGTTCCTTTGAGTGATTGGTACAAAATGACCTCTAAAGTAACTTGCTTTCCCACCTTTATTTTCGAGTTCCCTCTTTGTTGTTAATAGTTGTCAAATAGTGTATCGTATCGTGTATCATTTTCTTGTATAATGTATCGTGCATTGTATTGTATTGTGTATAGTAAATTTTGTCACATACACTAATAGGTCACTTTAGTGTCCTTAAGACTATATACTTTAAAAATATGAATAAATTTATAACATGGATTGCATAGACAACCAAAAACAAGTGCTAATGTAAACCCTTAAAGATCATACTATTTGAAAATTTGAGGCATTGCAAATTTGCAACTTTTACTTTTAATATAATTATAATTATTCTTAAGTAACTAACTATGCAATAATACAATACAAGACAATAAGTATTATGCAATCAATTGAGTAGAAGATAAATAGACAATCAAGTAAACATCAACCAATAATTAAACAACTAGACAACTATAATAAACTACCGATCAACTACAGCTAATGGTAGTCTACTATTAATTATCAATTAGATGGAGAGAGATGCATGGAGGGTGTGGCTGTGTAGGGTATTCTCCATTCTATCTTTTTCAGAACCATATTTTTCAGGCTGAAAACACCCCCCCCCCCCCTCCCAAAAAAAAAACAAAAAACAAAACACAAAAAAAAAATTGACAGAAAAAAGAAGACAAGAAGAAGAAAAGGAAAATAATAGAAGAAAGAAGGGAGGACGGGATCGCACTTGTTGACAGCAAGCAATGTCAAAGTCATAGTCTTTGTTGGAGTCAATGACGATGGCAGATGCAAAAAATAAAGAAGGCGAAAATAATAGAAGCAAAGGAAACGACTATCGCAATCTTAAACCTATATGTTCTTTTTTTTAAAAATTTTTTCTTCAAATCTCATCAAACAGTAGCATTTCGTATCGTGAATCAGCGATACGTGTCGATACGATCAATACATTCATTCTATTGTACGATACATAGCACTCTTCGATACATGCCTTCAATACGTATCAATTTTCCTTTAAATCGTCTTGTATCATACAGTATGTATCGCATATCGTACGATACTAACAGCATTGTTCAGTGACACTAGAATTAGAGAAACCTATCGACTTCTATAAGATCCCCAAAATAATATAGTTATTTTATAAAAATATATTAATATAAATTATATTGTATTGTATATTGTATTGTACATTACATTAAGATAACATATTACAGGTTCTAAATTGTATTGTACATTATATTTATTTATGATATGTGTCTATGTTTATGTTTATAAATTGTATTTGTATATATGTTACAAGTATTTGCATTTGTTATCATACATACACACATGTATATGGATTAGACATGGATTAGAATCTTCCACATCTCCTCATTCTCACCCACACATCTAACCTAACCCTACCTAACCCCCACCCTAACCCTCCAAGCATTGGAGGGCCATTTCAAAACCCCCCTACTCCATTTCATCATTTTTTCTTCTTCCTAGTTCATTTTTCTTCTAATCCAATTTCCAAATTATTTTCCTAACTATTTTCTATACTACTCTCCATTCCAAAAACCAAAATTCTCCTACTTCAAGTTTTGATCTCCAAATAAATTCTCCTACAAACTTCTACTCATTTTCAACCTAGCCTAGCTAGATTTCGGCCACCATACTAGTATGCTCAAGGTTCTAATTGAAGAAAGAAGCTAAGAATTAAGGTGAAGTGTTCAACTTACAAGAGAAGGTGGGTGTTCTTTATCTTGTAATTATAAAGATTACATTTTTATGCATAAGAATGGTAGTAGAAGGGTAAAGATTGAATTTTTATGCTTGATTATGAAATAAAAATCATGTCTTTGAAGTAGTAGCTTGATTGATGCTAGAATGTAAAGTTGTGATTTTTTATGATGATTTTGTGTAGTAGATTGTTCATGTTAGTATGTTTAACTTTATGTTAGTAAGCTCTTACTCATATTAGTAAGCTTCGGTCATGTTAGTAAGTAGAGATCATGTTAGTAAACTAATTGTTAACTAATTATTCATGTAGTAAGCTAGTTCATATTAGTTAATTAAAATTTAGACTTGATCATGTTAGAATATTGTTTGTAAGCCCTAATGTGAGGTTAGGTTCCTCGTGGAAAAAAAAAATGTAGTAGATTGTGTAGTAAATGATCATGTTAATATTCTTGTTATATTCACATTATTCACATTAGTGATTATGTGAGTAAGTAAATTGGAGTGTGAACATTGATTATATTAATAAACTCAAATGTAGGCTTGACTCATGTTAATAATTGGAAGAATTATAAGTTGATCATGAATGAAGCTTGAAGTTGAGTTAGTAGCTTGAAGAGTTATAAATTAATCTTAGTATGTGGTTAGTAAGCTAATTGGTAAATTAATTGTTCATGTTAGTAATGTAGTTCAAGTTAGTAAGTGATGTAAAACTAACCCTAAGATTGAGAATTTCCAAGATTCTTAATGGATTAATTTTACCAACATGTAAGAGCGGATCAAAGTTGAAAATTTTAATAGTTAGCAAGTTTGATAGATTTTCAAGAATTGAATTAAATGTAACAGTCCCAATTAATAATTCAACCTTACGATCAATAATTAAATCCCTAAGTGTTTAGCAAGTAATAGGTTCAATATTGATTCGTACTCTACTCTAGCATGTGGAACACTCAATCTCAGTTATTTTGTGGACGACAGGCAAAGCAGATAATATAATAGATAATAGGGCAGTAGAAAACAAATATTAATAGTGGAAAGAGTATACCGAATGTGAAGAAAACCGGCGTAGATCTCGGAGTTGGTCCAGCAACTAAGATCGCAGCAATCACAGTGAGCAAAGGCAGCAACGACGCCAAAGTGGTTGGCGGATCTGGTCGACAGCAGGTTGACGGCGAACGGGGATGGCGGCGTCGGCGAGGTGCGACGGGGGGGTCGAGTTGGAGCTTCGATGGGTTCTTGGGGGTGAGCAGTCGGCAGTAATGGTGGGATGTTGCTCGGGACTGAGGTGCAGAGGAGACAGCGGTGGTTCGAGTCGGTGGTGGTGTTCGGCGGTCTCGGGTGGAGTTGTTCGGTGGTGGAGTTGTCGGGGTGTTGTAGTTGAGGGAGTAAAAGGTGATGGTGAACTTCGAGAATGGCAGTGTGGCGAGATGAAGTAGGCATCTAAAGAAGAGGAAGAAGAAGAAGAGGAAGAAGGGGTGGGTTTGTTTTTTCTCTGGCGACGGGGATTTTGAGATAGAAGATGGAGAAGATGAAGGAGAGGGGGACGGCGGCTAGTGTAGGGATTAGGGTTTGAGTTGGGGGATTTGTGAAATTAGGGTTAGGGAATTTGTATTTGAGGGATTTTTTTATTTGGGGAAGATTTTAGAATTAATCAGTAACTCTAAAATTATACTAGGATTTATCACAAACCCTAATTTCGATCTCAATTGTATCACACAAAGAAGAGAAAGGAAGAGCAAAAACTCAACACAATTTTTTTTAATCAATAATGGCATATCTTCTCATTCATCTCAAGGCCTTTAAATAGGCTCAAAATACATCTTGATACAAATCTCCAAAATATTCTCAAAATCTAAATAATACAAAAAAAATTACATATGGCTATAATTGTCAGAAACAAAAAATGGTACTGAAATAAAATCCTAAACTAAATAAGGCAGCTGCTGAAGACGACGCCTGCGCTGATAGAAACGCCTGAATCGTCTTGAACCGATGTCCTCATCATTCTCCCTGGGTGGGAGAAGGCTCGACCCAGTCGAGTCAAAACCAGTCCTCCTATCATAGTGCTCTAAAAGGTTTGGATCCAAGCGCTGGAGCTCTCCACGATCTATCCAAGTGTTCTCCGACTCTGGCTTGTTTTTCCAACTTACCAAATATCTATGAGTACCACCATCTCTAGTAGAGATTATCTGATCATCTAAAATATTATCCAACTCTTCTGTCGATGGGTAAGTAGTATCTGGTAGTGGAGGTAATGGGGGAATCTCACCATTAGGCTGCAGGGTAGGCTTATCTATAAGAAGATTTCTAGGGTTAAATTCTGGGCCTTCATAGGGTACTAGATCCTCAATATTGAAAGTTTTACTGACCAAAGCCTTCGGAGAGGTCAACAACATAGGCATTATCATTGATTTTATGAAGAATTTTAAATGGACCTGCAGCACGTGCATTCAATTTCTTAACGGATCCCGCTGGGAACCGTTCCGGACGAATCCGAACCATCACTTCGTCACCCACATTAAAAGTTTTAAACTTCCTTCTAATATCAGCTCTTAACTTGTAGTTAAAATTATTTTCATTAATTTTCTTAGAAATTTCTCTATGTAAATCATGAATGCGAGATGCAAATGCAGATGCAGACTCGGAGACTCGGTAATGTTCTAACATGGGGGCAAGATCTATAGGCTGCCTAGGACGATAACCGTGTACGACTTCGTGTGGACTCATACCAGTGGTTCTATTCCTACATGTGTTATAAGCAAATTCAGCGACCGTTAATTTTAAATCCCATGTACCCAAGTTCTCTCCCACAAGAGTACGTAAGAGATTGCCAAGACTCCCATATACCCAACTTCAATTTTGTACCCAACTTGTGTCATAGGATCTTCCAAAAATAACTCGTGAATTTCACATCCCTATCAAACACAATGATTTTTGGCAACCCATGTAGCTTCACAATATTATCAAAGAAGATCTGAGCCACGAGATGCATCGAAAGTTTTCGAGCACGGGAGGAAGTGGGCCATTTTAAAAAACGGTCCACGACGACAAGAATGGAGTCGTGTTTCTTTTGTGTTTTCGGTAAGCCTAACACGAAATCCATACTCACGACTTCCCAAGGGCAGCTGGGAACAGGTAATGAAGTATACAGGCCTGTGTTCTGTTTTTGTTGCTTGGCAAGTTGACAGGTGTGACATCTGTTAACAAGTCTCACAACGTCTCTCTTTAGCTTCGGCCAGTAAAACCTATGTTCCACAGCATCAATGGTCTTGCTATGCCCAAAATGTCCAGCAAGGCCACCAGCGTGCAATTCCCAAACAAGAAACTCGTAAAGATGTACTAGGAATGCACAGTTTGGAGCGATAGAAGAGATAACCATCTTTCAAGAAATAATCATCTATCACTCGAGTTATGCCCTCCTTCAAAGAAGTTTAGATCTCGTGAAAATGTGGACAGGAGGCATACTCATCTCTCAATCTCTCAAAACCAATAATTTCGGCGCGCGGTGCAGATAAGATCATGTGACAACGACTTAGCGCATCTGCAGCCTTATTATCAATCCCTTTTGTGTGCCTAATGGTATATGAATATTCCTGTAAGAACTCTACCCATCTAGCATGTCTCGGATTCAACTTTTGTTGAGAATTAAGGAATCTTAAGGCCTCATGGTCTGAGAAGATAACGAATTCTTGCGGCAAAAGATAATGTCGCCAATAGCGAAGGGACTGAATGACCGCATAGAACTCCTTGTCATAGGTGGAGTATTTTTGTTTAGATTCATTCAGCTTTTCACTGAAATAAGCAACAGGATGACTCTCTTAACTGAGGACTCCACCTATACCAATACCAGAAGCATCACACGTTACTTCGAAGACTTTAGTGAAATCAAGCAACCTCATGACAGGTGTCTGAGTCATTCTCTTCTTGATCTCTTCGAAGGCTTTCGTGGCTTCTTTCGACCAGACAAACTCACCTTTCTTTAAACAGTCGGGTATCGGAGCCATGATCGTGCTAAATCCTTGCAAAAACCGACGATAAAAGGTGGCAAGGGGATGAAAACTCCGCACATCACGAATATTGCAGGGCTCAGGCCACTCTGTAATAGCTCGTATCTTTTCTGGGTCAGCAGATACTCCTCTGGCAGACACAATAAATCTCAGAAAGATAGTCTGATCGGAAAGGAAGGTACATTTGGTAGGATTAGCATAAAGCTGTTCCTTCCTCAAAACACCGCAGACCTGTCTCAAATGGTCAAGATGTTGCCCAACGGATCGGCTGTAAATGAGAATATCATCAAAGTACACCACAAGGAACTTACCCATAGAGGGACGGAATACTTGCGTCATGATTTTCATAAACGTGCTCGGGGCATTTGTCATTCCAAATGGCATGACCATCCATTCGTACAGGCCATCCTTCGTCTTGAAAGCGGTCTTCCACTCATCACCAGGACGAACACGTATTTGGTGGTAGCCACTTTTAAGATCAATCTTGAAAAAGATTGTGGCACCAGACATCATATCCAACATATCATCCAAACGAGGAATGGGAAAACGGTGTTTCACCGTAATCTTGTTTATGGCACGGCTGTCTACACACATATGCCAGGTTCCATCTTTCTTTGGCGTCAATAGAGCAGGAACAGCGCAAGGACTTATGCTTTCTCTGATGAAGCCCTTTGCCAATAACTCATCAACTTGCCTTTTCAACTCAGCATGCTCTGTCGAATTCATCCGATAATGTGGCAAGTTAGGAAGACTCGCTCCCGGAACCAGATCAATAGCGTGTTGGATGTCACGCAATGGGAACAACTGGTTGGGGAGGTCAGCAGGAAACACATCTGCAAATTCCTGTATGACAGGAGTAACTTGGGGCGGGATGAGTAACTTAGGATCTTTAGGGACTTCTCTTGCTGTGAGTACAAGAATGGTAGCCCCTTTGTCAATTTCTTTCGTAAGTTCCTTTTCACCCATATACGTTACTTCCTTGCCCTTTCTGAGGAAGCCGGTGTTGTTTCAGCTGGACTAGTTCGTGGTCTCACGGGTATGAGCTTTATTTTTAGTCCATCGTGCTGGAACACACATTGGTTGGATCGACCATATATGGTCACATCGTGATCGTATAACCAAGGTCTCCCTAAAATGACTTGACCCACATCTATTTTGAGCACATTACACCAAATTTCCTCTTTGAAAGCTTTGAAGTCCACAGGGACCAAGCATCGATGTGTTGCTTGGAGTGCTGTCGCATCAATCCAAGATACTTTGTATGGGCGTGGATGGGGTTCAGCCTTAAGTCCGATCTTCGCTAAGACCGCAGAAGAGACAGCGTTAATGCAGCTCCCACTGTCAACAATCACCTTGCAGTTTTTGCCACCTATAGTCGTAAAGGTGTGGAATATAGCAGTGCGCTTCCAATCATCTTCTTCTTTTGGTTGGGACAAAGCACATCTGACTACATTCAAGTGAGGTGATTGGATAGACCGATTACAGTGGAGATACTGGTCATCCTCTTCTTCACCGAAGTCATCGCCTTCAATAGGCTCATAAGAAAACTCATTATCAGAGTCGTCAGCAATGACAGCGGTACCCTCTACTATATTAATCCTACTGGGACTGGGACAGTTGCTAGCAACATGACCATATCCCTTACATTTATAGCACTTAGTGAGAGGGTCAATCTTACTGTAATCTCTTTCGGTGTTCTTACCCTTATGTTCATCTCTATGTGAATTAAAATTTGAATTAGGTTTGCTGGGGTAGGATTTGTTGGGGTGCTGAGAGGGAGGCTTAGGTCTAGGTTGGTCAGTAGAGGTCATTCTAGAGGAATGATCTCTCGAGTCGCTGGACCTAGAATGAGAACTAACTTTAAGGGAATCCATGTCGAGGATTAGGGCGTAGGCTGCCGCTATTGAGTCCACGTTTCTATAGATTAGCTCGTTCCTAAGGTCAGCTCGTAGTCCAGCTCTGAACCTAGAGAGAGTTTGTTCTTCACTCTCTTTACCTAAAGCATTGCACCGAATATGGAAGTCATCGAACTTATTAACATATTCTTGTGTGGATTTACTTCCTTGATAAAGTTGGTTCCATGAATCTAGCAATCGGGTATGGAACGATAACGGTACATATCTCTCAGTGAGCTTCTCTTTCATGGCCTCTCAAGTGGCTATGGGTGCCAGGCCTCGGCCTCTGCGGACATGTTCAAGATTGGTCCAGTGTTGTTGAGCTTTACCCGTTAATTTCAAAGTGGCAAATTTAACTTTCAGGGCTTCGCTCATGTCAAACCACACAAAGTAGTGGTCCATGGCACGGATCCAATCGAGGTAAGCTTGGGGTTCCATGTGGCCTTCAAACTGGGGAACGTCAGCCTTAACGTTCTTTTTATATTGTTCGTCAGGGTCACGTTCTTGACGTCGATCGTCATGAACACTCCTTTGAGGGATCTGACGATGGGCATGAAGATAAGGGACAATGATTTGATTTAACTCTACTTTCTCAAGCCTTTGATTGATATTGGCAAGAGTTGCTTGGATGGCAGCTAGGGTAGCGGAGATATCAGGATTGTCCATTTCAGGTCTGGGGAGTCTAGGGTTCCTAATTGGGTGATTGGGAAGGGATAGGAAAGGCTCTTCACGAGTTATTTTTGGAAAACCTTATGGCACAAGTTGGGTACAAAATTGAAGTTTTCGTCAGCCTTCTACCCACAGACAGATGGACAGACTGAGGTTGTCAATCGGAGTCTTGGCAATCTCTTATGTACTCTTGTGGGAGAGAACATGGGTACATGGGATTTAAAATTAACGGTTGTTGAATTTGCTTATAACACATCTAGGAATAAAACTACTGGCATGAGTCCACACAAAGTTGTACACGATTATCGTCCTAGGTAGCCCATAGATCTTGCCCCCATATTAGAACATCACCGAGTCTCCGAGTCTGCATCTGCATTTGCATCCCGCATTCATGACTTACATAGAGAAATTTTCAAGAAAATTAATGAAAATAATTTTAACTACAAGTTAAGAGCTGATATTAGAAGGAAGTTTAAAACTTTTAATGTGGGTGACGAAGTGATGGTTCGGATTCGTCCGGAACGGTTTCCAGCGGGATCCGTTAAGAAATTGAATGCACGTGCTGCAGGCCAATTTAAAATTCTTCATAAAATCAATGATAATGCCTATGTTCTTGACCTCCCCGAAGGCTTTGGCATTAGTAAAACTTTCAATGTTGAGGATCTAGTAACCTATGAAGGCCCAGAATTTAACCATAGAAATCCTCTTATAGATAAGCCTACCCTGCAGCATAATGGTGAGATTCTCCCATTACTTCCACCACCAGATACTACTTACCCATCGACAGAAGAATTGGATAATATTTTAGATGATCAGCTAATCTCTACTAGAGATGGTGGTACTCATAGATATTTGGTAAGTTGGAAAAACAAGCCGGAGTCGGAAAACACTTAGATAGATTGTGGAGAGCTCTAGCGCTTGGATCCAGACCTTTTGGAGCACTATAACAGGATGACTGGTTTTGACTCGACTAGGTCGAGCCCTCTCCCACCCGGGAAGAATGATGAGGGCATCGATTCAAGACGATTCGGGCGTTTTTATCAGCGCAGGCGTCGTCTAGGACAGCTGCTTATTTAGTTTAGGATTTTATTTCAGTACCATATTTATTTCTTGCAATTATAGCCATATGTAATCTTTTTTGTATTTTTTAGATTTTGAGAATATTTTGAAATTTGTATCAAGATATATTTTGAGCCATTTATAGGCCTTGAGATTAATGAGAAAGTATGCTATTCTTGATTAAAAAAATAATTGTGTTGAGTTTTTACTCTTCCTCTCTCCCTTTGTGTGATACAAGTAAGATCCAAATTATTAGGGTTTGTGATAAATCCTAATACAATTTTAGGGTTTGTGATAAACTCTAAAATCTACCCCAAATTTAAAAAATCCCCAACTAAAATTACCCAAACCCTAATTTCCCAAATCCCCAACACAAAACCCTAATCCCTTACTCCTACACCAGCCGACATTCACAATCCCCTTCTTCATCTTCTTCTTCCTCTACCCCAGATCCCGATCACAAGAAGAAAAAAACCCACTCCTTTGTCTTCCCCAATCCCCCATCCCGTTGTCGCCGCAACCCCGACGACCACCTCCCGCCATCCTCCCCGCAACCATCACCATCACACCCTGACACCCTCGCCCCTCCCTTAATCCGCTTCCTTCTTCACCCCGCAACCCAACCCGACTCCTTTTTCCACCCTGCTACTTCTTCCCGTCGCTCCTACGACCTCCCTGTCCAGCCACACCACCGACGACCAGCACTCCTCGTCGGCCCCATTTTCGACCTTCGCCTACGACCTCCACCACTCAAATCCAGTCCGACAGCCACCTCAGCGCAGCCACCCAGTGTGCCATCCACCGGCTGTTGTCTTGCCGCCCGGTGCCAATCACAGTGCACACCCACTGCCATTGTTGTGCTCTTCCAAGATCTACGCTGATTTCTTCACACCCGGTATACTCTTTCCACTTTTAAATATTTGTGTTCTACTGCTTTATTATCTATTATATTATCTGATTTGCCTATTGTCCACAAAAATAATTGAGATCGAGTATTCCACATGCTTGAGTAGAGTACGAATCAATATTGAATCTATTACTTGCTAAGAATACTTAGAGATTTAATTATTGATTGTAGAGTTGAATTATTAATTGGGATTGTTAACGTGATTCGGTTCTTAAAAATCCATCCAACCAATTGATTGTTTAAAATTTCCTACTTTGATCCGTACCTACGTATTGGTAAAATTAATCCATTAAGAATCTTGGAAATTCTTTATTTTAGGGTTAGTTTTACATCACATATCACATATACATAAAGATTAGATGTTATACTTATTTTAAGGGAGCACCTCAGTGCAGAAGCATCCTTTCAGAGCTTCAATTCTCATTTTGAAATGGTCAAAAGAAATTATTAGCATCTTCCACAAAGCAAAATTATTCAACTAAAGGTAAAATGAAGTCTAAAAGGTAATATGGCATCAATTACTAATCATAGTTGTGTTGTATAAAAATAAATCAAAAGGGAAAAAGAAAATACCCCGCAAAAGATGCCGCATAGCGCACAGTTGGACTATCGAGCGATGATGGAGTAGTTTTCCACCCCACTACCTGAGCTACATCTAGAGATATTTTTTTGCCAAGTATTATTTGCAAAGCTGATGTTACTGGATCCCTTATGCCAGTAGTGCTGGAAAAAAAATTAAAATATAAAATTAACCTAGTTCAGTTAAGCGATCGCCATAAACAACAATACAATCATCTCAATTCATGGTTGCATATTATTAATCACCAAGTACAAATGTGCATTGATAAACACAACAAACGTGCAAGATACAACAATTACCTTTACTAAATTAATTGAAACAAAGTTCTTCTAGAGATAAACATCTTCAGATTCGATCATTTTAGATGTATTTTTCATTAAAAAAAAAGGATAACTGGTATGACAAAATTCTTCATTGTTCAAAGACAATTTAAAGAAAAATCAATATATACCTAATGACGATAGCATCAGTTGAGCCAGCAGGGATAATTCCAAGCCTAAACCTATCATTCGGAAAGGAAAATTCTATATCTTCATCTGCATAAAAAACAGAGAAATTATTCAATAAGTCTAATGGAAAAGAGATTTACAACGTCTTGTATGAATAAATGAGAATAAACTAACCTGTATTAAATGATACGCTTTCAGTTGCTGTCATTTAAGTAAACCAAGTCAGGGTCCTTATGTCACTTCCTAATATCAAATTTCTAAGTAGATTTGCATAGAAAATGAACTCTTTCATGCTTACTTGTAGAAAGGAGAGGTTCACGGTCATCACTTTTAGATAAAGACTCTGTGCCATTTTGATCATCAGTTGATTCCCTCGTATCATTATTAGCACTATCATTGCTATGTTGTTGATGATACTGTTCATTGATTCCAGTAACATTGACATTGGGAGGTACGGGAAGATGTCGATTCTTCAGCCTTGTAGACACAAGTCCATTTAAAATTTCATTGAAGAGGCCATCACCGCCCTATCACAAAACCAGGATGAAATTGTGCAGAAGATCATCAATTAGAAAAACAAGAAAATTAGGTAACACCTTGCCCATGTTTAAATATGAGACTCAAGTAAGCAGTATTTTTTGTATCTTCCTATTCAAAAGTAAGAGTTAGAGATGAAAACTAATCTTTGATTTTCGGTAGATAGTAAAAAAAATCTGTAGGTGTTCAACATATTTGAATTTATCTGTTCGTAGTGGTCATGAAAAACATTTCCAGATATTCTTCAAAGTACTAAATTTATAGAAAATCATGAACCGATATAGTTGTAGTTAAATTATTATCTCGGACATAAACACAAGCACTCATATACATATATTATGTATACGATATATTGAGAGAGAGCAGAGGCCTTAGGCCATGTTGCTCATGTGTTAAGCCATGTCTTAAGCCTAGTCCTATCCCCATATCTTACTTCCATCTTAACATGTTGGACAGATGCACATGTTTTATGTAATAAATTCAGATAAAGAGAGAACATTAACGATAAAAAGTTTGGGTTAAAGACAAAATGATACCCAAACTTTATCATAATTCCCAAATAGCATCCAAACTTTTTATAATACCCAAATAGCACCCGAAGTTTTAAAAATAGAACCAAAAAGCACATGCCGTTAAGTTTTTTGTTAAGTTAATGGAATATTCCCCGAATATATCTCTTAATGGGTTAAAACCCGTTAAGAAGCCTGTGAAATGTCGAAATTGCCCTCATCTCCTTCTACAAATTACAAAACCCAACCACCATCACCACCACCGACCACCGACCACCATCTCCATCATCTCCAACAACTCCAACCACCATCACCACCACCGACCACCATCTCCACCATCTCCACCTCCTCCGAGACCCATCAATATCACCTTCATCTCCACCAAAATTTTATATAAAAAAATCAAAACAAGAAAAACTGAAAAATGAAGAAGAAGAACTGAAAAAAGAAGAACTTGAAAGAGGCATGGGGTTATTTTTGTAATTTCACAATCTTTCCGTTCAAAACTTAACATAGGTGCTGTTTGGTCTTAATTTAAAAACTTCGGGTGCTCTTTGGGTATTATAAAAACTTTGGGTGCTATTTGTGAATTAAGGTAAACTTTGGGTGCTATTTCATTCTTACCCCCAAAAAGTTTTGCCTGGAAGATGAACCCAACCTTTACCTATTCCTTTTTGCATTGAAAATAACAGTGATCTCTGAACAGGTGCCTAGTTTCTATGCTAACGATCTTCCTTACTCTAACAAAGAATGCACTAACAATTTAATTTGCAGGCACTAAAATATAACTTAAATCCATCACAAAAGTTGTAAATACTGAGTGACATTCTCTAAGATTTCTTAAAAGGACTCTTCAGATATGGATATTGATTGAATCTGGAAGTATTCATACTTTAACCTTCACCAGACAAACATCATATGTCTATATTATATCAAATTTGAGTTGAATTATTTGTCTCCATACACATCAATGGAACCTACAAAACGGAAACATGGATATAGAACTAGCCATGGGGCAACACGAAATGAGGGCCACAAGGTTACAACTGCATCATTCACCTAATGACACATTAAATTCTTAAAATGTAGTGCACGCTAACTTGGAGGGAAGAACCCATATGCAGACATATGTGTGCTTGTGAGTGAAAAACTTAAGTGCTTGTGAGTAAATGACCAGTATTCAGAGATAGAGTAAAAAAGGAAAGCAAACTAACAGAACCCTTCACAAATAAAAATAAAATAAGACCAAAACAGAACAATTAAACTAATGAAAATTAAGAAACTAGAGACACAATTTAACACTCATCCTAATGCAAGTCCCATTTTCTTTTACCATGTTTGAAAAGTGATTTATGGCATGCCATATGGTTTTGTTTTCATTTATTTAAAATTTGGACAGAGATTAATGTCTCTTAACACAGACTTTCTTAATCTTTTTTCTTAAAGCAGGCATGGTTCCTGCATTTGACATGCAATATTTGACTCCTACAAATAAAGGGTTTTTCATGTCCAACACATGTCAAAAAAGTGCATGAAGCTCTTGGAGCCAGATATATTAGTACATGGATGCAAGAAAGACAAAGCACCCAATTGGAAGGTAAAATACTTAGAAGATTATGACATTAACTTCAAGTAATGAATTAAGCATTCAATATATAAAGTTTCAAAGATAAATAAACAACCAACTTATTTGAATTTTGGAGCACAACATGTGGCTACAGTAAATCACAGAACACAAGTTTCTGACTCACCACAGCTACAATACCATCTACAGAATTAAGTTCTCTATTTGTAGATGATTTTATCAGATGAAGTGCATGCCCTGCCTTCTTTGTCATGATTACCTAAAAGAAAGAAAGAATTATCAAGAACCATTGTCATAAACATATACTCCAATTGAATTGAAAGTTAACAAAATATTGCCGAAACTGACATAAGACACAAAGGAACAAAGATGTACTTACCCTTGTTTTCACTTTAGCACGGGCAAACATAGGAGCAACAGATTCCCAAATTTTTTGACCGTTCCCTTTTCCGCATAGTGGATGAACAAAAACCTAGGAAAAACCATAGGAAATTAGAAGGTGCGAGATTACAGTGTTGAAAATAAAAGGAGATTAGAACAACAGAATCAAAAGCAATGCCCTTTATTTTACCAAAAGACTCTTAGGCCGTCCAGTTTCCAAAGAAATACAAGCATGAATACGTTCCACCCATGTTTCACATGTCTGTGGATCCTCGTGGCCGAAGGTATAGGAAGAAAGAACCCAAGGAGAGCGATGGCTTTTGTTCCTACAGAAGCTATGCACCATAAAACGATTCATCTAAACAAGCAAAGAAACCAAAATTTAGAAGTAATACAAGGCTTAGGACACAAATTTATATCCCAGATACTAGAAGTTAAGCTTTACTACGAAAACAGTGCACAAAGATCTACAAAGAAAAGTTAGAACCTCAAAGCTCTTGCCCAGAAGAAGTCCACCATCCCAAACAAAGCTATGAATTAAACCCCGTCCAATAAGGTCAATAGCGTAGATATCGGAAAATGCAATCTCATTTGTAGTCTTCAAGTGTAAACCCAGGCCTAAGCAAGAAGAGGCACTCGAGTCCTGAGATAAACAAAAGAATTAAAATAACAGAAAATTCAAGAAGTCATGCATAACACCTCATTCCAATGAATGATAGTTGAAGCAGTTAAAAACTTAAAATTGGAGGGAATTTCCCCTATTCGTACAAGAACTATGAGCTTAATCATGACAACAACTCTATAATTTTCACTTCCTCTATATGATGTTCTGTTATATCATACTTCAGTGTAGAGATCTTACGAAGTAGGGACAACCATGAGGCAAGTTCATTGCCAATAAAATGCCGCAGAATCTCACAAGATCAGAAAGAACAGAGCAACCACTAATTAATTTTCTTTATCAAAAGAATACAGCTCTACAAGGAAATTTCGCACAAGCGTGCAAGACAATGTCTCTTGCTTCACTCAAAACTCAAGTCAAGATTACTAATGTGTCAAAAAAATTGATTATAAGTTGTATGTCATCTGGATCACAGACTCCTCCATTGATAGTCGCATTCAGAGCATTGCATGATTGTAAGATCTAAAAATAACCCATGGCACAGCCATGAGAATTTCTGGCTTTCTGCCACACAGACAATATTGCTAGTGCATCCAGTTCATTGAGTGAAGTTGATTAACTTTAATCCTCTTCTCAATATACGGTGACAAATTTGTTAAATTCCTCAGATAAGTGCAACATTCTGCTCAACATAGAAGTCTGATCCAATGTTACCAGATTCACTATACGTTTCCATTGGTGGTACATGATAGTGGTGCAATACCTCTAGCACTAAGTGTTACGGAAGGGGTAGGAACCGTGGATTAGTTGGGACACCCACTTGAGTTATATATGTGTATGTGTGTGTGGGCGCATGTAGAGAGAGAGAGAGAGAGAATTGATATATAAAACCATTAGATACTTACATTTCTAAATATAAGATTAACAGTAAAATAAAACTCAATGACGAACTGAGGAGAGTTTGAAGGGAACTTGATGGGTTAATGAATAAAGGTATCTGATGGTGAAAATTGTGCAATAAACCACAGAGAAGTTGATGAGGTGACAATCAATTATCTGATGATGTAATTACACTAAATTTATTCACATGCAATTTCAAGATGAAGTACGCATATCAGTAAGGAATGCCAGCAGGAGGGTTAAATCAGAATCACGTGTGCAATACCTAGTCTGGGTTCAATCTCAGCCTAAAGGTGAATTATGCAGACATGAAAGCATGAAAACAGGTGGGAGCACGGAACACGGAAAATTTGTGAAAGTAGGACATCGGAACATGGCTATATCACAATTTCACAAAATTTGACACAAATGGCATCCAACAAAATAACTACGAGCTGCAACGGAAAAAGATCTATTGCCAAAATAAAAGATCTACAGTCCACAATTAAGTAAAGATACTTCCTTACTACATACAAATCACAAAAAGCAATTGGAGAAGACTCATACTGCTTACCTAAAATAGGAGTTTCACTAGTATAAGAAATGCGAAAGTTTTTGAAATTTTTTGATAATGTATTCAAACGCATTCGGGATTCAGAAGCGTCTGAGAAGTGTTCCACGTATTAAAAATGTTTAACACCTAGGGCATATATGAAATGCGGCAATGCCAGCACATGTTCAAGAAGTGTCTGGAAGTCTCAAACATGGGTATGGCTTTATGTTAGTGATGAGGACATCAATTCTGTTTAGTTTATTTTGAGATTTAGTTCTATGTAGTAGTTTTACAATTTACACCCTTTTCTTTTATGCAATAGAATATTTGAGATTTGTATCAAGATTTGTATCAAGATTTGTTTTGAGCCTATATATAGGCCTTGAGATTAATGAGAAGTTATGCTATTCTTGATTAACAAAAATTATTGTGTTGAGTTTTGCTCTTCATCCCTCTTTTGTGTGATACAATTGAGATCCAATTATTAGGGTTTGTGATAAATCCTAATAAAACTATTAGGGTTTGTGATAAATTCTAATAAACTTTTAGGGTTTGTGATAAATTCTAAAACTACCCCCCAATCCCCAAATTAATTAAACCCTAAACTAATTCCCCCCTTCTGCTCTTTCTTCTTCCTCCTCGATGGGAACCCAAAACCCATCACAAAGCCCAACCCCGATTCTCTCTCTCCTCGTCTCCCCCTTCCTCCCCTCCTCTGCCTCCCAACGCCCTCTCCGTTGCCCTCACCCAACCCCCTAGCCAACCTCCTTCCTCCGCTCGTTGCCACTGCCACCCCGTCGACTGCCCCATCGCTCGCCCTGCCTCCCTTCGTCGCTAGCAACCCCGAGACCTCCCTTCTCCCTTGCCGACGACAACTACAGCCACCCCGAGGCCCCTCCCTCGCTGCTCCTCCTTCGCATCTCGGCACCGCCCCTTTGCGGCCTCCATCGACGGCCGTCCACACCCCTAGTGCTACCTATTGTTCAGATCCAGCAACTTCACGACGTTTTCATCACAACTCGGTATACTCTTTCCACTTTTCAAATATTTGTGATACTACTTTATCATCTTTATTATATTATTTGATTATTTGTCATCCTCAAATATTGAGAGTGAGCGTTTCTACTTGCCTATTAGAGTACGAATCATTATTGCATCTTTTACTTGCTAAGAACGCTTAGGTATAGAATTATTGATTGTTAAAATTGAATCGTTAATTGGGCTTGTTAAACATAATTCAATTCTTGAAAATCCATCGAACCGAATAACTGTTTTAATTCCTAACTTGATCCGCATTATATGTTGATAAAATAAATCTTTAAAATTCTTGGAAATTCTCTATTTAGGGTTACGTTTTACATCATTTTGGTATCAGAGTAAAAGTTCTTAAAACCCTAGTTCTTGCATCATTTAGTCTTAAATTTTTGCATTCATTTAGAATTGTTTAGAGTCTTTTTATTTTATTTTCTTTCGTTCTTTAGATCACTTCAGATTTATTTTTTTTTAAATGTGCATTTAGGACACGGTTTTTCAAATTTCAGCAAACAATGACCCCTAGTTTTCCACCGTTGGTGAATGCGACTTCGCAGCACCATCACAGATCCTGAAGAGTCCTTTCTTATCCCTCTCTAACCACCCAATTAGGAACCCTAGACTTCTGCGAGCCCCTCCCCGAACTGAGATGGACAACTCTGATATTTCCACGACCCTGGCTGCCATTCAAGTAACTCTTGCCAATATCAATCAGAGGCTTGAGAAAGTGGAACTAAATCAAACTGTTGTCCCTGAGCTTCATGCTAATCGTCAAATTCCACAAGGAAATGTTCGTGATGATCGATGTCAAGAACGCAACCCTGACGAACAATACAAGAAAAACATTAAGGCTAACGTTCCCCACTTCGAAGGCCACATGAAACCCCAAGTTTATGTTGATTGGATCCGTGCGATGGACCACAACTTTGTGTGGTTTGACATGATCGAAGCCCAGAAAATTAAATTTGTTACGATGAAATTGACTGGGAAAGCTCAACAACACTGAACAATTCTTGAATACGCCCGCAAAGGCCGAGGCCTGACACCCATAACCACTTGGGAAGCCATGAAAGAGAAGCTCACTAAGATATATGTGCCCTTATCGTTCCATACCGGATTGCTAGATTCGTGGAACACTCTATCAGAAAGCAAATCCACCCAAGAGTATGTTGATAAGTTTGATGACTTTCGTATTCGGTGTAATGCCTTAGGTAAAGAGAACGAAGAACAAACTCTTTCTAGGTTCAGGGCTGGATTACGAGCCGGTCTGAAAAACGAGCTAACGTGGACTCATTAGCAGCAGCTTATGCCCTTGTCCTTGATATGAATTCCCTTAAAGTAAGTTCCCATTACAAGTTCAGCGATTCGATGGATCATTTCTCTAGAATGAACCTCCCTGACCCCTCTAGACCTGAGCACTCCTCTCCTCAGTACCCCAACAAATTTACCCAAGCAAGCACACTTCGAATCCTGATTTACTTAGAAATGACAACACGGGTAAGAACACTAAAAAAGACTATTCTAAGATTGATCCTCTCACTAAGTACTATAAATGTAAGGGATACGGCCATGTTGCTGGCAACTGTCCCAACCCCAGTAGGATCAACATTGTAGAAGGTATCGCTGTCATCGCTGATGAGCCCGACAATGAGTTTACTTATGAACCTCATGTAAGTGATGACTGTGATGAAGAAGAGAATGACCAGTCCCTCAATTGTATTCAGTCTATCTAGTCACACCCATTACATGTACCTGAGTCACCCATTCTTTCCCAAGTCACTTGACAACCTATAGATTTTATCCATGTTTTAGAACATCCTAGAGTCATAGAGTCTGCACCCACATTTGCATATCACATTCATGACTTGCATAGAGAAATTTCCAAAAAAATTAATGAGAGTAATTTTAACTATAAGTTAATAGCAGATACTAAAAGGAAATTTATAACTCTTGATGTTGGTGACGAAGAGATGGTTCGGATTCGTCTGGAACGGTTTCCAGCTGGATCCGTTAAGAACTTGAACATATGTGTTGCAGGCTCATTTAAGATTCTACATAAAATCAATGATAATATCTATATCGTTGACCTTCCTGAGGGTTTTGACATAAGACTTTCAATATTGAGGATCTAGTACTCTATGAAGGCTCAAAATTTAACCCTAAAAATTCTCTTATAGATGAGCCTACCCTGCAGCCTAATAGTGAGATTCTCACATTTACCCATCCACCTGATACTATTTACCCACCGACAGAAGAATTCAATACTATTTTAGATGATCGGATAAAATCTACAAGAGATGGTGGTATTCGTAGGTATTTAGTGAGGTGGAAGAACAAGCCGAAGAAGGATGACACTTGTAGTGATCGTGACGAGCTCCAGCACTTTGATCCAGATCTTTTGGAGCGCCATGACAGGATCACTGGTTTTGACTCGACTGGGTCGAGCTCTCTCCCACCCAGAGAGAATGATGAGGACATCAATTCTGTTTAGTTTATTTTGATTTTTGAGATTTAGTCCTATGTAGTAATTTTACAATTTGCACTCTTTTCTTTTATGCATTAGAATATTTTTGAGATTTTTAGAATATTTTGAGATTTGTATCAATATTTGTTTTGAGCCTATATATAGGCTGTGAGATTAATGAGAAGTTATGCTACTCTTGATTAACAAAAAATATTGTGTTGAGTTTTGCTCTTCATCCCTCTTTTGTGTGATACAATTGAGATCCAATTATTATGGTTTGTGATAAATCCTAATAAAACTATTAGGATTTGTGATAAATCCTAATAAACTTTTAGGGTTTGTGATAAATTCTAAAACTACCCCAAAATTCCCAAATTAATTAAACCCTAAACTAATTCTCCCTTTCTCCTCTTTCTTCTTCCTCCTCGTTGGGAACCCGAAACCCATCACAAAGCCTTACCCCGACTCTCTCTCCTCGTCTCCCCCTTCCTCCCCTCCTCTGCTTCCCGACGCCCTCTCTGTCGCCATCACCCAACCTCCTAGCAGACCTCCTTCCTCCGCTCGTCGCCACTGTCACCCCGTCGACTGCCCTCGCCCTACCTCCCTCCGTCGCCAGCAACCCCGAGACCTCCTTTTCCCCTTGCCGACGACGACTATAGCCACCCTGAGGCCCCCCTCGCTGCTCCTCCTTTGCATCTCGGTGTCGTCCCTTTGCGGCCTCCATCGACGGACCGCCCGCACCCCTAGTGCTAACTATTGTTCAGATCCAGCAACTTCACGACGTTTTCATCACAACTCGGTATACTCTTTTCACTTTTCAAATATTTGTGTCACTACTTTATCATCTCTATTATATTATTTAATTTATCTGTCATCCTCAAATAATGAGAGTGAGCATTTCTACTTGCCTATTAGAGTACGAATCATTCTTGCATCTTTTGCTTGTTAAGAACGCTTAGGTATAGAATTATTGATTGTTAGAACTGAATCGTTAATTGGGCTTGTTAAACATAATTCAATTCTTGAAAATCCATCGAACCGATTAACTGTTTTAATTCCTAACTTGATCTGCATTACATGTTAGGTAAAATTAATCTTTTAAGATTCTTTGAAATTCTCTATTTAGGGTTACGTTTTCCATTAGTTAGTTTCCTACTACATAAAATGTAAATTTAGGTCAAGATGAAATAAACGACAGTTGTCAAAAGATAAGAGCCGCCGACCCCAACTAGTTGGGAAAAAGGCTCTGTTCTTGTTTGTTGTCAAAACATAAGGGCCCAATCCATATCCACTATACAACATTGGCATTATGTTCTTTTGCTAAAAATTAATTACCTGTTGAACACATTAAATTTTGATAAAGAGTTACTGATATAGATCCAGCTACCGATCTACCTACATATCTTCATCAACTTGCAAGCTGGTGCAAACTTCCTAAGGAATGAAATTATACAGACCTATCATAAATCCTAAGAGCACCCACAGTCGTTTGCTAAGATGCCATTTTATGCATTTTTTGTTACTGTAGCAGACACTCGTGAGCTATTTTGCCATTTTTTATCTATTTCGCTATAGTAGAAAGGTATAAATAGCAACGGATATAACAAAATGCATATTATAGAGGACGAAACATGGATTATTTAAATATATTTTTAAATAATCGGACGAAACATGATGTTTAGTCTGGATTAAAAAAAATAAAAAACAAAGAAAAAAAACCCAGAAATATGCATATAATGGCTGGACGAAACATCAGGCCATTGGGTCCCATTTCCTTTTTTTTAATTGCAAATTACCATCATTGGTTACTAGGTGAAATTATTTTTAAAAAATTGCAAATTTATAAATTGTTTTTGCAATTTTTTGCGAAAAAAACCTCCTTAAAACTCGTCCGGTTATTTTGCAAAAAAAAAAATCTTTTGGGACGAAACATGATGTTTCGTCTTGTATATTTTATTAATATTTTCTCAGTTTCTGACCATATAAATGATTTTTAATCACAGACAAAACAGACGAAACATGATGTTTTGTCTGTTTCATTTTTAACGAAAATATGCATTTTTTGCCTTTTGTGACGACTTCAGCATTTCGTCAAAATGGAAAGGTAAAATATGCATTTTGCCATTTTTTACCTTAAACGACTGTGGATGCTCGAAGTGGTCGTTTACTTGTTTATATCTACGAAATCCTACCATGTATCGTGTGAAATTAAAAGTCCATGCATGCAGATGCAGCCAAAAAGTTACTTACCAAGAGTCTCCTAGAATAACAAATAAAAGTATAAGAAAGGCGATAGCTTTAACAGAAGGAATGCGCTTAAGTTTGAAATACAAATAAGTGCACACACCTAAACAAGACACTTTCTAAAGATTATGTATATGATTGTTGCTTATAGATAGGATCATAAGAATTTACGTTGATGGATAACTTCAGCTATCTTGTATCTCGTCTCTTCTACTCTACTCTAGCTTTGTTCTATGACTAAACCAGTTTAGTTTCTTAACTCTTATGACCTTTCACTTTTCTATCCATAATTCCTTATTGACTCTTATTCCACTTTTATGATCCCTTCCATTTCAAAGCATATTAACAAGCCAATATATACGAGCATCTGTAGTCGTTGTAACCCAAAATTTGAGTATTTGACATTTAGAAATAGGAAATATGAGTTGCAGTTGTAGTCGTTTGAACCCAAAATTTGGGTATTTTTACAAAAAATAGTAACACGGACAGTGGATGATCCATCGTTTCGTTCAAATCCCGTCCTTTGAATATATTTTTTTTATTTTGCACGGACGGGAGATGAAATCCCGTTAGAGACTTTTCAGTAAGATTTTTTTTAACAAAATAGTAAGCATACATACGCATAACAATTCCTATAGGCCTCATTCCATCTCAGCCCTTGATCCCTAATTCCATTGAAACACCTTTCAACTTTTGGGGGGAAAAATGCATCGGACAGGAGATCAAATCCCGTCCGAGACTTTTGATTTTTTTTTTAATTTATAAAATGCACAGACGGGATATCATTTCCCATCCGTTTTATTTTATTTTTATAAAAAAATGGGACGAAAGATCATCTTTTGTCTGATCTTTTTTTGGGATAAAATGTTGAACGGATGAAAGATCACCTTTCGTTAGCTATATTTTCCAAATTGCTATCTCTCCTCCCAAATATAGCCGACTATTGTTCATCTCAAACACAAAATTTGGGTATTTGGCCGAAGACTGCAAGAAATTTTTTTTCGAATTTTGCAAAATTTGGCAAAATAGCCAACGACTACAAATGCTCTAACATTATACAACTGTTGACCTTTGCCCAAGTCTATTATCACAAGGACAATGTCACAATGATACCCTTTTAAATCACATTTTACTTCTTTTATGTTTAATCTGAAAAGAATCCTCTTCAATCCATTACTTCTTTCATACAATTGTTTGATAGTGCATAAGATCTTCATCTTCATGAATCATGTACATCAACCAGTTAGGTGCAGCATTTTTATATGCCAAAGCCTAGCCAACTTCACAAGTGAACCACCATAACTAAACTGGTAGCAAACAAATTGTTTTGTCTTGTCAAGCTTTGAACCCAAAATCTCTCAAGACCGGAGCAGCTTGTCACAATAAATAAAGTCACAAAGATTAACAAATGCCTCAAAAGAGATTCATGCATGGCATAGAATGTATAAACAAATTAATTCCTATGGTTCTTATTCATATCACTAAACCCTCTTCTCAAATCAACAACACCTTACCAAAAAGTCATTCTACAAATACAACTACATGTCACGCCCTCGTCTCCCTAATTCTTGCTATAAATCTTACGCACACTTCACAAATTGGCTCCCATATTATGCATAGTGGGGTGAACAATATAACATCCTAATAGCTCTACATACTTCACAAACAAATTGTTATTGGTACAAACCTAGTAATTTGTAACTAATACTCATTGAATGTCGACAACAAATTTGCATTCCAAAAAATGGGTTTCATAAAAAGAACATGTAGGTGATTCTGTACCATCAAAACAACACTACAACCATTACATAATTCTACTAACCATTCATGGATCATCTTCTTATTCCTCCTCAGTTATGGGTCAAATCTAACCTTATAAGAAATTGAATAATAAAAAATTTTGAAAATTGAGAAGGGGGTTATGAAGAGCTCACAGCATTGACGGGTTTCCATGAAACGGAATTGTGATCAACGGTGAAAACGACCTCGCCGACGCGATCCATGAAGACGGTGGAATTGATGGCAGGCCCATCTCTTTCCATTGAAATTGGAAGGAAAGAAGAGGACCAAAAAGATAACAAAATGGGGTTTCTGGGTATGAAATTAAATTAATTAAATCAAAAGATTGGGAGCAAATTCTTGATCAGATTGGCAAAAGGAAGGGGGGAGATTGTTGTCGGTTGCTTCTTCTTCCCTTTTCTCGTATCACCAACTTTCCTAAAAAAAGGTGATGAATTTCCCCCCAAATTTATATGATGTTGAAGAATAAGGAAAAAATTGGTAGTTTTGGAGATTTTTTCCCAAAATGGGCCAATTTTTCAAACTAATTTTCAAAATAGACCACTTTCGAAACTAATTTCCAAAATAGATACTCGCAGTTCCCAACTGCGCTCGACTCTATTTTGTTAACGCAATTGGCAACTGCGCTCTAAGTATATGTCACAATAATTCAACTCCAACGCTTGTGTCAAAATAGTGTTTAGAAGAAAACTATGTTCACCTTAGAACGCAGTTGGCAACTGTATTCTAGATTGCACTAAACTCGCAGTTCCAACTTCATTCCTAATTCAATCGTTCATCAGTTGGGAACTTTAGGAATGCAGTTGGAAACTACTAGCTTAGTGCAATCAAGAACGATATTGCCAACTGCCTTTTGTATTGCACAAAACTTGCAGTTTTCAACTGCTTTCCTAATTCAATCGTTCATCAGTTAGGAACTTAAGGAATGCAGTTGGGAACTGTGAGCTTAGTGCAATTAAGAACGCAATTGTCAATCTAAGGTGAACATAGTTTTTTTCTTAACACTATTTTGACACAAGTGTTGGAGTTGAATTATTGTGGCATATACTTAGAATGCAGTTGCCAACTGCGTCATCAATATAGGGTCGGGTGCATTTGAGAACTGCGCGATGTCTATTTTAGAAATTAGTTTCAAAAGAGATTTATTTTGGGAATTAGTTTGAAAAAGTGGCCTATTTTGGGGAAAAATCAATTTTGGAAGGGTTTGGACTTTGGACCAGAATTTTCAATTGTTCTAGATGCGAGTATTAAACACGGGCTAATTTAATTAGTGCGCATTAGAATCATGGGCCCCACGGCCCAACTAATATGTATATTTTATTATTTATGTTGACTCAAAGCCCAATTATTGTAATATAATTTAAGAAATCCAATTGTTAGCATTCATACTTATATTTATTTCAAAAAAATATCAAAACCAAACAAAACAGAAAGCATTAGAGCATCTCCAATGGGGGTCTCTATTTCTCATATCTATAATGGAATATTCCTGAGAATATTTCATTATAGAGATGAGAAAATAGAGACCCACTCCAACCATGCATCTCTATAATTTATAGGAATTTTTGATTAGTTTTGTTATAAATAATTTTACATTAAATTGCTTATATTAATAATCTATTTGAGAGAAAAATAAAAATTATGCTGTTGGAAATATCTCGCCGAAAGCTTTAAAACGAGCCTAATATTAGTACTTTTTGGAACTAATTTTAAATTATGAACTTTTTACTTGTATTAACAATGTAAAATAATCAAGTGTAAAATTACTTTGGAATTAATTTAATAATATCATATATAACATTAATCAAATAAATTTTCTAATTTAGTATATTTTAAAATTAAATTTTGACAGAAATAGAAAATTTCGGATTATAATAATTAAAAATAAAAGTACAATTAATGATTCTATGTATTTGTCGTTTATCTATTTCCAATTAATGATCACATTGTATGAGTGGGTAGTCTTTTAAAAATATGTTAAGCTAATACAAAATAACTAAATAATCTTATCTATAAATATTGTATCAATTATTTTTTTCAAACAATAAAAAAATATTCAAAATTGGTCTCATTTTAAAGGTATCGTCAAGATATTTCCAACTGTACCAAAATAATAAAATTTTGTTTAATATTTTATAAGATACATTCACGAAATATACAATACACATTTTAATTAAAGGATATGGAAGGAATTTTTAAAAAGATATTAAGGTCAAAAAGGGTAAAATGGGAAATAAAAAAAATGAATAGTGTTTTGGAGATGAGATCAAAAGTCTCCAAATTTGGAGACGTTTTTCACCCATCTCCATTTTGAAGATAGAGATAGAGTCCCATTGGGGCTTCATTTCTTCAAAATGAAGCCCCATTGGAGATGCTCTTATCAAAGTTTACTACTGGTACATTGCTAGAGTACCATGCTGAGAAAGAGGAACCCAGTCGCCGACGCTGCAACTCCCTTCACCTCCTCTCCCTGAGCTGCAATCCCCACTGCTCCCGGTTGTGTTTTCCTCTTCTATTTGCTTCCTTCACCTCCTAAACCACCACCCCTCCTTGGTCCTTCTCTCTTCTCCAAGACCTTCTTCAAACCAACTTGCAGCTTCCATGGTGGCATCGAGGCTATCGGAGCTAGAACTTAGTGGATGTGGGCCCGACGAGATGGTCCTCTACCAGCCTAATCCTAACACTTTATAACAACCCCACCCCCAACCTCAAACCTCTCTCACCCTAGATAATCCCCCACTACCCTCTACCTCCAGGATACCCCCCCTACTTCCGCTCTCAACAACACCGTTAACAACCTACACCACCCCCTCCCTAAACCACTGGCGTACCCTCCCGTGAAGGGCGAGAGACAACTCAGATTGCCTACAACGCGTGCACAACACAGTGAGCATAAATGACGGCACGAGAGTGTCCTCAGTTATCATTGCCGCAACTCACCGGCCCCCAGAGGATGGGCCCATAGAGGAGGCCCTCCCACAGGCTATTTCGAATGTAAAAATGGCCCCCTCTCAAGCCAACATCGCTCCCACAGAGAAAGGAACAGCCACATGCAGAGTAATCACAATGGGCATTGGCAACATTCACATAATGTATCAAGGAACAACCACAGGCAGAGTCACCCCTACTTTCACAGAGACCATCAAAACCCCCCCAGGCATCAAAATCACCACCCCCACCACCACAGAGACCACCAAACCCATACCAGTCACTTAAGTTACGACCAACACTCCTCACCCACCCCACAAGATCATCCACACACCACCACAAACCTCAACTGGTTACTCCACCCCCTACAAGATCCACCGCACACCACCACACCCCTCCAAAAGCCTCTTCTTTACACAACTCCCAAAATCCCCCCACCATCAAAAAGAGGAAGCCATCGACCCACTGAAGTTTATCGTAGTTTGGGCCCAAGAAGGGGATCCAAATGACGAGAATCCAGAGGAGGAGGCTCCGGCTCTGACTGGGGAACCTATGGAGAATTGGTGTGAAGTAACCAGAAAAGTAAAAAAGAAACACAATACCCCACCACCAACCCAACAAGATAACAGGAAAAAATAGAGGAAAGGAAAATGCAAATCGGTGACATGCTTCAGGTGCGGAGAATTAGGACATTACCAGAAGGATTGCACTAAAGAAGTCCGGTGCCTGAAGTGCATGAAGTGGGGACACATGTCATACACCTGCACAAATGTCGTCAGCACTAATAATGACGACGAACGTCCAGTTAGCAGAGGAAGATCACCAGGCAACCTAACTCTGATCAGACTAGCAAATAGCTTGGATATTATCATAACCGAAGAAAAGTGGCTTCGCCAATGGTGTGCAATGGCCAGAGTTATGTCAGGAAGGCCGTCGAAGACTCATCTTCTCCAAGCGTTGAATGCTAAGTGGCCAATGAGGGCTCACAGAGATTGGGTAGCAAAAAAAATGTGCAACCTACAATTTCTGGTATCGTTCTCATCGCCCGAGAAGATGGTCGAGGTCACCGACTTGGGCATGGTGGACTTTGGACACTTTAAGATGAAATTTTTCGCATGGTCGTTGAGCTTTGGAGAGGAGCTGCTACAGGGCGACAAATTTTGGATTTGGATCCATAACGTGCCGTTGCACTTCCGAAAGAAGGAGGCCTTACAAGAGATAATCTCTGACTTTGGTACAATTGAAGATATCGACGAGAAGACGATTCGCCGCTTGGAGATTATATCGGCTAGGATACTGATCCGGAGTGCCGACATCTCGATAATACCCGCTTTACAAAAGTTTTCTCATTTGAGGAGTCCTACCTCATTCGCTTTGTACTCAATAAACGAGAAAAGACAGAGGCAGAGCCCCTAGCCATTACGTCCCCCACTCCTCCCTCCACCCTCAGAGACGGTCGCTCCTACAGGCAGGTAGTCTCACCGAAGTAGGAACTTGTAACATCTGTTTTTTTTAATTCCTTAATTATTTGATTTAAATTATTTTTAAATATGTTTCTGAGTATATTTACCCCTATTAATTGATTTTATTAGTATTAGAATGATTAAATTGATATTTTGGGTAAACGGGAAAAATTGAAAATATAGGAGTTTTGATATGAGTTTTCTCGGAGAAGACGAATCCGATTTGACCCGAAATTTTTCTGGGGTATTTGTTCATTATAGGGGGCTTAAATTTTCGAGTTGCTAAATTATAGTTTGAAGTTGAAAGTATTTTTCAAAAAATTGCGATATTCGTATTTATATACATTTATATGTATTTCTATTGTTCGCAACTATTGATTTTGATTACAACTATGCATAAAAATGCATTTCTAATTTTATTTTATGTTTGGGATGAATTTCGGTATATTATGGTGTGATTTTATAAGAAAAACCCTAGAAAAGTTAACTAAAAGGGTATATATATAATGCTATGGTTATATAGGGACTTATAAGTATTTTTACCACTTTATTTACCTCTCCATACCCTTCTCCCCCCCCCCTCCCACTTCAGTTTTGGCTAGAACCCACCACCGGCCAAGACTTAGGGCTCAAAATCCTAGCCATTTTCCATTTATTTCTTCACAAAAATTTGAGGATTTTAGCTAATTTGGAGGTGCTCTACTCATTTTCGGAGTCCATTTGCAAAGATAAGGCTTGGAAGGTAAGAAATTACGAAGTTTATTTTATGAGAACATATGATTTTGAGTTTTAGTACTAGAAAATGATATAATAGGGTAATTAGGTGATGCTAGTAATTATAGAGAAGGAAGATTGGTAAGAAATTGAGTGGTTTGTGAATTATAAATTAATTAGTGTGTTGGCCTTAGAATTTGGATAATAAATAGAATAATTGATAAGTATGAGTTATAGAAATTGTTGTGTATTAAGGGGAAATAATTTAGAATGGGTTTAGTGAAAATTTTATGGAGTTAGAAATCCGTCGGAATCTCAAAAATACGGGTATACCATGTATGCACGCCGAGCGTTCGGTGAAATGCCCGAGCAAGATTTAGGTGAGAATTTGATGGGTTCGGAGGTATAATTGAGTCTTATTATTATTATTAATTCTAATTTGAGAGATTAGGGCAAAGAGGATTAAAGAAATTAGGAAACAAGAAATTTTCTTATTAGAAAGCCTCCGACCAATATGTGAGTTCTTGTATTGGGGCCCGAATTCAAAATCTATCAATGTAGCTCACCTACATATGTCATTTGTGATGCGTGGGTGAAGACGGATTCAAATTTGGAGGTCTGTAGGTCGAGTTTTGAGTTTTAAGCTAATCGGTTCTATAATTTTCCAATTAGGTGGGAAAAAGTTGAACTTCGACAGGCTACCGGGCGGATGTGGGACATCGTTTGCTCGATCCGTCAGGTGAGTATGTTATATCTATAAATATTTTATATTGTGGCCAAATTTCGTGGCTTTCTGATATATTTTGTAGAAGTTATGCCAAAAATTGATTTTCAATGAAAATACGGTTTTTTAGGGGCCCGAAAATGGGTTTTTGTGATATTTGGTGAAATTAACTATTTTAAGTATATAAAACCTATATTATGGGTTAATGTGACGTGTTGAAGTATATAAATTAAATATATTAAATGGTTTATGCATATTTTTACCTCGTGCATGTTTCGTGCATGTTTTTGGGTATATAGGCCGATATAGATAATTTGGTATATGTGGAGCCTTGTGTATGGACTAGCATGCTATGGATGGATGTTATAAGATGTAATTAGACGAAATTAGTTATTGTGATCATGTTTTGAAAATCCATGTATTTATAGTGCATGTTTTGTGCATGTTTTGGGACATATAGGCCCTTATAGGTGATTTTACTTACATGGAACACGGTGTATGAACTAGTATGCTATAATTGGATATTATGAGATTTAATTAGAAAAAATAAATGATTTTGGCCCCCTTTTCTTGGAAATCCGCATGTGTGGTGTATGTTTGTGATATATATATTATGATATTGGCTCGTGATGTGATAATTGATGAAATTAGTAAGTGAGTATATGTTTATATTATAATTATGTTCGAAGTGAATTAATGAGCAATAGTATGATATTATAATGTGATGAATTATACGTTTTGATACTCTTACGATATGGAATAACATAATGTAGTTCTTTTATTAATGTTATAACTTGACGTATGCCTATATATGATACAATGAGGTAATGAATAATATGGTATTCTTAATGTGGAATATTTTGGCAAAATAAATATCTTGGCGCATTAATATTATGCAATAATATGATATGATGGTTTAGTTGTGCAATGACAGGTTGTATGCATAATGTGGTATAATGATATGATGATTAATATCGTGAGCATCGGATATGCATCAAATGGTAAGATAAAAGATAAGATGGTACGTGCTAATAAAATGTGTTACTAATTCACGTGGTTAAAGTCAAAGACATGACTCGTTGTAAATCAAAAGTGAAATACTTGTGTGATAAAGTAAGCTGAAAAGATGAAATGATTAATGTTAATAACAGATAGTTTTGTTGACCAGTACCTACAGCAATCCTGGGGGTTTGGGCTAGGCCTCCTAATACCCAAGGACCGGCTTGGGGTGCTGAGTTTTTCCCTCCTGGCTTCGGCTGGGAGGAAGTACCCAGTTTATCTGGGGTGCAGAGTTTTATTGCCCAAGCTATCGGCTTGAGGCCCGATTTTCCCTCGATGACAGTTGTTGCGAGGAAGTACCCAGCTTATCTGGGGTGCGGTGTTTTTCCCTCCTAGCTATCGGCTGGGAGGAAGTACCCAGTTTACCTGGAGTGCGGTGTTTTTCCCTCGATGACAGCCGTCGCGAGGAAGTACCCAGTTTACCTGGGGTGCGGAGTTTTTCCCTCCTGGCTTCGGCTGGGAGGAAGTACCCAGTTTATCTGGGGTGCGGAGTTCCCTCACTGGCACAGGCTGGGAGGAAGACGTAGCCTCGGACGTGTAAGATTCTGTGTGAGCATCGGTCCGCGTGTTTACTGGGCTGTCGGCTTTTAGTATATTAGATTATTGTGGCTCACTGGTCGATAAACTAATAAAATAAATAAGTGTAAATAAGAATGTGTAAGTAAAGAAAGTGAATTGTGAATATGAAAGAAAGTGGTTGTGAATGAAATGAATATGAAGGAATACGAGCTATGAATTTGTGTATGAAAAGAAGTGATAAATGCAGCATGTGGTTAATTTAAAATGAAAAAGTAAAAGAGACGTGTGTTAATATGAATTGTATGAAGTAATAGTGTAATGAGAATGATTATTAAAGTGAAATACAGGATGATTTGAGTTGATACACCTTGGAATTATGTCGAGGAACTACCTGCCCGCTATTTCTGTGGAAATGGTGGGAACTACCTGCCTTGGCATAATTCGCAGGGTGAGTGTCATGATATCGGTAATGAATAATGGAAATGAAGAATAAAGTAAAGTGAAGATGAAAAGTAATTGAAGTAAATTAATAACCAAGCTATCGGCTTGAGATGTGATGTGATATTACCCAGACTATGTGTTTGGGGTGCGGTGATTATTACCCAAGCTATCGGCTTTGGGGTGTGATGTATTATTGCCCAAACTATGTTTGAGATATGGAGTATAAATTGATAAGAATGAAAGTGAAATAAATGGTAACTTGAGATACAAGTGAAAATGAAAGTAAGTTTAATTCTCAATAAGATTGAGTAGTAACTAAGTGATATAATGAGATGAGAATGAGCTATAAAACATGTTTTTGATGCAATGGAAATAAGCATTCTAACTAGTGATGTGTTAATGATGTGATGAAATGTGAGCAAATTGCAATGGGCAATGAGATGTTATATTTGTGTCATAAGATATGAATGAATGTGATATTATGAGAATAGATGCATATGTGTATGATGTGATATTTGATAGAATACAATAAAATAAATACCTGTATTATGAGATTGGTTATGAAAATAGGTTATTAAAGAAAGTTTGTTGTGTTATAAGTTTGTGTACCTTGGAAGTGTGTCGGGGAACTACTCGCCTTGGCACAACCTCCAGGATGAATGGGTGAGATGATAATATGATACAAGTAAATGAAGTGCATGGCTAAATAGAGATGAAGAAAAGATGTGATAACATCAGGTAGTTATATTCATATAAATAGTAAAATGATGATATGGCGATAATTGTGGAAAGATGAACATTCGTGTTAGGGAATTTAAATTGAAAAGTAATGGATTGTATAGGAATTCGTATTATGCGAATGTAAACTAAGGATATATATATGAGGTTGATGTGAAGCATATAGTGAAATGTGTGAATTATGGGTAATTATATAATCGGATGCAGATTTGAAGAGTAGTTTGATATAAAATCGTATTGCTGATATTTTTATGTTCAGATTTCAGGTTGCATCATCTTAACTTGATGTTGTAAGTTTAAAGTATTTTCTTTATACCATTTCAATTTACTTATTAGATTAATGGTTATACTCACACCAGAAATGGCTAACCCTATTGTTTTCTGGGGGTTATGGGGGTCCCTCCTTGAGGGTGGACAAACCTAACTCTCCTGCAGATTTGCTAGCAGCCCAATGAGGTAGTTATAAAGTTGGAAATTATATTCTATTGAGATGATAGATTCTTTATGTAATTAGTATATAAAGAAACATGGACTGTTGATGTATTACTTTGTAATAATGTGAACATATATAGATATAGTGTTGTGATGAGGTAAGAAAAGCCCGTACCCACCTCGTTGTGGAGTATTGGGTTCTGGGTTTGGTTTTGGAAAGTTTTCTTTAGTTTTTCTCTTACTTATAAAGGAAATTTATGATTTTTAATTGATAATTGATATTATGTTATGAGTTTGACCCCCAGAGCATGATATTTATATTGCCTGTGTGATTCTGCTCATTTTGGCCTGTGGAGCCCATGATTATATTGCCTGTGTTGTGAGCTATGGAATTTAGAGCAGAATTCCGTAAGCCTTTTGTGTTTCGGGGCAGAAATTTTAAGGGAGACTGCCAAAATTTTATTTGAAATATACCTATCTTAGTTTATATTTAAAGTGATATAGAAATTGAAAGAATTGTATTTCGAGGTTTAGTTTATTTTTTTTAAAAAAAATGGGGTGTTACAGAACTAACCATAGATGGGGCTCATGAAGTTGAACGTGCGCACCGAGAACTCATCAAAGCGGCAAGAGGGAAGGAGGTTCTCCAGGACCCTGCGGTGGACCCTGCGGCGGAGGGATCAGATCTGCAAAAATCTGTGCCGTTCACTGATGGTCGAGAACGAGGCTCGACCAAGGGATCCAATGGTCAGGATGGAAGGATAATGGAGGAGCGGGATCCATTACCAGATTTGGTTAGCTTGACCGAGTCAGAAGCATGCCATGGAAAGGGGGGCCAAAAGGTATCGCAAAGTGGCAGTCAACTCCTTGAAGTTGATGAGGAGGTGCAGCGAGCGGTTCAGAGAGGGGAGTCAGTTCATACAGGCACAAAAAATGGCAAGAACCCCATTAGATACGACAGGCAAAGTCGATCCCCAAAAGGGAAAAAGGTACAAGCTTTGGGAAATCAAACCCTATAGATAGAGGATAAGGGGCAGGAAGAGGCAGAAAGAGCAAGAGCTGAAAGCGGAAAGACCCCTTTTTTATTCAACGGGGTTAGCAAAACACCTAAAAAGGTGATGCATCGGGGCGAAGAGCATGGAAAGGGGAGTGCTTTTTTGGGGATGAAGACAAACGGGGGGTCGTTCAAAACCAAGGACCAGGTTCCAAACGATGAAAGTAGGAGTTTTGGGAAAAGCTGCAAACTTGGGGACCTGAGCTAACAATGGAAGAGGCCTTTTCGGGGATGAAGACGAGCAACAGCCTCAGCAAAGACAGAGATCCGTCCCCAAAAGAGATAATTACAAAATGCTTGAAAGAGAAAGAGGAATTCAGAAATGGCGATTGGGGGAAGAGTTGTTTTGGTCTAACTGGTGAAGGAAGAAGAGAGCAGGATGAAGTGAGCTGCCGCCTCAGTCTCCATGACTTCTTCGGCAGCAGCGCCAGCCTTTAAGGCACGCCACGTGCCCCACTAATGGGCGCAGAAGTCAGAGTGGGGAATCTGTTGCAGTGCGAGGGAGAAAATGGCTTAAACGGGTTCACCGACTCTCGAGCGGTTAAGCGTAACGAGTATGGGCCCAAAGAGGGGCCCACGAAGCAATTTAGCTTGTGTGAGGGTTTGTATAACTCTGGGCCTAAAGTGAGGCCCATTGGGGTTGAATTGCACAATACCATGTTTTTTTCTAACTCTGCACTAGAGAACCACAATGAGGAGGATGATACAGAGGCGAGGCTAAACCTCGAAGATGATTTCGTCTACTCTGAAGAGGAGTCTTTGGAGTCAGAGGAGTTTGATGACGATGCACTGGGTTTGACTCCTGATTTTGTTCCCTCTACCTTCCCTCCCACACAACCCATTGCCCATGTCCCTACTCGTGGCGACAAAGGTTTTAGAGTACAGAAAGTGGCTAAGAGGACTATGGAGGAGTCCCTGGATGATTATTTGATATTGCTGCGGTGGCCAAATCAGCTAAGACTAGCGATGGAGGTACGGGCTCCTTCCTAGCATCTATTTTTAATTTCATGTCTGATAATGAGATTTTTAGTCTAGCCAAAACTTGTGGTCTTGCGATATGCGATACCGATCGGAATAGCATTTCTCCTTAATAAGATTAGGGGGTGGGAGAACGATATGGTTAACCTTATTTCGAACTCGACGTCCATATCGAGTCATGATCCCTTATCCAACCATAGTTAATGGAGGCTCTATTCTGCCTGGGCATGCGGGGCAAGCGGAAAATAGTTAAGGAGGTCATCGCCAAATCAAAAGCTAACATTGTTGGCTTTCAAGAGACCAAACTTACACATATGTCTAGACTTAGTAGGGTGGGGAGAAATCGAATCTCTGAATGGAGAATGTCCCCATCTGTTGGGGCATCTAGGGGTATCGCTCTAGGTTTTAACCCAGAAACATTTTGTTGTCTCGACGAGCTCTACGGGCAATTTTCATTGTCAGGTCTTGCTCCTACGTAAAGCCGACATGTGGACTCAATCAATTACAGTGGTCTATGGTCCGCACACCTCTGCCTCTAGGATGACTTTCTGGACAGAACTAAGAGTGATTCAAGCACACTGGCCACACCCCTAGGGTGGTGGGAGGCGATTTCAATATCACTAGATTCGCCTCTGAACACAAAGGGCAGAGGAGCCAGTGACTCTGATAGGGAAGTGTTTAATGAGGTTATCACGAATCTGGAGTTGGTGGACATTCCCATTTCTAATAGGCTCTTCACTTGGTCAAACATGCAATCGTCGCCCATTCTAGCTAAACTATATAGAATTTTGGTCTCCACTGACTGGGAGACCAATTTCTGTTGTCTTCGGCTAAATCACTTCCTAAACCCACCTTGGACCATGTACCTATTTTCCTATCTTCTGGGGAAGATCAACCCAGGAAATCACCAAAGTTTAGATTAGAGAAGGCATGACCAAGGCTTCCACCACATGGTCAACGAGAGTTGGTCTCGCCCCACTACGGGGATTGAAGCGACCACAGTATGATGTGAAAAAATCAGAAGACTTAAGGGCAAGCTCATGAAATGAACCGGACCAGATTTGCACTGATTTGGAGGGCAAAAGACTCCATTCTTGAAGGTATTGAGGAACTTGAGAAGATTGAAGAAACTATAAATCTTCTACAGGAAGAGCGGAAAGCTTGCTCTAATTCAGACAGGAAATTGACCAACTCTATAGGCTTGAGGGAATCAAAATGGCAACAGCGGTCCAGAATTTCGTGGCTCAAAGAGGAAGACGCGAACACAACATTCTTCCATCGAGTAGCCAGTGCCCGGCGTAGATCTAACCTCATTCACTTGATCCACTCAGACTCTGGAATGATCGAAGACGACAAGGATATCAGAATGACATTCTAGTCCCATTTAAAACTACTCTTTGGACACAAAGTGAACTTGAAAGTCCCTCTCCGCCATGAATTCTGGCAGGACTCGGTGGGCAACTTTGACCTTATGCTGCAATCCCTAGAAGCACCCTTCATTGAGAAGAAAGTCTGGGAAGCAGGTCTAACAACTTGGCAAAGACAAAGCCCCAGGTCTAGATGGTTTCCCGAAAATCTTCTATAAGTCATTGTGGGAGGAAATCAAAAGCGATTTGTTGCAGGTGTTCGCTGATTTCTACGACCATAAGCTCAAATTAGGGAGAATTAATTTTGTGGAGGTTGTGCTGATTCTTAAGAAAGAAGATTCCCGGTCGAGTGGGAGACTTCCGCCCTATTAGTCTCCTTAACTTGTCTGTCAAGATCATTACCAAGACTCTCGCTAATAGACTGGGAAAGGTGATGGATGGTCTCATTAGCCACGATCAGACGGGGTTCATTTAAGGGCAATGTATTCAGGACAGTATAGCTACGGCTGAAGAAACTATCCATCAGTGCCACACATCGAATGCTAAGAGCTACCTCCTGAAGCTGGATTTCGAGAAAGCTTATGATTCGGTCGAATGGGACTATCTCTTGGAAGCGCTTGCTGGAAGAGGTTTTTGTGATAGATGGATCAGATTGATCCACACGTGTCTTACCACCAGCAGAACTGCAATTTTGGTAAATGGGGATGTCGGGCCACCCATTTTCGTGCAAACGGGGCCTCGGACAAGGAGATCCGCTCTCACCTCTTCTCTTCACCATTGTGGCTGACGTTCTTTAGTCCATGGTGGCTAACTGCAGTAGAGCATGTTGGATCGTACCGGTGGCCAAGGGAGTCAATCGCCAAAGGTTGCTCAATCCTCCAATATGCAGTTGATACTCTCCTATTTGGTAATGGCAACCTCGGGGAAACATCCGTCTTCAAAGTAATACTATATAGTTTCAATGCTTGGTCTGGCCTCGGGGTTAACTTCTACAAAAGTGCTCTCATCCCCATTGCCCTGACAACAGAGGAGGCACTAGAACATGCCACAATTCTCAACTGCTCCACCGAGAGTTTCCCCATTTAGTACCTGGGATTGCCACTAATACCGGGAAACTCAAGAAGGCCGACTGACTACCCATTATTGACCAGGTTGAGAACCGTCTAGCAGGTTGGAAAGGTAAAGCCCTATCATTGGGAGGGAGAGTCACGTTTATTAACGCAGTCCTCTCAAATCTTCCAACCTATTACCTGTCCTTCTTTGAAATGCCACGATGGGTAATTCAGAGAATTGACTGAACTCGAAAACGGTTTTTATGGAAAGGGGCAGACCTGGATCGAGGCGACTATCACCTTATCGATGGGAGAAGGCATGCATGAAAAAGATACATGGAGGACTAGACATTATTGATCTTCGAGATATGAATCTTGCTCTACTAGGTAAATGGTGGTGGAAAGTTTTTCACCCTAATAGAGGGGTGGCAAGATTTTGTTCAGGGATATTTGCATGGGAATGGAACGAGAAATTTGGGCTTCAGAATAGGCCCACGTGTCTCCTGGTTCTGGAAAGGCGTCGTTAAGGCCTATGAACCCTTCATTAGCTGTGTGACATCAGTTATCAGTAACGGTAGACTCACCAGATTCTGGTGGGATAAGTGGTGTGGTAATCACACACTTAGAGCCCTATTCCCCTATCTATATGATCATGCATCACAACCACACTGCACGGTGGCCGCAGCCTAGAAAAGAGGCGCCTGGAAACCCCCCTTTAAACAATCGCTCAATCTGGGCTCTCAGATTAGACTCATAGAACTTCAGACCTACATCACCAATGCTGGAATTAGTTGCTCTCAGGGTCCAGATAAGAAATCTTGGGGATTGGAAAAGAACGGCACGTTCATCGTTCGCTCCCTGTATAATCGCATTCACTTTAGGGGATGTACCCCAAAGTGAGCATGCGTCGTTTGGAGGACGAAAGCCCCGTTGAAAATCAAAGTTTTCTTATGGCTGGTGCTGAACGATGCGATTTTGACTAGAGAAAATCTCACTAAACGCCAACCGAATGTGGACTCTCGTTGCGGGTTCTGCCACGCTACCCTAGAAACTAGAGACCACCTCTTCCTACAGTGTCCTAGGAGCAAAGCGGTACTCGTTGAGGTACTCAGTGCCCTGAGAACGAATCAGTATCCTAGTGTGTACGAGGACTTGTGGGTAGGTTCAAAATTTACTAATGAGAGAAGAGCTATGAGAGAAGCGTGGTACATCGCTATCTCCGCAACGACCTGGGTTCTTTGGCTAAACAGGAATAATTTTTATTTCCGGAGAACTTGTAATAATATTTCTTGTAATTTGACTCACATTATGCATTTTAGTTCATTTTGGGCTAATGTGGCCGCAGCATGTCCCAAGGGGGGATAGCGAGCGTATTCCAGGTTGAGGATTTTGATGATGAGGAAGTCGAGATCAGTCCGACGATCGGCTGACAGCCATCTTGGCCGTTACTGTTGATAGATACCCACCGCCCCAGGGTTTGTTTTGAGGGATATGATGTATTTTGTTTAGTCGCATGTATGTTGCGACCATTCTGGTCTTCTTTTGTCCCACCCCCCATGTTTGGAGTGGAGTTTATGTACTTTTGTTATGTTTGTAGGACCTTGTATTTGGCTCAGTACTCTGAGTTTGTTTTATTAATCCCTTATTAATGAAACAGGGTGGCCATACTCCAACTTTCTTCCAAAAAAAAAATTTCATATCTCACACAAGAGTCTACAAAGACGAGCCAAAAGTCGAGGAATGGACAGTAACTAACAACTAACAGGCATACAAAAGTCAAGGAATGTTCGTGTGGGCATCGTAGAGTATATCTCTAATCTCTAATATTATAATGGGAGAGTTGGGATTGTGATTTGTCAACATACAACTAGTGTGTTGCACATGCAACTCTAACTCTCTCATTAATTACAACAAAAACAAACAAATAAAAAAAATCCACCTATTTAAAACGTGCAACGCACGTGTTTATAATACTTTTTAACACTAAACTTACACATATGTTGCACGGACAACTCAAATTTTACTTATAAACACGTGCACTGCACATACAAATTGTTGCTTTTTCTTCAAAATATTTTTCCCAATTACGTGCAACGCACGTCCAACTCCAAAACTATTTCTGAACACATATATCGCACGTGAAAATCCTCCGATTCTTATCACAAAGTGCATCACACGTGAAAAATACTAGTATATATATGTGTGTGCCTTTTCTTTTGTACAATTACTTCCCCCCAAAAAATACATACAATGCTCGTGCATGCCCCAACACCACATCAGATTGAAGCCCAAAATCCACCGACAATTTCAAATGGATGAGAGTAACAACAACATCCACACAATATCTGGATAGAAATTAAGAAGCACTCAAAACAGAGAATCACATAGCAGAAAAGAAAGTAAGACGTAATCTCTAACTCGCTCCAACCAAAATACCAACCAGGCTGTACCGGCCCCTTCTGATGATAGTAGACATGAGCATCCTTCAAGGTAACTATCCCTGCATCTCTTCTGCAGTGGTTCTAACTCGAACTCAAACCACCAAATCGATCAAATTTCTTAGCCTTCCGACAACAACGACAACAAGACCAAGAAAACTAAGTGCTGTCGGAAAATCAACTGAAACTAGCAGCGAAACAGAGGCTGCAGTTCCCGAAGAACCACCATCAATCGACTTTGCATTTGTCAGTGTAAGTTGGATTTCTTGTTATATCTTGTTATGAAGAAATTGTTTGTTAGTATATACTGAATGTTACTGCTCGTTTCAGTCAAGGCTACTTCCTGATGGAACTCCAGACATAGCGCTGCGATCAGCTTGTGGTGGGCAGAAGCTGAGAGATATAATGTTGGACAACTACATTGATCTATATGGCCCTTATGTATTGACCCATCCCTTATCTGGACTACTAGTTGTTATCTGCGAGGTTCGATTACCTCTTTTTTCCCCCTATATATCTCTCTTAATGCATTGGAATTGCAGGACAAGCCTTTATCAAACTGCGCAGGAGGTGGAACTTGTGCAACTTGTATTGTAGAGGTACAACCCTAGTAGTAAGAAAAACTACTAATTTTTCCGTCAAAACTAACAAAAAATCTTCAGAAACATTCATTATATGTTCCTGTAATCATATTTATATTTCCATCATTTAACATGCAGGTGGTTGAGGGGAAGGAACTTCTGAACAAGCGAACCGACATAGAAAAGGAAAAGCTCAGAAAGGTGAACCCTTGTGCACTTTGTTCCGATTGTTATCAGATCAAATCTATAACAAATTCACTAGATTTCATTGTCTTTATGTTCTTATAGAAGATTATATCTTCACTGCTGTATATTGCAGAAACCCAAATCATGGAGATTAGCTTGCCAAACCATGGTAGGTAAACCGGATTCGAGAGGTCAAGTAAGTTTGTGAAACTTTCTTTACAGTGATTGCGGAGCATATTCATTTGCATCTTCTGATTGTGATTTGTGAGGGATTAAAAGTACACTCTCTTTTTCTTTCATGGCTGCAGGTTGTAATCCAGCAACTCCCAGAATGGAAAGCACATGAGTGGGAGTAAACTATTGATGGATATGAAAAATTCAATTGTAATTAGCTATTTACTGAAAATCTAAAAGTCGGAGTGATGATGTTTAGTAATTGGCTAGCATGTTCTTTTCTTGGTCTATGATTCTGAAAACAGGATAAGGAAGTTAACCACATATATTTTTTGACCGCAACGGAAAAAGCATATCGATCTAAATAAACAACATTTATCCAGTACTGTAATCTAGTAGCTTCATCGTGAATGCAACCTGTCGTACAAAACAAAAACAAAAAACAAAAAAAACGCCAATGCAAACTCGTTTCTCTTCCTAAACATGAAGAAGAGAGTTGCCCTTTGTTACTACAATTTCTATTTTAACAAATTGAAACACCTGTGAGTGTTCAAAGTGTTTAACTCATCATCCCAGACTAACTCTGATGCAGTATAATTTAGGGAAGACACTCGTGTTCAACTCTCCGATTTACACACACACAGCAAAAACAATGTAATTTATAGAGCTGAGCTGATTAATCCATATTCTAGTACAGAAGTAAATCAAGATTGATTAATCGACATTGTGTTTATTACACATCCACGGATTTAAAGAAGCACACGATAGACCTGAATATAGAAGCTCAGCAGAGGCATCAAGCAAACAGGAAGCATTTGAAATCACGAGAACAATCTCTCGCAAGTTTCACAACATTTGAGGGACATTGCCCGACTTATACCTGACAGTGACAGTAACAAGAACATATATATTGGTTGAGAACATAGACTAGCTTAGGAAGATTCAAGCTGAAGACAAACATGAACGAGGGAAATTGTATCCCCGATTGGAACCAACTGGAACCGCCGATCAACTTCCAGGATTCATCATAGAAGCCATTAAACATATCTTATATATCAACCCAAATTAAGATGATACAACAGGTGCAACCCATATTACATTGTAAAATTTACATAATTTACATCAATCAACCTGCATATGTAGTACATTTCAATGGAAGCCAACATATATTACACAACTAAGAACGACGTATTAATTTCAAGCAGCAGCAGCTACCAACCAATTGGAACTATAAAGAAAAAAATGAGCTTAAGTTAGGACTTTGGGTCAAGCGAAGTAATTGGTGGTTATTGAGGGCTTAAATTAGTAAATGAGCTAGGATTACAGGGCTGGATCATCGGGGCTTACATGTGATAGGGTGCTAGGGTCGGACATAGGCCGGTTCATTCTACACTTATTTTTTAGCAGCGTAGAGGATCCGCGTAGAGGATCCAAATTCCCCGTCCATCACTCTTTCCAACAAATCAGCAAACCTTCTGTGAATTTTCCAACTCATTCCAACAAATAAAAACTCCGGTGGATGTTCAGAGTGACTCATCATTCACGATTAACTCACATGTAGTTTAAAGCTTGGAACATACTTCTATCAATCAGCAATTTATGCAGCTAGGGAAAACAAATTCAGATATTTATACACCAGATTAGTCCATATTAGGTACAGACGTAAATCAAGATCTCAAACAATGCAGCATGTAACAACATTGAGTCTAATTCTATTCTCCACCTAATAGCTTCAGCTTCTTCTAAAGGAGTATCAAATACTTAAAACATCACAAACCCGACTATGGCAAACAGAACTAAAATGTTTTTTTGTTCTGTCGTTAACATTCTTGTCAAGAAATGTAAAATGCTTTGTCAAGACTTCTCCTTTAAATCGATAGATTTAGTGTAGATCAAGACAATATTGGAGATAGACGCTCAGCAGCAAGATATACACATGCAAGCAGAGTGCACAGGCATCATCAGAGCAACCCTCGTTAGTTTCACAATCGTGCAGTCAACTCCTCCTAAAAGGGATTTTGGGGCAATAGCTGTGAAAATACATAGCTATCAACCATAGCTCTTGCCAATGCCACCTGGAAAAGTTTAGACTTAAAAACTTCAACTCAACTCTGATCCAGTCTGAAAGGTAAAGGAATAGAACTTCATAAGGGGAAAGAATAAACAAGCTGACAGATTACCTGGAAGGAACTGCCAGCAATCTGGATCAGCCTCTGCTCTCCTTCACCCTTCACACCGCTTATCTTATACACCCATAATTGAAATGTCAATGATTGTGATTACATATCTAACTACAAACACCGAAAAGACCATAGTAAGGAAACTAAAACACCTTAACTAGACAAAATTACCTTGATAGTAGCGCCAGACTGAATGCGGATCTTTGAGATGTTAAACCCATTTTTGCCAATCAAGCCACCAACCAGCTTCTCCATAATCAGCATTTCTGAGGTCACGTGATCAACTGCAAGAGTGGGTTTCTTCTAGTTGAACTTGCTATGAAGAATGAAATCTTCAATCAGGTGCAGCACATGAAAATGCTGACACTAGATGACAAGGTTTAGCATGCATTTGTGGCTTTACTCACCTGACGATGGTGGCACTGGTGGTGGCACAAAAGGTGGTAGATAAGTTGGCAGTGGCATATAAGGTGATGGGTTTGAAATAGGCAAGTTATAGTTGAATCTCGGCTGGATTGAAATAACTTCTTTGGGAGGATTTTCCCTGCATTTAATTAGTAATATAAAAAGTAAACAAAAAATCATACAAACAATATAAGTCAATAAAGAGTAATTAAACTTAGTCAACTGTCACCATACCTCAATTTACAACTGATCTTTTCCAAAGCAAGTAACACTTGAGGAACATTGCCTGATACCTGCCAGCAACAACAACATATTCGTTGAGGACCACGAGCTTAGGACAATCAAGCTGAAGACAAACATGAGTGTGAAATTGTATCCTGATTTATAGCAAAAAAGCTACTGCACATGCTGTCCATAAGATTGTATAAACAATTCAGTAGGCATGTATTTCTCTCCTAAAAGCTGAACAATTCAATAAGGGGATGTTTGGATATGCCCAAATGCAATTGCAAATTCACTGTAGCATATTTTTTGTGTCCCCCATTGCACAAAAATGCCTTCGGATTTGCAAGGATTTGATTGCATTTGCCACTAAGCTTGGCCCACAAATATGAAGCAATTGCCAAATATAACTTAGAAGAAGACAATAAAAAGTACAATCCATGTATTAAAAAACGTACGAGTAATTCATCATTAACCTCATTCAAACCCTAACATGATCCATAATCTCTATAAATCTTGCTCCAATTACGACATTAAACAACATATTCAAATAAAAAAATAGGAAACAGTTGAGCAAAGGCAATCAAACCTAAATCCACTCAATCAACAAGCAAAAAACCCCAAATAACTGAAATTTTTTGGCGGCTTTCAGAATGAAGAGCAAAATGATTCACCAAATAATACCTCCACTCGTCTCTGATTATGTATCCATCTTCAAACCGCAACCCATAAAAGAAATCATTCAAGAGTGTGGAAGAGCTCGGATTCATTAAATCATTTTAGGGCATTTGATACTCAGGTTTGTCTAAGCAAAACCCTTTTTTCCCTTTTTTAGAAAGAGTTTCAATTTGGGGCAAAATCGAGAGAGAGAGAGAGAGAGAGAGAGAGAGAGAGAGAGAGAGGAAGGGGGGGGGGGGGGGGGGGGGGGGGGGTTAGGGTTGTAGATGAAGAATTTGTGGAGAGAGAGAAACACCAAATGAGAATGGGGGTAACTGTAACCCTTTACTCTCTGAGTCCCATGGGCCCCACCTGTCAAATAAAAAATGCCAAAATAAATCAGGAGAGAGCGGACAGGACCGTTTGCAGAGCAAAATGCTCCGCAATTCTGACACACTTTTCACCCTACGTGGATGCAGGCCAGAGTAAGAATTTGCACAAAACTTGGATGAAAAATCCAAAGGGCCCCAAAAATTGAGAAGCATCTGCACTTCATCAAATTTAATCAAAATTGCCCAATCCAAACACCTCCTAAGCAACATTGATACCAGAAACGACAACTCACAGGAATCTAGAACCATTTAGCAAAGTATGGTTGCTAAACAATTTATACATGTAGAGGCCTGCTACGGTACAATTTTCAAAAAAACATGTGAAGTCCTTTCAACCGCTAGTCTATAGTGACTGCAACTACGGCATCCAACTGCAAAGAGATTGCTTGTTGATGACAATAATATCAATTACTCTAGCATGCATTGAAATTAAATATACTGTATAGAAAGTTAGTCCCACTCAAGAAGGCCACATGCCCCGAGCAAATCTGTAGAGAAACTCAATCTAAAGATTGGTAGTGTAAAATTTTCATAAAACATGTGAAGCCTTTTCAACTGCTAGTAGTGAACTAGCCCATACAATGTTAAAGATGATGGTACGTTCTTTACGTACTTACAAACTAAACAATCTGGTACAATAAGCAAGCCCTGCTCAAGCTTTGGTAATTCTTATATTGTTCTCACAAAGAACCACTGGACTTAATTAACTTTCACTAAAAGTCCTTGCCGCTACCAAACAATCCCAAATCATTTTGCCTTCTCTCATAGTTCATTAACAATTAAGGGTAATAGCAAATAAACCTAACGAATAATTCCAAACAATCTGAAAGCTTGTACAAGTAAAACTTAACAGTGAAAAAACACACACACAAGAGTAATCAATGATATGGACCATTATGAAAACTCCCAAATGACATTGCTACCAAAAAATATGGACGATAACCAACATATGCAGCGCAGCTACTATGTATTTCACATGAAGATAGCAATTGTAAGGAAAAACTCGCCTGCAATATGCGATCAGACTCAAGAACAGATGCACAGAAGGGTAACTGGTTTTCAGCAAGAACACTGACAGTCGCTCCTGATGAATTCCGTAATTCTCCAATGTTTTGACCTGAAATCCCTATGAGACTCCCAACTTGAGATCCAGTGATCAATAGTCGGATTGTGTTGCTAACCTCAGCCTCCTGCTCATCAGGAAATAAATAATATGTAGTTTAAATATAAAGAATGATGCACCTGTATGAAATACTAGGTAAAAACCTCCTGATATTCCCATTGTCAACTTGGGTACTAACCTATTCCTTTTTGGAGCATGAAAACAGTTAATGACACCAGTTCTATAACCATTTTCAGTTATTAATTATTATGTACTAAATCACACACAGGATCCTCATAATACAATATTAGAATGAACTTGCTATTTACACTGTTTAATTTGGAAACTCCTGGATGGGCAAGATACTACTTGATGCTCTCTCCCCACCCGCCTCCACATTGTAGTGCCACTGAATGCTGCACCCTAAAGTGAAACCGACGTGTCTGTGACAATATTCCCCGCCATTGTGTTACTCACCATATTTCTCAATGGATGTACCAGTTGTGCTTCACCAAATCACACCTAATATAGTTGTGAAGTAGAAAATATAGGGTGGCTACAGGCACAAACTTCTATTTAGATTTTAAAAGTAAGACTTTTCTAGCCATTCACGCTGAGATTCATATTATCCTGTACCAAATACACTTGGAATTGTCAACTGTCAAACACCCCTACACATGTTCTTTGCGGAAAAACTCCTCATGAGCTTCTGTCTCACAAACCTCCTATCTTGTCCCATATCAAAGTTTTTGGTTGTTTCACTATTAGTGTTTTGGTCGCAATATTATGACCAAACACAATTTGACCCACATGCCTCTCCTGGAATTTTTGCACGATATCCTCATGGTCAAAAGGGTTCAAAATGTTCGATCTTTCTACACAAAATATCTATGTTTGTAGGGTTGTGGTTTTTCATGAACACATCCTCCCTTATGCTATGTTTTCATCTCCTCCAACATCTCTTGTTTTCCCCCTTATCCCACCTGAGAATGAGCATCCTATTCAAGAGTTTTCCACCACAACAACTCACCAACAATACTCCACTTGATCCTAATATTCCCATTCCAGAAACTCCAACTCTGAGTAGTCATGCACCTCCCCAACCTGCCCATCAATCCATTCCCACTCGCCCCATACGCACTAGGGTACAACCAAGTTATCTTAAAGATTACAATTATTCTGTTAGCTGCCCTCAATCTTCATCTTCGCCTACGAGTTCAGGTACATCACATTCTCTCTCTCTAATTTTTGAACTTATGATCGTTTCTCTCCTTCTCATCTTGCTTTCCTTACCTTCTTATCTATCAATCATGAACCTGCAACTTTTACCGAGGCTAAGAAATTTCTGGACTGGCGAGATGCTATGCAACCTGAAATTCTTGCACTATCCAAGAATAATACATGGTCAGTTGTTTCTTCTTCACCTCTAGGCAAGAAACCCACTGGGTGCAAATGGGTTTACAAAATCAAAGGTGCAAATGGGTTTACAAAATCAAGCGACATTCTGATGGCTCCATTGAGCGTTACAAAGATCAACTTGTTGCAAAGGGTTACACTCAGATTGAACGGGTTGATTATCATGATACACTTGTGTTTGTTGCAAAGCTTGCTACTGTCTATGTCCTGCTTGCTATTGTTGCGGCTCGTGGGTGGAATTTACATCAATTAGATATTACTAATGTATTTCTCCATGGAGACCTTGCTAAATACGTCTACTTGTCTCTGCCTCCTGGGTAACGTCGCAACAGGGGAGACTCGTGTGTGGTCTGCACAAGTCCTTATATGGCCTCAAACAAGCATCTCGTAATTGATTTTCAAAGTTTTATATCACCTTACTTGATTTTGGATTCACCAATCACAAGCAAATTACAAGCAAATGACTCACTTTCCACCTTACATCGAAATGGTCTCTCGATATTTGTTCTTGTTTATGTTGATGACATTGTCAATACATGATGTGATTCCTCTTTGATTCACGATGTCAAGCAACTTCCCCTGCTAGAGCTTTCATATCAAAGATCTTCGATCACTAAAATATTTTCTTAGCATTGAAGTCGCTCGCTCTTGCACTGGATTGAACATTTGCCAACGAAAATATACTCTTGATATTCTTGAAGACTGTGGCTTGACCAGTTCTAGACCTGCTTATAACCCCATGGAAAAAAATCTGAAACTTTCTGATTTCGATGGTGATGTTGTGCTTGATCCTTCTACATATCGTCAACTAGGCAGATGTTTGACATATCTCAGTCACCTAGCCCTGATATCTTAAGATATTTAAAAGCTACTCCAGGGCAAGGCCTTTCCTTCTATATTTCATCCACTATAGCAGTTCGTTCTTATTGTGATTCTGATTAAGCTAGCTGCCCCATGACTAGGCGTACTACGACCGGTTATTGTATAATTTGTATTTTTCTCAGCTCTAGTCTTGTCTCTTGGAAAACAAAGCAGCAAACTACTGTTTCTCGCTCCTCTACGGATGTTGAATATCGAGCCATCGCCCTCGCAACTTGTGAACTGACTTGGTTATCCTACTTACTTCATGACATGGGTCTTTTCCCTTCAATTCCAGCACCTCTATATTGCAACCATGATCCATCAATAGCATTACATATCGTTGCCAACCCAGTTTTCCATGAAAGAACCAAGCATATTGAGATCTATTGTCATTTTGTACGTGAGAAGTTTCGGTAAGGTCTTCTGAAGCCCCCTAAGATTGCTTCAAATCTGCAAATTGCAAATTTGTTTACCAAACCCCTTGGTTGTGACCAGTATTGATTCTTGACGCCCAAGTTGGGCATTTGCAATCTACGTGCACCACCTTAAGGGGGAGTTACAGCTGTGAATATTTCTTTCCATATGTTTATTTACAAATGTGATTATATCGTTTATCTGTGTCTATGATTTCTTTTCTTAAATTTTTTTCTATCATTCCATATACATACTTTCCTCAATTTATTCCCCTAGATAAATTGTAGTAAACATAGCTGTACAAAACTCAACTCTGAGCCAATCCTTGTAATGAGAACATATAGAAAAATCTTTTACCCATTCTATTTCACTTTGTTATCTTTCCAGCATTGAACTATGTGATATTAGTCCATGTTGAGAGTAGACTAACAAATGCAATCCAATGCAAAGGATATATTAACGACTGCATTAAGTTATTAGAACTATCTTTGCCAGTCTTATATTTTGGTTTCCCAGTGCTATTTAACATGTACCCTGTCTTCTGTGCTTCTTCAACTATTAGGGTCACTTCAATTTTATGTTTTATAGAACATTCTCTCACATAGTTCCACATTTAGGTTTTTCCCAATTGTTCTTTTTCATAACACTGTCTTTACGTTTCCTCAAAACAGAACATCAAGAATTAGGATCATTATCAAATAATGTGGTGTGTTGGATATTCAAACAACTAGAAGAAGACATCTGATGCCAAGTATATAGGACTAGCAGACAAAGTTCTTTCTCTCCAATCAGTACTGTTAATTAACAACTAGCATATCAACCTTTTTGTCTATCCTCAGCCCTTGCCGCTCCCTCAATTAGCATGAAACAGTCCACTAAAACATAGTACGGGTAGATTATTTTTCCTTAAGCAGTACCGTGAGTTCCACATTCTGTCAGTGTCATCATTTTTTATGGATGTACAACACCACAACTCCCCAAACTAACAATTATCATTCCAACTGGCTAGAAGTATTTTTAAAAACTACTAAGTAGTCAATCTTATTGAATTGTACAGTAATACTTGTCAATGTCAACAACAATTTGCATAATCTTATTGACTAAGGCATCAATATTGGTGTAGTATGAATTGGATGCACTGAAATTGGAGATAAAAAATTGAAGTATCATGGGGAACTGAAATTTAACCTAAGGATATGCATACTGAATCCAACACCTAAAATATGTTTATCTCCCCCAATTTGAACCTATCATGGGGAATTGGAATTGCAGCTACATTTAGTTACAACTATAACGAATCAGGCAATAGCTATCACACCTATTATCGGAATAGAAATCAGAGAGATAACAAAACTTCATTGTTGCAATGAAAATGCAACACTTGGTAATGATCACAAAACAACATTGTTATTTTTTATGTACCTTTTGTTGGATGGGCTTAAGTACAAGTTTAAGAAGTTAAGAGATGTTATGCATATGCAGGTAACATTTTAGTGCAACAAGCATGGTAATGTGAGACATGCGAATCGGAGAAAAGAACATAATAATATTATGGAAAACACGGTAAAAACCTTTTCATTACAAAATTTACAAAAAATGCTGCTACATGTAGCTGCATAGATAGTTATCAGTTAGAATTTTGTTTGTCTTGTAGAACCAAGGATGTGACATAAATAATGTTGCTTCGTCTACTTTAGTTTACATACAGGTAGTATCTTTAGATCATACATGTCTTATTTATGGCAGCTACAAAGAACTATTCCTGAAAGAAAAAGAAAAATTATTAAGGAGAATATCTTTGACGAGCAATACAGTTACGGATTCTTGTACTCCCTTGTCTAATACTTCCAAAGAAAGTGATGAAAAAAGGAATCACTTGTTTTCTGTTGTCTCCCCATTCCTTTAACAACAAACAAACAAAGTACAATTAACCTAGATGACTTTTAAAATGAAGTTTCTCAGTAACATACAAAATACAACTCCGTATGCAGTAAATGTTGAGAAAACGGAGTGCTTGTGGGTATTTTGATTTGTTTTCTTCTAGATGATAGACACAAATATAACACCTTTCGATCAGTTAACTTAATAACCATATTGATGCATTAAGAGTAATACCACGGGTACTTCAGAAATATCATACACCACTAAAATCTTAACTTAGCGAGCATTCGTTAAGCCTATATACAAGCCATCCGCTTGTATGTCATTACAAATACAATTATCACCGTCATTCTCCCAAACTCTGAACTCTAAGGGTGTGATTGGGATTTGGGAATGAAGTTTAGTTATAACAACTGGAGTTTCTAAAGCTGTCTTGCACAACCTTAGTTATCTTAACTTTTGGTTATTTGGGGCCTTCTCTGAATTGAGATAATTGTACTTCTCTCAACTTTTCTTGACTAAAAAGTTGAGACAACAATAGTTATCCAAACCCCACTCGCATTTAACTTATCTCAACTCCACTTCTCCAAACACATACTTACAAAATAGCTAAAGCTATGTTTGGTTATCCTAAAAGCAACTCTTAGTTGTCCTAACTTTGTTCCCAAACACACCTTAACATACTCAAAAATCAAAATGCCTTCATCTTCGGTTAAATGTGGATTATTTGTATTAAATAAAACAAATGATTGATATATAGTTGCATACTTAAATCAAGCTGAACTTTAACCTATGTGTTACATATTCAATTACACAAAAATCTATTCAAAGACCAACACTTGTCATAAACATACCTTGAGAATAAGTTTCGCAACTGAAAATAAAGCATTCTCCGCACTCGAAACCAAGCTCCCATCTTCCACACTTCTTGAACTAATAATAATGACTCTTTCTTCAATCGGCTACCAAAACAAAAACATTTCTTTTTTTTTTTCAGAAATAAATCGACAATAATCGAACAGCTAATTGGCCGCAATCAATCGAACTTACATTGACCGCATCAGCAATTTTGATGGTAGCTCCAGTGCATGCCCTAACTGCTTGGATTCGCGAGCCTTGTTTGCCTATGACCCGTCCGATCTGCTTAGCTGGCAGTAGGACGCGGAATACGACGTCGCCTGGAGCATAGCTCCGCTTAGACGGTGGATCGCCGGCGGAGTTTATGTCGGTGGAGTCGCGGCCGCGCTTGCGAGAGGGTCCGGGGGTTGGAAGGGTAGGGGAAATGGAGGCCATCGGTTTAGGTCATGTTTTTCGCTGTTTTCGGTTGTGGTTGTTAGATAAAGGAGTTTTTTTTTTGCCGTACTAGGCCACTTTTTGAAACTATTTGCGATTTTAGGCCAGTTCACAAACTATTAGCATTTTTGGCTAGCGGAATAGCGGCCTCTTCATAGCGACCTCCCACACTTGTCAGTTTATAGAGAGAATATTGCAAAATGGACACGACTTGGTGTAACTAAGATCGCTATTGTCAATAACGACCTCGTATAACCAAGGTCACTATTCCCAATAGTGACCGCAGGTTCGCCCAATCGCTTTTAGGCCCACTTGAGGTCGCTATTGGGAATAACGACCTTAGTTAGACGAGGCCGCTATTGACAATAGCGACCTCAGTTATATTCGACCTTAGTTAGACAATAGCGACCTCAGTTACACCAAATGGTTTGCAATTATACAATACTCTCTACAATCTGCCAAGTGTGGATGTACAATGTGTTGATCGCTATGAAGCGGCTGCTATTTCCAATAGCGGCCGCTGCTGACGTAGCACTGGCTAGCTAAAATTGCTAATAGTTTGGGAAGTGACCTAAAATCACAAATAGTTTCAAAAAGTGGTCTAGTACGGCAAAAAAATCTAAATAAAGGAAAGAGAAGGATTTGGATTTTCTCCCCGAAATATGCCACTTTCTTAAACTAATTTTAAAAATAGACCACTTTCGAAACTAATTTTAAAGATAAATCAGTCATGCCCGAATTACTACGGCCTATGACGACTTATCTATTTTCAAAATTAGTTTCAAAAGTAGTCTATTTTGAAGATAGAAAATTAAGGATATGTGGGGGCAAAAATTGGTCTAGAAACGGGTTGGATTTTGTTTTGCAACCGACTATCCACTTGAAAAAATATTTGATTCTTATTTGACACTTATGGGTAGATTATTTGCAGGTGAGCAAAGGAAAAAGAAATACAATTGGAGATTTTGGTTAAATCCATTGTTTGTTTGCAAGTAAGTGTTAAATCTACCACTTAAAAGTTGTGTTAAATCTACCAGTTCTGGTAACTTCTCTGTTAAATCCTTCTATTCCTTCCTCAATTTCTGGGGTACCTATTCCCCGCTTGCTAAGATATTATGGAGCAGTAGCGCTCCTCTTAAAGCTAAGATTTTAACCTGATTAGCGTTTAACAACAAGCTGCTTACGGTTGAAGTCCTTAACAATATGAACCTGGCCTTAGGCCAATCTTGCTCACTTTGCTCATCCGATCATGAGAACGCCGATCACCTCTTTCTTAAGTGTTCTTTTATCCAACTGTTATGGAGGATCACTGTTATAGCCTGGCAAGCGCCTTATATCCCCACTGACTTCGTGTCCTGATAGTGATGGACCGTCTTCCAGAAAAGAATTTAGAAAACCTTGGTTTTTGTCCATTATGGCGATCATTTGGGTTGTTTGGTTGGAGCGAAATAAACGCATTTTCTCTCAATCTGCCGCTTCGATCGATTATTTGATCGACGATTTTTCATTCTTCTATAACTTTTGGCCTTCAACTTTATCGAATGATAAAGTGGGAGAATTGCATCTTAGTCGCTTAGATGAGGCGATTGCTTTAATTCGGTCTAATTTTACTTAATTTTTAGTCTTTAATTCTGTTCTAAATTGTTCTCCCTCTCTTTTGTTTTGCAGCTCTGATGTGACTATGGGGTTTGTTTGCATTTCTTTGGTCTGTTTCTTTTGGTTCGTTTTGGCTGAGGTCGTCAGCGTTAGCCGGCCGACTTGTCCCCAGTCGCCCTGCAAAAATTATTTTGGTGTGTTCTATTCTACTGTTTCACAGGCATCTCTTCTCCCCATCCATATTTGTTGTGGATGTTATATTGGAGTTCTGTTTGGCCCATCTGTTGAGGGCGTTTTGTTCACTTACTTCTCGTTGTGTTGTTATATTTGTTGTAATTCCTGTCTCTGTGTTCTCAGTTAACTTTCCTATTCTGTTTTATGGCCTTTAGACGAGTTCTTTTCTTTGGTACTTGCTGCGGCCTCGGTAAGGGTGCTATTCTTTTAGAGATGATATTATCTCTGTTGTTGTCTGCCCGTTAGGCGGTGCTGCTCTGGTCCTTGTTGTGGGATTTTGCTTCTGTCCCCGTATGTGTTCTGTTTTTGTGGCGTTTGTTCTAGGAGGCTTACCCCACTGCAGTGCTGTAGGGGTTTCCTGCTGCCGTCTTTTGAGTGGTGGTCGAACTCCGTTACGACCTGTTTTACTGACTTGAGCCTCATTCGAGTCTCTTTTTGCTGGTGTGGGGACCCTAACCCGTTTTGTTTCTCGCTTTGCTGCTCCTCACGCAAGAGGATGCAGGAGCGATGCTTATCCCTTCGGCTTTTCTCCTTTCTCCCCGACACCGTCACACCCATGTTCTTTTGGCTGCCGGCAAGTTTTGTCTTACCCTGCTTCGCTTCTCTTACGCGCCTTCTCGCGGGAGGCGACGGCGTGTTCGCTTCCTGGTCTTTTGCGTTGTGAGTTCGGTTATTTTTAACTGTGTCGGAGCGGCATGCTGTGTGATTTGGGTTTTTTCGATTCCCCCTGCGTCGGTGTCCTCATGGTGGGGTGGTGTTTTCTCAGCCTCTGCCTGTCGGTTCGTTCAGGGCGATGCTGGACATGTTCCTCTTGTTCGCTGTTTTTTTGCCTTCGCCTCTTTGTTTTATTTTTAAGTTTGTTGTCTGCAATTCTCTCAATTACGTCTCCTTTGTATATATCGATCTTGTGGTCTGTTTTTAGTTTTTCTTTCGGTTAAATTGTAATTGGGTTTCCTGGTTTCTTCTGATTAATAGATTGGGCTGGAATCGCTAGATTGTATCCGCGTTATCAAAAAAAAAAGCTGTGTTATTGTTTATTCATTTTTCTCTCATTTATCGTTTCAACAATTGGATTTAAGGTTTTTTTTTTTTTTCCCCCCTTCTCATTTTGCTTTGCAAAACATTTTTTTTTCCCTAATCGGTATTATTACTTACAACTAAACATGGAAAGAAATTACTAAATTCTTTATTTTACAAGAAAAACAAAGATTCTCGCTAACTACTTCATGTTACATACAAACAAACTAGATTTTTTCCCCCAAAATGACCTACTTTTTGAAAGTTTTTTCCAAACTGACCTACTTTCTTAAAAAAATCTCAAACTGACATACTCACTGCCTCAAAAAACGAGTTTGGTAAAAATCTCCTCGCTTTTTGAGATATATCGAGTACGAGGTTTGGGTTTTTTTGATTTCTCCCTGACCAAAACTCGCTATCTCAAAAAGCGAGTGGGTTTTTCCCAAACTCGCTTTTTGAGACAGCGAGTGCTGTTTGGGTGTTTTTAATACCCTAGACTCGTTTTTTCCCTCTCCTTATCTCCATTCTTACTTTCTCCTTAACTCCGAAACCCAAAATTCTAGCCTCCCAAAATCGACCTCCTACTCACAAAATCTCCTATAAATCTAAATATATTCACTTAATATTTCCCAACCCTCTCAACTTCTACTCTCAAAACCCTAAACCCATCTTCCGAAAGATCCATATTTTTGTCTCTGGAAATCTCTCAACTCTAAACTCGCGTTTTCATAAAGCGAGGAGGTTTTGCCCAGACCCACTTTCTGAGAAAGCGAATTTAGGAAGAAAAAAAAATCCAATTCGAGCTGCATATGCAGTCTACTTGTACATTCATATCTACTCCAACATCTATGAATGCAAATTCATTCATAATCTCTAAACTTCTAATGATTTTGAAACAAATGTGAATAAAACAAATATGAATTATCATAGTTCAAAATTCCAAAATATGAATTTTTTGGAAGATGGGTTTAGGGTTTTGAGAGTAGAAGTTGAGAGGGTTGAGAAAGATTAAGTGAATATATTTAGATTTATAAAAGATTTTGTGGGTAGGAGGTCGATTATGGGAGGCTAGGGTTTTGGGTTTCGGATTTAAGGAGAGAGTAAGAATTGAGATAAGAAAGAGTAAGAATAGAGATAAAGAGAGAAAAAACGAGCCTGGGGTATTAAAAACCCCCAAACGACATTTATTGTCGGAAAAAGCAAGTTTGGGAAAAACCCACTCGCTTTTTAAGACAGCGAGTCTGGGTCAGGGAGAACCCAAACCTCACACTCGTTGTCTCAAAAAACGATGAGATTTTTACCAAACTTATTTTTTTAGATAGCGAGTATATCAGTTTGGAATTTTTTTAAAAAAAGTAGGTCAGTTTGGAAAAACTTTCAAAAGTAGGTTATTTTGGGAAAAAATATATTCAACAAACTAGGTATAAGTAGGGCTGCAATCGAGCCGAGTCGAGCCGAATACCTTCAGGCTCGAGCTCGGCTCGTTTACGAAACAAGCTCAATTTTAAACTCAAGCTCGGCTCGAGCTCGGTTTGAGTCGAGCTTTGACTGAGCTTTGACCATATTCGAGCCGAATAGCTCGCGAGCTTAGCCTAAAAAAATAAAAAAATAAAGCTCGAGCTCGGCTCATTTACGAAACGAGCTCGGTTTTGAGCTCGAGCTCGGTTCGAGCCGAGCTTTGACCGAGCTCGAGCTGAATAGCTCGCGAATAGCTCGCTTCGTTTGCAGCCCTAGGTATAAGGTTGTTACCTTTATACTTATCCTTTGTGTCTAACCTAATAGGCTAATATTAGGGATGGCGAACGGGTCGAACGGACCGGGACGGGCCGAACCCGTCCGGGTTGGCACGTATCTTAGGCGGGCTCGGCCGGTTTGGCCACTTAGCCGGGCCGGGCCGAGCCCAAACTTGATTAAGGTGGCCCGCCCAACCTGTGAACCCTTTAGGATTCAACCCGGGTCGGATCGGGTCGACCCGCGGGTTGGCCCGTTTATATAGGTAGGTTTTTTTTGGTAGCTTATAATAATAATAATAATAAAACTAAGTAAGTAATAATACTAATAAACATTAAAAATCATAATAATAATAATAAGATTGAAAGAGTGAAATTGGTAAAAAAAAATTGAAATATTATTCATATGAATTTAAGTTATACAATTTTCACAATTTCTAAAGAAAAGAAGAATTCAATTCACAAATAAGTTTTATACAATAACATATTTCTTATATACAATTTTAATTGACTCCAATATTTCTAATTTAACATAACAAGCAAAGATATAATACAATTCATAACGTGTCGGTCGAGTTGCTATTACAAGCAAAGCAGTTATTGTTGTTGTTGTTGTTCCGGGGAGTTGCTCCCACTTGTGGACGTTGATAGAGCTTTCCCTTGTGTCCTATCTTCAGCTTTCAGCCAGTCTTCTGTGCAAACGATTATCTCTAATGAGTCGGGCTTCAAGCGATTCCAGTAATCAGTTAGAACCCTGACACTTGAAGAAAATGCACTCTCAGAAGCAACTGTAGAAACAGGAGGAGTTAGTAAATCTTTAGCCATAATTGACAGAATACTAAAAGTGTGTTCATGGTCTTTCCACCATTGTAAAATATCTAGTGGAGAAGTAGAAGGCTCAGAATCTTGTTGGTTACGCCAATTTAATTCATTTGGTTGATTAGTCCTAGGTTTTTTTGATTGAATTTGTTCAAGTAAATTAAATGTTCTATCACCAATTCTACTTTTACCCTTACCTTTAGAAGTACCAGAAGAAGAACTAACTACAGAAGTTGAACTACTAGAAGCAAAACGTCTATCATAATAATCATACAAGTTTTTTAATGTAGATTCAAACTGAACTAAAAAAGTAGCGCAATCAATTACTAATTCTACATTTTCCCCAAGTAATGCAAAAAATATTTCTATCAAACTCTTCGTACCTTCTAATTTGATACGAGGATTCATAACGGTAGCAACACAAATCAACATAGGAGGAGAAAAATAATACTTCAAAATTTTTTTGTATGCAGATTTTACAATCTCACCAATATTGTCACATTTAACATTTCGTTAAATGTTTGCATCATGCTAACTAATTCAATTAAAATGCTACTAGAAGTAGATTCATATGTTTTTGAAAATTTTAATGTTGCGGTTTTAAAAGATTCTAAAAATTTCAACAAAGATTCGGCAAAAAACCAATCGAGGGGAGTCATTTCAAAATTCTGCATATTTTTTGCGATACAAAAATCATTTACAACTGCTTTATATTCGGTAACAACATTTAGTAAATCAAAAGTAGAATTCCATCGGTGTCTAACATCCTTTGGAAATCTTCTAAAATGTACATTTCTAACCCTACACCAAGCTTTCCATTCTTGTAATATGCTTGGACTTAATGCAATGAAATGTACACAATTTCTAATTTTAACTATATATGGATCGACTATTTTTAATGCAACTTGAACACATAAATTTATAATATGACATGCACATCTAACATGAAAAATATTGTCAGATGGAGGGTTTAATACGGATTTTAAAGTAGTAATTGCTACATTGTTGTTAGATGTATTATCAAAACTAATACACATAATTTTATCGCGAATATGAAAAACATCACAAAAGTCTATAATACGATTTGCTATTTCAGCGCCACTATGGAGATACGGCAATGCCGCAAGTGATATGATTCTTTTTTGAAGAATCCAATCATTGTCGATCCAATGACAGGTTATTCCTAGGGGTGGACAACTATTATCCGAACCAACCAATCCGAACCAATCCAATCCGAACCGACCGGTTTTTAACCGAACCAATTAGGGGTTTGGATTGGATCGGTTCTTGATCTTCAATAACCAATTGGACCGGTTCGGTTGTTTGATGAGGCTTTCAAATAACCGATGAAACCGAACCGACCATACCTCTATGCATAAGTCCATAAAAAATATAGTTCTCCTTTAATTTCTTGAATATACAAAGTCATTTCTCATTTTTTTGAGATACAAACAGTCGTTTTTAATTTCTTTAATACAAACCGAGTAGTTGTTCTACCTATGTTTTGGTTCTCCATAATCCTATGTGTTATGTTGTTAAGAAATGCTTGATTTACAGTGTGACCCAACTTAATAGAATCATAAAGTTGATGTAACATTTAGTAGTTACTTTAATAAAGTCAAGCAGAAATTATTTTCTAATTTTTTTTATTGCACCTGAAATTCAATTAGATATGGTTATTGATGTTTATTTTATAATAATAAACTAAGATTACAGAAGTATGCAAGTGAAAAAGCAATTTATCTCACTCATTTAAACGTCATCATCTCAAACAATTAGTACAAAATTCATTAACAACTTGTGGTTTTATGAATCTTCATTTTAAATTCATTTCTGAATAACAAATAGCAAGTTGTTTCTTAAGTTGATTGAAGTTGATCTTTTAAATTTCAACAAAATTATGAATGATGTTGAAGGTGAAAAGTAGCAAGCCAAACTGACCATCCAATCCAATCCAAACCGAGCTTAATCGGCTTGGATGGAAACCGATCCAATTAAGGTTCGGATTGGTTGCGGATGAGAAAATTAAAAAACCGATCTTCTTTGGATCGGTGGTGGATGGTTCATATTAGGTCGGATACCGACCGATGCCCACCCCTAGAACTTATTCCCATCGTTTGAATATTGTTGACACCCGTTCAACAATCCGAAGTTAAACTAACTCTACAAGTTAAACTCCATAAAATTGCAATCAAAGCGTCCTTCATTTCGATGTACATTTTAAAACAATCCGATTTGCAAGTATTTATCGGAATTCTTCTAAAATGAGGGTTTAAGGCCGTTTGATTAAAATTTTCCAAGTCCCTACTCTCGGGATAGAAAAATGGTAACTCTTCCTTAATGACTAATCGGGCCATTTCCCGACGAACAAGATCGGGATCATAAGGGTGGCTATCAACTAGACCGGTCCTAGGGTTGATTTTTTGTTGGCCTTGTAGGTCAGCAAGAAGGTCTTTATGGTTATGTTGGATGTGCCTACTAATTGTACCGGTGCCGTCACCCCTCTTGAATTTGTATGTTTTACCACATGTTTTACATACTTTCAAACCTATACCCGGAGTATGTTCGTCCGGGATATGATCGTAAAACTTATGTCAATCACTAGTTTCACCTCTACTTTTCCTACTACTACGGGGTTGTGTGGTTTCGGTTGGTTGTTGTTCTTCTTCTTCTTCTTCCAATTGTATGTCACCTACAACCTCGTCGTGTGTACCCCATTGTTGGGTAGGAGGATCATGGTACTCTTGGGCGGGCTCACTAATTGGGACGATTGGTGGCCTACGGAAAGAGGAGGAAGAATCTTGCCCGCTACGATCGCTACCGCGTGATCTAGACATAATGTAGTAATGTATGTAAAAAAAAAAATCACAATATAGGAACGGTAAATTAAAAAAAAAATCTAAAAAACAAGAGGGTTGAGATAGAGAAGATCAAAAAACCAACAATAATTTTAACTACAACGCAAAAAAAAATATAACGAGAGATGTATGAAATTTTGATACCGTTCACCGTGGAATACGCGTATGTAAAATAAACCGTGAAAATAATAATAGAATAGAACTAGAAAGAAGCTCTTTGCCGATTCCGCAATTGAAGAGTTGATGAGAGCTTGAAGGAGATTTGACGAGGGTTGAGGAGAGTTGAAGACGTTGAATTTTGATTTCGATACGATCGAAAATTGATCGTATATATGCCTCGTTGTAGACTTGCTTGTTGAATACTATAATTGTTGAAAAATTCTTTAGAAATGATGTATAATAGTAGAGAGAGTAAGAGAGTAAGGTGTGATTTTTTAAGGAGATTTTTGGGGGTATTATAGGCTAAAAATGTGAGAAAAAAAAACCAAAAAAACAAAAAAAAAAAAAAAAAAAACCAAAAAAGGCTAAAAGATCCGTTAAGAACGGCTCTGTTGAACAGTGCGCCAACGGGCCGCTGACCCGCGGGTCAATGGTCGACCCGTAACGGGTCGAACGTTCGACCCGAACGGGTCCAACGGGTCGTAACCCGCGGGTTGGCGACGGGTTGGACTGTTTTTAACGGGTTCGCCGGCCGGGTTAGACAGGTTGGATTCGTGTTTTCTTCGACACGGGTCGACCCGTTACTGTACACGGGTTCGACCCGAATCCGCCAATCTCTTAACCGGACTGGATTCAATGAACGGGTTGCGGGTGGGTTGCCGATTGACCCGGCCTAGTTGCTATCCCTAGCTAATATAAAGACCCATACTCAACTTAATATCGCCGATCTATATTTGTAAGCTACGTCCCCATGAGAGTGGGACCCATCTAAGTCATTAATTAATCTTTTGAAATGAAATAATGTACTTTGAGCATTTATATTTTTTTATGAGATAAAGCCGTGAAGCCACTCAACCCCTGCGTTTCCATTAAGAGGTAGCTAATAAGAGCATGTGTAGTGGCTGGATGCTAAATTTTGGGTATTTAGAAAATGGAAATAGAAAATATAATTTTTCGCTACAATCTTGTAAAGCCAAAATTTAAGTTTTCGTTTGTTTTTTATTCTCAAACGAAAAGATTATCTATCGTTCTAGTACCACGTACACATAAATCACATTGGATGGAGGATTATTTATCTTCCGTTGAATGAAAAAAAATAAAAAAAAATAAAATTAATCTACCGTCCCATCCATTTAAAACTATATAGCGAAAACTGACAGCAAAACCATCTCTCTCTCAATAGCACCCATTTAAAACTATATAGCATTAAAATTAGGGATTTCTTCCATTGCAAACGCAAATATTTGTGTGGGCCACTTAACCCGTTATTAGTAATGACAGATTAAGAAAAAATATATGTCTTAACCCGTCATTTAACCCGTCATTGGCCAAAGACGGGTTAAGTGGTGTACAAGCGTTTGTACAATATTTATATTTGCAATGGAAGAAATCTCTTAAAATTAAATATTAAAAATCAAATGAAAACAATATTGCAAAAACTGAGCAAAAATGGACCAAAGATTACCTTTCACTCACTATTTCGTTCGACATCTCGTCACATTAAACGGACGAAAGATTATTTCTCGTTAGCTATATTTTTTGCGAAAGCCATTTCGTTTTCCATATTTGGCCGACCACTATTCATACCATTGCCATTTTTTTCGGTAAATAGCCAACACGACGAGCGATTTTTTTTTCTTCCATATTTTCCAAAAAAAAAAAAGGGTAAATGGCAGATGCTCTAACAAACAATTTTAAGAGAATGTGAACCCCCTACGTTCCATTAACAGGTGGCTACCGAAATAAGTTTAAGAGAATATAAACAAATAAGTTTGATACAATCTCCCGAAATCTCACCTTCTCAAAAAAAATTGAGTTATATACATCAAATTTCATCCTAAAATAACCAAAGCTCATTCTCTATATCACTCCCAAATTGCTACTCTTTTATGGAACAAGCCAACAAGGTCATAGTCATACACATCTCTCACTCACTCTTTCATCCCATAAATGTAATTTGTATGCTTAGATTGCTGTATATTTTAATTTTTTTTCATAAACAATAGCTTAGTCACATACTCATCTCTCACACAGACTGACTCTCTCATGAAAGGGCTTGAATATCGGACCTCGTGTAGCATTGGTGTCGGGTCGGATCGGGTCGGGTCCTTCACTGTCCGGACCCGGATCCGGGTCCTATTAAAATATTCCTACCCATTCAGGTAGGAGCGGGAGCGGGAGCGGCGAGCGGAGGCAGTAAGTGAAAGATTTAGAATAGAAGAGAGAAGAAAAAGTCATGAATTTTGAGTTTGAAAGAGGAAGATTTAGAATTGAGAAGGAAGGAAGAGAGGGATTAGGATAGAATATTTATTTTTATGTTGTTTTTTTGAGTTTTTTTTAACGGGTCTGGGTCTGGATCCGGGTCCGGATTGGGTCACTTTTGAGCGGACCCGAAAGCACAACGGGTCCCATTTTAGAATCCGGACCCGGATAGGCCGGGTCGGTTCCGGTCCAATGCCGGGTCCGAGTCGGATCCAGATCGGATCCGAATTTCGGATATTTATACCAATGCTAACCTCGTGCTCACTAGCGAAGATGATTATCATTAGACTAGTAATGTACTTGCAAGGATATAAAACTTGATCATTTGAAATGCAAAATTTTAGATATATAATTTTAATTTGCGTTAGCAGCCCGGTATAGAAACAAAAATCTGTAACTATTTCGATATCAATCATGTTCCTGCGTCATACAGCTATGTGTTTTATATTGAGAGGAACTGGTCATATTTCATATGCATTATATAACCGGATTTGTGTTTCTATTATTGGAAGACCATATCTCAGCGCAGAGGACATGAAATTTGAGCAATCTCAGGGTGTCGCTGAATTAGGAGTTCGTCTAGTAGGGAGAATGCAGTTTGTTATCTGCTTTCCAAATAAATCACCAATGTCTGCAATGAATCCAAGCCTTCGCGGGCTGGCGCTATTCTCTTATGCATGCATCTGGTGCCTTTTGGATCCGTTCTCAGTCAGGTTTTCAACTGAGAAGGTGCCACACCGCATATTCTTCCACCCAACGCTTCCTCATCCTTCCATTCCCAAGTAAGTGAAGGTTCCCTGTTTCCCCACAATGTTTCTCACAATTTGATAGTAGTGATTGTTGCTTAATTTTCGCTTGAAGATAAAAAACAACAGAAAATTACTCGGTAACAAACCAAATGGCAAAAACATTAGCACGAATGAAATCCTGAACGGAGATTATGTAACTACTATTATCTTACATGGGGGTCTAGAAAAAATGAGATCCATAATCCATCGATTTTGTACATGACTGCATCCAAGACAGTTGCAACATAATACATATGAGATCCATAATCCATCAAAAACTAAGATGATCTAATCATAGGACTAACAGTCTTACAGAACCAAGAATTGATTCATCTGTTTCATCAGCATTCCGCGGAAAAAGGTTCAGCATAAATAAATAAATAAATAAAGTGGACAAAACAGAGGGAAAAAAAGGTTCTAAAGAAGACGGGCCATAACATATGGGATCCATATTACATCAAAATATGAAATGATGTTATGCAGAAATCATAGAACCCTTTCTTCCTCTGTTTCAATCAACTGGGTGTGAATTCCGCTGTCAAAATACAAGTTAGAACTCGAATTTTATAAATCTGAAAATTACTAACAATAATTGTGAAGAATGGAAATTACAAGAATAAAAGATAACAAACCAAAAGCATTATACAGAGTCGAGATTAAAATCTCTCTCCTTAAAGTAAATTCGCCCCGTAGTGTGTTGGTGGCGGGCGAATTGCCTTCCAGGATATAACTGTATACCTTTCCCTGAAAAGCAGCACCCAAACTCCAGAGATTTCAGCGAACAGTGCTGTGATGGACTCTCAGTTTTTGACACAGAGGAGAAGAAAGAAGAAGTATAATTCTGATTATCAAAATCTGCATCTTCTGGCAGACAAGATACAGTAGTCTTATAGGAGAAATGGAGACTGTTGGGAGGCTCATTACTCTGTAACAGCAGAGTAATGTGTGAAGAGCCTCACCATTGTACTGGGGGAGAAAAAATTTGACCGGGGCAAAAAATAAATATAGGCCAGGCCGAAGCCGGGTGCGCGCGCGTGCGCGCGTATGTTTGTCATTTTGGCTAAGTCCTCTCTCCACTACACGTTAGTGGTAACCCCCGGGCCATGCCCTTTAGTCCAATTTTCTAGTATATATACTAGAAAAAATCTTTCCCAATTTTCGATATGGGACTATCTATTTTCTCCAAGTTTCCAAGTTAGTACATTTCAAGTACCCAACTTTGGACCAACATTTCTCATTCATACGGAATTCGTTTTTGGCAAATGAGTACACAACGGAATAGTACTCGACGAGAGGATCGCAATCCACCCATTTTCCAGCGTCGCCAGTGGTCGAAGCCCGCCGGAATCCGGCCCGAAAAACTGCAAAAATTAATTCCAACAATCCCCCACATGAATGAAAATTACCAGACTATGTAATCCAGATACGACATAAAAAGACATGACAGAAAAGACATGACAGAAAAACTCTGAGAGTACAATCGAAAAATCACTATAACAGGAATGGTAGTAATTTTTTAACTTTGAACCACCCTCAGTAAGTAGCTATCAGATTCACTTGACCAGGTAGTGAACATGATGTCTTGAACTACCCGGCCTTTGATGTGAACCTAGACTATAACTATCACACAGTTTCATCTCCTCACAGAACTAAGTTCTCTTGTTGTGTTCGTTTTGGCCTTTAATAGCCCTGGTTAATCGTGAGTGAACTTGGAGAATGTAGTCTCTCTTCATTCTCCTAGAAACAGCCCCATTTTACACTAACAAGGTGATTGCCCATAAAGAGTATCCTACTATATCCCACTTTTATTTCAAAGCTATGAGAATCATTAAAAACCAAGCTTTTTCTAACTCTTTGCAGGTAGCACTATTTTATCATCCTAAGAGTGGGTATGAAATTTTAATCTCTCAGTGCTCCTGTCGATTTAACAAGATTTAGTTGTCCCTTTGAACCTAGATCTTGAGATCTCCAATTCCTAGGTAGGGTTTTCATCAAGTATCCTCTTTCGTTATAGGCTTTAAACACATTCCTCTTGATGATCTCACAACCTGCTCTCGCGACAGACCTTTAGTAAATGGATCCGCTAGGTTGTCTGCCGATTTTATATACTCTATAGAGATTACTCCATTTGAGAGCAGTTGTCTAATGGTTTTGTGTTGCCTTCTGATATGACGAGACTTACCATTATACATACAACTCAATGCCTGTGCTATAGCCGATTGGCTGTCACAGTGTACACATAAAGCAGGTACTGGTTTTTCTCATATAGGAATATCCTCTAAAAAGTTTCGAAGCCATTCTGCTTTTTCTACCGCTTTGTCTAAAGCAATAAACTCAGATTCCATGGTAGATCTGGCCAATAGCATTTATTTAGAGAATTTCCATGACACAGCTGCACCACCAAGTGTAAAGACATATCCACTTGTGGATTTTGAGTTTTTGGAGTCCGATATCCAGTTGGCATCGCTGTAGCCTTCGAGTACTGCTGGGTATCTGGTATAATGCAGCGCATAACTCTGAGTATGTCGCAGGAAGTTCAATACTCTAGTCATTTCTTTTCATTGACTTCGTCCTGGATTACTTGTGTAGCGGCTCAGTACATTTACTGAATGGGCTAAGTCCGGTCTTATACGGTTTGTTAAGTACATCAGACTACCGATTACACGTGCATATTCCAATTGTGATATGCTTTCACCTGTGTTTTTGAATAAGTAAATACTGGGATCCACAGGACTTTTGGTAGTTCCATTCGAGTAATTTTTGAACCTTTCAAGGGCTTTCTCAGCATATTGAGCTTGAGACAAAGTAATTTCCTCAGACATCCTGGAAACTTTGATTCCTAGTATGACGTCTGCAACTCCCCAGTCTTTCATATCAAACTTGCCACTAAGCATTCTCTTAGTTTGTTGGATAATGTCATTATTGCTTTCAATAATGAGCATATCGTCTACATACAGACACGCTAGAATGTATCCATTTGGAGTATCTTTGATGTAAATACACTTATCGCATTCATTTATTTTGAAGCCATTTGACATCATAACATTGTCAAATTTTGCATGCCACTACTTTGGAGCTTGTTTCAGTCCGTACAGGAATTTTACAAGCCTGCACACCTTGTTTTCCTGTTCAGGAACTACGTAACCCTCAGGTTGTTTCATGTATATTTTTTCTTCTAAGTTTTCATTTAGAAATGCAGTTTTAACATCCATTTGATATATTTCTAGGTTACGTAGAGCTGCAATAGCTATCAACATTCTTATGGAAGTTATTCTTGTAACTAGAGAATATGTATCAAAGAAGTCTAGGCCTTCCTTTTGCCTAAATCCTTGTACCACAAGTCTCGCCTTATGCTTCTCTATTGAACCGTATGGTTTCACTTTTTATTTGAAAATCTATTTGCATCCTAGAGCTTTGCATCCAGAAGGCAAATCGACTAACTCCCATGTATGATTCTGCATAATGGAGTCTATTTCACTTTTGATTGCTTCCTTCCACATAGGAGCATCAGGCATAGACATGGCTTGCTTGAAAGTTATGGGCTCATTCTCTAGCAGAAAGGCCAGAAAGGCCGTTACAAAGTCAGGATCAAATGATTTTGATGTTCTAGCCCTTTTACTTCGTCTAGGCTCATCATTATTATGTTCTGGTTTCAACTGAAGTGCTTGCATTCCCTTGTTCACATTTACATTTGGGATATGTAGTATCCTTGCACGAAAATACATGTTTAAAGAAGGATGCATTCCTTGATTCCATTATTGTATTCACATGGATATCTGGTATATCTGATTTGTATACCAAGAACCGATTTGCACTACTGTTGTGTGCATAGACTATGAATATGCAATCAATCGTCTTAAGTCTGATGGTGACCTGTTTTGGGTTAGGTACTGCCACTTTTGCTAAACACCCCCACACTTTGAGGTATTTATACGAAGTTACGTTACCTTTCCACAGTTCATATGGTGTCTTGCCGATTTTCTTGTGAGGTATTTTATTGAGAATGTAGTTGGCAGTCAGCAACACTTTCCCCCACATGTTTTGGGATAAGCCAGAATTCAACAACAAGGCATTCATCACCTCCTTTAGAGTTCGGTTCTTGCGCTCGGCAGTACCGTTTGATTCGGATGAGTAAGGAGTAGTTGTCTGATGAACTATTCCATGTTCAGAGCAGAACATATTAAAGGTGCATCATATTCTCCTCCTTTATCACTCCTAACGATTTTAATCTTTTTGCCAAGTTGATTCTCAACCTCAAGCTTATATTCTTTGAATTTATCCAAAGCCTCATTTTTGCTATGTAACAAATATACATAACAGAATTTTGTGCAATCGTCTATGAATGTCATCAAGTACTTTTTGCCACCTCTGGTCTGCACGTATTTTAAATCACACAGATTCGTGTGAATTAGACCTAGAGTTTCTGTGTTTCTTTCTGCAGAACGTGATGGAGTTCTAGTGAGTTTGGCCTCTGTGCAAACTTCACATTTTTCGGAGTTATCTACCTTAAATTTTGGTAGCAAATTCATGTTAATTAATCTACGCATAGAATTGACATTAACATGGCCTAGTCTTTCATGCCAAACAGAAAAAGACTCAACAACATAGGCAATAGGAGTTATTTCATTAACATTGGGAACAGCAGGAACAATAGTTTTAGGGATGACTGTCATTACATTAAACTTGAACAGTCCATCCTTTACATATCCTTTACCCCAGTACACCCCATTCTTAGACAATCCAAAATTATCAGAAACAAGAAAAACCTTAAATCCATTCTTGCTTAGCAAAGAACCTGATATCAAGTTCTTTCTAAAATCTGGAACATGCAACACATTTGTGAGTGTTAGTTCCTTGCCTGAAGTCATCTTCAGCACTATCTTCCCTGTTCCTGCAATTTTGGAGATGGAAGAGTTACCCATGAACAAATGTTCATCTTTGTTGCACTTCTGGTATGAAGTGAACATCTCCTTGTCCGAGCAGATGTGCTTGGTGGCCCCAGTGTCGTACCACCATTTACGAGGATTACTTCCTACATGATTTACCTCTGATACTACAGCACAGAGATCCAGGTCAGAGAGACCAGTGGACAAGTTCTCAGCTATGTGCGTGGGATTTTTTATTCCCTTTTGCATGTCCAGTTCCTGCACGATTGTTGTCCTTGCTGCGGCACTCAGAAATTTTGTGCCCTAGCTTACCACACTTGTGGCATTTCCTAGCAAACCTCTTTGCACGAGGTTTTTTGTTGGAGGCATGTGGCAAGAACTTTCTCTTCTTGCCATTCTGTTCGTGCTCCACCACATTGGCCTTTTCTATGAACTGATTTCTATAGGACCTGTCAGCCTTGCGATTCTCCTCTTCGATCCGCAACCTGACAATGAGGTCTTCAAGAGACATCTCCTTTCGCTTGTGCTTGAGGTAGTTCTTGAAGTCTTTCCATCCAGGTGGAAGCTTTTCGATGAACGCTGCAACCTGGAATGGTTCGCACAGCGTCATGTTCTCTGCATCGATTTCATGCATTATGACCTGCAGTTCCTGGACTCGACTCACAACAGTTTTGGAGTCAATCATCTTGTAGTCAAGAAATTGGCTGACTACAAACTTCTTAGACCCGGCGCCTTCTGTTTTGTACTTATTTTCCAAAGACCCCCACAGGAGTTTGGACGTCTTAAAGACACAGTAAACGTTGTATAGGAGTCTACCAAGCCATTAAGGATGTAGTTCCTACAGAGGTAGTCGCTCTGAGTCCATGCAGCAACCGCAACAACGGAGTGTGCATCCAACGGTGCCAGCATCGGGGCAGATTCAGTGAGAAACCTGTCTAGCATCAAGGTGGTCAGGTAGAACTGCATCTTCCCTTGCCACTTCTTGAATCCAATTCCATTGAACTTCTTTGGTTTTTCTCCCACGGTTATATGTGTGAGGAAAAAATGTGCTTTAAGATTGTTAGAACTCGAATTTTATAAATCTGAAAATTACTAACAATAATTGTGAAAAACAGAAATTACAGGAATAAAAGATAACAAACCAAAAGCTTTATATAGAGTCGAGATTAAAATCTCTCTCCTTAAAGCAAATTCACTCTATAGTGTGATGGTGGCTGGCGAATTGCCTCCCAAGATACAACTGTATACCTTTCTCTAAAGAGCAACACCCAAACTCCAGAGATTTCAGCGAACTGTGCTGTGATGTACTCTAAGTTTTTGACACAGAGGAGAAGAAGAAGAAGTATTGTAGAACCCCGTATTTTCAAATATTATTTTTAAAGATTTGAAAATAAATTAAAATGATTTTTTGGAGATTTAATAAATATTTTCTAAAGATTTATCTTTTTTACACGTGCGAAACACGTGCAAATATTTTTGGTGCAAATAACCATTTTTATATTTTTAGCAAATTCTCCTAATTATAATGGAGTATATTCTAAAATTTGGGATTTTTCTGAGTAGAGAAACTATTTTTATAAATACCTTGAAAGGGAGGGGCTTTTATGTAAAAAGTCGTTTGGATCTTAAATAAATTAGAAAATTCATTTTTACTAATATTTTGGTTCTCCATGGTTATCATTTGAATTTAAATATATTTAGATTTTATTTAAAGTCGATTTGGTGAAGATTTAAACAAAAACGATGTTTTTGCAAATATGGAATTCATGTAGAATCTTGTGCAGATGTTTTGCTGGAGAGTAAAAGTCAAATATTTTGATTGAAAAATATAATATGTATTATTAGATATTATTTCGGATTTTTCTGGATTTTTATGAATATTTTATGATGTAATTGCAAATATTACAAAAGGGAGGGCTTTTGTGCAAAATCATCCCCCTGAGTTGTAAATCCAATTTTTTCTTGTTTACTGGGCTGCTCTGGATTGTTGGACACCTCAGTGATAAAATATTTGATTTGGTTTTGATTTAGTTAATCTATTTTAACTAGGAAAAAGTTATATATGTAAGTTTACATTTTGGGAGGACTAATTTGCAAATACATTTCTAAAACCCTAAATCTGATTTCCGGCCTGTATAAAAGAGAGTGTGCAGCCATCTTTCGCTGCACAACTCAAGATTTATTATATTATTATTTTCTTGGTGATCAAGGGGAGGATTTTGGATCTCGCGAAAGGAGAGGTTTTTTTGTTGGATCTCTTCATTCCTAAGGTGAGTGATGTAAATTTGTTTTGTTGTTTTGATTTAGGTGAGTGACAATGTTTTGTTTTATTTTGTTTTGCGTATGTTGTAGGTGAGTAGATATAATTGTTTGGTTGTTTTGTTTGTTCCATTTGATTTGTGTATGTCATATGAGAATGATATGGATGTTTAGATTGATTTGGATGTTGAATGTGTGTGTTGGATGGATGAAAAATTAGATCTCCGAGAAGAACCCTAGATATTTGTATGAGAATGATTTTAGATTTGTTGAGAACCTAATATAAATTATTGGTAGGCTAAAATATTGGAGTATCGTTGATTTGATTGAGTTTAATAGATGTCATGCATTAATTAAATTAAAGATGAGATTTTTGGATTATTGATGAGTTGGATAAAAACAACTTGACCATGTTAAGGATAAATTTGTTTGCTTATGAATCAACTATAGAAAATAGTTGAGATAGAGTTGAGGAATTTTGTGAATGATTAATGGTTTAGAAGACCATGTTTTGAGGATTTGAGTTATGAGGATATAAATTGGGGATTTGTGATTTTTGTAAAAGATGTTGTTCGGACTTGAATTTCTCAAATGCTAAGTTTAAATCTAATTACTTTGGTATTAATAAGATTTGGAAAATAATACAAAGTTATTTGTTATATGACTGAATCTTAAAAACCCTAGTTTTGACATATATACGACCTAAATTCTTCAGACTGTAGGCCGACAGTCGACTGGTACGACCTTTTAGTCGACTGGTACGACCCAGCTGCTGTATCTTTAGTTTTCTTGAAAATCCGTTCTGGACAGTCGACTTAGACGCTTTTCAGTCGACTGGTACACTTAGGATTTATTTTTCAAAGTTATTGTAAATTTTTCTCTGGTAAGTCGACGTATGACCTTTTAAGTCGACTTATGACTTTGCAAGTCGACTTATAACACTTAGAATATTTTCTTAAAGATTTCTGGAATTTCTCTCTGGTAAGTCGACTTATGTTTTTATAAGTCAACTTATGATCTGGTAAGTCGACTTATATTTTTATAAGTCAACTTATGATCTGGTAAGTCAACTTATGACTTTTATAAGTCAACTTATATTACTTAACTTATTTTCTTAAAATCATGGAATTTTTCCTCTGGACAGTCGACTTACTTCAGTATTAGTCGGCTGGTGCTGATGTGTTCTCATAAGTTTGAATGTTTCCTTCAAATGATTTATTCTTCAAATGTTTTAAGCTATACCTTATCTTCTATTTTAATATATGATTTCAAGATGTTAAGTTGAGCAGTTTCAGATGTGAGTTGGTTGAGATATTTGAGTTGAGTCTCTAGAGGATGTGTGTGACCCTAGCATACCGGTGTTTGAGTTAATTATGTTTGGGTCTGTTGAGGCATTTAGTTGTTCAGATATTGAGTAAAGTCCGGTAGGGTACACTGACTCTAGGAGATTCGTTAAGTAATTAAATAACCCAAAAATGATAAGGACAAGCACTAGTGGTGATATGACGAACGGGAAAATGGGTTATGCACCTCAGTATGGCTTTCGGTGTGGGATTTAATCTCCGGAATTATCCAAGTATCTTACTTAGGGTGTGGGATGTATCTCCGGAATTATCTCAGGTAAATTACCTGCGGTGTGGGATATATCTCCGGAATTATCCAAGTAGTTACTTGCGGTGTGGGATTGATCTCTGGAATTATCGGAGTCGAGGCGACGCACATGGGATATTCATGTGATGAGGGTCATTGTTTCGGTGTGGGATTTAATCTCCGGAATTATCCAAGTATCTTACTTAGGGTGTGGGATGTATCTCTAGAATTATCTCAGGTAAATTACCTGCGGTGTGGGATATATCTCCGGAATTATCCAAGTAGTTACTTGCGGTGTGGGATTGATCTCGGGAATTATCGGAGCAAGGGCTAGTACTCACAGTTTATCTTTATCTCGTAGTAGTCATCGTATTAGGATTAGTTGCATAGCGGGGATTGAACCCTATAATGTGGAGACGTTAAGGGCTTGCACCGAACCTATGTAGAATGGGATGCATAGACTTCGACAAGTACGCATTAGAGAGTCCGCATATAGAATTTGTGTTTTCTTGACTTGGTTTTGTGTATGTGTTTTCCTGTTTTCTACACCTAACACGTAGTTAAGCTACACTCGATGTTTTCATATTTTCCTGCCATTTCTTACTTCACAATACATGTTTAGTATATGTTATTCTCGTTCAGTATATGTTGTTTAAGAATCCATGCTTATTGTTTATTTATGTTGTTTGTTGTTTTATATCACTCACACCATTTATGGCTGACCCCTTTAGTTTTGGGGGTTAGGGATCATCTCTAGCCTCATATGTTACAGGTTGTTGCTTAGAGTTTGGAGGTTGGATGCTTAAGATAATTTTGGAGACAAACTGATGTAATAGAGCTTTGTGTCAAACTTTAGTAAAAGAAGTGTTGTAAAAAGAATGTTGTAGTTCAAGGTGTTTTGTATTCCGCTGTGTTGGTAAAAGATTATTGTAATAAGAATTTGGAATAAAATTATTTGTGTTTTGGGCTATGTGTACTGTTACATTGAAGTTGATGCTGGGATTGTGCCACGTATTTTCTAAGTTATTATATTAGAAATTCGGGGCGCTACAAGTATAATTCTGATTATCAAAATCTGTATCTTCTGGCAGACAAAATACAGTAGTCTTATAGGAAAAATAGAGACTGTTGGGAGGCCCATTACTCTGCAACAGCAGAGTAATGGTTCAGATCCGTAATTGATGAGCCATTACTCTGCTGTTATAGAGTAATGCTATCAGTTATCCGTAACTGACATCTCCTTTCGCTTATGCTTGAGGTAGTTCTTGAAGTCTTTCCATCCAGGTGGAAGCTTTTCGATGAACGCTGCAACTTGGAATGGTTCGCACAACGTCATGTTCTCTGCATCTATTTCATACATTATGACCTGCAGTTCCTGGACTTGACTCACAACAGTTTTGAAGTAATCATCTTGTAGTCAAGAAATTGGCTGACTACAAACTTCTTGGACCCAGCGTCTTCTGTTTTGTACTTCTTTTCCAACGACCCCCACAGGAGTTTGGACGTCTTGAAGACATAGTAGACATTGTACAGGGGTCTACCAAGCCATTCAGGATGTAGTTCCTACAGAGGTAGTCGCCCTGAGTACACGCATCAACCGCAGCAACGGAGTGTGCATCCATCGGTGCCAGCATCGGGGCAGATTCAGTGAGAAACATGTCCAGCTTCAAGGTGGTCAGGTAGTACTGCATCTTCCCTTGCCACTTCTTGAATCCAGTTCCATTGAACTTCTCCGGTTTTTCTCCCACGGTTATGTGTGTGAGGAAAAAATGTGCTTTAAGATTGTTAGAACTCGAATTTTAGAAATCTAAAAATTACTAACAATAATTGTGAAGAACAGAAATTACAGGAATAAAAGATAACAAACCAAAATCTTTATACAGAGTCGAGATTAAAATCTCTCTTCCTTAAAGCAAATTTGCCCCGTAGTGTGACGGTGGCTGGCGAATTGTCTCCCAGGATACAACTGTATACCATTCCCTGAAGAGCACCACCCAAACTCCGCACAGTGATGTACTCTCATTTTTTGACACAGAGGAGAAAAAGAAGTATAATTCTGATCATCAAAATCTGTATCTTCTGGCAGACAAGATACAATAGTCTTATAGGAGAAATAGAGACTGTTGGGAGGCTCATTACTCTGTAACAACAGAGTAATGGTCCATTACTCTGCAATAGCAGAGTAGTGGTTCAGATCCGTAACTGATAAGTCATTACTCTGCTGTTGACTTGGGCAAAAAATCAATATAGGCCAAGTCGGGGCCGGGCGCGCGCACGTGTATGTTTGTCATTTTGGCTAAATCCTCTCTCCACTACACATTAGTGGTAACCTCCGGGTCACGCTCTTTAGTCCAATTTTCTAGTATATATACTAGAAAAAATCTTTCCCAATTTCCGATATGGGACTATCCATTTTCTCCAAGTTTTCAAGTTGGTACATTTCAAGTACCCAACTTTGGATCAACATTTCTCATTCATACGGAATTCATTTTTGGCAAATAAGTACACCACGGAATAGTACTCGACGAGAGGATCGCAATCCACTCATTTTCCGGCGCCGCCAGTGCCCGGATCCCGCCGGAATCCTGCCCGGAAAACTGCAAAAAATAATTCCAACAATACATACTCTGGAACTGGAGTTTAATCAGACTATCAGAGCCAGTATTTGTTTGCAAAATTACTGACTCACCGAAGAAGAGAAAGAATAGGACTGAATATAATCGACAATCTCAGCACCATATATATATTAAACACTCTCGTAGCCATTTCACAAGAACTAACAGAGGAAAAAACAACAAAGCTAGAAAGAGAAAGGACTACCTTCTCCCATGATTAAAGCTTACAAATTACTCATACAAAACATAAAACAAGTAATAAAGGAACATCAATTAGTAGATGGTAATGGACATGGACTGTAGCCACGCAATGCGGGTAGAGATGGTTGGGGTTGTAAATATCGAACTTATTATGCTGTCCGTTATCAGCTGAAGATGAGAAACCATGAGTACTAATCGTCTCCACGGCGCCACGACAAGCGTCAATGGAATCAACCAGATGCCCAGTTCCAGTATCAGCATGCCTCTCTTCTTTATGGTTGCTGCTATGTTTGATATTTTGGCTACTTCTCTCTCTCCCTCTCTTTATATATACTTTGCCCAACATGCGTATAATGTGAGCATATTATTGCAATAGACATGCTTGGAGTGTGGGATTATCAGTGGTTAAGTGGCGTCATGTATATTCCCTTTCCTAATCAGTTAACTTGTAGCTTGTATATCTGTATATATTTGCAATATATATTTATTTTTGGATAGGAATGATTAGAACATGCTGTAGGTCCAGGCTCTCAATTTAGATAAAGAAAAAAACAAGGTATAATTTTGTCTTGAAAGCAACCTTATTCTGGTTACCGTTAAAATATGGTGATATTATTTAAGCAGAATAATTTTTGTATAAATCAGGAACTGTTGCTGCTTACTGGAGCAAATTCAGTGAACAGTATAATGACAACAATTTGAGCTAGTCCACTTGTATATCTTTTATCGCATGATTTATTTATGATCGGCATGGTAAAAAAAAAGAGAAAAAAATGAATTTTTGAATAATGTTGAAGATAAGTGTCATGTATTTGATTTCAGATATAAAGCCCCACGTTATCTTATCAGTACTAAGTTTTTAGACGGTGAAGGCCAGTGAAAACTAGATCTGGTTTAAGCCACAACAGAACAAAGACTTTTCATGTCATCTTCATCTCCCGAACATTTTTTTTTGCTTGTGTGCAGGTTGTTGCTTGCTCCTTGAAGTCACTTAGTGGTATAGATAAGGATCTTATGAACCCAGGTTTCTCTATAAACCCGTCCTTCTCACCCTTGAATTAATGCAACTAAATACATTGAAATGTCGACAAAGGGGATTTTCATAAATACAGGTTTAAAGGATATTTTTGTCCAGTTTTCCCTATCAACAAGTAGGGGTGGCATTCGGTCCGGCCTGGCCCGGCCCGGTCCAGTTAAAACCGGGCTGAACCGGGGTCAGACCGCCCCAAACTTAAGGGCCGGTCCGATTCGCAAAAACGAGAAAAAAGCCCGGCATCGGCCCAGCCCGCACTAGGCCGAGACCAGATTGAACCGGCCCGAGCCGGTCCGGGCTGGCCCGCGGGCCAACCGTTGGCTGGGGTTTTTTTTCCAGATTTTTCTTTATTAAAAAGGGTATGTAAAATTACCAAATTACTCCTCAACAGATTTATACTAGCTAGTTTTTTGGGGTATTTTGGAAAATTGAAAAAAATACATATTCTGTATGTACAACCTCATATCATTCAATTCTCTTCACAAATTCACTCAACTCTCTCTACTATCCCTTAACTCCTTAACTTTCTCAACAAATCAACAACATTCAACTACTCTCTTTCAAGATTCAACATCAACCACATCAACAACATTCAACTACTCTCTTTCAAGATTTAACATCAACAACATTCAACAACAATCAACAACAACACTACAACTCTACAAGCTCTCAACTCTCTCTGCCTTCATTCTTCAATCTACATTCTTACACTCATACGGTATTTTCGTATTTATATAATTTTTAGAATTATCATTGTTGTTTGTTATCATTTATTTCTCATAATTAAATTGGGTTTTCTTCTTGTTGTTCTTCTTTTTCATTTTATATTTTTTTGGTAAATTGGTAAACATACACTAGAATAATAATTTTAAAGTTGTTGTTTTATTTTCTTTGTAGAATAATTTTATATAACATACACTAGTTTATCTATCTTTACTTGTTTTGTAGAATTAAAATTTTAAAACATATACTACAATTAATTTTTAAAACATACATTAGAATTTTTAAAACATACACTTATTATAACATACACTAGTTTAGATGGCATCTAACCGATCACGTGGTAGATATAGTAGCCAAGAGTCCACTAGTAGTCATCGCATTCATTCCATTCCTCTTCTATATGTAGATAGTGAAGAAACACTGTAAATCACCCTTAGGGGGGGTGAATAGGGTGATTGTGCGGAATTAAAAATTAATAAAATAAAGTAAATTAAATGCAAGAGTGACAAGAAAAGCAAACTCAGATGACGCAGCGATATAACGTGGTTCGACCCCTAGGTCTACGTCCACATCACCTACTTGTAGCGATTCTCGGCCACAAGCATTCCACTATGCTTAAAACCCCTTGTACAGTGATTCTCGGATTCAGGCCGAGTAGGGATGGCGAATGGGTCGAACGGGCCGGGTCAGGCCTAACCCGTGCGAGTTGGCACGTATATTGGGCGGGCTCGGGCCGGTTTGGCCACTTATCCGGGCTGGGCCAGGCCGGGCCCAAACTTGATTTGGGTGGCCCGCCCAACCCGTGAACCCTTTAGGGTTCAACCCGGGTTGGGTCAGGTCGACCCGCGGGTTGGCCCGTTTATATAGGTAGATTTTTTTTTTATTTTTTTTTTTGTAGCTTAGAATAATAATAATAATAATAATAATACTAAGTAAGTAATAATACAAATAAACATTAAAAATCGTAATAATAATAATAAGATTGAAAGAGAGTGAAATTGGCAACAAATTTTGAAATATTATTCATATGAATTTAAGTTATACAATTTTCACAATTTCTAATGAAATGAAGAATTCAATTCACAAATAAGTTTTATACAATAACATATTTTTTATATACAATTTTAATTGACTACAATTTTTCTAATTTAACATAACAAGCAAAACTATTGTTGTTGTTGTTGTTGTTCTTCCGGCGAGTTGCTCTGTAGAACCCCGTATTTTCAAATATTATTTTAATTATTTGAAAATGAATTTAAATGAATTTTAAGGATTTAATTGATATTTTCTAAAAGATTTATCTTTGGTACACGTGCAAAACACGTGCAAATGACTCTTGAGAAGTTTGGAAAATTAAGATTTCTTTATGAAAAATCATTATTTATTATTTTGGAATTATGTAGTATTTTTCCAGATTTTTCTGAAATTAATTTGATCTATTTGCAATTTTTGATAAAAGAAGGACCTTTTTGTAAAATTGACATTTTCAAGGATTGAAATGCAAAATTGGTATTCTGGACGTTTTGAACGGTATTGGTTAAGATTTAGAAGTATATTTTCTTTTAAATCCTAAATTTAATGAATTTTAGATGAATTTCCAAGAGTAGATATATATATATATATATAATTGTATTCTGAAGGGATTGTTTTGCAAATATATTTGGAAACCCTAATACTTGATTCCGGCCTATATAAGGGAGTTTACAGCCGTCATTCGCTGCACAACTCAGATATTATTATACCTCTTATTCTCTTGGTGATTGAAGAAGGTCTAGCAAGAAGAAGGCTTTCCATTGGATCTTTGCAATTCTAAAGGTGAGTGATATGGACTTGTTTTGTTTATGTGTATGATTGCATGTTGTTTTGTTTGATGTTTTCGTATCTTGTATGAAATCGATGCCATGGGTGTTATTCGTAATATGCACGTGAAATCCATGAAAGATTAGTAGATCTCGATTGACAATTCTTGATTGCTTGAAACATGTTAAGATTTGAGTATAGTTATGAAAATAAGAAATTGGATGGATGAATCTCTGGATCTTGTGGTTACGAACCGGATTAGGTTTGAGTTGAGGAAGAGATTTGGTATTGAGATAGACTCCAGTATTGATTATTGATTACAGACCTAATTTGTGAGAATTGTAGGCCGACAGTCGACTGGTCTACGATTCAGTCGACTGGTACGACGCTACTGATGCACCTTTAGACTTTTGAGGAATTCTTCGGGACAGTCGACTGAGACCCATATTCAGTCGACTGGTCTGCCAAGTATTATGTTTGTAAAGTATTGATCAGTATCTCGTCTGGACAGTCGACCGATGATTTGTTCAGTCGACTGTTAGCACCTGGAATGTTTCTTGAGAATTATTGGTAGTTGTCTCAGGTAAATCGACTGATGGAATATTAAGTCGACTTATAGCACTTGTTATAATCTTGGATATTGGTTCTCGGGGTAGTCGACTTACTGCAGTATAAGTCGACTGGTGATGATGAGTTTTTCAGAATCTTGAGTGTTCTTTCAAGTCTTTAGTCTTTGTAGATGGATAGAATCTACGGTGTTGGAAGTTACTATTAGTGACTGATCACCGAATATCCGATCTGTGTTATCTTTAGTCTTTGTAGATGGATAGAATCTGCGGTGTTGGGAGTTACTATTAGTGACTGATCACCGAATATTCGATCTGTGTTATCTTTAGTCTTTGTAGATGGATAGAATCTGCGGTGTTGGGAGTTACTATTAGTGACTGATCACCGAATATCCGATCTGTGTTATCTTTAGTCTTTGTAGATGGATAGAATCTGCGGTGTTGGGAGTTACTATTAGTGACTGATCACCGAATATCCGATCTATGGCTTTATTAGTGATTGATCGTTGGACATGTAACGTGATATTGAGAATGCTTGATAATCAGGTGTTTGGGAGTTATCAGTCGACTGGTACCTTATTCAAACGACTGTACAGTACAGTTGAGCTGTACATTTTTTTAGAGTGATTGATTGATGGATATTTGATCGGTGTTATTGATTCTCGACTTGGTTCACGCATGTACTGGCCTATCGTTTCTTGTTTCATATTACATGTTCAGTTTATGTATTTTTGTTCAGTATATGTTGCTTGAGAATTTATGTTTATTTGTTATTTATGTTTGTTGTTTATGTCACTCACACCATTTATGGCTGACCCCTTTAGTTTGGGGGTTAGGGTTCAACTCTAGCCTCATATGATGTAGGTTGCTTAGAGTTTGGAGGCTTGGATGCTTGGGTTAGCTTTAGAAATTATGAGTGATATAATAGAGCCTTGTGTGATTTTGTAAAGAAGAGTATTGAAAAGGAATTTGTTGCAATTTAAAGTGTTTGTATTTCCGCTGCAATTTGAAAAGATATTTGTATTAATGTTTGGAATAAAATAATGTGTGTTTTTGGACTATGTATGTTGTTACATTGAAGTGGATCGCTGGGAAAGTGCCACGTATTTTCTAAGTCTCATATTAGAAATTCGGGGCGCTACATTCCAACGATGGGAATAACCTGTCATTGGATCGACAATGATTGGATTCTTCAAAAAGGAATCATATCACTTGCGGCGTTGCCGTATCCCCATAGTGGCGCTGAAATAGCAAATCGTATTATAGAAATTTGTGATATTTTTCATATTCACAATAAAATTATGTGTATTAGTTTTGATAATGCATCTAACAATAATGTAGCAATTACTACTTTAAAATCCGTATTAAATCCTCCATCTGACAATATTTTTCATGTTAGATGTGCATGTCATATTATAAATTTATGTGTTCAAGATACATTAAAAATAGTCGATCCATATATAGTTAAAATTAGAAATTGTGTACATTTCATTGCATTAAGTCCAAGCATTTTACAAGAATGGAAAGCTTGGTGTAGGGTTAGAATTGTTCCTTTTAGAAGATTTCCAAAGGATGTTAGACACCGATGGAATTCTACTTTTGATTTACTAAATATTGTTACCGGATATAAAGCAGTTGTAAATGATTTTTGTATCGCAAAAAATATGCACAATTTTCAAATGACTCCCCCCGATTGGTTTTTTGCCGAATCTTTGTTGAAATTTTTAGAACCTTTTAAAACCGCAACTTTAAAATTTTCAAAAACATATGAATCTACTTCTAGTAGCATTTTTATTGAATTAGTTAGCATGATGCAAATATTTAACGAAATGTTAAATGATACTTTTGTTGGTGAGATTGTAAAACCTACATTCCAAAAAATTTTGAAGTATTATTTTCCTCCTCCTATGTTGATTTGTGTTGCTACCGTTATGGATCCTCGTATCAAATTAGAAGGTACGAAGAGTTTGATAGAAATGTTTTTTGCATTACTTGGGGGAAATGTAGAATTAGTAATTGATTGCGCTAGTTTTTTAGTTCATTTTGAATCTACGTTAAATAACTTGTATGATTATTATGATAGACGTTTTGCTTCTAGTAGTACAACTTCTGTAGTTAGTTCTTCTTCTGGTACTTCTAAAGGTAAGGGTAAAAGTAGAATTGGTGATAGAACATTTAATTTACTTGAACAAATTCAATCAAAAAAACCTAGGACTAATCAACCAAATGAATTAAATTGGTATAACCAACAAGATTCTGAGCCTTCTACTTCTCCACTAGATATTTTACAATGGTGTAAAGACCATGAACAAACTTTTAGTATTCTGTCAACTATGGCTAAAGATTTACTAACTCCTCCTGTCTCCACAGTTGCTTCTGAGAGTGCATTTTCTTCAAGTGGCAGGGTTCTAACTGATTACAGGAATCGCTTGAAACCCGACTCATTAGAGATACTCGTTTGCACAGAAGACTGGCTGAAGGTTGAAGATAGGACACAAGGGAAAGCACTATCAACGTCCACAAGTGGGAGCATGTAACGCCCCGCCCCAATGCTCAGACAAATCATAAATACTATGTAGTTCCACTGCCCACCAAAGGCGGCCTCTCAAAAGGTGGTTAACCGAATTGGTGACTCTTGATCCTCGGCAATAGTATTTATACTCTGATTATCCTCACAAATTCCCGATATGGGACTATCTTTCACGATTCTCTCACAAATCTCACAGACCAGTCGACTGCTGGCAGTACCAGTCGACTGTCCTCTATCAGTCGACTGCTGGCAGTACCAGTCGACTGATCTGGGGTATTACATACACCCCCCCTTAGGAATCAGCGTCCTCGCTGAGCACAGGGCACACCTCAGTGTAGGACCGTCCTTTCTAGCCGATGTAGTATAGTCCCTTAGATCGGAGATCAGTCATTCCCAACACCGCAGATTCCCGGATACCCAACACCGGTTCGGAGATCAATGACTCCCAGCACCGCAGATCGTAGGACCTCTACTACACCCGGGGTCGAAAGTCGGCTCTGATACCATTTTGTAACGCCCCGCCCCAATGCTCAGACAAATCATAAATACTATGTAGTTCCACTGCCCACCACAGGCGGCCTCTCAAAAGGTGGTTAACCGAATTGGTGACTCTTGATCCTCGGCAATAGTATTTATACTCTAATTATCCTCACAAATTCCCGATATGGGACTATCTTTCACGATTCTCTCACAAATCTCACAGACCAGTCGACTGCTGGCAGTACCAGTCGACTGTCCTCTATCAGTCGACTGCTGGCAGTACCAGTCGACTGATCTGGGGTATTACATGGAATATTGTTGACACCCATCCAACAATCCGAAGTTAAACTAACCCTACAAGATAAACTCCATAAAATTGCAATCAAAGCATCCTTCATTTCGATGTACATTTTAAAACAATCTGATTTGCAAGTATTTCTCGGAATTCTTCTAAAATGAGGGTTTAAGGCCGTTTGATTAAAATTTTCCAAGTTCCTACTCTTAGGATAGGAAAATGGTAACTCTTCCTTAATGACTAATCAGGCCATTTCCCGACGAACAAGATCGGGATCATAAGGGTGGCTATCAACTAGACCGGTCCTAGGGTTAATTTTTTGTTGGCCTTGTAGTTCAGCAAGAAGGTCTTTATGGTTATGTTGGATGTGCCTACTAATTGTACCGGTGTCGTCACCCCTCTTGAATTTGTATGTTTTACTACATGTTTAACAAACTTTCAAACATATACCCGGAGTATGTTCGTCCGGGATATAATCGTAAAACTTATGCCAATCACTAGTTTCTCCTCTACTTTTCCTACTACTACGGGGTTGTGTGGTTTCGGTTGGTTGTTGTTCTTCTTCTTCTTCTTCCAATTGTATGTCACCTACAACCTCGTCGTGTGTACCCCATTGTTGGGTAGGAGGATCATGGTATTCTTGGGCGGGCTCACTAGTTGGGACAATTGGTGGCCTACGGGAAGAGGAGAAGGAATCTTGTCCGCTATGACCGCTACCGCGTGATCTAGACATAATGTAGTAATGTGCTAAAGTATGTATAAAAAAAATATACAATGTAGGAACGGTGAATTATAAAAAAAATCTAAAAAACAAGAGGGTTGAGATAGAGAAGATCAAAAAACCAACAATAATTTTAACTACAACGCAAAAAAAATATAACGAGAGAGTTTTGAAATTTTGATACCGTTCACCGTGGAATACGCGTATGTAAAAAAAACCATAAAAATAAGAATAGAATAGAACTAGAAAGAAGCGCTTTGCCGATTCCGCAATTGAAGACTTGAGGAGAGCTTGAAGGAGATTTGACGAGGGTTGAAGAGAGTTGAAGACGTTGAAGACGTTGAATTTTGATTTCGATACGATCGAAAATTGATCGTGTATATACCTCATTGTAGACTTGCTTGTTGAATACTACAATTGTTGAAAAATTCTTTAGAAATGATGTATAATAGTAGAGAGGAGTAAGAGAGTAAGGTGTGATTTTTTAGGAGATTTTTGGGGGTATTTATAGGCTCAAAATGTGAAAAAAAACCAAAAAAACAAAAAAAAGCCAAAAAACGGCTAAAATAGCCGTCAACAACAGCTCTGATTCGCCAACTGGACCGTTCGACCCGCGGGTCAACGGTCGACCCGTACGTGTCCAATGGGTCGTAACCCGCAGGTCGACCCGCGGGTTGGTGGCGGGTTGGAGCATTTTTAACGGGTTCGCGGGCCGAGTTACATGGGTTGAATTCGCATTTTCTTCGACCCGGGTCGACCCGTTACTGTACACGGGTTTGACCCGAACCCGCCAACTTCTTAACCGGGTCGGGTTCGCGGGCCGGGTCGCAGGTGGGTCGCCGGTTGACCCGGCCCAGTTGCCATCCCTAAGGCCGAGAGACCTATTACACCCACAGGACTCCTAATCCAAGTCCCGTCAATCTCATCGAAGTTGAAAAGAAATAAAAAGAAAACACAAGATCATTTTGAGATTTTGACTAAAGAATACAACCAAATTCACGCTCACACTCGGATTGATTATCGAAGGATTAATTCAAAATATTTTTCCCAGAAGTAATAAGTAAAGAAGACACAGTGGATTCGTTCTAATAAATAGAAGATGAAGTGTATCGATCAAATATAGAAATAATACATTCCAAAACAGTATATGCGGTCGACCGTCAAAAACGTGCGGTCGACCGTTCAGCTCTCTGGCGTAGATAGAGAGATGAAAGGTCGATCGCTATCTTAAGCAACTAAAGTTGCGGTCGACTGTGATGCGGTCGACTGACACGATGTACGATCGATCGGTCCTGGCTGTATAATTTGAATCCACTTTGTTTTCTTACCATAGATTAATCCATCTTTAATCAATCAAATACAATAATAATCTCACGAAAATATTACTAAAAATCCAGTCTTGATAGATTGCTTGGATGCCAATTAATTGAGAACTCTTTTTGAATAGCTTCCTCTTTTGCTTGTATATGCAATCTTCTCTTATTACTTTCAATGTTTGTATATTTGTGAATCTCTCTTGGATCTCTATTTTATGTCAATTGATCCTGAAAATCTGGCATACTAAATTCAAACTTATTAGTATTTGTGAGCACGTTTTGTGCCCACCAAACTAAGGGTCAACAATCTCCCCCTTTTGGTGTGAACAAAACATGCATGAATGTTTGAAAATTAACACAAAGCATGTAAAATACTCCCCCTGAATTTAGTACATCCTGTAATACAGATTTTCATAAATACAGATCTTTCAAGAAAGTGGATACTCCCCCTGAATACAATGCCATCTGTAATACAGAACTTAAGGAACAAATATATGAGAGGGAAGAGATTATCATGTTATAAAAAATTAATTGCAATCATAGATATATTTGAAAGTTCATGAAAAGATTAGAAGATCTTTTGAAAACATTCTGCAAACAGTTCTCCCTCGTTTGGAACACACCAAGAAGGGATAAGTAAAATAAGTCTTGGAAAGTTCGTAAAACCAATCATTAATAAAAAAACCGAAGAAAAAGCATTTTATGATATTACAATGAATACAAACTAGAGAAAAAAATGGAGGAGAATCTACTTACATAATACAGTTGATAACGAGACTTTTTGCTATACAGTGAGAGATCTTCATGATATCATAGATTCGAGATTCTCCTCAATACACTTGAAAGCAACAAAGGAAATTAAGATTTTGAGAAAGAAACATTAATTTTATAAGGATTGGAAAAAGTAGACCAGAGAAAGAGCCCGTTGACATCACGATCGACCGCAAAAAGAGATTTTGAAAAGAATCATCCAGAGCGCATACCGGTCGACCGCACGGTCTATCGCAAACTGCTATTTGTGGAAAAATTGTCCAGAGAGCATGCCGGTCGACCGCACGGTCGACCGCACGGTCGACCGCACGGTCGACCGCACGGTCGACCGCACGGTCGACCGAAAAACCAATAGAAGCGACAGAGAGCATGCCGGTCGACCGTACGGTCGACCGCAATAAGCAAAATTAGAGAGTCGAAAAATGATAAAAAACCGAGACTAAGCCGGTCGACCGCACAGTCGACCGACCCAAACAAAAAGTTTTTAGGCGAAAAAATCAATAACATTTAATGCTCCTCTCAAGAAGTAAAAAACGTTTTTCATGTAAAGGTTTAGTGAAAATATCAGCATGTTGTGAATTAGTTGAGACATACTCAAGAATAATATCCCCTTTTTGAAAAAAAATGCTAGCAAATGTCTATATGATATTAAAAGTGACTATGTAACTTATATCAAATAGTCGAGAGAAATGAGTTTAAATTTGCTTACCAGACAAAGAATTAAACTAAAATCGTTTTACCTTAAAAATAGGATATGTTCTTCCCTTTTCTTTTCTTGATAGTGATGCAAAAATATTGTTTTCATCCGTCATGAGCTTTAGGCATCCACTATCAAGGTGCTACCGATCTTTAGGTGAAGTGCATTGATGTACCTACATTAAGATTAGTAGGTATCCAAGTAGGTACTGTTCCTGCACTTGTATTCTTCTTTATCCAAACGAAGTTAGTGTTCCTTTTTAAAGCACAATTATAAGAAATATGTCCTAATCTATAACAGTAGTGACATGTGATACGATTATGCCTTGGGTCATGCACACTTACATAGTTTTGAGTTGATTTGTAATTATATTGGTGACTATGCATGTGTGTATGACATGATGATTTAGATTTTTGATGGTGTATTGGCTCTTCGTAACCAAGCCCTCGATTATCATGATAAGATCTTGAATTCTTTGTAATAAGGTAATTAGGCCCTTCAATTTTCAACAATTTTCTCGAGCTTAATTACCCTTTTACAAAGTCTTTTCCTGGTCATCTCATCGTCTTTTGTGTTCCATCGAAGAGTGTCTAGGGTAGCATCAAGAATCCTATTTTGTTCGAGAGCCTCATTACATCCTTCCACTACTTCATCAAAATTTCTTTTACCTTCTTTTAAATCATCAGTGAGCTTAGCAATATAAACGGACTTCTCATGAATTTCTCTCAAGTGTTCATCATGTATTGCTAAGGATTCTTGAATTTGTTGTTTTAAGAGTTCATTTTCCTCTAGCAATACATCATGATCCTTTCTAAATGACTCGAATTTTTCAATGATCAAGGAATTTTTATTTTTCAGTTTTTGATTTTTACCGATGCAAGAGTCATGAGATTCATTTGGAATTTGTTTATATTGACTTGGTTCACGATTCAATTTCTTCGCATAATCTTTTAATCCATTACACATATCTACTAACTCATCATAAGTGGGCTTTTCGATTACCTCTTCTTGAGATGGTGATTGCACCTCACCATTCCCAAGAGCCATGAAGCCGACATTGTTGTGATATTGCTCATCCTCACTTGAATCTGAGTCCAGCCACGTTGCCTTCAACGCTTTCTTTCTCAATCCTGAATTGGAGTGATGATAATCTTCGTTCCTACCTTTCAATAGGGGACAGTTTAGGCGTATATGTCCTGGCTTGTTGCATTTGTAGCATACATCATTTCTGTCTTCATCTCTTTCTCCTTGTGACCTGCTCTACTTTTTTGCGTTTGAGATGCTTACAGAATTGTTTAATTAGCCGTGTGAAATCTTCGTCTGATTCTTCATGGTCTGACTCTGATTTTGATGGACATGATTTATCTGCCTTTAGTGCAATGATTTTCTCTTCAGTCATTGGCTCAATCCCTATGTTTTGTCTGTATCTGTTGGTCTTCGACATTTCCATCTCGTACGTCTTTAGCTTTCCTTGAAATGTATAGTAGTCGAATCCCTTCTCTTCAAGACTCTCTCTCATTGCCACGGCCTTAACATTCCACTCTGGCGTAAGACAGCTTATGAGCTTTCCGACCTTTCGGTCATCATCAAGCCCCTTACCTAAGCTCTCAAGTTCGTGGGCAATGATGTCAAACCGGGCGAGCATTTAATCCACGTTCTCCCCTGGCAACATGCGAAACACATCAAACTTATAAAAACACAAATTCACTTTAGCTTTTACCACGGAAGCGGTTACTTCATGATGCTTCAGTATGTTGTTCCAGATCTCGTAAGCTGTTTTGCAGTTGCGTCCACATCGCATTAGCTCTTCATTGTTCAACCCTGCATAAAGAGCCGTCATTGCTTTGGAATTTGTTGTCATGAGGGCTAGCTCCGCCTTTGTGTATTCCGTCTTTCCATCGCTAACTGGGATTTTCGTTTTGTTGATACACACGTTCCACACATCTTTTCTGAGCATCTGTAAAAATTGAGACATACGAACATTGTAGACGTCATAGCATTTTTCATCAAAAAATGGTGATCATGTAAGACTTGTCCCATTGGAGATGAAGGGCTCCGATGAGTACAAGTTTTGGGGAGGAGGGATTTCAGCCATTGGACCTTTCGCTTAAGCTTTGAAGCTTTTTATAAGCACCTCACTCTTAAATCATCCTTGGGGGGGTGAATAGGGTGATCGTGCGGAATTAAAAATTAATAAAATAAAGTAAAGTAAATGCAAGAGTGATAAGAAAAGCAAACACAGATGACGCAGCGATATAACGTTGTTCGACCCCCAGGTCTACGTCTACACCACCTACTTATAGCAATTCTCCGCCACAAGCATTCCACTATACTTAAAACCCCTTGTATAGTGATTCTCGGATTCAGGCCGAGGGACCTATTACACCAACAGGACTCCTAATCCAAGTCCCGTCAATCTCACCGAAGTGGAAAAGAAATAAAAAGAAAACTCCAGATCGTTTTGAGATCTTGACTAAAGAATACAACCAAATTCACTCTCACACTCGGATTGATTATCGAAGGATTAATTCAAAATATTTTTCTCAGAAGTAGGTGAAGAAGACACAGTGGATTCGTTCTAATAAATAGAAGAGAAAGTGTATCAATCAAATATAGAAACGATACATTCCAAAATAGTATACAGCTCAAGTTGCGGTCGACCGTCAAAAACGTGTGGTCGACCATTCAGCTCTCTGACGTAGCTAGAGAGATGAAAGGTCGATCGCTGTCTTAAGCAACTAAAGTTGCGGTCGACTGTGATGCGGTCGATTGACACTATGTACGGTCGACCGGTCTTGGCTGTATAATTGGAATCCACTTTGTTTTCTTACCATAGATTAATCCATTTTTAATCAATCAAATACAATAATAATCTCACGAAAATATTACTAAAAATCCAGTCTTGATAGATTGCTTGGATGCCAATTAATTGAGAACTCTTTTTGAATAGCTTCCTCTTTTGCTTGTATATGCAGTCTTCTCTTATTACTTTTCTTATTTGTATATTTGTGAATCTCTCTTGGATCTCTTTTTTATGTCAATTGATCCTGAAAATCTGACACACTAAATTCAAACTTATTAGTATTTGTGAGCACGTTTTGTGCCCACCAAACTAAGGGTCAACAAACACTTTACAATTATGATAGTATTCCCGATATTCATGAAACACACACGGATCAAATAGAAGTAGAAGACATAGAACCACAACCATCGGAACAAGGCCCATCTCAATCCCGTAAAACAAGAGGGAACACATCCAAAGTACACGAATATTTTGACTATGTCCCTTCACAAAATAATAAGAATGTAGGATTAAAAATTTGTAAGAAGTCTCAAACACCCTATAAGTTTAAACTATGATCGGGAACGGGTACACTTCAACGACACTTAAGTACATGTCAACTCAAATTTTCTAAAGACAACCTCACACAATAAAAAATACACCCTAAGACCGGCTAAATAGATAGTCATAGCTACGATCACGATATCGTTCGTAGAGAAATGACTAAGTTAGTAATTAGAGAAGAATTACCTTATTCATTTGGTGAAAGTAGGAATGTAGAGACCTTTGCACAAACCGCATTAAACCCCAATTATAAAAAAATTCCTAGGAATGTAGTAAAGGGTGATTGTAAATTAGTTTACAATGAGGCTAAGGATTTTTTAGTAGCAACACTTACGACACTAAACACTAGAGCTTCTTTGACATCGGATGGGTGGGTAGGAGTGAACGGTGTACCAATGATGTGTGTAACATGTCATTGGATAGATTCCGATTGGCTACTTCAAAAGAGAATAATTTCCTTCGGATTTGTTAGGTACCCACATAAGGGTGAAATAATTGCCACACACATCATGGAAGCATGTAACAATTTTGGTATTTTTGATAAAGTTTTTGCTATTGGTTTTGATAACGCCTCCAATAATATTAAGGCATTTGCTAGTTTGCTAATTACACTTAATCCTTTAGAACCGGAATTTTTTCATGTTAGGTGTGCTTGTCATATTTTAAATCTTTGTGTACAAGATGCACTCAAATATGGACAAAATTGAGGCAATGAGAAATTCTGTTTATTTTATTACGTTGAGTGGTCCAATATATCATGCTTTTCGTGATTGGTGTCAACTTAGGGAATGTGTTTAAACGTTTTCCTAAAGATTTTAGACATCGTTGGAATTCTACTTTTGATTTATTACGTGTTGTTCTTCACTATCGTTTTAATCTTAGAGAATTTTGTATTGCAATGGGTATGCAAGATTGTATGTTAGATGATGATTTTTGGTTTTTTGCAGATAGTTGGTAAAAAAAAAATAGAACATTTTAATGATGCTACTTTTCAATTTCCAAAAACATATATATCAACATCTAGTAGTATTTTACTTGCAATTGTCACTATGATGACAACAATTAAAAATTTGGTAATAGACCCTTTCATTGGAGAAATGGTTTATGCCGCTTATATTAAAATTATAAAATATTTTCATCTGCTTCCTAAGTTATATTGTGTTGCTAGTGTAATGAATATCATGATTAAGTTAGATGGCACAAAAAATTTAATTGAGATTTTTTATACTTATGCTCCACACAAAGAAATAGATGATTTTAACCATGTTGTTTTCACTACAAAATTTGAAAATGTTTTGAATAGTTTATATGATAGTTACGATAGAATTTATTCATCTAATACTACACAAACACAAAATGTTAGTTTTTCTTCTTCTATGTTATCAAAGGGAAAGGGTCTTGCCACTAGTAGTGTTTTAAATCTCTTAAAATCAAAAAAACCAAGAAGCAATTCACCAAATGAGTTGAATTGGTATAATGCACAAACTCTCATTGAAGATGTAGTAGATGTGTTTTCTTTTTGGAAAACTAATGATAATATTTTTAGTATTCTTTCTCGCATGGCTAAAGATTTGCTAACTATCTTGGTGTCAACCGTTGCATCAGAAAATATTTTTTCTCTTGGTGGCAGGATTATAAGCCCGAACAGGAATCACTTGACGTCAAATAATTTGGAGATGTTGGTATGCACCGAAGATTAGATGAAAGCGAAGAGATGACTCAAGATTTACAAGAATCACAAAACGATCAACAAGTAGCGACGAGTGAAGAACTAGTATAATGTAATTTGTATAATGTATTGTAAATAATTGGAAAATTTTAGGGGGATGAGATTCTATATTTAGTTTAAGTAGAAGTGCACGACAATAGTCCACTGCCTTCTCTTCAATCAAAATAAAGGTCATCTCGATCTCTAAATACAAATGTCTCCCTCGTATTGTAATTTGAAGTTATTTGAATGAAATGAAATTTTACTCAATTATTTGATTACATATTACACTTTTTAATTCATAAATATAATTTTTGAATATCTCTTTTATCTATATGATTTTAACAAGGGAGAATGACATATTGGCACCTGAAGTTACTGTTAATACTCTAAACACACCTCTAGTTACAGTAATACCCCAATAGAACGTAAAGTTTTTTTAATTGGACCTGTAGGCCCCTCCCGTCTATCTCTGTTAATTTTCTAACAGATGACTGATGAAATGACCTATTTGCCCTTCAGCTTCTTCCCTTCTTCATTTCGTCTGCATTGAATTAATTCCCCTTTCTCACTTCGTCACTTAACTCTTGTGGACCAATTTTTTTTGTGAGTTTCGGTTGAAGGTGAGATCGTGAGTGTGTGGTGTCTCTGCGGAAATTGAAGAAGAAAATGGAGGTCGGCGGAGCCTCAGGGTTGAATCGACACTGCGGAAGGTATGAGCTTCCCCCATTATAATTATTTCGTAATCTGAGAGTTAGGCTTATTTGCTGTTACTGATTCTTGAAAGTAGATGGGTTTAGTATTTGAGTTAATTTGAAGTTAGTGTTGTTTCTTCATTTTTAGAGTTGATTTGAATTTTATTGAATGTTGATTGTTATGAGGTTGAGTATTTGGTGAAGAATGTGGGGTTGAAGTCTGAGTTGAGTTTAGTGAGGGAACACTAGATTTGGGATTTGATCTGAGGTTAGGGTTGACTTTGGTGTTATATTGTGTTGTCATCAATATGGGGAACACTTTGGTGGTGTATTGTCTTGTTTGTTGTGTTGTGTTATATTGTGGTTCTGTTACGTTATTTATTGGAGTTATATAGAAGGACTAATGTTATTCTTGTGGTTGTTATTGTGTGACATGATGATAGATAGAGTCACGGTGTTGGTGTTCTACCACGGGCATTGGAGAGCGATACCGAGGACAAACAGGAAAAAATATGAACGGTATCGTACGAAAAGTATTTTGATTGACTCAGGGGAGTGTAACTTAGACTACTTGAGTGACAGACTTCATGTGTTACTACCATGTAATGAGGGGTATATGATGAAAGTAGTATACGCAAAGCTTGGGGCATTACCTAAAGAATATGGAGTTATTGTAGATGATGTACAATTTGCAAAAATTTGGAAATTGCATTTAGAGAAGAAAAAAAACATTGGAGCTGTATTTGTCATTTAGACCCCCAAGGAACTGCAGTAGGTTTGGTGTTAATGCGGGTGAGATTGTTGGTGGAAGGAGGGCAAGATATCATCTTGGGTGTGGACCCATTCCCGCTGAGCAGTTGGTAGTGTCGAGTGATGATGAAGATTCGTATGTGAGGCAGATTGGATTCCCTACTAATACATCAGGTTCAGTGGGAAAATCAAAATCAGCATTTGAACAACCCAAAAGGAATGCAGATGAAGGAAATGAAGATCCAGAAGCTAATGCAATTCAATTTACTAAAGTAGGAGAAGGCATTGCAGATGTAGGTGATGAAGAAGATGAAGGCAGTGAACATCAAGCTGAGGGGCAAGTATAGATTGAAGGTGAGAAGAAACCACTACAATAATTTTATGAAGCTGATTATGAGGGCACTGACAGTGAAGACCCTGATTATGATGAAAATGAAGGCAATTTTGGTGACACAGATGCTATAGAAGAAGAAATACATATAGAAAACTTGGAAGTGGCAAATGATGAAGCAGATGATTGCTATTCCGAAGATTCGTATCATTCTTTTGATAGTGAGTTTGAAGAAGAAGAAGCGAGTGAAGAAGAAGACAATGATGGTGCTTTAAGTAGAGAAGCAGAGGCGGAGATGAGGCAGGGATCTGTATAAGAGACCTCTGGTCCAACGTGGGGTGAACAAGTAGATTTCCATTGCCCTCATTTTGAAATAGGCAGCAAATTTGCAAGTAGCTACGCCTTCAGGATGACATTGAAACAGTATAGTATACAAAACAATTTTGCATGCTGGTTGAAGAAGAATGATAATACAGCCATTGTTGCAATATGTGGGATGGAGGAATGTCCCTGGAGGCTGCTAGGATGCAGGACAAGAAGACATTTGAGGTAAGAAAGTACAATGATGTCCATACTTGCACGGGAATAAATAAGTGTGGCAATAGAGATGCAACAAAATTTTGGATTGCTGAGAGAATTAAGGGAGATGTGAAAGCAAATCATAATATGCGGCCTATAGACATTGCCAAATTCATTGACAGCAAATATGGATTGAAGATTGGTTACAGACAAGTGTGGAGGGGGAGGGAAGATGCAAGAAAGCAACTTTTCGGTGACATTGACAAGAGCTATAACCTTGTGCACTCTTTGAGAGCTGAACTCAAGGCTAGAAACCCAGGTTCTCACATTGAAATTGAATTAGAAAATGACAAATCTTTTCATAGGATGTTTGTTTCTTTCAAGCAATGTGTAGATGGGTTTAAATTAGGATGTAGACCATACATTGCCCTTGATGGCTGTCATCTTAGGGGTAAGTATTTGGGGACTTTGCTTGCTGCTAATGCTCTTGATGGTAACAATGGGTTATATCCTGTAGCATTTGCAGTAGTAGAATCTGAGAATCTACATTCTTGGCATTGGTTCATCCAAAATTTGAAAGAAGCTCTTGGGAATGATATGGCCAATATCACTATAATGAGTGATCAAGAAAAGGGCATACAAGAAGCAGTTTCTTTGTTGTTGCCTGAAGCCGAATATTGAAGTTGTCTTCGCCATCTATGGAAAAACTTTAAGAAAAATTTCTCTGGTGAAGTATTTGAAGCATTGGTTTGGAGAGCTGCCAAGGCATACACAGTCATGCAGTATGAAGATACAATGAAAGGTTTGAGAGCAATTTCAATTGAACCAGCAACTGCTTTAGAAAGACAGACCCACCTATGGAGTATGAGCCAATTCACCCCCAGATCTAGACAACACTACATTACAAACAATCTGGCAGAGAGTTTCAACACATGGATATTAGAATCAAGATATCGTCCAGTTGTTGATCTTGTAGATAGTGTTAGGATCAAAATAATGGAGAAGATGATATTGAGAAGACAAATTGCTAATAGATGGAAGGGGGTACTGGTACCAATGGCTGACAGATACATTGGAGATGTCAGTAAGAAAGTTGGTGGATGGATTGTTAGAAAGTCTGATGAAAGGCATGCAGAGGTGGAGAGTGTAGAAAGAAGGGAGGTGCTTGACATGGTAGACAAAATATGACCTGCAGACAGTGGCAGCTCACTGGTCTACCCTGCATACACGCAGCTGAGGTAATCTGCATAAAGGTCAGAGTTGATTGGACCATTTATGTGGATCCATTATACTACATTGACAGGTATTTAGTAATGTTTCTGTGAAATTTGTTTTGATCCACACCTGTTGCTATTGGAGGCAAGTTGAAATGAAATTACTGATACAACATACTTGCTTCTCTTTTCTTTCTACCTATTTGTTAACCTTTTCCAGGTACAAACTTGCATATAAGTTTTCTATTGCACCTCTATCATGTAAGACTCAATGGTAGCATCAAGAGATTGACTACACTGTTGGCCCACCACACACAAGGAGACCAAGAGGAAGGCCAAAAACAAAGAGAATTAAAGCCAGAGATGAAGATAATGTTGGAGGGAACAAATTATCTAAGAGAAAAATGACCTGTAGTAGATGTCATGGAATTGGCCACAACAAATCAACTTGCAAGGCACCAATCAACCAAGCACCTGCAGGAGTGGATGCCAGTTCATTTGTTGCTGGTTTGCCCAGTCAGTCATCAACAAATACACTGCATAGGTAAATTATCATCTATGACACAATGTACATTACTGTTCTTATTTAATCTTATTCAAAATTTATGTTTTCAGGAGGGGTACCAAGCGAGGAAGAAGAGGGGCAGTTGTGGGGAGGGTGGCCTTCAATGAAGGTGTAGGAGGTAAATTACTACTTTTTAAACTTTTGGAACAAAATATTGCAGTATTTACAGTAGTTGCAGTTGTTGAACTAACATAAATAAGTGTAATTGAACATCTGAAAATTGTAGTAACTAACAACTCATCTGAAAATGAGAGGATCACAATCCACTCATTTTCCGGCGCCGCCGGTGGCCGGAGCCCGCAGGAATCCTGCCCGGAAAACTGTAAAAATTAATTCCAACAATACATACTCTGGAACTGGAGTTTAATCAGACTATCAGAGCCAGTATTTGTTTGCAAAATTACTGACTCACTCAAGAAGAGAAAGAATAGGACTGAATATAATCGACAATCTCAGCACCATATATATATTAAACACTCTCGTAGCCATTTCACAAGAACTAACAGAGGAAAAAACAACAAAGCTAGAAAGAGAAAGGACTACCTTCTCCCATGATTAAAGCTTACAAATTACTCATACAAAACATAAAACAAGTAATAAAGAAACATCAGTTAGTAGATGGTAATGGACATGGACTGTAGCCTCGCGATGCGGGTAGAGATGGTTGGGGTTGTAAATATCAAACTTATTATGTTGTCCCTTATCTGCTGAAGATGAGAAACCATGAGTACTAATCGTCTCCACGGCGCCACAACAAGCGTCAGTGGAATCAACCAGATGCCCAGTTCCAGTATCAGCATGCCTCTCTTCTTTTTGGTTGCTGCTATGTTTGATATTTTGGCTACTTCTCTCTCTCTCTCTCTCTTTATATATACTTTGCCCAACATGCGTATAATGTGAGCATATTATTGCAAGAGACATGCTTGGAGTGTGGGATTATCTGTGGTTGAGTGGCGTCATGCATATTCCCTTTCCTAATCAGTTAACTTGTAGCTTGTATATCTGTATATATTCTCAATATATATTTATTTTTCGATAGGAATGATTAGAACATACTGTAGGTCCAGGCTCTCAATTTAGATAAAGAAAAAAACAAGGTATAATTTTGTCTTGAAAGCAACCTTATTCTGGTTACAGTTAAAATATGGTGATATTTTTAAAGCAGAGACTATAATTCTTATGATTTTTGTATATATCAGGAACTGTTACTGCTTACTGGAGCAAAGTCAGTGAACAGTAGAATGACAACAACTCCAAAGGCCGGATAAATTTGAGCTAGTCCACTTGTATATCTTTTATCGCATGATTTATTTATGATCAGCTTGATAAAAAAAGAGAAAAATGAATTTTTGAATTCAGACATAAAGCCCCACGGTATCTTATTAGTTCTATGTTTTTAGACGGTGAAGGCCAGTGTCAACTAGATCTGGTTTAAGTCCACAACAGAACAAAGACTTCTCATGTCATCTTCATCTACGTAACTTTTTTTTTGTTTGTGTGCATGTTGTTGCTTGCTCCTTGAAGTCACTTAGTGGTATAGATAAGGATCTTATGAACCCAGGTTTCTCTATAAACCCGTCCTTCTCACCCTTGAATTATGTTTTGGGATGTGCAACTAAATACAATGAAATGTCGACGAAGCTGATTTTCATAAATCCAGGTTTAAAGGATATTTTTGACCAGTTTTCCTTAGCAACAAGGACAACAACACGGAAATAAATCTACAATAACCTCCACTAATAGTGTGCCACCTAAGGTTGTAAAGGAAAATGTAGTAGATTTGGTAGTAGGTGTAGCATTACCCATCTATATATGAGGATTTTCTATAAACCCGCACCCAAAAGCACTTAATTGCAAGGACTGGGCTGTCAAAGATGTCCTACTTGATTTACTTGAAATTCAAGAAGATAGGGGAGATCCTCATCTAGAAGTGACGAATTTATAAGGAAACCCTATAAATTCCAGTCCAGGGAATTTTTTCTAGAAAAATGATGACTATAGTCTATTGGTTAAAAGTTTGTAGCTACCGATAGTGTTGCAATCACGATGAACAACTTCAGTGATACAAGTGAAAGCAACAAATTTTGTTTGTAACTAAACAGTACAATTGTAGCCAACCAACCTGAGTGTGACCTTCTACCTACCTTTAAAATAGAATATCCATTGAAGGGGAAGAAAATAAAAAGAGACTGTATGACAAACTAAGACCTTAAAGGTTGCTGAAAACACATTTCTTGCATTTCACAGAAAGCATAGTTTGCTGGAATTCTCCCCAAGATATGACAATACACACCATACGGAAAAGAAAACAATGGGTTTTATTGAAATTACCAATTAAATGAGCATTCATACCAGAGAGAGAATACACCCTTTACAAAGGAGGGAGGTCTATTCCGTAGTAGCTAAAATAAGATTTTAAGGCCACCAACATCCATGGTTGGCCAACAGCCAACTGCAAGTGAACAAATGCAACAAATACATGACCAGCAAATATATTTGGAAAATAAATCAAAAGCGTAACTGGAATAGATAGTACAAATACAAAGCTTAGCTTACTACTTTTTTGCTAGAAGCTTCAATTGCAGTTGCAGCTTGAAGGCTTCACTGTGAAGATCTCAACATCACTCATTGCTTTTGTTCTTACAGAGTACTGAAATGTCCATCCAAGGCAGGCTCCAGCATGCACTCCTTCCTTGTTGAAATTCTTGATATTGCATCGTCGGCAGCATGTTTGGGCTCCATCCCTTGCGGCATACTCTCCATAACTTGATAAGTACAAGAAGAAGAAGCACTTCTATGATTAATTATGATCTAGCTTGACCTAACAAGTATGAAGGCTATCCGATGACATCATCCAAGCTTTAGTCCAATCAGTAACATCGTTCGTGTCTTCACTTTTCAGTGTTCACCTGAATGCTATTGAGAAGCATGGAGTTCAGTTATGAGTGAAACGGGTCATGATGACGACATCAATTCTATTTAACTTAATATTTTATTTAAGTACAATATTTGTTTTTTTTGGCAATTATAGTCATATGTAATCTTTCTTTTTTTGTATTAGAATATTTTTGAGATTTGTATCAAGATATGTTTCGAGCCTATTTATAGGCCCTGAGATTAATGAGAAAGATATGACATTATTAATTAAAAAAATTATTGTGTTGAGTTTTGCTCTTCATCTCTCCTTTGTGTGATACAATTAAGATCCAACTTATTAGGGTTTGTGATAAATCCTAATAAAATTTTAGGGTTTGTGATAAACTCTAAAACTACCCCAAAACCCCAAATCAATTAAATCAAAATCCTAATCTCCAAATCCAAAGCCTTAATCCTTCTTCTGCCTCCTCCTACTCCCGACCAACCCACTCCTCTTCACCTTCTTCGACCACCACCGCCGTCAAACCGCTCGCCCCTTGCCCTCTCTGTCGTCCTTCCCTACCCCGTCTCCCACTTTCGTCTTCCCGTCCACCCCCGTCAACCCAACCCCGCGCCGCCATCACCTTCGACGCCCCCATCTCCCCTTTCCATCACCACCACAACCTCCACCGCCCCTATCTTCGTGACCCCATGTAGCACTCACCCACGCCAGCACAGCCCAATGCCCTCATCCTTTTTCGGTCAATTTTCCGACGGTCCCCATCGACCGCCGCCACCACCTCTCTTGGTTGCTACCAATGCTGACTTGTTGCTGCTGTCTTTCTCTTACTATTGTTGCTGATCGTTGTACTCTTCGTGTTCAACCCGAGATCTACGCTGAGTCCTTCGAACCATCGGTATACTCTTTCTAATTCTCAAATATTTGTGTTATACTACTTTATCATCTCTATTATATTATTCAATTTAATTGTCAACCACAAATATTGAGATTGAGCGTTCCACCTGCTTGATTAGAGTACAAATCAATATTAAATCTTTTACTTGCCAAAAATACTTAGGGATTTAATTATTGATTGTAGAATTGAATTATTAATTGGGATTGTTAACGTGATTCAGTTCTTGAAAATCCATCAAACCTATTAACTGTTTAAAAGTTTTAACTTTGATCCGCACTACGTGTTGGTAAAATTAATCCATTAAGAATCTTGGAAATTCTCTATCTTAGGATTAGTTTTACATCATTTTGGTATCAAAGTGAGGGTTCTTAAAACCCTAGTTCTTGCATCATTTGGGTATTATTTGTGTATTCATTTAGGATTATTTAGAGTCTTTTATTTTATTTTATTTCATTTTTTTAGATCGTGTCAGATTTATTTTTAAAAAAAATAAAAAAAATTAGGACACACGACCCCTAGTTTCCACTTTGGTGAATGCGCCTTCGCAGCACCATCACAGATCCTAAAGATCCTTTCTTATCTCTTCTAAATCACCCAACTAGGAACCCTAGACTTTCCCGACCTGAAATGGACAACTATGATATCTTCGCTACCCTAGCTGCCATTCAAGCAACTCTTGCTAATATCAATCAGAGGCTTAAGAAAGTGGAATTAAATGAAACCGTTGTCCCTGAGCTTCATGCCAATCGTTAGATCTCTCAAGGGAATGTTCGTGATGATCGACGTCAAGAATGTGACCCTAACGAACAATATAAGAAGAACGTTAAGGCTGACGTTCCCCATTTTGAAGGCCACATGGAACCCTAAGCTTATCTCGATTGGATCCGTGCCATGGACCACTACTTTGTATGGTTTAACATGAGCGAAGCCCTGAAGGTTAAATTTTTCACAATAAAATTGACGGGTAAAGCTCAACAACACTGGACCAATATTGAACACACCAGCAGAGGCCGAGGCCTGGCACCCATAGCCACTTGGGAAGCCATAAAAGAGAAGCTCACTGAGAGATATGTACCGTTATCATTCCACGCCCGATTGCTAGATTCGTGGAACCAACTTTATCAAGGAAGTAAATCCACACAAGAATATGTTGATAAATTTGATGACTTCCTTATTCAGTGCAATGCTTTAGGTAAAAAGAGTGAAGAACAAACTCTCTCTAGGTTCAGGGCTGGATTACGAGCAGATCTGAGGAACGAGCTAATTCATAGAAATGTGGACTCATTTTTTTGAAGGAGCTTATGCTCTTATCCTTGATATGGATTCCCTTAAAGCAAGTTTCCATTACAAGTCCAGCGATTCGGTGGATCATTCCTCCAGAATGAATCCTCCCGATCCTTCTAGACCTGAGCACTCCTCTCCTCAGTACCCTAACAAGTCTTACCTAAATAAACATACTTCAAACTCCTATCCACTTAGAAATGACAACACGGGTAAAAATACAGAAAGAGACTATTCTAAGATTGATCCTCTCACTAAGTGCTATAAATGTAAGGGATACGACCATGTTGCTGGCGACTGTCCCAGCCCAAGTAGGATCAATATAGTAGAGGGTACCGCAGTCATCGCTGATGAGCCCGACAATGAGTTTACCTATGAACCTAATATAAGTGATGACTTTGATAAAAAAAAAGGATGACCAGTCTCTCAATTGTATTCAGTCTGTCCAGTCACCTCTATTGAGTATACCTGAGTCACCCATTCCTTCCCAAGTCACTTGGCAACCCATAGATTTTATCCCTGTGTTAGAACATCACAAAGTCACAGAGTACATCCACATCTTCATTCTGCCTTCATGATTTGCAGGGAGAAATTTCCAAGGAAATTAATAAGAATAATTTTAACTACACGTTAATAACAGATACAAGAAGGAAATTTAAAACTCTTGATGTTAGTGACGAAGTGATGGTTCGGATTCATCCGGAACGGTTTCCATCTGGATTCGTTAAGAATTTGAATATACGTGCTGCAGGCCCATTTAAGATTCTTCATACAATCAATGATAAAACCTATGTCGTACGTTGACCTTCTGAAGGCTTTGACATAAGTAAGACTTTCAATATTGAGGATCTAGTACTTTATGAAGGCTCAAAATTCAAGCCTAAAAATTTTCTTATAGATGAGCCTACCCTGCAGCCTAATGGTGAGTTCTCATATTTAGCCCTCCATCTGATACTATTCACCCACTGACAGAAGAATTGAATAATATTTTCGATGATCAGATAATCTCTATAAGAGATGGTGGTATGCACAAGTATTTAGTGAGGTGGAAGAACAAGCCAAAGTCGGATGATTCTTGCAGTGATCGTCAGGGGCACCCGCAACGGGATCCAGATCTTTTGGAGCACCATGACAGGATCACTTGTTTTGACTCGACTGGGTCGAGCTCTCTCCCACCCGGAGAGAATAATGAGGACATCAATTCTATTTAACTTAGTATTTTATTTCAGTACCATATTGGTTTTTTTTTTGGCAATTATAGCCATATGTAATCTTTCTTTTTTTGCATTACAATATTTTTGAGATTTTTTGATCTTTTGAGATTTGTATCAAGATAGGTTTCGAGCATATTTATAGACCCTTGAGATTAATGAAAAAGATATGCCATTATTGATTAAAAAAAATTATTGTGTTGAGTTTTGCTCTTCATCTCTCCTTTGTGTGATACAATTGAGATCCAACTTATTAGGATTTATGATAAATCGTAATAAAATTTTAGGGTTTGTGATAAACTCTAAAACTACCCCAAATTCCCAAATCAATTAAATAAAAACCCTAATCCCCAAATCCAAAACCCTAATCCTTCTTCCTCCTCCAACTCCCGACCAACCCACTCCTCTTCACCATCTTCGACCACCACCGCCGTCAAACCGCTCGCCCCTCGCCCTCTCCGTCATCCTTCCCTACCCCGTCTCCCACTTTCGTCTTCCCGTCCACCCCCATCAACCCAACCCCGCGCCGCCATCACCTTCGACGCCCCCATCTCCCTTTCCATCGCCACCGCAACCTCCACCGCCCCTATCTTCGCAACCCCGTGTAGCACTCACCCATGCCAGCACAGCCCAACGCCCTCATCCTTTTCCGGTCGAATTTCTGACGGTCCCCATCGACTGCCGCCGCCACCTCTCTTGGTTACTGCCATTGTTGACTTGTTGCTGCTGTCTTTCTCTTACTATTGTTGTTGATCGTTGTGCTCTTCGTGTTCAACCCGAGATCTACGCTGAGTCCTTCGAACCATCGGTATACTCTTTCCAATTCTCAAATATTTGTGTTATACTACTTTATCATCCCTATTATATTATTCAATTTAACTGTCGACCACAAATATTGAGATTGAGCATTCTACCTGCTTAATTAGAGTACAAATCAATATTGAATCTTTTACTTGCTAAGAACAGTTAGGGATTTAATTATTGATTGTAGAATTGAATTATTAATTGGGATTGTTAACGTGATTCAGTTCTTGAAAATCCATCAAACTGATTAACTGTTTAAAAATTTCAACTTTGATCCGCACTACGTGTTGGTAAAATTAATCCATTAAGAATCTTGAAAATTCTCTATCTTAAGGTTAGTTTTACATCAGGTTATCTATGTCATCGCTTTTGAGTTGGTCCGTAGCCCCAAGGCTTTTAAAAAAACATGGAGTTCAGTTATAAGGGTAACTTACACAAAGTTAGTCCCAAGGGAGCTACATTTGTTAAAACACTACTTCTGAGGCTCTAAGTCGAGTGAAAAAAAATGAAATACAACTTGATATCCAATATATAATAACAATTAATCCACATGCAAGCATTTGACTTTAACACATACAATGGAGAAATATACAAGTCCATCTGTGTTTTCTCAGAAGGTACAATAAATATCCAAGAAATTCCATATATGATGATTAATAAGTCATAATAAAACCCAATTATGAAACTTTTACATGAGAAGAAGTGTACATATGTAAGGCTATGTTTTAGCATTGCTTTTGGAGAGACAAAGATCTCATTTAAAGGCCTAAAAGCGGTTTGGGTAAAAAATTAGGTGTTTGGCAAAACAAAACAAAAAAATCAAAATTGTTTGGGCTAAAGAGATTTTCAAAACCTTTCGGTTCTCTCCAAAATTTCACCGCACTAATTTGAGGCTTTGGACTTCTAAAAAAATCTTTTTAAAAAGAGGTCTCCGATTCAATGTCTGGCTACATCGTAATCTTCACTATAAAAAAAACTTTTTAAACATAACCAAACCACACAAAAATATCAAAAATAAATAATTTGGTTAGGAAACAAATAAGAAAAAATATTTTCACATCTTATTTTCTTCTCATAAATAATTCACGTTCGTTCTAGATGGAAAATTTTAGGCTGACACAAATTTTACAATTCAATTCATGATGCAAAGTGAATATTTTAATTTTCTTATGTGATTAAAATATAGAAAAATTAATTATAAATTTATGTAATTAATTAGAAATGTTAATATTGAAAAGGAAGTACTTAAGAAATTTTTAATTTTTAATTCTTTTTCAAGAGGTTTTTTAATTTTCATTATTATAGAATTTTTATAACCTCACAACAATTTTCTTTTAAAATGGCCAAAGGGTTATTTATAAAAAAATCACTTTTGTCATTGAAACAACAACAATTGTCGTTGTCAAACACTTCTGGTTCGTGAAAAGCACTTCAAAACACTTCTGTTTATTGCACTTTTGGCTTACTGCTCTTTTGGCGCACAGCACAGCTGGCTCGCACCAATGCCAACAGAGCCTAAGACAACTGCATTGCATCTCTAATTTGGATTGCTGTAAATTGATCTAACCAGTTTAGGTACATAATCCAGGAATAACTTCTTCTTTATCTTTTTGTTCTATTTCGGAAACTACATAATACATGAAGATGTCCTGGCAGAGGGGGAGTTTCTAACTGCTGGAATTTGGACAATTATAGATGTCAGCAATCAAGTTCTACACTTGCCTCAAGGTTTTTTTTTTTTTGAGGTAAAAGATGGAATAACGCCACCCTGTTTTATTAATAAGAAATTAACAAAACACTCCGGTGTACCGGGAGAGATACAAGAAGGACAATGCAGGAAATAAAGTACAATGCAGGAAATAAAACATAATCCCCCAACAGAACCCTGGGGGTTGGGTCTAATCCTCCATACATCAAAACAACAAAAGTACAGTAGGCAAAATACAAGACAGCAGAGAGTGCAGCTGGTGAGGTTCTGACGGGTATGGGTGGCGCCAACCACTCAGTCCAGTGTCGGCCCAAACTCAACCTCCTCGTCATCAAAATCCTCTACCTGGAAGACTCTGGCGATCCTCCCTCTCACTCCTGTGGTAGCAGCTGTAGCCCAAAAAAAAATAAGATGCATGATGTGAGTAAGGTTACCAGAAATACTATGACATGAAGCACGGAAGTAAAAATTATTTCTGTCTAGCCATAACACCCATGTAGTTGCGTTCTCTTCCAGCTCTGCCACTCCGGCAGCCAAGAAAAGTGCTCTATGCCACAAGTGCGCGGAGAGGGGACACACCATCCATGAATGCACTAATGATTGGTTCTGTTATGTGTGCAAGAGGTATGGCCATATTTCGAAGAGCTGTCCTCGTAGCGTTATGTCGGGGAGCGCTCAGTCCAAGGCGAGCGCCGAGGTGCCTTGTGTCGGGGGCGGTAGTAGGCCCGCTAAAGCGGACTCGGGGGAGAGTAGAGACGGTAAACGATAAGGGAGGTAATCTCTCTGACTCCGATTATGGCCGAATTTGAGAGACGTCTCACTAACTCCATCATTCTTAAAGTCCACACGGGTTTCCCATCTATTGAAGTCATCAAGGAGCTTCTCTCCGAAAGTGTTCGTCCCATATCTAGATTAGAGTGGGATGTTAAAAAGCTTAAGGAAGATACGCTCATGGTCTTTTGCAAGACGGACGAAATTACGAGGGAACTCTTGGCCATTGGTAGTCTCGAAGGGGAAGACTTCTTCATTACCATGAGTTGGTGGTCGAGAGCTTTCGGTGCCTTGAAGGTGGATGCGAAAACGTCTCTTTGGTTAAGGCTCTTCAACATCCCCCTCCAATGTTGGGTGAGATCGGGTTTTCAAAATTTGATCCATAGCTTCGGCTCTCTAGTGAGCATCGACAAGAACACCAATTTTTTATTGAGACGAGAGTATGCTAGGATCCAAGTGGCAGTGGATGATGTTAGTTTAATACCCTCTGTGATCGTGGCTCAATTTGAAGAGGAAAAATATGAGATTAAGGTGATTGTAGAGAGGAAAAAGAAGGTTTCTTTTAGGAGCTCACCGAAATAATCTGGGTCAAACTCAGACGTGGGTTTCAAACAGAGGGACAAGGAAGAAGATGAACATCACCCATTGGATCAGGGAAGGATTAATCGCAGCCATCAATTTGGGGTCAATGATCCGGTTAGAGAAACTGATCAAGTTAGGGATTCAATCGGGTGTACAGAACAGCACATACCAATAGCCCCTTCAGCAAATCCTCCCATCGGCTACAGAGAGGAAGTACGAGTAGCTGGAGCTACACCAAGACAGCGACTGAACGCTGGCTCGGCACACGATGTAGTAGGAGAGGCAGGTGCGACAGCAGCAGGCAAAAGCATCAGGCCAGTTGGCTCGGCTAGCGATGTACTAGGAGAGGTAGAGGCGGCAGATGCTGGCAGAAGCAACAGGCCAGCTGTCTTCGGTCAAAAAGAAGCCAGAGCAGTTTGCCAGCTCAAAAAGCAAGCTCAAAAGCAAGATTCGGCAGTCTTTTCGTCTAAGGTTGTTGGTCAAAAGCAAGCTCAAAAGCAAGTTTAGTCTGAGGTTTGTGTTGTAGATTTCGAGGGAAGGAAACTAGAGATTGGGCAGGGCTCATGTGGACCTACTAAGAGTGAGGCGGATCTAATGGGTTTAAATTCGGCCCAATTCAAGCAGGCCCTAGACTTGGCTGTGAAGTCTATTACGCTGAGTCTCCTTCAAAGTGGGCCCGGTCAATGGGCTATAAAAGACGTGACACCAGAGTCCGAGAACCAAATATCTTCAACGCACAAGCAGACATTGACAGGTAATTCCTCGGAGGCAGCACAGCTCAAGTCAGGGAGGATTGCCGGTGAGGAGTTTGGAGAGCAGAGTGACCCGGTACCCGTCGACGAAGGAGGTCCTGTCACTGGGGAGATCCAACAGGGGATGATGGAAGATTCCACGACCATGGATGGCATTATTGGGGCCCTAGATGATGAGGGGAAGGAGATTTTAGACTCAGATGAGGAGTTCGAGAAGTGGGAGAACGAGGTTAAGGCCCTTACACCAGTCATTCAAGAGAGCGTGGAGACAGACGTTGGGGAAACAGTGAGGGGCATTGAGGAAACAAAGCGCAAAAGCAAGAGGCAAATTGATAGGTGGGGTGAGAAAGGACCTAGTGAGGAGGACCTCATTAGAGCAGCAGCAAAAGCCAAGGAGCCAATGTCAGCCTGTGGAGGTTCGCTATCTATCCTGAGTTTCATTTCCGATGATATGCTTCTTTATTATGCTACTTTGTTTGGTTTAAATATGGGATCTTCGGGTATTGAACAAAGTAGTAGAGTTAGAGTCATTAGGGAGGAAGCTTATAGGCTATGCCTGTAGGTTTCTTTTCTGACCCGGGGTGTTTAGGTTAGGTGTCCTTTAAAATTGTTTTCCCCATGTGTTACATCTTCTGGAATGTGAGAGGGATGCGCTCCAAGGTCAAGAATAGATTGGTTAACGACACGGTAGCTAGGATCCATCCAACTTTGATCGCTATTCAAGAAACTAAGATCGACCATCAGCAGGGACATGCCTTTGTGGGGCTTAGGTCTCTTAAGGATTTCGAGTGGCGGGCTAAACCGTCTAGAGGGTTATCAGGCGGTATTGCGATAGGGGTAGACTCAAAGGTCTTTGACATTATAGACGAAATCATTCAGGACTTCTCTGTCACTATTATCATCAAGCGCAAAGGAGACGGCTGGGAGCACATGGTCACCTCGGTGTATGGACCATATAACCCGGCACAGCGGATGGAATTTTGGGATGAAATAAAAAGTATTAGGAACAGATGGAGGGGTCCGTGGATCGTGGGGGGGGACTTTAACATCACTAGATTTGCTTACGGACACAAGGGTAGGGGAACAAATGAGAGGGACAGGCTTCAATTCAACAGCGTTATCGACTATCTTCGTTTAATTGAAATTCAAGCGAACGATAGGAGATTCTCATGGACTAACATGCAGGCCAATCCGACCCTAGCTAAATTGGATAGAATTCTGGTTTCTACAGAGTGGGAGGATTTATTCCCACTCGCCACGGTTAGATCTATTCCGAGACTAACGTCCGATCATGTACCACTTCTGTTAAAATGGGAGTATGACAGGAGACCAAGGCAACGACAACGACAATTCAGATTCGAGAAGGCATGGATGCTTAACCCTAGTTTAGCCGATGTCATCAAGGAATCCTGGGAATCGCCTGCACCGACATCGGACGCAATAACTAGATGGATCTTTAAGCTTCGGCGCCTTAGAAAGCGCCTTAAGAGATGGGCAAAAGAGGAATTTGAAGAATTCAAAGAAATGAAAGAGAGACTTGGATGGAGGATCCAGGAATTAGAGAAAGCTGAAGAGGATAGAGATCTCCTTGCAGGGGAATTTGAGGAATTGACAGTCAATAGGGCAGAAATCCAGAGAATTGGGGAAATGGAAGAATGCTATTGGAGACAGAGATCGAGGGTCCAATGGCTCAAGGAAGGAGACGCTAACACCGCCTTCTTCCACAAGGTCGCTAATGGAAGACGACGCCATAACCAAATTAGAGGCTTACTGGTGGATGATGTCTGGACCGAGGACGAATCCGCCATTAGAAACCATATAGACGAGTCCTTTAGAGACCAGTTGGGGAGAAGGAGAGTGCTGAGAGGAGAGATGAACCCGGACATGTGGAGCGAAGGGGCACTCGAGGGTAGCGAGAGACTTGAGGAACAGTTCACGGAGGAGGAGGTCCGAAAGGCTATCAAGATGTTGGGACAAGACAAAGCTCCAGGCCCAAATGGTTTCCCGATCAGCTTCTACACAAAATATTGGGCTTTTATCAAGAAAGACCTCATGGACATTTTTCACGAGTTCTTCAGAGGGGAAGCGCAGGTAGAGCGACTTAACTACGCGAACGTTGCCCTCATCCCAAATAAGACAGAAGTCCTTAGGTTTAAGGACCTTAGGCCTATTAACCTACTCAACGGATCATTCAAGATCATCACGAAGACTTTGGCAAATAGATTAGCCCCTGTGCTTAATGACATTATAGGTGAACCTCAAAGTGGGTTTATTAAAGGAAGAGACATCCTGGACAGCATTGTCTCGGCACATGAAATGGTTTATAAGGGTCACAAAGACAAGATAGATGGCTTCTTGCTAAAGTTAGACTTCCAGAAGGCCTACGACACGGTGGAATGGGAATGTGTGGAGGAGGCCATGAAACTTAAAGGATTTGGAGAGAAATGGAGGATGTGGATGAAGAAGTGTACAACAAATGGCAAATCTTTTGTGCTAGTCAATGGACTTATCGGACGGGAAATCAGATGCAAGAGAGGGCTGAGACAGGGAGACCCGCTGTCACCTCTTATCTTTGCTATAGTTGCTGATGGATTGGCCGAAATGAACAAGAGAGGAATGGAGGCAGGACTTACTATAGGAATTACAGTCAAAGGGATTCCCAAACCTCTGTCGATCCTACAATATGCTGACGATACCTTACTGTTTGGGATGGTCAAGGTGGAAGAAATTATGGCAGTACGGGTCCTTCTAAGATGCTTCGAATTCTGGTCGGGGCTTGAGGTAAACCTGCAAAAGAGCTGCATCACCGCTCTTTCAGACAATAGGGCGGACAACACGGATTTTACTGCTACTTTGTTTCAATGCGAAAAAAAGTCTTTCCCGCTGAAATACCTGGGAGCGCCGATTAGATCGGGAAAGTTGATTAAGAAAGACTGGATTCCCCTGGTAGAAAACATCGAGAAGAAACTAGCAGGGTGGAAAGGAAAATTCCTATCTCTAGGAGGTAGAATCACTCTCATCAATTCCGTCCTTAGTACCATTCCCACCTACCTGATGTCAATCTACGAGATTCCTAACTGGGCTATCGAAAGAATCGATAAATGTAGGCGGAAATTCCTATGGAAAGGAACGCGCAACGACAACAAAGGCATTAATCTCATCAAGTGGGACAGAGTATGCAAAAAGAAAGAGTTTGGAGGACTGGGAATCCTTAACCTCAGAGACATGAACAAGGCCCTACTGTCAAAATGGTGGTGGAAGATGCACAAACAACGTAAGGCATGGTGGAGCAACTCCTTTATGAGATACCGAAGGAGGAAGGTGGCCAGGTTCGGAGGGAAAAGTAGATATGGGAAGGTGTCCGGTATCTGGAAAGGAATTGCTAAGGTGGGGGACATTTTCCATACTAACACTAGGTGCAAGTTGGGGAAGGGCAACAACATTAGATTCTGGAAAGACAAATGGTGTGGAGATAATACGCTTCAATCTCTCTACCCTAACCTAGCCAGGTCTATTAAAAGGGATGATGCGCTTGTGGTGGACGTTTGGAGAAATAGGAGGCTAACACTACAGCACATAGGGAGCCTATCAAATGACGCTAAGGAGCAACTGCTGCAGCTTAACGCGAGGCTGCTGGAAGAAGGACCACGGGAGGGGACACAGGACGATGATAGAGAATGGAGCTTAGGTCAAAGTAGAACGTTCACAGTCTCCTCTATGTACGGTTTCCTTAATGATGGTGGGCTAAGGAATTCACTCGCAGACACAATGTGGAAGACTAAAGCGCCCCCCAAAGTTAAGGCCTTCCTCTGGCTAGTGCTCAACAACGGTATCCTATCTAGATCTAACCTAAAGAAACGTAACATTTTGCCCGATGCTACGTGCCAACGATGCCACAATGGAGACGAAGACACCTGCCACATTTTCCTCTCGTGCCCTAGAGCTAGGTTGACTTGGGAAATCATGGGCCTGGCCTTTCGCACCTACGCAATCCCGAACTGCATCGACGATCTGTGGGGGGAGTGGAGAACAAGACACATCAAACTAGAACATAGGGATTTATGGGATAGTACGGTTGGGGCCATTGTGTGGAGTCTATGGCTAGATAGAAATGATTTATGCTTCCGTAATTATAGATGCTCTTTTCAAATGTTTATTCATAAATTGCTAGCTCTAACAAAGGCTTGGACAGGTCAAGCAGGGGCGTGGAAGAAACCGAGGCTGGACGGAGCACAGTAGCTGATGATGGAGGGTGGAGGGGAGGGTAGGTACTCTTTGTGGGTAAAGACATGCAGGGCGAGACACTTATCCTGGGAGATCTTTATGGAATCACTTATGTAATTTTTAGTTTGTTTTTGGCTTGATCTTTGTATTAGAATGAGTAGGTTATTTTGTATTGATGAACACTTTCTATTTCGTTAATTGATCATTAATGTAACCAGTGGCATAAGCCACCTTATTTTCAAAAAAAAACACCCATGTAGTTGCTGCAATGGCAATTTACCACGCATCCTTCATTTCATAGCGAACATTTGCGAATTTGGGGTCAACCCACAAATCCTCATATTCGCTGGGGTAGTCACTTGTTCCTAGGGCTCGTAATACCTCTACCATAATCGCCTTACTCCTTGGACAGTGGATAAAAAGGTGAATTAAATTCTCCGTATGCATGTTGCAGAATCCACAGTCGGTCGCAATCTGGGGTTGTCTTTTGGCCAAGTTCTCTCTGGTAAGAATTGCGTTATTGAGCACTAGCCACTGAAGACTCTGACTTTAAGCGGCGCTTTTGCCTTCCATAAAACCTGTGCCCAACTGGGTCTGCATCCCCGAAAGTGAATTCGATGGTACAGGGAACTGACGGTGAACGCTCCCTTGGGTTCGAGTCCCCATCGCATCTGGTCTGGACCTTGGGCGCACCTCGTCCCGGACCGTGTGATGTGTGCTTGCAATTCGAGCAGTTGCTGATGTAATCTTGGGGAAAGAGCTCTTCGGAACGACGGCTTCCAACTACCCCTCTTCCAAGTCTCAGCCACAGATATATTGGGTCGATTCATTTTGTCATACAGCTTGGGCAAAGTTTCCTTCAAAGTATGTGCACCACACCATTTGTCCCACCAAAATTTAGTGGACCGTCCATTACCAATAGATGACGTAATTCCTGAATTGAACGGCCCGCTTGCTTTGGTAATTCCTTTCCAGAATCGCGAAACTCTAGACCCTACACGAAAGCCCAGGTGTCTCGTGCATTTTCCTTGCAGGTATGATTGAATGAAATCCTGCCATCCTTCCCCGTTGTGGTGAAAAACCTTCCACCACCATTTCCCCAAAAGGGCAAGATTCATATCTCTAAGGTCGATAATGTCTAACCCTCCATGCTTCTTCTTCATGCAAGCAATATTCCATTTGATTAGGTGGTAACCTCAGTACGCGAAAGACCCTACACTTACCTCAGGGTATTATATAGCAACAAGACAACTCTCACAATTTTTTTGAAACTATGTACAGGAACTGTGCAAAAAATAATAATTTGGGATCATACTAATGTGTTGTGACATATCAAAAATGACAAATACATATAAAAAATTAAACTTAAAAATGCACAATCAGCACTACTGTCAATTTATTGAACAACTAGAAATAGAATCCTGCAAAGTCAGATAAATTTGACAAACTGGAGGCACAACTTTGCATGAAATTTACTTCAAAAAAAACTTTGCAAGAAATGTTGCCCAACCTTTATGGGTTAGCATACTAAATGCTGATGCTAACCCAATAAGAATGATAATCGACTTCCAAATAATTGGTCGCATACTATTAAAAATGTGAAAAAACATCATATCACCATGGAAGAAATTGCATCATAATATCACCATCTCCAGTTGCACCACACGCACCAACTTCATCATCAACATAGGCTGAAGAACCAGCTACTGGTCCATCACCAACCCTGAAGTCCAAAACATGTAACTGATTATGTGAAAGAGTTCAATTATCAATAAGTATGAAATGTGACATAGAAGTGGCTCATTTATGGGATCTTACTCTGAGTTGTTTCACTTCTTACTCTCTCCTCCTTTTCCTAGCAAAGCAATCTTTCGCCTGATTTTTTTTGTATCTTATATCCTAAAAGTAATTGATGAGGATATCAATTCGAGACGATGTGAGCGCTTCTGTCAGTGCATGCATCGTCTAGGATGGTTACTCCGGTAGCATAATTATCTTTATTTCAGCAATTTTTATTTGTTTTTAGGCATTTTAGTCATATGTAGTAGCTTTACAATTTGCACCCTTTATTTTCTGCATTAGAATATTTTGGAGATTTGTATTGAAATTTTGTTTTGAATCTATATATAGGCCTTGAGAATAATGAGAATGTATACTATTATTGATAAAAAAAAAATTACCGTGTTGAGTTATAGCTCTCCATTCTTTTCTTGTGTGTGTGATACCATAAGAAATTATTAAGGTTTGTGAGAAAGCCTAAGAAATTTAGGGTTTGTGAGAAATCCTAGATCTCACCTTCAGGCCCTAATCCCCAAATCTCCATCAAATCAGAAACTCATACTCCAAATCTCTAAGTCCCATCAAACCCTAGCCCCAAATCCCTTCCTTCTCCACTTTGCCGTTGCTGCCCTCACCCACCACCGACGACGACAGTACCTCCGCAACCCACCTCGCTGCGCTCACGCCAACCTACAACAACTCAATAATAACCTACTGCCTTGCTGCCCTGCCACTCCCCTCTTGCTATCGTCGACCACTTGAAGATCATGTTTTCATCTTCGACACTTTCCATCGAATCTCAGTAAACTCTTTCTACTTTTTCATTATCTGTGATACTGCTTTATCATTTCTAGAATATTATCTAAATTATCTGTTGTTCACAAATATTGAGTGTGTGTGCTTCTACTTGCTAATTAGAGTACGAATTATTATTTACTATTTTACTTGCTAAAAATGCCTAGGTATAATTTTTGATTGTTAGGATTGAATCTTTAAATGGGCTTGTTAAACTAATTCCATACCTTGAAAATCCATCAAACCAATTAATAATTTAACTTCTAACTTAATCTGCATTATAATTTGATAAACTTAATTTTTTAATATGCTTGGAAATTCTCTACTTGGGATTAAGTTTACATCAGTAATCCTATCGAAAAAAGTTTTTTTTAAATTATCATTCCTATCGGAAGTACGTAAAAGTAATATTCTTCATGATTTGGTGAACCATTCCTTTCAATATAGTGATTGCTTACAAGCATGTACCTATTGTTGATTATAAGTGCATGCAACATGCGATTGGATGTAGAAAAGTAAAGTGGGGGCAAAGGATGACATGACAATAGTGATGGTTGTCGAAGGAGGTAGTGACCGGAAAGTGCCGTCGTCGCTTAAAAAAAAAAAACAGGAGGTGGCGGCGAAAGGAATATGAAGTAGGAGGATAAAGAGTTGCATCTCCTAGAGGAGCACTTGCAACTGTAGTTGAAATCACGATGACCAACTTCAGTGATACAAGTGCAAGCAACAAATTTTGCTTGCAACTAAACTGTACACTTGTAGCCAACCAACCATAGTGTGGCCTTCTTTCTACCTACCCCTAAACTAGAAAAATAGACTATCCCATTGAAGAGAAATGAAACAAAAGGAGAGAGTAGCTGATGAAAACACATTTCTTGCATTTCACAGAAAGCATAGTTTGCTAAAATTCTCCCCAAGATATGACAATACACACCATCCGGAAAACAATGGGTTTTATTGAAATTACCAATCAAATGACTAAATGAGCCTTCATACCAGAGAGAGAGTAAATCCTCTACAAAGGAGGGAGATCTATTCCATCCTAGCAAATATATGATTTTAAGGCCGCCAACATCTATGGTTGGCCCACTGCAAGTGTACCAATGCAACAAATACATGACCAGCAAACTTATTTGGAAAATAAATCAAAAGCGTAACTAGAATAAATAGTACAGATACAAATCTTAGCTTACTACTTTTTTGCTAGAAGCTTCAGTTGCAGTTGCAGTTGCAGTTGCAGCTTTAAGGCTTCACTGTGAAGATCTCAACATCACTCATTGCTTTTGTTCTTACAGAGTACTGAAATGTCCATCCATGGCAGGCTCCAGCATGCACTCCTTCCTTGTTGAGGGCGAAAATAGCTCCAACGAAATTTGGAAACTTTCGTGCAATTCTTGATATTGCATCGTCGGCAGCATGTTTGGGCTCCATCCCTTGGCGCATACTTTCGACAACTTGATAACTACAAGAAGAAGCACTACTATGATTAATAATGATCTAGCTTGACCTAACAAGTATGAAGGCTATCTGATAACATCACCCAAGCTTTAGTCCAGTCAGTAACATCGTTCGTGTCTGCACTTTTCAATGTTCACCTGAATGCTGTTGAGAAGCATGGAGTTCAGTTATGAGTGAAAAGGGTTATCTATCGCTTTTGAGTTGGTCTTAGCCTCAAGGCTTTTAAGAAAGCATGGAGTTCAGTTATAAGGGTAACTTATTCAAAGCTAGTCCTATGGGGGCTACATTTGTTAAAAGACTACTTCTGAGGCAAAGATCCTAAGTCGAGTGAAAAAAATGAACTACAACTTGATATCCAATATATAATAACAATTAATCCACATGCAAACTTATGAGTTTAACACATACAATGGAGAAATATATATAGAGTCCATTTGTGTTTTCTCATAAGGTGCAATAAATATCTAGGCAATTCCAAATATGATGATTAATAAGTCATAATAAAACCCAACTATGAAACTTTTACTAGAGAAGAAGAAGTGTACATATGTAAGGCGCCCAAAAACCCGTTTAAATGCCTAAAAGCGGTTTGGATTAAAAATTAGGTGTTTGGCAAAAAAAATTAAAATCTCGTTTGGGCCAAAGAGAATTACAAAACCTTCATTTTCTTTCCAAAATTCCACCACACTAATTTAAGTCTTTGGGCTTCTAAAAAAACTATTTTTTAAAGAGAGGTCTCAGGTTCGATGCGTGAGACTGTACTAAATTTTTTTTAAAAACTCCTTTTAAACCTAATTAAACCACACCAAAATATCAAAAATAAATAATTTGGTTAGGAAACAAATAAGAATAAATATCTTCACGTCCTATTTTCTTCTTATAAATAATTCATGTTCATTCTAGATGGAAAATTTTAGGCCGGCACAAATTATATAATTCAATTCATGATGCCAAAGTCAATATTTTAATTTTCTTATATGATTAAAATATAGAAATTTTAATTATTAAATTCCTGCAATTAATTAGAAATATTAAAATTGAAAAGGAAGTACTTAAGAACATTTTAATTCTCTAACATTTCAAATCTTTTATACGAGGTTTTTTAATTTTGATAACCTCACAACAGTTTTCTAAAAAAAAATTGCCAAACAGTTATTTTAAAATATATATATATTTGTCATTTAGACATGTTGGCAAACAGTTCGTGTTCCTTAAAAATATTTCTATTTACTGCACTTTTGGCCTACTGCTCTTTTGGCCCCGAGCACAGTTGGCCCACACCAATGCCAAACAGAACCTAAGACCATTGCATTGCATCACTAATTTGGATTGTTGTAAATTGATCTAACCAGGTTAGGTACAGAATTCAAGAATACCTTCTTCTTTATCTTTTTGTTCTATTTCGGAAACTACATAATACACGAAGATGTCCTTGCTGGCAGAGAGGGAATTTCTAAATGCTGGAATTTGGACGAGTATAGATGTCAGCAATCAAGTTCCACAGTTGCCTCAGGGTATCATATAGCAACAAGACACAACTCTCACCGTTTCTTGGAAACTATGTATGGGAATTGTGCCAAAAATTATAATTTGGGATCATACTAATGTGATTTTGTGTATTATTATCCACACCTTTGGAAAATGTTTTTATAAAATTAACCTTAAAAATGCTCAATCAGCATTACTCTTAATTTTATTGTACAACTAGAAATAGAATCCTGAGAGTCAGATAAATTTGACAAACTGAAGGCACGACTTTGCAAGATATGTACTTCAAAAAAAAAACTTTGCAAGAAATGTTACCCAACCTTCATGGGTTAGCATACTAAATGCTGATGCTAAACAAATAAGAATGATAATCAACTTCCAATTCAATGGTATCCCACTATCAAAAATGTGAAAAAACAGCATATTACCATGGAAGAAATCGCATCATAATATCACCATCTCCAGTTGCACCACAGGCACCAACTTCATCATCAACATAGGCTGAAGAACCAGCTATTGGTCCATCACCAACCCTGAAGTCCAAAACATGTTACTGATTATGTACACCACCAGGAAGAGAAAAACAGAAAGTGAGGAAAAGGCCCTTAACAAATAGATGCCTACTACTGACTTCAAAAAGGCGGGAAATTAGTACAATTCAAACATTAGAGTTCAAACTTTAGTATTCACTATTAAATAGTTTGCATCGATTGGAAGATGAAAACTGACAATAGGATACATACCGACCAGGGATTTTAAACGTGGCGCCATTCGTAGATGTCCCGACTGCTATACGTCCAGCCTATACGAACATTGAGAATGCTTTACAGATTATACGTAAACCCACAATTTAAAATGAAGTACAATATCTTACTTTATCAATTACAGCCATGGAAATTGTGTCATGGTTGTTCCGATTGATATGACTGAATTCTGACTTGATCACGGTTGATACACTGTTTCCATCTATAGAGGACTTACAGGTCTCAGTTTCAACCGATCCAGAATGTATTGGACGGTAGGGACCACAGCCATTAGTAGGAGAGACATTTTTTCGGAAGTTAGGCTGGCATGAGTCCTCCTTCCACTTGATCCATTTCTCAATAGATTCTGGTGAACTAAGATTTGAAGGCCCTGGAAGACCCATTGAAACTGCAAAGATTGAGGCATGCTCTCCTACAATTAGAGTATGTTCTGTATGTTGCATAACTAACTTCGCAGCTTTAATCCCATCCTTCACATATCTCATAGCAGCCACTGCCCCAGCCTCCATTGTTGTCTACCAATGTCCTTAGACAAATAACTGAATAAGTGTCGGACCTTAAATCTTCCATAATTGTGAAAGCAGGCTACTTTTCGATATTGTATTAAGAACTTAAAATAATTAGTATGAAAATTACCCCATCCATAATGAGAGCATCAAGTGTAGTTTCTCCATTCTCGTCAGGACTACCACCAGGCCCAACTAAAATGAATAGGCCTTAATCAGTCAAAATGAAAGGAACTCATCGGGGTAGTCATTTGAAAGAAAATGAGAAAATGTTATAGATATGGTTTACAGGAAGAAAATGTAGCAGTTAAAGCTTCTCTTCTTAGACGGACAACTAGCTCTGTGTTTAGGTTGTGGACACATCAAAATAGAAAAATGGAAGTTTCTTCTAATTCTCAGTGCTTTATCATTGCCTAATACACTTTAATCTTCTCGTAAAGCATACATCAATTGAAGATGAGAGAGAGAGAGAGAGAGAGAGAGAGAGAGAGAGAGAGAGAGAGCAATAACGGACAATGACGCTGGAAGAATATCATACCCGTGGCCACAGGGCCGGCCCAGGGGTAAGCCCAACAAGCCAGTGGGCTTGGGCAACCCCCCCTTTCATGGGGCATCAAAATTTTTGGCAGCCCTCTGTAATTTTATTTTATTTTTGAAATATTAGGGTGGGTTGTATGCTACAACCCTTCCCAATATATTTTATAGCCCACCCCTATATATATTTTGGCCCAAGCCCAACTATCCATTTTAATCCCAACTCACTAATCCAAACCCAGAAACCCTCCTCCTTGTTTCCCTTCTTCATCTAATTCGAATTCCAATCCAAACTCTAGCGGCGGCGTAGCGCCAGCGACTCCTCAGTCCTCACTCTCATCTCCTTCACCTCTTATCATTCCGTGTGGACCGCCACCGATTCCGACCCCACCTCCGTCTCGTCCTCTTCGTCGTCTTCAACCTCTAACGAGAAGAAGGAGAAGAAGCAACAACACGCTCACCGCTTCAGCTCCGTCATCCACGCCGTCAACAATCGCAAGCTCCCTCCCGAGCTCCGCTCCCGCCTTAACGTCGTCAGGTATCGATCCATTTCTCACACTATTCCCCCCTAATTAAGGTTCGACATCAAGAACACGTGTAACGCGCGTGTTAAATAGGAATGCACGAATTTTTGTTTGGTTGAAAATTCTGTGTAGATTTGTTGTTTGAAAGAGGTAAGATGCACATAATTTATAATTTAAAAAAATTACATAGAGTGAAGAGTTTCTATACTCTCGATTTGCGTCTAAAAAGTAAAAGAAAGTAATCTGTTTTTGCTACTTGGATTTGCGACGAAAGGGAATCTTGCAGGCGCCAGGTGACTTGGAACTAGTTGCAATGAACAGAACACTCTCTCAAACTCGTTTTTTACTTTTAAGGGAGTTGAGTGCAAACCCATGATATAAGTGATTCTGGTGTTTAGCAAGTGTTGAGATCTTTGTGTCAACACCTCGTGCTCTTTTATAGTTTATGTAGACCCAATTTACCATTGAATGATAAGCAAGAGGTTATAATGTATTTTAGAATCTTTTAACTATCTACTTTGTGTTTTTGTAGTAGATTAGTTAAAGTATAAATTATTAGTAGTTATTAACATGTTTTATTTGTGAAATTATGTTTATGTGGTAAGAAATAATAGGTACTTTCTACCTCTAGTTTGTAGTATTGCAATGGTCATTCCTTTCTTTTGTAATAGATAATTAATTTGGCATTGAGTGTTTTTTTTAGCAATTGTCCAGAAGTTCCTCTTCTTCTTCTTTCCTCTATCTCTAACTTCACTTCTTTCTATAACCCTTAAACTTACGTCGCTAATCACCATTCTTTCTCGACTTACCTAATTGCCCTTGATCCTCCATTAGACTCAGTGTATAGGCATTGATGTAGTCCTACTATAATTTGCTATGTCTCTAAAGTGTACTAATTTACATCCTTTTCTATGTATGTGCTTTTGGCATGTCAGAAACTGATATAGTAAATGTCGTGGAGCAAAGAACATGGCATTCTATGGAATAAGGGGACTTTGAAAACCAACCTGGAAAAGGGAAACCTCTTGACCTCTCTACAAACCCTCATGTTGATCCCTCTCAGGACACTCTTTATAGAATCCTTTCAAAGAATGGATGTGCATCTGAATGGGTCGAGCTGAACAAGGAAATTAGGTGCAAAATTTCAGAATGGAGGTTGACATTGAAGAGCTCTTGGGGTAGGAGAGCAAGTCACCAAGATTCCACATGGTGTAAGGAGTCCGAGACTCTCAAGGCACAAATGCGGGAGATCAATAATAAGGTTTGGATATGTGAAGTCTATTTGTAGAGTAGTTTAGGGAAGGATAATTCAGAAGGTTTTATATGATATTTTGTGTCATGATTGCAAATTGCAGGTTCTATATTATAATCTCATTGTGCCCTTTTGGCCGTCAAATGTTTGGACTCAAAATGGGGGAGAAATATAAAGTTTGCAACAAGGTAGTATGTGTTTTTATCTTACTTATTAATATATAAGCACTATACATTTTTTTTCCTTTTTTCGATGCAAAATTAGGTATGTTAGAACAACAACAAAGTCTCTCTAAAATATATGGGCAGGAGTAGGTGTGTAACACTCTATAAAGCACAAATAAAAAGACAATATAATTATGCTTTTATAAAATTAAAAAAAAAATTTGCTTTTACCTTTACTTTTTGTTGTTATTATTAAAAAAAATTACTAAAGGGCAACAAAACATGGACTTGGCTAGGGCAACCCGGATCTCCGGGCCGGCCCTGCGTGGCCACCATGTACAGTAAAGGGTATCGAACAAAAAACTCACAGGGTACAGTTCCAAAATGTCAATCTAGGAAATTGGTTAATTTGTAGCATTTCATACAGGTATTTAGTCTATTCAGACTGCACAAAGATCCAGGAAAGAGAGATACATGATCAAGATCAACAACCCCTTCTACTTACATGAGATTCAAATTTGTGAATCAGATGTGTTACATGTGTAGGACAACTATGACAGAGATAGGGCTGGTGATTCCAAAGAAATACCCGTAATAATAACAGTGGCAAGTTCTAAGTTAATAATTGCAACTGCATTACTCATTTCATTTGCCTAAATGTTGCTATCTACGAATACTGTGTCATATCACATGAATTATTAAGACATTATCATCGCCATGCACTATTAATATCTTACATTTGACTCACGAATCAATGAACTGATACTGGCCAGTTGTAAATGCTACATAGTTGACAAACACAAAAGTCTATTAAAACAAGTAAACAACCTCCATATCCCAAAAAATGAGACAACACAATTGCGTGACAGAGCATAAGCTCATTTCAAAATCTTAAGGTGTAAAGTGCAAATTTTAGAGTTGTTATAGGGACTATAATATAATTCCAAAAAAATTATCATCCAGTAGACGACTTTTTACCTGTACCATCACACCTCAGCACCTCGCAAGCCGAACAACCGTCCACTACAGCATCAACGGCCGACGATCCCCCATTAACCGAATCCCACGCCGCCCTCACCGCCTCCACAAACGGCCACGTGCTCACCACCATTGGCCCGGGCCCACCTCCATCCCCAATTCCACACCCCTAATCACAAAACCCCCAATAATTAACAATTAATTATATATATATATATAAATCAAGAATCGAATCGTCTGTACGGTGAAAACTTGAAGAACGACGACGAGGAGGAGAAAGAAAATTCCCGAATCCATTTGTGACGAGAGAGAGAGAAACAGAAAGAAAGTAAGCGGCAAATAAAAGTATTTAATTTGGGCCTTGGGCTTTACAACTCGGCCCAAAGCCCAATAAATCCAATTAAAAATGAAACAAACTCCTAGTCTGAGGAATTTTTTGCCGTCATAGGCCAATTTTTGAAAATATTTGCGTTTTTAAACTAGTTCCCCAACTATTAGCGTTTTTGTGCTACTTTGTGCCACGTTAACAGCAGTCACTATTCCCAATAGCGGCATCTTCATTCCGAAGTCGCTAATGAAAATAGCGACCTATGTTTTAAATTTTTTTTAATTTTTTTGTTTGTCAAAACTATTCCCACTAGCGACCTTAGTATAATGAGGTTAGTGAGCTCGAATGAATGTATTGAGACACTTAGCGGACTCCTAAAGAGCTTTCCCAAAAAATTTAAAACTGAGGTTGCTATTCCCAATAGCGACCTCAGCAGGAAACACAATCTCCTTGTTCATTGTAAAATTTTAAAAAATAGTCATATAACTAAGGCCTCTATTCGGAATAGCGACCTTAGTTAATAAAGGCATCTATTCCGAATAGCGGTCTTAGTTTTAAAAATAAATTAATTGCCATTTTTCAGAAAGCAAAAGCTATTTAGATTTTGCTAAATGTTAGAATACAGCTCATTAAATGTCGCTAATCCCATCAGCGGCCTCATTATACTAAGGTCGCTAGTTGGAATAGCGACGGCAAACAAAAAATTCAAAAAAATTTAAAAAATAGGTCGTTATTCTCATTAGCAACCTCGAAATGAAGATGCCGCTATTGAAAATAGCAGTCGCTGCTGGCGTGACACAAAGTAACCCAAAAGCACTAATAGTTGGGGAACTAGTTTAAAAACGCAAATATTTTCAAAAAGTAGCCTATGTAGACAAAAAAAACTCTAGTCCGAGAGACTGAGACAGGCCTCAAAAAAATAATTTTTCTTTTTTTTCACTTATACCCCTATTTTCCTTCTAGGTTTTACAATCGAGGATTTGGAGATGGGAGAGGCGTGGTGGTATTGGGCGGCGGCGAGCACAGCGCAGGTGGCGTTGGGGGTGGCTTCGTACAAGAGAGGTTGCGGAGAAAGCGGATTCGGGATGCCGTTCAAGGCGTTCGCGGTCGCAACGCTCTTCGTCGGCGCCGGCGCCACCGCCGTCGCCGGAACTCTGCAAGCCATCGGCGTTACCAACGTAGGTTTTGCTCTCTCTCTCTCTTTTTTCTTTTGTTTGTTGCGAATTTTGATTAGATTTATGTTGATGAGTTGATTGTGAATGGTATTAGGTGGATGATATGAAGGAAGTGGGGATTGGAGTTCGGAGATGGATCAAGGCTCAACCAAGACAAGGCTGAAATTTATTTCTGATTCTCTTTGTATTTTTTTCCTTCTTTTGTTGCTAATTTTGGGATGAGAATGTTAAGTTGAAGTGACCCTAAAAATGAGAATGTTAGTTGAAGTGAGCCTAATTTGTTATTAAAATTTGAACTGCAACATCTATTTTTAATGTTGTTGTTAAAATTTTACAATCGGAAGTTTATTTGTTTTGTTGTTGTTAACAACATAAAATGTATGAGCATGTAAAAAGAGTATTGATTGAACCCATTGTATTTTCAAAAGATGGCTCAGTTTTGAGGGAAAAAAGATTGTCAAATACTACTGAAATTGCAAATAAAACAATATGTGCACACCAAGTGGTTAACAATGGTTCTAATTTGTTTGACGAATTAAGAGAAATCCAATGCTCAGTTCCCTCGATGCTTTAGTTGATGCATTCAAATAAAACTGCTCTATGATCCATCTATCCCCTTCCGTTTCCGAGTAAAGTTCCCAACCTTCTCCTTTATTCCAAAATTTCTCTACTCTAGGCAACATATTACGGCAAGGGGATCAACTATTCAACTGCAAGAGATGGATGGAACTGTACTATGCCTTGGTGGTTGTGGAGATTCACCGGAGACTGGTGGTCACCTCCCAAATCACGGCAAGTAACCCGCAACAGTATCTCTCGACCTTATGTGTTCAGCCACACATGGATTGTGGTTCAACCTGAATCAGTACTGATGCCAGTGAATTTTTGCTACACTGTTCCTTAACACACTCTCAGCCATCTGCACCAAACGTCACAGACTAGACTTAGTGAATGATGCAAATATGTATGCACCCCCTAGAGCAAGGAAGCTTGTACATTCCTTAGTAAATTTTGTAGTGCAACAAGCAACTTAAACAGGTGATCAGCAATCGAAAGGTTCATGCTGTGCCTCTATAAATCGCCGTGGCCCGTGGTGTAGTGTTTTGCACTTTCTATTTTACATCATACCAACTTTATGCAATATTGAAAATTAATAAGCACCGTGTCACTGTGGTGTGATGCGTTTAAGAGAAAACTGAGAATCATTGGGGAATACAGCGATGCGTTGACAGTACAAAGATGGCAGCATTCAAATCCTTCAATCTCAAGGTTAAGTTTGCATCCAACCAATCCAAAAATTAACAAATTAAAGGTTTAAGACGGTAAACTAACACAAATAAAGAGAGATCAAAATTCAAACTGCATCATATTAAAAGAATAGACAACTAACAGAAAGAATCAGAACTTGAGTTGCATTATTCAACAAGAAATATGACATTTATTATCAGTTGCCCTGAACAATTTTAGACAGTTAAACCAATAGAGTCTCCACGGTAATAATATATAAATTTAAAGGAGAAAATAAAACAAATTCCAACTGACATGAAAAAGAAAGAAAACGCACAAGGGGTCATGTATACTGGCTAACATTGGCAGTAAATAGCTATATTCGGCCAATAGATAGGACAATGTAAACTTACCTACACTACAGCATCCTTCACCAAATCAAAAAATATAAATAATTTGTAATCAGGAAAGATTACTCAATGGAGAGCAAGTGTTAAAACTTGGGCCTAAAATCAACAAGACCGAGATGAAAAACCAAGTATCTCAGAAGTATTCCTTGTTCAAGCTGGAACATACGATTCCAACATTAGCTGAGTTTTCGTGGGCGAGGTAATCTCAACAATCAGGTACGTATACTTCCAATTCCTGTCAGAAGGATCCTTGAACATATCTGCATAGACCTTTCCGGCTCCATGTGGCCCCCGAATGTAGAAATTTACCTGCAAATCCAATATCCTTTTTTGTTTATATTGATGTAAAGGAAATCGATGAACAGTTTTACCTGCTTAGTTACCCACAATATGATTAAAAAGGAACTAGGCAGTGACCTAGGTGGAACTAAAGCAATTATGTTGTGTTTGCAGCCTTGAGCTGCAAAGGATTAGTTTCCTAGGAGCTCAACTAGCAATAGGATAGGTAGGGTTCTAAATAAGTTGGTTTTCGACCCAATTAGTCAAACATTGCGAGGGGGACATTGAATATTTTCTAACAAAGCCCAAACGTAAGCTATCTCTAGACTAGACTCAGCAAACTTGACCCACGTCTGCAGGTAACTACTAACAGCCGCTGTTACTGTGGAGCTCCCCCTTTATGCTTCTTTCGCATCCCACTAGATCATATAGCACTTCTTTCTACAATTTTTTGAGAGTTTAATTAGTTTCTATGCTGGATTATTTTTTGTTAGAAAGATTTTTTTACCTATTGTTACTTGTTAGAGATGACCATATGGTTGGTTTACCTTTTTCAAAAACAAAAAATTAAATTGTTGCAGTTGTACAATGGTTAGTTCCCTGAATGTGACTTCCCCAATTAATGTGGACTAGATTATTAGCACAAGCAACAGATGTGCTTGTACCTTGATATTGATATTATATATTGGAAGCCTCAAGTCTCAAGGCATAATAATTATCATCAATTCATGCATTACATGTAACTTTAAGAGTCCAACCTCACACACCAGTCTAGCATTATATATAGTATATAAAAGTACAGTAAGTACAGATAATGATAATGATGAAACTGAAGTGGTCATGGATTGCCTTATCAAACTCAGAAGTAATAACAGTATATAGGTAAGGAACAAAAAATTAATATTTAGGAGATGAAATATGATAAAGAAAGAGCCAAACTAAAAATTACTATCAATCATGACATTGGTAATACTACTAATGAGACATCTACCTTGAGAAAGTTTTATAATAATCACCGAAAACATAGTAATTCTAATTTGGGGCAACTGCTTTTAATTAAAAGAATGACTAGCTTCCAAGAAAATGGAAGAAATGGTTTAACATGAGCAATTCCCTTCAATTATGAACCATAACTATCATTTCTAATATAAAGCATGATGGCACCAGAAATGTTCACATTTATTTGAATCCAAATGAGAAACAATAAAGTTTGAATACTGTTAAAGTTACTGTTTAAAATTTTATATTAGAGAAAGATACAATTAAGCTGGATTTGGGTAATGTTCCTGGTATATTTTCGTTCATCTGTGATTGTTGGTCATCTACTGCTGAGTGCTGATGAATAATTTTGTCCTACTGCCAACGCCAATTGTTCGAAATTTTACATTAGAGAGAGAAAATAAGTTGGATATGGAGAGAATTTCCAGTAGAATTTGATTTGTCTATGATTGTTGGTTGTATACATTGGCGTGGCGGACGCAGAATTTTAGTCAGGATGGGCATAAGTAAATAGGATTTTTAAATTTTATTTTTATTTATCAAAAAATGTTTTTTAAAAAATTGCATATATATTTCATGTTGAACGGGGGTTTTTACTTTTATCATTTGTTAGTTGTATGAAACCATTAATTATTTAACGACTGAACATTTGGTGATGAGATCTAATATTTTCTAACATATGGTTGAGTAAATATTTGCATAATATGTACAAGTTGAGTTGAACGCTTGATGAGAAGAAGACAAAAAATTCATACTTGTAAAATGTGATACTCATTTAATTTGAATGATAAATATAAAAATATTATTAAGAACATAAACAATGAGATTAAATTATATATTTTCAGTATGAAAATGAACTTTCTCAAACTTAAAATAGATATTCAATTTTTTTAAAATATACTATATAGTATAACTTTATTAAATACACTAACAAAAGTTTATTCACAATCCAAAACAAGTTATTTTTTAAAAAAATGAAAAATTAGTTACTACTTACAGGAATTGAACCCTGGTTCTCTTATAAAGGAGCTTGAACTACCTAACCACAAAGTCAAGTCTCTCTCCCACCTAACCACAAAGTCAAGTCTCTCTCTCTCTCTCTCTCTCTCTCTCTCTCTCTCTCTCTCTCTCTCTCTATATATATATATATACACACACACACACACACACACTAGTAATTTACACGTGTGATGCACGTCTTTATAAAAATAGTTTTTTTTAAAATTCCAACATTGTCTGGCATCGAACCTAAGACCTCCTTTATATTAGTTATGTATGTGCATTGCACGTATTTGTTTGGCTACAAATGGAGTTTCGTGACAAACTCTCCCATTAAAATAGTGTCTATCTATATAATAAAACACAAAGAAAAGCTATCAAGTGGCTCTCCTTCAATAGTACGGAAATCAATGATCCAGATCTAAGCTCCAAAAAGACATTTTTCCCCTCAAAAGTTTTCCCCCAAAACTCAAATTCAAATCCCCCCCAAAACAACTCGTTTATTTATTTAATTATTTATCTCTCTTCCTCTTTCTCTCTCTCCTATTCAGATCAGTTTGCTCCCTCTATTCCCCAAACCAGAGAGCTCCAATTTCTCTCTCCCTTGGGGTTTTTAAGCCGCTAACTCCAAATCCCAAAGACCATTTTCTTAAACTTCGCTTTCATTCCATTGGTGAAGCCTCCATCGTCCTCTCAAGCGCGAATCTCAAAGCAAATTCAAATCCAAATCCAGTGTCGAGAGGTCGTCGCCAATATCTGATCTGCTGCTGATTCTGTATCGACGACTCTCCTCCACCAATCGAGCGCGAATATCAAGCGACTCTGTATCGGCGTCTTCCCTCCATCGAATCGAGAGCCTCTACATGCGATGCGGCGACTCTAATTTCATCTCATTAAACAAATTCTCATTCTAATTTTTAATTTTGTGTGCAGGGGATTACTCAGTTTTTTGCTGACTCGAATTTTGTGTGTGCATGGGATCTAAGTTCAGAGAAGTGTGATTGTTTTATTTTTGGGTTTAAAAAATTTTAATTTGTTGATTTATTTGATGAGTTTTTTATTGGTTTTGATTTAACGTGTACGCAAGTGAGACATGATTATTTGGTGGCCTCAATTTGGACTTTCAAACCATAGCTGGACAAGTAAGCTGATCAGTAACCTAAGATAACTTGGCAAATATGCAACATTAATTTCTTTACTACAAAAGAATATACTATCGTGAAGTGTTCCCTTCACTGGTTATTAGACATCATGGATAACATAACATAAAAGAACTTTTAGTGTATGTTTGGATATATAGAATTGGGATGAGTGGAGTTTACCAGTAAATGGTGCAAACTCTCCACTCAAGAAATACAGCAAAAGTAAATTTGTTATTGATTCATTTTGATTTTTTTTTATAAATGTGCAATTGGGAGACAAAGTGGAGATAAAAAAATTATTAGCTTGGATTAGAGTTTTGAGAACTTCATGTATTACATTTTGGTTGAAATAATAATAAGAGGTATTTCAATTGCAAATTGAGTCTCAGATAAACAAATGTTTAGATTATTGGTATTGTAGATACCTTCACACCTGCACTTGGGTTACCATTGTATTTAGACATGCTCATTGTGGTTATGGAATTAGAGTACGCTCTATAAAACTTATACGATCATGTCCTTGCATAACTATTACAATCATCTAAAAGTGATGTTGAAGTTAAAAAAAAAACCTTGTGCAGTGTTTCTAACAAACTATATGCATTTCAAGGTAAGTTCAAGCTAATGATCAAGAAGGCGATAGTTGAGCTTAAAGTTAGATATGCTGCTTCCTCATATAATATGTTTCCTGCTTCAATTAATTTGCAGGACCTCTGAAACTATTTTATATAATCAAACCAGGTGCATTGTTCTGAAGACGTGCCGTAGGCACGTGTCAACTGGCAAACCTAGTATATATAGAGAGGTTTCTTCCATTGCAATTGCAAGTGTAGCATTTGCAATTTGCAAACCACTTAACCCGTCATCGCCAATGACGGGTTAAGACAAAACATAAAATTTTGCCTTATGCCTCAACCCGTTATCACCAATGACGGGTGAAGTGGTTTGCACGCATCTGCACAATATTTGCGTTTGCAATGGAAGAAACCCCATATCTATATAATAAAAGACAATGAAAGCTATCAAGTGGCTCTCCTTCAATCCCCCAAAAAAATCAAAGGCCCAGATCTAACCTCACAAAACATATTTTTCCCTCCCAAAAGTTACTCCCCAAAACTCAAATTCAAATCCCTCACCCAAAACAACTCCTATATTTTTTTAATTATTATATTTCCTCTATCTCTTTCCTTCCCTCTTCTATTTCAAAAAATTAAGAAAATAAAAATTAAGAAAATTTTTTTAAAAATTAAAAATTAAAAAAACTAAAAAAATTAAAAACTTTTAAAATAATTCAAAAAAAATCATATAATGTGTTTTTTGCTGAATCTCCAAAAGTTTCTCATATAATATGTTTGCTATTTCAATTAATTTGCTGGACCTCCAAAACTATTTTATATGAACAAACAAGGTGGACCGTTCCGAAGACGTGCCGTAGGCACATGTCAACGGGCAAACCTAGTATATATATATATATATATATATATAGAGAGAGAGAGAGAGAGAGAAATGTTCCGTTGTGCACTAGGCCTCCGTGTACACTCGGCCTTCCCACCTTCATATCGACGATCTGATCCGTTCACATTGATCTACACGTCTAAATTAGTCTAAATATTTTAAATTAAATTATTTGAAATTTATTTGCCTATCCATCATGTGACTATAAAAAACAACGATTTTCAGCCATACAATTTTGTAACACTTTAATGGATGGACAAATAAATTTCAAATAATTTGATTTTACATATTTAGACTAATTTAGATGTGTAGATCAATGTGAACAGTTCGGATCGTCGATATGAAGGCGGAAAGGCCGAGTGCACAACTGAACATTACTCTCTCTCTCTCTGTCTCTTTCTGTCTCTCTCTCTCTATATATATATATTATAATAATAATAATAATTGTACAGATACCTAGGTCTTCCCGATTTTCTGAAACCTAGGGTGAGCGGCCGCTCACCATAGGCCCAACGTGCATCCGCCCCAGGTTGTATATTGCTAAGGGATACAATTGTCCTACTGCTCACTATCTTTGATGAGAATTGTGTATTGGATACAAAATTACTAATTTTTGTTACATTCGACCACCACACAATGGCATCAATTTGTCCAAACATGTTTTTCAGTTCTTGGAGCGATGAATTAAGAGAAAAAATTCTGGATAACTCATCAAAATATAACATGCAAGAAATTGTAAGTCAAATGCAAATTCCTATTCTCAATTTCTCATGTTCCACCACCGTGTAGTAGAAAATATTGCCTTTGACTCTTCAAAATTTCTACATAATACAGAATCTAAAGTAAGAAAAAAGTAACTTCGTAAAATTTCCACCCCTTCAGGACTCAAAAAAACTAGTTCAGGTAAAGCAATATCAGTGGTAGAATGTGACAAATTAATAACTACCCAATTCTCATCAACATCGGTAAGACAAACGTATGCCTTAGTAGTAGTGAATCAGGGCTGAGACATATTTTATTACAAAATCAATTCTATACCAACTTAATTTTCTCTCATTATGTATGTTTAAACAGACAGCTTATGCAGTATTTGTAGGTGTGGATTCAAATAAATTGATTATGCTTAGTGCCATGTTCTACATTAAGGAATGGATAGTTATGTTCATTGAAATGGTTTACTCTCACGCTTGCTCCTTTTCGATAGAAAGAAAAGTTGTTTCATGTTTTAAATTGCATTCAACCAAAATCATAGTTGCTTTGTACACTTGTCATAAATTACTACTGAATTCATCCAAAATATCAAACCCTGTTTATTACACAGTATATGGTACTTTGAGCTTGAGAAGTAATTTATGACCACTTTCAGTTTCATTACTCACCATCCACATCAACTAAAGGAAATATATTCACTGTCAACGAAATCAAAAGCAACTATATAATACTATAATAAACCATCAATAGGGCTTCTTCAACAGAAAACAGTGGAATAAATTTTTCATAATAAAGAACAATCCAAAATAAATCCCGACAAAAACTAATTCAACTCTCAAAGAATAACCAAAAGAAGTATTGTGTAGTCAACTGGGCTTCATGCGAATAGTGAATGATCAAATCCAATCCTGTCTTAACAAATTGATGTAGAGTTCAGCCTGAAATTAGATTTTTCCTTTCTTTTCTTTCTTTTCCTTTCTTTTCCTTTCTATTGGGGAGAGGGTAAGCCCAGTAAGGGGAGCCACCATATTACTTAGGATTCTTAGATCTAAGAGATTTGAGAGGGATTGGACAGCAGAGACTGTAGAGGTAAGCAGAGAGGAAAGTTAGGAGACTAGGATATCGATGGGGGGGGATCTGGTCTGGGGGCTGGGGGCTGGGGGCTGGGGGCTGGGGGCTGCCTACTGGCATTCGGCTTTGGCTTTAGGGTGATTTGGGTAATAAAAAACCCTTAGAAGTGATTCCCATCCGAATACTACAATAGGAATTCTTCTCAAACTGTTGAATGGATGGTATTAGAGTTGGCTGGGTTTGGGTAATGCAGGTCGGGTATGGATGAAGGATGAATTTACAGTACTTGTAAGCACGGGTACCTGCAAGTATACCCAATACAACTCGCGAATAAACAGGTTCGACCAGATACGAGCAAATCTGAACTAGTACTTGATTTTGTGAACTAGTATTTGTACTCCATGGGCATGTCTGTGGGTATGTGGGTTTACTTTTCTGGTCTGTCCCCTGTCTCTGTTATTGTTTTCTTAATTTTATGTTTTTCCACTACTGAGGATTATAATTAGACAATTGCAACTAAAGAGGCATACGTTGTGATTAAGATTGCAAGACCAATTGCAGGGAAGCAAAAGTGGCTCCTTTGCAACTGTAGCTGTAGCTAAACAAAACATCCCAATGTGGTGTATGGTTGCCTAGCAACTGTGTCATTTTATGGTGAAATATAGCAAATAGGCCTAGTTGCAACGTTTAGAAGGATTTCGATTTTTTTTTAAAATGGAAACACTTCTACAACTTTTTGGCATTGGATGCAATCATCCCCTTGCACGGCATCTTAGTTGCAGCAACTACCATCAATGTAGTAGTAACTGCAAACCACCACCACCACCACCACCACCACCACCCCCGCCCCCCCGTGCAAGTTAATTTTTTTTTCTATTAAAATTATAAAACCAATTTGTTGGAAAAGAGCATCTAAATAATAATTGTTATTTAACTTCAAGTAGGTACTAATAAAAATTATTTAGGAGCATCACCTCAACATGTTCAACCCCATCTTCATCAGTTCTAACCCTATGAGGAATGCGTTGGCGAGCAGCACGATTTCTACTTTCCGAGCCGTATCCAGTAACAGGAGAGCCAATTCTCACAGTAACCTAACAACGCCAATCAGATAACATAAATTACAGAAGAAAATGTTTGTTCCAATTCAAAAGCATATTGAAGCTTATCACAAACCTGACTATCATGCTGTACCCTTTGAAGAGCCTTACCAAAAATCTTGTACCTATACAGGTAATTGAGTTTTGTCAGGAGATGCCTTTTTTGTGTGTGGAGAGTATCATCTTCTCTTTGTTAAAGAGTAAACAGGGGTGGGTGAGTGTAATTTACAGACAAGTACAAGTAAACAAAATTATACACAGCGGCAGTATGTTTATTTGGCATTTTGTATTAGGATAAGTGTTAGAATAATTTATTGTTCTATTAACAAAGCATGCAAATGATATAATGGTAACGTTTGGTAGAGTATGTAGAAATGAAAATGCCTTTAGAGGGCACAAATAGGATAAATCTGGAGGTATTTATTAACTACTCACTACCAAACCGAATTGTCTAGAATATATGATGATCTCTAATAAGCATACAGAATCAGACAAAATACACGCTGCAAGTATGCCAAGATCGTCTTCAATATTTTGTTGTCACTAAGAATACTAAAATTAATTCAACATGGTCAAAACAGTTTGAAAATGGAAACCTCCAATATTATGAATTATAACTATAAATATAAATTTTGCATCTCTTTTGTAGATTCTTGTGCTAGCCCGTTTGATAAAAGAAGGCAATGATGACAATCACACTTATTTAGGGGCAAAAAAAAAAAAAGAATAAATAAAGGATATCATACTCTTTTGGCTCGAAGATTAGCTCTTTGAAAACAGCATAACCTGCCAACCCAGCAACTCCAAGACCAGCGAGTATTATGAGACTATATGAAGCACCTTCAGTAAATGTCACAGGCTTTTCTGGGATATGATATGTGGGAGAATCATCAAAGGTATCTTCAACTGTGGATATATCCTTTCTCTTCCCCTGTAGAAAGGATAACTACTCAGTGAAACTTAAATATAGATGACATCAGCATTCATAAAAACGCTAACATTTAACTAGATCATTTATGAAAGAATTGTCAGTTGATCTTTCCAAGAGAATGCCTTTGACTTTAAGATCGGTACAAGGGCAGGGTTCAATATCATGCAGAAATATGAGTTTATATTTAATTTATGGAACTAATTGGAAAGAGAGATTTTGGATTATAAGGATGAAATAATTCAAACAAAACTCAGGGAGAAATCCTTTATATGAAGAGACATAAATGATTATCTGTCAAAGGCAGTAGTCAATCAATATGGGATGGTGAAAAAAGGAAATGGATCTGGAGCAAAGAAATGCTATAAAAAGATTATCTTAGATTTTGCAATGACATGTAACATTGTTATAGCAAAAATTATGTTTGAAAAGAGAGCTTAATATATGATTGCTTTAGAAATATATCAAAATGCAATCGAACAGATTCATTGGTTAGCAGGGGATTAAACTAGCATGAATGATTGCATAATTTACATCTACAACGAGCATGAACATTTAAAGTATTACGCATTTGGATTAAAAAGTGGAAGAAAGGACTAGAATGTAAGACCGCAAGTTATATGGTGGAGCATACAAAGTTGCAAGTAATCTTAATGAAGCAAATATAAAAGTTAAGAGAGTCAAAGGAATTAGTCAATCCAATAACTATGTAAGCAAAGAGCAAAACCTATAGAGAGTGGCTTAAGGGTAGAAATGAAAAAAAGGAAAAAAGTATGTAGCAAAGAAGGAAGGAAAGAAACCAGTTAATAACACCATATCTCAACTTACATGAGTCTATACGTAAAGTAGAAAACTAAAAGACAGGATGGAATATGTTTAGAAAATTTGCTAAGCTGAGAGAAATTTAAGGTCTACATTAGGTTAAACTAGATGTTTACCATCTGGAATGAATGAGTTTATTTTGTCATTAAGACTTAAGAGTCTCATCTATTCTGTCAATGCATCAAACTGTCAACGTTTTCGCATGAATATGACAATTAGAGATGAAAACAGGTACCAGTAGGGTGCGATGCCACACATCCATTGTCCACATAACCACATCTCAACTCTCCGGTTATAATAGTAAGATGTATCACTAGTAAAATAATGAACATTAGAAGAAGATGAAGGGGGTTATCAATGAGGGGTTTAATGAGGGTTACAGCTGAGAATTTAAAATGGAACCATCTGATTGAATACATAATAGAAAGTAGCTATTGTCGTATTAGGTTTTGCAAAGTATGCTTCAAAGAAAATGTGAAGTGGAAAAAGACATTGAACAACAATGATGTACCTATTAAGTTAACTAAGCTAGAAGGAACTCTAATGAACTCCAAGAAGTAACAGAGTAAGCACGTCAACTATTCTTGAATATGTCATTCAGTCTACATATATTGTGGTTTATAATTTTTTTCTGAAGCTAACTGTTCGTACGCAAACTCTGGTGCTCCTTCTTTTTGTTATGGTCCAAATGAAACTAAACTCTCATAATCCAAATTGTGCAATATAATGCAAAACAACACAATATTTAATAATTAAAGTCAGACGTTTTTGGATCTACTTCAACGAATAAAAGTCTTGATCTGTGTCTACATACAAGAAGAAAGTAAGTACGAAGATACTTGCCGTTGATATCTGAATTTACTTATTTTGGCAAGCATTAACAAAGCAGAAATATTTTGTTTACTCTCCAAAAAAATATCTAAGAAACAAGAAGGAAACAAACCTCCTTTGATGCATGTTGTGATGACTGTGTAGAATAATTGGATGCTGACGTTCTCACTGAATAAGGAAGCATGCACTTCTTCCCATAGTGATCTTGAAACAGAAATGAGTCACCTGCCAAAGACATCCCATCATCCAATTATCATTCCACAGATGCACGCATCATATGGGAAAGTACATTTGTACATACAAATAAAGATTGCACAAGCTGATTTATCTTTTCAGAAGTTTAAATGTCCATTGAAAACAATGGCAGTCCATTCCATTCATTGAGACCCGGAGTGACTTATCATTAAGAACAATTAGCTCTAAAGGCTATGTGCAGGGCTGACCTTTAATCCTCCCAGCGTCCTGCAAAACAAAAACAAAACATAAAATATTGGTCTTCCTTATTTTAACCATAAAGACTGAATTGTTCACAATAATTAACTGTGAATCATTATCAGGCTTCGCTTCACTTGGTCTGTAATTATAACTCTTTAGCAATTGATTTGTATTCTTCATTATAACATTAGCAGAGTATCCACATGATCATGAATTCGTGATGCATGCTAGTTGAATGCTACTATAAATTATCTCTTGTGAATTATCTTGCTTAACCTTTAGTTTGTTTATAACTACTACAGAATCAAAATTGTTTTAACAGGCAATGAAGTTATTCATCTTCACACATGAATTTAAACCACCACTATGATGCTCTGTGATTCCAACCACTACAATGCCTCTTCAGTCTTCACACATGTTCAACTATACTACGCTTGAGTTTCACGTGATGTCACAAGCCACACCTAATGAGAATGCCATGTTGCCACAAGGTTCCTTGCACGAAAAAAACACACATCTAGCAAGCATTCAAAACCGGATGCTTGTATTCATCCTCACGTGCATCAAGTTGATACATAGATGTAACTACTGCTATAGAAGCAAAACTCCATTTTAGACCAACTAAAATACTATATTATGCATCTAATGTACAGCATATGCAAATAGAGATAAGTTCAAAATACAATAATCGCCATTAAACCACATTTATGAATATTTGCTAACCTGGTATTAACGTTAAATTCCATACTAAGATTTTGATTAATTTACCCAAGCCATCCAAGTAATCTAAAAAAGGGGGCAACTTTATGCGGCTCGTTACATGATTAGTTCAAAATTCAAGTAGATCTAAATAACTAAATCGAAAAAACATCTAATTTACTCGAAAAATCAAACGTTAAAATTTGCTTCTTGTTAATGCACCAATGTCCAAAATACTACAAAAACCTAATCTAAAAAGGTTCCCGATTTACCAAAAGCCTATATCTAGAACTACATAATGCTAAATCATTAACAGTACACAATCCACAAAAACAAAAGTAGATGGGTTTATCTACAAAAAGGACCTTGTCGAAAGGGTTGGATCGAGCAATGGCCGAAGATGAGAAACCAGCGGAACCCGAAATCCGAGATGGTGGCTTCGATGAAAGAAGAAGACGACTGGTTCGAACCAAGAGCCCTAATTCCTTCGCCTTGTGCTTCAGAATGTGCATCTTTCAAACCCTAATCGAGTCGAAGATTCTCTTTATCGATTGAGATTAGGAATTTTGGCGATTGGGAAGATGGTGGGAATGGGCAAGAACCCTAGTTGTTAGAACATCAAAAGGGTTTTAGGGATTGAACTATAGAAGGATAGTTTTAGGATAAATATTGAGATGACAGGGGGTTTTCTGCAAATGTGTATGATGCACATGTATTTTTAATAAGGTAATAGTGATCTGTTACCAGTATTATTAATGAAAATCTGTTACCAGTATTATTAATAAAAAGTTAACAAAATAACAAACTCTAAATAATACACACCTTCCTTATTCCTTCCTATTACTAACCAAAATGACAATACTATTTTCTTTACAATGCTAATGTCTAGGATGCATGTGTTGTAATCAATAAATTAATTGTGTAATTGACACTTTGGTTAAGCTACAAGAAAAGTACTTGTTATATAATAATACAAGTATGATATTCTTTAAATATCCTAAATATCCCCCATATCGTTTGGATTTTCCACCATATTATGAATCCAGTTATGTAACATTTTTATCTTTGATATGTGTTAGGATTAGGATTTATGGATTTGAGAAGATGAGGAAGAAGAAGAGAAAGAAGAAAGACAGCGACTGATGCTTTTAGAAACTGCCCAAAAATATTGATTGTATTCATCTGATTCTAATTGTTACATATATGAAGATACTAAGCCCAATGGGCCCTAAGAGCAATTTGGGTCGTAACATAACAATCTTCACCTTGAACCAAATTGCATCTAAAACAAACTAAAAACATAAAACAAATACATAAAGCAAACATAACCTAAACAAAGGTAAGCATAAAGATATACTAGCAACATGCTAAAAACAAAACTAGCTCAAACTAGCTAGAAACAAACTGACATCAAACTTGAACAAAGCTTGAACTTTGCAATTGGAAGAGGCTTTGTGAGCATATCGGCCGGATTCGATTCGGTATCAATCTTCTTCACAGCAACCTTGCCTTCCGAGATCACATCTCGAACAAAATGGTATCGAATGTCAATGTACTTTGTCTTCTCATGGTACATGCGGTCCTTGGTCAAATGAATCGCGCTTTGGTTGTCACAAAACACCGTAATAGGACCCTCGAGTGAAGACATCTCACCAACAAATGCCTTGAGCCAAATAGCCTCCTTAATAGCCTCAGTAATTGCCATATATTCGGCACCAGTACTTGAGAGTGCAACGGTGGCTTGAAGTGTAGACTTCCAACTAATTGCACAATCTCCAAGGGTAAAAACATAACCCGTCAAAGAACGCCTCTTATCCAAATCACCCGCAAAATCCGCATCCACAAAACCCGTTAGTTTCTTGCCATTACCAAACTCCAGACGAGCATCAATAGTACCTCTCCAATAGCGAAAGATCCACATCACCGCTTCCCAATGCCCTTTCCGCGGACAAGCGAGATATCTACTTACCACACTAACGGCTTGAGCAATGTCGGGTCGAGTACACACCATCAAGTACATGAGACTCCCGACCGCACTTGAATACGGAACCTTTTCCATATATTTATTCTCATCATTGGATTTCGGGCTTAAAGCAGCCGAAAGCTTGAAATGCGCCGCAAGAGGTGTTGAAACAACTTTCGCTTTCTCCATGTCAAAACGGCGCAGCACTTTCTCGGCAAAATTCTTTTGTGAAAGAAACAACTTTCTTTTGGACCTATCCCTTGTGATCTCCATTCCGAGAATCCTTTTGGCAGCCCCCAAATCTTTCATCTCAAATGCCGAACTTATTTGCTATTTCAACCTCCTGACTTCTTTCAAGTTTGAGGATGCAATCAACATGTCATCCACATAGAGCAACGAGTAAATGAAATCCCCACCATCCAACATTTTGAAATAAACACAACTATCATAATTGGAATGATGAAAATTAATACTCACCATGAATGAGTCGAACTTCTTATACCATTGCCGCAGTGATTGCTTAAGGCCATAGAGGAACTTCTTCGAAAGACACACACGGTCCTTCTTTCCCGCAACCTCAAAACCCTCCGGTTGGCTCATGTAAATCTGCTCCTCCAAATCACCATGCAAGAAGGCAGTTTTCACATCCATTTGCTCCAATTCCAAATCCTTCATTGCCACCAAAGAGAGCAAAACTCGAATGGAGGTGTGCTTAACTACGGGAGAGAACACATCATTGAAGTCCACACCTTGGACTTGACTATATCCTTTAGCCACTAGCCTTGCCTTGTATCGAAAATCCGCAGGATTTGAGCCATCAATCTTCCTCTTAAACACCCACTTGCAACCCACAATCCTCTTACCACTCGGAGGCTTCACAAGAGACAAAGTCTCATTTTGTTGCAAAGATTATAACTCTTCATTCATAGCGACAACCCAATTGGCCGCATCTTTAGAAGAAATGGCTTCCTTGTAGGAAGATGACTCACAATACTCCACATCCTCTGCAATTGCCAAACAATAAGCAAAGTTGGAGTATCCATACCTTGGAGGTGGTCTTGTTTCTCTTTTAGCTCGGTCCCTTGCCAATGCATATGGTTGTGCATCTTCTTGGGCTTCCTCCAAATTGACATCATCATGTGAGATCAAATCATCACCTTCTTGGACCGGCACCTCAAACTCCACCTTCTTCTCAACCGTCTCATTCTCCTTAATAATCGGCTCGGGTGCAATATCATTTGCCTTCAACATGGCCGACTCATTGAAAATGACATATCTTGAAATAAGGAACTTGGATGATTCGGAACACCACAACTTATATCCCTTCACATTTGTGGGATACCAAACAAAAATACACTTCTTCGATCTAGGCTACAACTTTCCTTCATTCACATGTGCATAAGCGGGACAACCAAACACCCTCAAATTCGAATAATCGGTTGTCTTACCCGACCACACTTCTTCGGGTGTCTTCAACTCAATTGAAGTGGTAGGAGATCGATTTACCAAATAGCAAGATGTGTTAATGGCTTCCGCCCAAAATTCCTTACCCAAACCCGCATTTGAAAGCATACTTCTAGACCTTTCAAGTAGTGTCCTATTCATCATTTCTACAACACCATTTTGTTGTGGAGTGTTGACCACCGTCTTGTGCTGAACGATCCCTTCGGCCTTGCAAAAATTATCAAACTCACGGTTGCAAAACTCTAAACCATTATCGGTTCTCATCCTCTTAACTTTCCTTTCCGTTTGGTTCTCCAAAAGTGACTTCCATTCTTTGAAGGTGCGAAACACATCACTTATCTCTTTCAAGAAATAAACACAAACCTTCCTTGAGAAATCATCAATGAAAGTAAGCATGCAACGAAAACCATTACCTTTGGAAGGCTCACGAGAAGGTCCCCAAAGATCCGAATGGATGCAGTCCAGTGTTCCCTTGGTCGAATGAATGGCCGTGGAGAAGCTCAACCTCTTATGCTTGCCAAATACATAATGCTCACAAAACTTCAAGTTGCCCATGCATTGGCTACACAACAAGCCTCTCTTGCTCAAAATGGTCATTCCTCGGTCGCTCATATGCCCCAATCTCATATGCCAGAGCCTAGTAGCATCCTCATCCGACATCGTACCCGAACGTGCAATGGCGGTCGAGCCCGTGACCGTGGAACCTTGTAGGAAATAAAGAGTTCCAATTCTCTTCGCCTTCATGATTGTGAGATCCCCTTTAGAGACTCTAAGGACTCCGCCTTCACTTTGGAACTTACACCCCTTTTCTTCAAGTGACTCCAAAGAAATCAAATTCTTAGACAAATCGGGTATATGCCTCACACCCGTCAACCTTCGGACCTTTCGATCGTGAAACTTAATTGTCACCGAACTAATTTCGGCAACCTTACACATATTGTTGTTCCCCATGAGAACCTTACCATCCGTAGGCTCATAAGTCTCAAACCAATATCTATTCGGAGTTATATGTTGCGAAGCACCCGTATCCATCACCCAACAATATATATCATCAATATTAGTATCTATCACACAAAGAGTATCAACCGTGTCACATTCGGCCACATTGACCTCCTCCAAAGAAGAACCTTTACTATCCGCCTTTTGTTTATTTTTTAGCTTGAAACAATCGGCCTTAATGTGTCCCTTCTTCTTACAATAGTTGCACGTCAAATTCTTGTGCCTAGACTTCGAACGGGTCCGTGTATCTTTCGAGTTTCGGTCCCATGACCTACCTCGATCAACAACTAAACCAACACCTTGACTCCCTTTCTCATTATTGATCATTTCACTATCAATGTGCAACTTGGCTTGCAAATTGCTCTTAACATCCTTTAGAGAAATTTTATCTCTACTATAAATCAACATGTCTCTAAAAGCCTTGTATGATGCGGATAATGAGCATAATAACAAAAGGGCTTGGTCCTCATCCTCTACCTTAACATCAATCTTACTTAAGTTATTCAAAATAGATGCAAACTCCGTAATATGATTGGAAATTGATGTACCTTCAACCATGCGAAGAGTGTAGAGGCACAATTTCAACTACAGTCGATTGGTGAGGGACTTCTCCATGTAGATGTTCTCCAATTTCTCCCACAAAGCCTTAGCGGCCTTCTCCCATAGGACCTATTGCAATGTCGAATCGCTCAAACACAATTGGATAATAGAGAGCGCTTTATCATCCATCTCTCTCCATTTCTTATCCGCCACCGCATCAATCAATTTTTCTCGACCAAAAATGGCATCCTTAACGCCTTGGCTCGACAAAATCACTGCCATACGCACTTGCCATAATGCAAAACTCGTCGTCCCATCATACTTCTCGATATCATATTTCCCCGACATATCCATTCAAATTTCTTGAATCCAATTCAACAAAATACCAAAATTTTCCCCCAAAAAATTAAATTACTCAAATCACAAAATCAAACCTTCTCCTTCCTGATATCCTCCCTCCTCTGGTTTTCACGACGATGACGGATCTGGGTGCTCGACGACGGATCTGGCTGGAAGAAGAAGGTGGAGGATCGCGTATGGATTTGTTCCGGCCTTCGCGCTGCTTCAGAGCAGGCAGAATTCGTTGATGACGAAGATGAGGATGTCGGCGTCGTGTGGCAACCTCCTCCACGTCGCCTACTTCTCCGGAGATGTTGCTGTTTCCGGCGGTGGCAAGGTCGTCGAAGTGGAGCTAGGTGATGGTGGGGATTTGGGGCAGGAGTAAAGGGGCTGGAGGTGTGTGGGTTTTGATGTTGGCTCTGATACCAATTTGTTAGGGTTAGGGTTTATGGATTTGAGAAGATGAGGAAGAAGAAGAGAAAGAAGAAAGACAGCGGCTGATGCTTTTAGAAACTGCCCAAAAATGTTGATTGTATTCATTTGATTCTAATTGTTACATATATGAAGATACTAAGCCCAATGGGCCCTAAGAGCAATTTGGGTCATAACATAACAATATGTCATCATTTTATTTCATTCTGTCTCATTTGAATATCTGAAATCTACTACTCATTTCATTAATCATTTCCTTTAGTGCTGATAATCATACTGTATTTGAGTTTGAAATTGCGAGAGCTCTAGTAGCTTAAGGTTGTTCTATTTACCTAAATTATTAATGACACATCTGTAGCAAAACCAAAGAAATTAACGACATAGTGGGAGTAGAGTAGTGATGAAGATAATTTGTAAATATTCGAAGTATGGTCAGACATTAGTGATTATATTGCACTCTTTTGTAGCTGAGGCTAGTTCAAACTAAAAAGAGGAAACCTCCTCCTTTTCTTCTTCTGACTACAATTACTTTCTTTTTGTTTTTGATATTTTCTTATAAATCATATACTGATATTATGGAATTCTACATTCCTAAAGTGCCACCAATCTCAAAAAATCAAAGGAGCAACAAAGCACCAATAATGAACCTTCTTCACCGTAAGCTTAGGGCCACTGCTTCCTCTCCAAACCTTCTTCTTCACCGAAAGTATCATCTGAAGTATAGGGCTGTGCCGTACCTGCAGCTCCACCTTCAACTGCTTACCCACCACTCTCCTCGGACTTCTTCTTCTTCGACAACTCTTGCTTCCTTCTCCTTCCCTTTCCTCCTCGTCAAGTGCTACAACATCCCAACCCTTCGGACCTTCAGCTTCGTTCCATCATGCTATCGGAGCTGGAGTTGAGCGGGGTTGGGCCCAATAAGCGGCCACGACACACCGTCAACACTCCTACCCCTAACCTCCCAACAACTGAGGCCATCCCACTCCCACCGCAACCTACGACTATCCCTATCCCAAACCCACCCTTGATCATCCCCCCCGAGGGGGATTCCCCTAGGCTCAGATCTCCCCCCCCCCCCCCCCCGTGGGCACACCAAAGTGCACATCATCGATAGGGGGATAGAGCCAATGGTCATCATTGCTAGTGGGAGAAGAGGCTGCCGTCGGAATGGGCCCATAGAGGGGGTCCTCCTACGAGCCACTATGAGCGTAAAAGAACCCCCCCCCCCCCCCCCCCCGATGATCCAACGCCACTCTAACAGCCATCACCTTGCTCAGAGAATGTGAGACCCCGTATTATAGTATAATATACTAGTATAGTATATATATATATAGTATAATACTATAGTAGAAAGAAAAGAAAGAATGAAAGGTGATGACGTGGAGGAGAAGAAAAGAAAAGAAAAAGTGGGTAGTTGGTATTAATGCGTGACCTATAGGATGATCCTATGGGAATCAAGAGTGTGATGGGCCCATAAGATGGTCTATGGACCATAGGAAAGAATTAAAATGAATGGAAAAGAAAGAATGCATGTGTGTTGACCGGGATTGACCATGGGACAAGATAATCCCATATCGGTCAGGGAGAGAGAAGGAAGTGTACATATATTAGGAAGCCCATGATAAAGGTGCACCAATCGTCCGGACACCCTTTTGAGGCAGCCTGTGGTGGGCGTGGCTAGAATTTAATTAATTGTGTGCGTACGGACTGAGTGCGGGGCGTTACAGATGGTATCAGAGCCAACTTTCGACATCAAATGTAGGACTTGTATATAGAAAGTGCGTGGGACGCAATATGTGTATATGAGGTGCGTAAGACCCTGGGAGGGCAGCTCTTAGGAGACAAGTCTACATTCGACTATAAAGGCGATCCTGTACTAGATTGCACGTCCCGTATTCAGCGAGGACGCTGAATTTTTAAGAGGGGGTGAATGTGAGACCCCGTATTATAGTAGGGGTGAATGTGAGACCCCGTATTATAGTATAATATACTAGTATAGTATATATATATATAGTATAATACTATAGTAGAAAGAAAAGAAAGAATGAAAGGTGATGACGTGGAGGAGAAGAAAAGAAAAGAAAAAGTGGGTAGTTGGTATTAATATGTGACCTATAGGATGATCCTATGGGAATCAAGAGTGTGATGGGCCCATAAGATGGTCTATGGACCATAGGAAAGAATTAAATTGAATGGAAAAGAAAGAATGCATGTGTTGACCGGGATTGACCATGGGACAAGATAATCCTATATCGGCCATGGATAGAGAAGGAAGTGTACATATATTAGGAAGCCCATGATAAAGGTGCACCAATCGTCCGGACACCCTTTTGAGGCAGCCTGTGGTGGGCGTGGCTAGAATTTAATTAATTGTGTGCGTACGGGCTGAGTGCGGTGTAACGCCCCGAATTACAAAATACTGAATTCGAGATGTTCTTCAGGATCTTTTCGCTTTTCTCGAGTATAATTTTACAAGGAAATTTCAAACTTTTCTTTTTACATCAGAGTTACAACATCTTACATTAAATTTTACACAGCGGAAGCAAAATATACAACATTTACATAAATGAACAACAACATAATGAGATCTTTAAGCATCCATTCCTCTTTACATGTAATTTATCCTGCACACAAAACTGTGGGTACGTCAGTTTATTCAACCGACGATAATTATATATGGTCATCCTCTCTATGCCAGAAACAGTATAATGAATCTCATTTCTTAACAAATCACAATCTTGTTCATAATAAGCATGTAAAACCACAAGAGAACTTTTAGAGATGTCGTGTCGTGATTGTGCACTTAATCCTTAATGCAAAGTATAATGAATCTCATTTCTTAACAAATCACAATCTTGTTCATAATAAGCATGTAAAACCACAAGGAAACTTTTAGAGATGTCATGTCGTGATTGTGCACTTAATCCTTAATGCAATTTATTTAATTTTCACATGACACTAATGCACACTTGTTCGAATTCTATGCATCTCATACTACATAGGTTCGAGGGCAAGCCTCTTAATCGTTCTTCATTTTTGTAGGGTTCAATCCCCCGCCATGACTTACTCTACTTCTGTAAATTCAATGAGTATCTTAGATGATTCTATGAGTACAAGCATGTATCCCGGCCCCTGGAGTAGAATTTCGCGCCATGTCTTGACTCATCAAGCATGCATTCTGTGACAATTCAGCCTCCTCCCTGAACACACTCCTCTTGCAGTCACCAAAACATCCCACAAGCGTGACTAGAGTCCGATCATTACTGAGTTGTGCCCGCGCCATGTCTTGACTCATCAAGCATGCATTCTGCGACTCACACACCCGCACCGTACCCTAGCTCTTATACTCATGTTTTTCTCTCACCTTCATCACCTCCACACTATGTATTAAAGTTACATTAGAATCATGAATAAAAATCAAGCTCTAGAGTTAGCCTCTCCATCAACCGGACTTATCATTTCATTTCACTCGACCAACCTGGTCTATTTCTCAATATCATTTCATTTCACTGCCGGGGAGACTTAGCTACTCCTTCGTTCAATTTCAATTTCACAATGTCCAATTGAGCATCATCAGCTCATCATTTGTTTTAGAGTCTCACAGACTTTCTCATCATGATTTAGCCTTTCATAATTATTCATTTAATTCTCAATTCTCATATATGATTCATTTCACATAATTCATACAGCCATAAACAGAATTCATCGATTCAAATCATACAGTTCATAATTACCAAAAGCAAAATAACATGAAGTTCAAATATATCCAAGTACACTCTGTACAGTCGACTTGGAAGAATACCAGTCGACTCATACAGTCACACAGTATCATCATAATTGCTCGGATAGTCGACTGTTGTACACCACCAGTCGCCTGTCCCGCACTTTTCATGTTCACAATATGTTCTCGTGACAGTCGACTGTTCATCGATCAGCCGTCTGTCTTGGAGATTTCAACAGCATAATTCCTAAGTCCAGATCAGTCAACTTGCTACATGCATCGGTCGACTGGACAGATCCATTTTCCATTAAGGAGATTATTTACAGTTCTTACATGTACTTGCATCATGATATCAATTCACCATATACGTAAATTCATGTTTTATAAACAGAGTCTCCTCTTGTTCAGTAGCATTCACAGCACAATTTTCCAAGTTACTAACATGCTCTTTTAGAGAAAACTACTCTAAACATGCATTCACATTGCTCATACTTACTTACAACAATGAAGGTACAAATTTCAAGTCATCATAATGGGTCTACATAAATAGAATATCTTTATTCAGGGAACTTTCAAACAGTCATATTCAGAACGAAGCACCAGTCGACTTAACACAACGTCAGTCGACTGCTCCGACAATTTAAGTTATTTATCGCTATTAGTTCTTTTCATTTATTTACCTTCCCTCCATCATATGTGTCATAGGGAAAATATACATTTAATAATCACACCATCATGTCTATTTGCACACATTTTATCAGCACATTATGAAAAGTAGTGTCTCGTACCAGTCGGCTGTCTCACATGGCAGTCGACTGTACCGACAGTCTCATTCTCACATTAATAGCATGTTCAGGCAATTTCTACTGCATTCAACTCACTTTTTGTAACATGGTATCAATCATAGTAATTATAGTATCATTCCTACGTTAGAAGTCCTGAGAAACACCCACCTTATATGAAGAAATCAACGAAATCCCGCACTTTTCAAAGCAGAGAACGCCTTCTTGCTCCTTTGCTCCACACCGAGCTCCTCAGCAATGCTGCTTGCCTCCACAGAAAAGCTCCCACACAAACTCACAGATACTCTCTATAATCTTAGAAAATTTTTAGTGTAAAAGAGATAGGGGATAGGAGGGGTATTTATACTAGGAAATAAATAGAATAGATGGCTAAGATTAATAGGGGAGTTGGAGAATCAAAGGCTGAGATCTAATCGGGAGTTGAGAAACTACCCACACCTCAAAGTAACTACCCATGATCTAAGCCCATCACTTCCACAATCCGGCCAAGAATTGTGCCTTGTGCACGTGTACATGGAGTGCACGTGTACACACAAACTCCACTACAAAATTATAGTACATACCCGGAAAAGAAGAAAAAGAAAAGATGTGACATACAAGTTGTAGGAATTAAAATAAATAAAAGGTTAAGTTTATGGGCTTAAGTACATTTGGGCCAAAATAAATATTTTAAAAGAGAAAATAAACAAGTTAACATTGGGCTTTAAGGAAAATATTTTATAGGGAACAATATACTTTATTCATCATGGAGAAATAATAGCCACATGCTACACAAGCATACCATAAAAAGAGAAAAAAATAATCTTTATGTATTAAGAAAAATCGGGGTATTACATGCGGGGCGTTACAGAGAAAGAGAAACTATAACCATGAACCACAGCCAGAGAGGCACCACAAGCACACCAACAATCACAACCATCACAGGGGTCAGGGACAACAGTCCCACAGTACCTATACTAAAGATAGGGCATCCCACAAGCAAGCTCACCTCCCCCAAAACTACAACTCTGCCTGTCCACCCCCTCCGAGGTCTTCCTCACACCACAACTTACCTCCAAAAGATTCCCCCCCCTCTAAACACTTGGCCTCTTCTTCGCACCATCCGCATCAATCCCTCCCACTGTATGAACACATCGACACTCTCAAGTCCATCGTGGTCTAGGCCCAACGAGGGGAACCAGACGAGACTATAGAGGGGTGGTCCAACCTGAGAGTGGAGACTCATCGGAAAAATGGCAGGAAGTAACCCGAAGAGAAAAGAATAAAGCCAGGACCCCTCCACCTTCCCAACAGGAAAACGGAAAAAGGCAAAGAAAAGGCAAACGAAAGCCGATACCATGCTTCAACTGTGGAGATTTGGGACATTACCGGAGTGAGTGCACTAAGGAGGTTAGATGCCTGAGATGTATGAAATGGGGCCACATGTCTTACTCTTGCACGAACGTCGTCAACTCCAACATTGACGACGACCGGGTGGTGAGCAGGGGCAGGTCACCAGACAATCCAACCCTAATCAAACTCGCTAACAGCCTTGATACAATCAAGAACGAAGAAAAATGGTTGTGGCAGTGGTGTACGATAGCACGAGTGAAGCCTGGTAGGCCTTCGGAGACTCACCCTCTCCAAGCATTGAATGTGAAATGGCCAATGAGGGCCCACAGAAATTGGGTAGCAAAGAGAATGTGCCACCAGCAATTTCCGGTGTCGTTCCCTTCGTTAGAGAAGATGACAGAGGTCACCAGAATGGGCACGGTCGACTTTGGGCACTTTCAGGTGGAGTTTCAAGCAGGGTCAACGAGCTTTGGGGCGGAGCTCCCTCAAGGCAAAAGGTATTGGATATGGATACATAATGTCCCCTTGCACTTTTGGAAGAAAGAAGCACTACAGGAGATTGTCTCTGACTTCGAGACAGTGGTCGACATCGACGAGAAGATGATTCGCCGCTCTGAGATCGTATCGGCGAGGATAATGATCAGAAGCAGCGACATCTCCCTTATGCCACGCTTTGCCAAAATATTCTCTTTTGAGGAATCCTATCTAATCCGGTTTGTGCTCGATAAGAGAGCGGAATCAGAAGCGGATCTCCTAGCCATCACGTCCCCTACTCCTCCACCAGCTTTCAGAGATGGTCGCACTTTTAAACATGTAGTCTCACCGGAGTGGGATCTTACCATTGACGGGGCACACGAGGTTGAACGTGCTCACCGAGAAGTGATCAAGGCGGCCAGAGGGGTGGACATCCGCCGGGAGCCTACGATGGAGGGATCAGTTCTTCTCAACTCAGGGCGGACCTCCGTTGGTCGAGACCGAGAGTCGAGCAAGAGATCCAACTAGGGGTGTAAAATGAACAGGACGGTCCGTCGTCCGTCCGAGTCCGACTCGAGAAATGGTCCGACCGTGGACTGGCCGAACTGTTATACGAACCGAACTCGAACAAATTATTAGGTCCGATTCTTTACCGGGCTCGAGCCGGACATAAGTCCGTCCGAGTATTATTGCGGTCCGATGCTTTATCGAACCGAGTCCGGACTATAAAAATTTTGTCCGACCTAGACCGAGCCGGACATAAACCCGTCCGATTAGAATTTCGGTCCAAGCTTGAACATATGGTTGTCCGATCTCGTCCGGTCCGATTTACAGCCCTAGATCCAACGGTCAAGATGGTTCATGTATGTTTTTGGCAAAATCCACTCCACCAGAGGCAAACATGGGGGAACGGGACCAAAAAGTTTCACAAAGTGGGAGTCAAACTTTGCATGGCAGAGATGAGGTACGAAAAGGGGAACAGATAGGGGAACTAGAACCTACAGGGCCTAGAAATGGCAAAAACCATCTTCGACATGACATGCAAAGAGGCTCTCCAACAGGGAAAAAGATAGGGAAAAAGGCGCAAACTTTGGGGCCAGTGAAGCTTTGGACCGAGAAGGTGGACCAAAAGCACAGCAGCTCTCCAAAGGGCAAAGAGAGGAGTTGTTGGGGTCAGGAGTTGTTGGAGCAGAAGGCAGTTGCCTTTTCTGGGAAGAATACGAACTTGGAGGTACTCACAGCCATAGAAGAAAGCTCAAAAGAGGGCGTAAAGAACTTGGGGTGTGGAGCACAGGGAAATAGGACCCCCAAATATGGCTTAGAGTCTTATGGGAAAAGCAAGATGACAGTGAGCGGCGAAACGACGCTAAATTTCAACGCCTCGATATCGAGTCCCTAGGCCTCGATAACGACTCCCAAAGTGGTGACTGCAGGGACCCCCACTCACATCGAGACACCTGGCAAGTGCTTCAGAGGGTTGAAGCCGATGATACTGAGTCCCAACTTAGCCTATCATGCTCTAGTCGCATAACAAGTTTCGAGCTCCCGAGCGAAACAAACAAGGCCCATCGTGAATGGGACCGGGTTAGAAGAAACCCAGAGGTCGGATCTGCTTCTTATAGAAGAGAAGATTGTTCTTGGGCCCAAAGAGGGGCCTAGTCCAGGGGGAGTGGGAGTTATGGGCTCAAATGGTGATCTAGTGGGCACAAATGAGTGTGTCCAAATCTCAACTCTTGTTTCATCCATGGAGAGTGGGCCAACAGAAGGGCCCAATGAACAACAGTGGCAGGTACCCATGAGGGGGGCCGCTCAGGTTGCAATTACTGAGTACGCAGATAGCGATGAGGACATGGAAGAGCGCTTAAATTTGGACGAAGAGTTCTCATTTACGAATGAGGAGTCAGAGGATCTTGAGTTTGTTGCTGATACACAGAGAGAGATCTCACCAGAGATGGTCTTATCCATAGTTCCAGAATCAGCGCCTGGCTATAGTACTGGAACGTCAAATAGGGCAGTTAGGTTCAGGGTACAGCGAACGGCTAAGAGGGCTCATGTGGAGTCCCTGGATGACTATCTAGAGGTGGCTGCGGCGGCTAAAGCTACAAAGTTCGATGACGGAGGTACGAGAAGCTTTTTAGCTTCTATATTAAAATTCATGTCAGATTCTGATATTTTTATCCTAGCTCAAACCTGTGGCCTAGAGGTGTGTGACAGAGAACGTAATGCTCTACTGCTCAATAAAATTAGGGGTCGGGAAATTGAACGGGCTAGGGCGAGCTATCAGAAAGACCTGGGATTCTGCTCTGGTTTGATGGAGGTCTTCGAGGAAGACACCCGTCCCACACCCACGATCAACCTAGAAACGGTTCCCCAATGAATACACTATTCTGGAACGTTAGGGGGGTGGGGAATAGGGATAAGAGAGATATGGTTAGGAACATCATTATAAACTCCAAGGCGGAGGTGGCAGGGTTACAGGAGACCAAGCTCGGGCACAAGTTTAAACTCAAATGAGTTGGGGGCAACAGAATCAAGAAATGGGTGCTATGCCCATCCTCAGAAGCTTCGGGGGGGATTGCTATTGGGTTCAACCCGAATATTTTCACGTATTTCGAGGAATACAGTGGAACGTTCTCCCTGACTATCCGACTGAGGCGACGATCTGACAGTTAGGTGCATACGATCACTGTCGTTTATGGGCCGAACGTGGCTACAGATCGAGTCGCTTTTTGTTAAGAGCTTATCGATATTTGACAACGATGGTCTGGAGCTTGGATCGTTGGGGGAAATTTCAATATTACTAGATTTGCTTTCGAGCACAGGGGAAGAGGCACGAGCGACAGACACAGAGAAGAGTTTAATAGGGTGATCACAGAGCTAGAGCTGATCGATATCCCAATTAATGACAGACTATTTACCTGGTCAAACATGCAAGCTCCCCGATTATGGCCAAATTGGACAGGATACTAGTTTCAATGGATGGGGAGGCTAAATTCCCATTGACAACCGCTAAATCTATTCCTAGACCTACGTCGGATCATACCATGGTCCTACTTGATGCTGGGGTACAGGAATTTCAAAGGCTAAGGAAGTTCAGATTTGGAAATGCATGGCTAGAAATCCAGGGATTTCACCACATGGTGATGGAAAACTGGGCGCTCTCGACTACTGGATCGGACGCTACAACCTGATGGTGTGAAAAAATCTGCAGATTGCGAAAGAGGCTGCGTAGATGGAATCGGTCTAGATTCTCGACTATCTGGCGTGCAAAAGATTCCTTTTTGGTAGGAATTGATGAGCTAGAGAGATTGGAAGAAACAAGAGTCCTGTCACAAGACGAAAGAAATAGGCTATTAGAGCTCCGAGAAAATATTGTCAATCTTTATAAGCCAGAGGAGATCAAATGGCAACAAAGGTCGAGGATTTCGTGGCTCAAAGAGGGAGACACGAATACGGTCTTCTTACACCTAGCGGCAAGCACAAGACGTAGATCCAATCTAGTCCTGTTAATACAAACAGAAACGGGAACACCCCAAGACGAAAATGTGATTTCTAAAACCTTTCATGATTACTACAAGGGCCTCTTTGGGAAGAAGAATGACTTCAGGATCCCACCTACGGCCGATTTCTGGCAGGGCTGCCAGAACTAGTCAGCTCATTCGTTGTCCACATTGGAAACACCTTTTTCGGAAACGGAAGTGGAAAAGGCCATCACTAAAATGGGAGCAGACAAGTCGCCTGGGCGAGATGGCTTCCCAATGAAGTTTTTCCATGTTTTTTGGGAAGAAATAAAAGGGGACATTATAGCGTTGATGGATGAATTCTTCCACAACAACCTCAGATTGGGCATATTCAACTTTGCGGAAGTAGTTCTGATACCTAAACGGGTTGAGTCGACGTGGGTGGGGGATTTTAGACCAATTATCCTCATAAACTGCTCGGTTAAGATCATTACAAAGGTCTTGGCCATCCACCTAGGAAGCATAATGAATAGTTTAATTAGCAACACCTAGACTGGTTTCATCAAGGGCAGATGTATTCTGGACTGTGTGGCCACCGCAGAACAAGTTATCCACCGCTGCCATACAGGCCATTCTAAGAATTTCCTCCTCAAGCTGGACTTTGAGAAAGCATATGACTCCGTCGACTGGGATTGCTTGTTGGAAACTCTCAGAGGGAGATGCTTCGGGCTTAAATGGATCAGATGGATCAAACAATGTTTATACACTAGTAAAACGGCAATCTCGGTTAATGGGCAGCCCGGTCTACCGTTTTCTTGCAAGAAGGGACTTCGACAGGGGGATTCGCTATCACCTCTTCTATTCACTATCGTAGCGGATGTTCTGAGGGGCATGCTAGATAACTGTCAGAGAAAAGGTTGGATAAAGCCCGTAGCTAGCAACACCCCTAACCAAGGGTGCACGATTCTTCAGTATGCTGATGACACCCTACTCTTTGGTAACAGGAACATGTCAGAAATAGTCTTCTTTAAAGGGGTCCTCTACTGTTTTGAAGTCTGGACAGGTCTCAGGATTAATTTCCACAATAGTGCTTTGATTCCAATTGCACTTTCCGATGTACAAGCACAGGACCATGCTACCATACTAAACTGTATGAAAGACGAGTTTTCAATCAAATATTTAGGGCTCCCGCTCAGACCAGGAAAGCTTACCAAGACGGACTAACTGCCTATCATAGACAGGGTGGAGGACAGACTGTTTGGATGGAAAGGAAAGTCGCTTTCCCTTGGGGGTAGAGTGGTACTTATCAACTCGGTGTTGTCTAATATGCCCATTTACTACATGTCGTTTCTTGAGCTGCCTAAATGAGTAATCCAAAGGATTGACCAAATCCGAAAGCAATTTCTCTGAAAAGGGGCAAACTCGAATAGGGGGGATACCACCTGATCAAGTGGGGTATTGCATGCATGAAGAAGAAACATGGAAGGCTAGGCATCATCGACTTGAGAGATATGAACCTTGCCTTACTAGGAAAATGGTGGTGGAAGGTCTTCCACCACAGTGGGGAAGGATGGCAGGACTTTATTCAACCATACCTTAGGGGGAAAGGTACGAGAAGTTTAGACTTCTGGGTAGGGTCTAGAATTTCTCGCTTCTGGAAATGGATTACCAAAGCAAGTGGGCCTTTCAACTCAGCAGTTACATCGACTATTAGTAATGGACGGTCCACCATATTCTGGTGGGACAAATGGTGCGGTGTTCATACCTTTAAGGAGACTTTTCCAGATTTGTATGAGAAAACGACTCGCCCGAATATATCTGTGGACAAGACATGGAAGAGGGGCAATTGGAAACCGTCTTTTTGATGACCTCTTAGCCCAGGGTTACAGCAACGACTGAATGATCTGCAAACACACATTACACGGAACGGGGCGATGTGTGCTCAAGGCCCAGATCAGATGCGCTGGCAACTAGAGACCAAAGGAGCTTTCACTGTTAGGTCTCTATATCATCGCATTCACTATCGAGGATGTAGACCCAGTTGGGCACATGTGTTATGGAAAGCCAAAACACCCCTTAAAGTCAGGGTCTTCCTCTGACTAGTGCTCAATAATGCAATCCTCACCAGAGAGAACCTTGCCAAAAGACAACCCCAGATAGCGACCAACTGTGGATTTTGTAACATACATACGGAGAATCTGAATCACCTTTTCATTCACTGCCAAAGGAGTAAGGCAACTATGGCAGATGTATTACGGGCCTTAGGAACATGTGACTACCCCAGCGAATACGAGGATTTGTGGGTTGGCCCCAAATTTGCCTTGGTTCGCCACGAAATGAAGGATGCTTGGTACATAGCCATTGCGGCAACTACTTGGGTGTTATGGCTAGACAGAAATAATTTCTATTTTCGTGCTTCATGTAATAGTATTTCTAGTAACCTTACTCATGTCATGCATCTTATTTCCTTTTGGGCCACAACTACTGCTACATGAGCAAAAGGGAGGATTGCCAGAGTCTTCCAGCTAGAGGAATTCGATGATGAGGAGGTCGATTTTGGACCGACACTGGACTGAGGGGTAGGCGCCCTTCTTACTCACATGGGGCATGATTCAATTGGAAATCCACAGTCCGCAACTAGCTCTATTTTGTATTTTCTCCAATCTATTGTACCTTTGGTTGTACTTTTGTATGTGTGGTTAGACCCACCCTCTAGGGTATTGTTGGGGGGCTATGTTCTATTTTCTGCACTTTACTTTTGTATTTCCTCCGGTACGCCGGGGTTGTTTTATTAATTTTTTTATTAATGAAACAAGGTGGCGTTATTCCACTTTAACCTAAAATAAAAATAAAAAATCGAAGTATGGTCACTATATTACCATAAAAGTGACTTTTTGGTTTCACTAAAAATGGTGGTGTGGGATCAACTATAGGGCGGTAGATCGGACGGGATGGGACCGAACAATCATATGTTCAAGCTCGGAACAAAATTTTATTTAGACGGGCTTATGTCCGGTTCGGTCTAGGTTGGACAAAATTTTTATAGTCCGGACTCTGTTCGGTAAAGCATCGGACTACAATAATACTTGGATGGTTTTATGTCCGGCTCGAGTTCGGTAAAACTTCGGACTTAATAATTTGTTCATGTTCGGTTCATATAACAGTTTAGACGGTCCACGGTCGGCCCATTTCTCGAGCAGGACTCGGACGAACGACGAACCGTCATGTCATTTTACACCCCTAATCAACTAGCAATACTTTTAGGAAGTGAGAGTTTATTATATTCTACTAGTTTGAAGCAAAAGGATTGTAATGGTCCATCTCTAATATTAAAATGGGAGAGTTGGAGTTGTCATTTGTAGACATTCATTCAACTATCTCATTTCAACAATTCATTTATTAAGTGAGAGTTATATTAACCATTCATTTACTCAACTGTTGTTAGTTACCATAATACTCTTAAAGTTCAAATTTATTTACGGCATAATTATTTACAAAAGTGACTCATATAAAATTAAAGTTTGTGCCACTATGAGTAACTAGTAATATACACGTGCGATGCACGCATTATATTTTTAAAAAATAAATAAAGTAAAAACTCTGATTTTCACGTGCAATGCATGTCGTAATAAATAGGTTATATATTTTTAAAAGTAATTATGAAGACTATAATGGGAGAGTTGGAGTTGCACGTAAGTGGGTAGATCTCCAACTCTTCAATTAAAATAGTATAGATTATATATTATATTATATTATATTATAAATAGATAGTAATTTACATGTGTGGTGCACATTTAATATATTAAAAATTAAATTAAGTAAACAATCTGACGTAGCGAGGACTCGAACCTGAGACATCCTTCATATTAGTTATGCACGTGCAATACACGTGTTGGTAGATTTACAAATGACACTAGGGCTTTCTCCCATTATAATATTAGAGATTAGATATTTGTAAAGACCATGTGATGAGTAAATAGAGTTTCAGATTGGAGGACAGATTACGTCTTATTATTTACTATATAAATATAACATGTATCGCACGTACAGATTACTAGTTTCATATTTTGACTAAAGTGCTCCACTGAATAAAGGAGGTAAACTGCTTCATCAAATGTATATACTCAAAACAAAGCTCCCCTAAAACAAATCAGTATGGAGATTCTAGTCCTCTTTTTTTATCGTTTAGCGGTGGGTAGACCCCCCCCCCCCCCCCCCCCCACGCGTTTCATTAATGATAATCTAACAAAACATACAACCAAAAATAAGGCTTATGAAGTTCTGATTCCAACATGATGGGTTCTGGAACTCATATACCCCAACCAACAATCAAAAAATACAGCGAAATCTAATCCTAATGATAGGTCGCCCCCGCAAGAACAAATTTTCGTGTCAATTTTGGCTCAATATCTCACTCAGTCCCTTACTTGTACACCGTTTATCCTCCCAAACTATCGTACGATCTCCCCCATTCCCCCAGCAGTGACCCAAATGACAAGTGTAAGCACCATATGAGAGACACCGCAGGCACTCTATCAATCTGACAACTCCATGTCCAGATTGAGTCATCGTTCTCATCCCCTCTCTTAACCTTCGTTGACTCTCACCACAAATTTGCAACGAAGGCAGACGTCGCACCTGACCCCTGCGAGCCCCCTGACATGAAAGAAAACAATGACACTCCTCACTTTGACCATACAAGGTCAAAGTAAAGCCCAAACTATAAATTTTCCTGACAACAGTCGGCCACACCAACTAGGACACATTTCATTGCTAATTGTGAATCAGTTGTAATTTGAATATTAGGGACGAATTTGGATCTCATAAGCTCCTCACCGTTAACTCGGATTTCAAAACTCGACTTGAAATTCAAATCTCCCTCCCCCCCACACGACAGTCATGACTACCCCAAGTTCGTCGAACGCCACCCGACGTCGTTGCTTGGTAGCACTCCCGCTACAAGCCCCGACGCAATCAACTCGAGGCCTGACTGTGCACACGTAGCCATCCCCGATGCTGCCGCAAGTCAGCGACCACAACCAAAGATATTTAACAAAAAGGCAAGGCAGATATTTGTCAAAGAGTGTTGCCCAACACATGTTACCCACTGCCCCACAACCAAATATTTCCCCTGCCCAAAGAAGATGCCCCCGACCGCCTCCAACGTTGCAGACGCTGTCCCCCCGACCACCCCGCCGCACCATCGGCCCTGCCGATTGGCGCTACCAGTCGTGGCAATCGTCACCACCGGCCCAATGCGCGCGCAAGCCACCAAAAACCCCTTCCCTGGCTGTAACGCCCTGAATTCCAAATAATACTAAATTCGATATTTCACGGGATCTTTACTTCACTTCGTACAATTTTAAAAGGAATTTAAAACTTTTTCAACAACATCAGAGTTTAATTACATTTTATTTGCACAGCGGAAGAATAAAAATTTACAACATTGATAACAATATACAACCTGTACAACTTTATCAAATAAATCATCGATTGCATCATAATATCTTCATAGCATAATCCATTGTCTGCATATCAACTTGTGGGCATGTCAGTCACTTGTAACTGACGAAAGTGTTATACTCGGCTATCATCTCTATGCTGTTCATATAACGATCTCATTACTTTAACAAAATCACAACAGATTTGAATGAATAGATAAAGTGTTAAATTGTGACTACGCTGAACATGTAAGTGTATGTCATGCTTAATGCCTAATGCACACATTTTTATACTAGAATGACACTAATGCACACTTGTTCGGATTCTATTAGTCTCATACTACATAGGTGTGAGGGCAAGCGCCTACGTACTCCACAATAAAGGACTCGATCCCTCACCATGATAACTACCCAGTAATGAGATAAGGTTTAGATCATTCCACGAATTTGAATTCCAGCCTCGGAGTCCACCGCTGACTGTTATAACAGATCCGACATCGTGTGAATCATCCCGCAAGTGATCCTCTAGCCCCAGTATACGTGTATACGTGGGAGTATGGCAAACTATCCGCCCGACTACTAAAAATCCCGAAGTTCACCTCTGATCCGTCCTCATAGTCCCGGATTTAAATATAAAACCATGTCTCCCACGGAGCAACCTCAGTCCACCAACTAGGTCTATAGCCTCGGAGTCCACCGCCGACTATAAAGAGCACCCCACTTACGTTTGCCCAGGTTTACTACATCTTCACTTATGTGCCTACTCAATTATTTCAAGACACGAATAATTTTCCAAACCTATAATTAGTTTTACCTTCTACCGGATTTAATCAACATTTATCAAGATGGCTCCATGGCCATATCTCAAAATCACATCTCAACATCTTTTATTTCAATAGTGCCGGTACACGAAGTCTTACTAACTCTAAATCACAATCTTTCCATGTACAAGATTTCCATGGGTACACATACCCCTTTAACAAACATGTCTTAAAACTTAGATAATTTCATCCTTCAACTTATTCACAAAATAATCAATTCTTGTCACTATTCATGATTTATTTATTTATTCACATTCTTTTCGAACCAACATTCATTTCAAGAACTCAATTTCACTACATGAATTATTACAACAAATCTAAGTTATCACAATGTTTCAATTCACAAACTATTTTTAAAACATGATACAAGTGTAATTTATTCTTAAAATATCAATTTACAAAAATACTACTTCTCGCCACATAATTATATTCAAAAAATATTTTATTTCTTTTTACACTTCAAAATATACAAGAAGCTATCTCTTAATAATTTTTTATTTCATTTCAAAATATACAAGAAGCTTCATTCCATTTTAAAAAGGCCAATTCATGAAGAAAAAAAAATCAAAAGTGAAATAAAATGAGGAACCCATGCCCTTAGGTCAAATCCAGTCAACACCCAAACCCGACCCAGTTAGCCATTCAGTCCATTGTGGACTTGTGTCTTGAATTGGATAAAAATCATTTTTATATCAATAGTACCGATTCAGATTTTTATTTAATAAAAACAAAATAAAAGTTGACTGTCAAGATTCTAACTCAGGACCTCTCATAAGAATGCTCTATATTTCACTGGCTAACCAGTAAGACCAAGTGAATTTTCTATTTAGAAGTTGCATTAGTGTTCTTTTGTTTATACTATTCTGAATCTAGTTCTTTTTTGAAAAATTCATTCATCCAACGATCCAATCTTTTAGAAATAGTAGATAATTTTTTCTTGTGGGACTGAGATTAACCAAATACAAAAAAAACGAGTTCAAACTTATTATTAGAATAAGTCTTCATTTTCTATTAGTTTCTACTTTCTTTATAAAAATTTGCATTTCTCAACAAAACTCGAAATTGTAGAAATAATGTATAGTTTAAATCCATCACCATACAAATTAAAATTTGTGTGCAAAAAAACCAAATGTATCTCTAAATCAACCTTGGATATCTCAAGTATTTCTTCATGCGAAAAACTAGTATTTTTAACATATGTCAACGTGTCAAAAATTACATAAACTTATCTTACTCTTTTCTTTCTTCTTTTTAAGCATTACATCTCTAAAAAACATATGTCACCATAAAAAAATATTTTTCTAACAATTTCTTATACACATTTGACAACCAAGAATTTGCAAACACTCCAACATGGTCCATGTGATTATTTCTCTACTTTTTAATTAGCATGGTAACAATCAATTACTAAGTTTCAACAAAAAAAATCATTGCATGTTATGCTAGCATTTTATCTACACATATCACATTCAATTTTTACTACTCATTAAACTATTAGCATGGTAACAACAAAATCATTACATGATATACTAGCGTTTTATCCATACATATCACATTCAATTTTTTTACTACTCATTAAACTATTAGCATGGTAACAATTTGTTCACTAACTTTCAACAAGATCATTGTATATTTTGCTAGCATGGATCCTACATATATCTTATTCAACTTATATTACTCTTTTAACTAATTTACCATGCAAGTTCTACTTTAGAAAGCATGAGAACACCCACCTTAATTTGGAGAACGAAACTACTAAAGAAAAGGACTCCTGCTAGCTCCTAGCTCCACAAAGCACTTCCTTGCTCCTAGCAAAGCTTCCTCTCCTAGCAATTTGTCCAAACAAAAGAACACTCACTCTCTTTCTTTTCTTTCTTTCTTTCTTTCTTTTCTTTCTTTTGATTTTGATAATGTTTTTGGTGCAAGAGAAAAGTAGAAAATAGGGGGCTCTATTTATAGGATTTTGTGAGGGTCTAAAGTGTTATATTCTGTGAGGAAATTAGCAATTGGGAATTAGGGTTTTATCTCTAGATCTAAGTTGCTTGAGATATTCACCCTAGGTATCAAAATTGGAATACCTAGACTGCTATCACAAGCCAGTATTTATAGATAAATACTGGTTTGGGTATCGGGTTATAAGCCCATAGACCCGCGTTCCAATATCCAATCAATTGTACGTTCATTACACGTGTTACACATATGCACGTGCTTTATTTATATAGAGAGAATATACCAATATATCCAACAATCTCCTCCTATATTCTCAATATATAAAGTACAGGATTATCTCATCAGATCAGCATACAACTGACTGGCTGATAGCAGTCCATAAAGGAAAAGCATCATAATGGTATAGTTTCATAAAAACCGAAATAATTATAAAATTGAATAGTTCAATCAAGACTAAACCAATATAATTAAATAGTCCCAAACCATATCCAATTCAGAATAGTTCACAAAGACTAAACCAATAGATAAATAAACCATAGTCTCAAACTAAATAAAGCAAATAAACTTCAAACCAAACAAAAGAGTTTTAAGCTCCAAAAGTAGTCTTAAACTCAAAAGAAGTTTTATTAAGCAAGTGATTGGCAAAAGAAAATCCCTGCATGCTGCTTCATGATTACTCCTCCATATCGAGCAAGTCATCATCTTCAAAATCGAGATCTAAGATTCCACCTCCATTATCTTTGCTAGCACCTGTTGCTCAACATTGTAAATAAGAATTTCATGAGTCATTTCTCTTTGAATTCAAACAAATTGCATAAAAGTATCTAGTTCAAACAAAAGAACTTAGTACAATTCAAATTGGCTAGCAAGATTTTAACACAAGCATCACAATCAAGTATCTTTAACAAATAAAGTACATGAACTTTATAGTTTCTACACAAGAACCATACTATGTTTCATATTGGAATGAAAACTGTCGTTTCACTCATAGTTTAACATTGAATCATCAAAATTGGAATGAAACGTGCATCCATAAGAGACATATCATCAAAATTGGAATGATATTTAGGACAATTTAATCATCGGAAACATATCGACAAGTTTTCATGTTTCGTATTGGAATAATATGATTATTCTAAGTAAATTCTATAGATATATGATATCATCAAAATTGGAATGATATTATATGTCTGTGGAATTTATGTGGAATCATCATGATTATCTGAAACACGTTAACTGTCAAATTGATGCTTAAGTTTGAACTTCTCTATGGCTGTTCTAATTATCAAAATAACTAGGGTGTTAAGGCCTTTGTGACTTAATGGCTCTTAACCCCATTTCCCCAACAGTTTTGACAATTAGACCTCTTTGTAATCCGTTGGTAAGGCATCAGCCACATTCTGTTTTGACCTCACATCAATAAGGGTAATAATCCCTTGCTTAATGAGATAGTTCAACTTTGCCTGTCGAAGACCGACAGTTCTTCTCTTACCATTGTAAAGAGAATTAGTTGCTACAGTTTTTGTAGCTTGGTTGTCGCAAAACAAGCTAAGAGTGGTTACTTTAAACCTTCTCAATGGAATATCTAGCAACAGGTCTCTCATCCATTCCGCTTCTTCACCAGCACAAGATAGCGCAAAGAGTTCAGACTCCATAGATGAGAATGCAATGCCTGGTTGCCTTTTAGATTTCCATGACACAGCTGCTCCTCCTAGTGTAAACACATAACCACTAGTGGATCGACTTTCACCATGTTCTGTACACCACGATGCATCAGAATATCCTTCCAAAATTGAAGGATGTCCAGAGTAGCACAAAGCTAACTCTTGAGTACCACATAGGTAACCCATTAGCCTCTCAAGGGCATTCCAATGTGTCTTACTGGGATTACTAGTAAATCTGCTAAGCATGCCTACCGCAAAGGCTATGTCTGGTCTAGTGCAGATCATTGCATACATGAGACTTCCAATCAGTTTGGAATAATCCAACTGTCTCACTGTTGCACCAACGTTAGGTGTCAACTTTTTGTTGTAATCATAAGTTGTTTCAAACCTTTTGCAATTACTGTATCCCCACTTTTGTAACACATTATTGATATAGTGAGATTGACTAAGGAGTATGCCTTGCCTACCAAAACTCACTCTCATACCTAGTATAGTGTCCACAACACCTAGGTCCTTCATGCTGAATTCTTTGGATAGCATTGTTTTAACTTCAACCACAGTTGAGAGGTTGCTTCCAATAACAAGCATGTCATCAACATACAAGCAAATTATAGCAATTTTATTTGATAGATCACGAAAATAAAGGCATTTGTCAGAATTGCTAGATTCAAAACCTAAGCTCTTTATTGTTGTATCAAATTTTTCGTGCCATAGTTTTGGTGCTTGTTTTAATCCATACAAAGATTTTACCAATTTGCAAACTTTGTTCTCTAAACCTTTAAGTACAAAACCTTCGGGTTGTTTCATATAGATTTCTTCATTAAGATCTCCATTTAGGAAAGCAGTTTTAACATCCATTTGGTGAATAACAAAATTTTCAATGGATGCAAGGGCAAGAAGAATCCTTATTGTAGCAATATGACAAACAGGTGAGTAAACATCAAAATAGTCTACCCCACTTTGCTGAGTATAACCTTTAGCTACTAGTCGTGCTTTATACTTTGCTACAGTCCCATCTGGATTAAGTTTCTTCTTCAAAACCCACTTATTTCCTATGGTTTTAGCCCCTTTTGGCAGATCAACTAATTTCCAAGTTTTATTTTGTAATAAAGAATCCATTTCATCATCAATAGCCTCTTTCCAAAGTAGACCATCCCTAGACCAAAGAGCTTCATTCACACTAAGTGGATCAGCCAACAGTGCATAAGTTACAAAATCATCACCATAGGTTCTAGGTGTCTTATCTCTGGTGGAGGTTCTTCTAGGCTCAATTTCATTTGTAGTTTCAGTGTCAGTTATGCTAGGTCTAGATTCTATTTGTGAATCATTGACTAAGTCTGTGTGACCAGATAGTGTTATGCCTTTGTCTTTGATGAACACATCTTCAAAGAATTCTGCATCTCTAGATTCAATTATCTTATTGAGAGATAGGTCATAAAATCTGTATGCCGCACTATCAACTGCATTTCCTAGATACACACAGGTATTTGTACGAGGTCCTACTTTAGGCCTTATTGGGTCTAGTATTCTAACAAAAGCAATACAACCCCATGTTTTTATTTTATCAAAGCTCGGTGTGTGTTTATGTCATAACTCATATGGTGTTTCAGTCAATTTAGAGTGTGGTAACAAATTAAGAATATTATTAGCAGTCAATGCAGCCTCTTCCCAAAAATTCGAAGGCAATCCAGCAGTCAATAACATAGAATTCAACATTTCTGTAAGTGTTCGATTCTTTCTTTCGGCTATACCGTTTGACTGTGGTGAGTAGGGCGCTGTTGTTTCAGAGATAATGCCATGTGAAGTGCAAAATTCTTTAAAACCCATTGACACATATTCCCCACCTCTATCAGATTTGAACCTTTTTATTTTAGCATTTAACTGATTTTCGACACGGTCTTTAAATTCTTTGAATTTATTAAGTGCTTCATCCTTTGATTTTAACAGATATATATGACAATATCTAGAACAATCATCTATAAAGGTGATCAAATACTTCCGACCTCCTTGCGTCACAAAGTTTTTAAAATCGCATATGTCAGAATGAATTAGTTCAAGAAGTTGTGTACTACTAGAAACAGAACTAAAGGGTTTTCTAGTGATCTTTGTCTGAGCACACACTTCACACTTGTCATACCTTAAGAATGTATCAATTGGCAGATTAAAAGTTTTAGCAACAGCAAGTAATTTAATATAGTTTACATGTACCAATCTGTTGTGCCAAGTAGAAGGGCTACACAGTTTTGAGCTAACAGCATTAATCACTTCATTTGCTAAACTAAGTCTATACATGCCATTGACTAAATAAGCACAACCAAAGTAGTATGAGTTAACAGATAATATTGCTCTACCACTTATCATAGAAACTACCATGCCAGCATTATTCAGTAAGCTAATAGAAATTAAATTCTTTGCTAAAGCAGGAACAAATTTAACATTACGCAAAATTAAATTCTTACCTGATGAGAGACTGAGATTTGCAGTTCTAACCTGGAGCACCTTGACTGATTCTCCATTTGCCATAGAGACAGACTCATTTGCATCTTTGAGATCAGTTAGCAGGTTCTTATTGTTGCAAGCATGACATGTAGCCCCCGAGTCCAACAACCAACTCGTAGAGGCACTGACCTTATCGTCACCAACAACACACAGAAAGTTGGTGGGTTCAGTGTTATCCTCTAATAAGTTCACCGTTTCATTGTTAGGTTGTTCTCTTTTGGGTAGCCTACATTCGGTAGCATGGTGACCCCACTTCCTACAGTTGTAGCACTTCCCTTTATTTTTCACAATCTTTTTATTGGCTTCCAACTTGGACGGTTCACCCTTAACCTTATTAAGCTTATTCTTCTTAAACTTAGGAACATATTTGGAACTGGTTAGCACATTAGCATGAGAAATTTGTTTCTTAGCCAACTCCAAATTTATCCTAGTTCTTGTTTCATCCTCTACTTTAATACATCGTTTGAGTTGTGCAAGCTTAATTTGTTCTGGCAGTCTATACATTTCAGTCTTAAATGTGAGCCATGATGCAGGTAATTTAAAGATTATTGCTCCAGTGAGAAAGGCATCACACACAGTGATATCTTCAGTTTTCAATTTAGCTACTAAGTTTTCAAGATCAGTTACCTGAGGGAGAATGGACTTCTCCTCTCTGAATTCAAAGCTCATGAACTTATCAACCAAGTGAGTCTTGGAGACCTTCTCCTCCTTTTTGAATTCATCCAGCAGATTGTCCCAAATCTCCTTAGCTGTTCCATACTTCATGTACACATCTGCTAACCGATCTGAAATACTGTTTAGCAAAAACTCCCTGCACAGGTCCTCATCTCTGATCCAAGTGGCATCATCCACATCTTCGGTACAGTCATCATAAGTCGTTTGACAGGTATAAAAGATCTTCATGAATTTCATCCCATACCGTGCTTTCCTCTTCCAACTATTGAATTCAGAACTACTAAACGCCTCTAGTTTAGGAACCTCATACGGTCGATCATGTTTTTCCATCTCAAGGAATAAACTATGATTTCCTAAATTCGAGAGTATGTTCTGAATTATTACTACACAAGTAGTTTATAGGGAGAAGATGAACTGCTAACTAATAACAGAATAGATGGATTAGATAAATTGCACAAATCGTAGGGTTTTTAGAAATACCAGATCTGACTTCTTCTTCAATTTGAGTTTTCCACACAGATCGAAAAAGAGAGAGAGAAGGAGTCGGCGCCTGAGTGGGACTGCCTTCGACTGCGATCGGAGAAGGGAGAGAGAGGAACCGGTGCGACCCAGTGGGTTTCGGCGCCTGACGACTCGCGACGCGATCGACGTGCGACGAAGCGACGGGCGGTCGGCTTCGCAGCGGGTACGGCGAGCGACGGACCCAGCGACGCGATCGGCGAGCGACGGCGTTAGGGTTCCGATGTGATCTGGCGGCTACTGAGGGATCCGACGGGATTGAACAAAACCGATGGTATTCCCCTTAATTAATCTCACAAAATTAATTAATATCTCAAGATTGTTATATTCTGTGAGGAAATTAGCAATTGGGAATTAGGGTTTTATCTATAGATCTAAGTTGCTTGAGATATTCACCCTATGTATCAAAATTGGAATACCTAGACTGCTATCACAAGCCAGTATTTATAAATAAATACTGGTTTGGGTATCGGGTTATAAGCCCATAGACCCGCGTTCCAATATCCAATCAATTGTACGTTCATTACACGTGTTACACATATGCACGTGCTTTATTTATATAGAGAGAATATACCAATATATCCAACAATATATCCAACATAAAGTGCAAAAATCCCACCCTAATAACTCTTCAAATTTATTTTACAACTCTCCACTTTCCTAACTCCTAAAAACTCCATCTCTTCATCTCCCCACTCTCCACTAACTCAACCTCCCAACTCTTCTCCTCCCCCTTGCCCAAAAAAGGTCCAAATACATTTGTGTATGCATGCACACATGCACAAACAAATATGAACACATTTCTATAACTCTAATGTGTACTAAAAGTTGTAACTTGTCATGTATTAGTCCAAGTTCAACTTAATTTGTGTTTTTGTTAGTGGGCTTGTTACATGGGCTCATTTCTAATTAATTAATATAATTATCTAGTGAGCTCTTCTCCTAATGGGCTAGATTTTAATCTATAGGCCACGGATCAAAGGAATGCCAATTAAAATTTATGCACGCTAAAAATTGTAAATGAGAATAAGCAAAATGAGAAATAAAAATTTGTACGTGCATCACACGTGCAAAAAATAAAAAAAAATTGCATTTTTAATTAAAAATAAATTGTGGGGTGTTACACTGGCAGCGCCCCACTCCGATCTTGGAGTATACCCTGGCTGGTGCCCGCAGCCACCACTCCTCCATCCCGCCTCGCTGGAAAAGGCCAACGATCAGCGAACAACCTTGGTAGCACAACAACTGAATTGGTTTGGGAGGAAGAAAATAAAAGAGGGTTAAAGAGGATGAGATCTAGAAGAGAGAAGAAGAGGGGTAGCAAGGAGCACAGCGCGCGCGCGGGGGGGGGGGGGGGGGGGACCAGATTTAGGGTTAGGATTTTGTTGCTGTTGAATTTTGAGAGAGTTTTTCTTTCTAGAAATTCTAGAGAGAAAATCTATTTTTTTAGTAGTTTCAGGAAAGGGAAGGCTCCATCGCATACTCAAAATTAATCTCTTTTACTATGCATGACAGAGTTTGTTATGGAACTAACTAAACTGAATTTGTTGAAATTTAAGCACTTTACTTGGTATATTTTCTTTTTCATGTTGACATTAACTAGTAAGCATGGGAAATTGGTTCCTCGCTCATATTATTTTTTATACTTCCATTTGAAAAACCTTTGCTAGTTGAGAAATTGAAGTCGGCTTAGCACTTCATGGTAGTATTCCGGCCATAAATGAAAGTTCACGATATTTTTTTTAATTATAAATAAAACTTCATGACAGCTTTTAATCAAGAATACATATTCATTGTAGTTTTTGAAATCAAATTGTGGTAAGTCAAACTAGAAAACAAAAGGTTTAAAGTTCGACGGAGATTTTTATTAATTTTCAAAGTTGGAGAATTGGGGTTCAAATTGATCTGTAATTTACCCAATATACATCGTGAAGATAATCCATAACTGCATTATGATATTTATAATATGTTCTTAACATTCGACCATCCAACATAAAATAAAATAATTTAATTGAGACGACTATGACATCCAACATTCAAAATCTTGGTATATTGTGCCTAATTTATGAAATGTATGTGCAATGTCATTCCTAATATATTTAAATTCATATTGTTTGTGTTAGTTGTATAATATATGTGATAGTATTATGTATGTAAACATTACGTTGGTCATATTCAGTATATACATTTGTATCCTATGCAACATTCGGGATATATTAGGCCGAAAATGAAGTAGTTAGTCCAATTTATAATTGGATGATTAAGACTAGGCGCCTTTGTAAGACTATGAAAAGTGGGCTAAACAATAATTTGGCCAAGTGAAAAGAATAAATTTGGAGTTAGGATAAATAATTCAGGAATTAGAGTTACAAGAGGAAAAAAGGGACTTTCTCATGCCAGAGGTAGAAGATTTGTCAGGTAATATTTTAGAGAACCAACGAATCGGGGAGATGGAGGAACAATATTGGAGACAACGCTCAGGGGTGCAGTGGCTCAGAGAATGCGACGCAAATACAATTTTTTTTATATAAGGTGTCCAATAGAAGAATGAGACAAAACCAGATCGTATGTCTGTTTTGGGTGGGTTGGGGTGTGTGTGTGGGGAGGGGGGGGGGGGACGGATTATACAACATATAAACGGATAGTATCAGGATTTATTGGGAGTAAACAAAAGCCAGAGATGCAAAATGGTAGCATAAATGTGGAGTACCTCGAGAATAGATGAAAGTGAGGGAATCGAATGAATGTTTACAGAGGAAGAGGTCCTTCAAGCAATCAGGGGCCTAGGGCAGGACAAGTCTCCTTTACTTGATGGTTTTCCTATCTTCTTCTATAGACTTTACCGAAATATTATATAGAGGAATCTGATGGATATATTCAAAGACATTTACTATGGCTCAATAGGTATAGAGAGGCCCAATTATGCGAGTATCATTCTCATTCCCCCCAAAAAATGAGGTACCAAGGGTACAAGATCTTTAGACCAACTAGCCTCTTGAACGGATAATTACTGTAACACCCAGTAATTTCAATATATATATATATATATATATATATATATTGTTGCCGATAAATTTGGTGTGGGGGCAAACAGATGAATTTGTGGATTCTTAGGGAAACTGAATAGAGAACCTGTATACCTGTTCCGTGGGCTTCGATCGTCGCTCCCGCCGTTCACCTGCAAAAAGTGCGAGACACCGGGGTTGTTCCCGGCGACGCACCCTCCGACGCTCAAATCAGTAATTTAGGAAGACTATGAATGAGCGCAAAAACTGGTGAAAGATTGATTACCTCTTAATGGAGATGGATGGGGGGTTTTTATAGGCGTCTTAGAGAACAGATTAGGAATGTTATCCCCGTGGTCTGATAAGGAATATTCTCCTTGTAAACAGATTAGTAATGTAATCTGATAAGGTATATTTCCCGTAATCAGATAAGGAATTTAATCCCCAAATCCCAGTGAAAAGATAGACGTATATCAGGGCCGTTGATCAGGATTGATCAGGGACCCCGATCCTATCTTGCTGGATTGGGTGCGCAGCGGGTTAGAACCCGTACCCTCTTGTCGGTGGATCCATTCGAGGGTTATTGGGTCCCTTGGGGAGAAGATCCAATACCCACTTTGGACCATCTTGTAGGCGAAATTGCCGATTTACCCCTGGGCCTCAAGATTCGTACCTGATTTGGACGGTTTCGATTAACCCCCATTTTTAGCCATATCACGAGCCCCCCACTCCTAAAGGCTAAATTTGATCGGCCTTTGAGGAGTAGTTTAACTGTTTTAATGGCTAGCGGAGTTGTATCGGAGTTCAAATGAAGGGTTTTGAATCATGAAGGGGTAGTGAGGTGATTTTCCAAGTGGATTGAGCTCCGAGTTGTTCCTGAGTCCTGAGGGTTATGTGGCATTTTCGCAGGGATATCCTCTTTGCCTTCGCGGAGCGTCAATTCGTTGTTTTAGGGGTCTTAGATATTCGGATCATGTCTTAGACTTCCCTAGGGCTCGCTAACCAGGGGGCCGAGGTCCACATGCAGTTCGGCAGGCTTTTCCGGAGGGAAAAGCGAGTTCGGCTTAGCCGCGAGTGCTGGGAGTGAGTCTGGCGACCTGCCGAACTTGATTTTTATCCCGTAATGAGGTCGGTGTCACGAACGCTCGGCAGTGAGTGCCGAACTTGATTTTTACCCTGTAACAAGGTCGGTGTCACGAACGCTCGGCAGTGAGTGCCGAACTTGATTTTTACCCTGTAACAAGGTCGGTGTCACGAACGCTCGGCAGTGAGTGCCGAATTTGTTTTTACCCCGTAACAAGGTTGGTGTCACGAACGCTCGGCAGTGAGTGCCAAACTTGATTTTTACCCTGTAACAAGGTCGGTGTCACGAACGCTCGGCAGTGAGTGCCGAACTCGTTTCTTACCCTGTAACAAGGTCGGTGTCACGAACGCTCGGCAGTGCGTGCCGAACTTGTTTTTACCCCGTAACAAGGTCGGTGTCACGAACGCTCGGCAGTGAGTGCCGAACTTGTTTTTACCCCGTAACAAGGTCGGTGTCACGAACGCTCAGCAGTGAGTGCCGAACTTGATTTTTACCCTGTAACAAGGTCAGTGTCACGAACGCTCGGCAGTGAGTGCCGAACTTGATTTTTACCCTGTAACAAGGTCGGTGTCACGAACGCTCGGCAGTGAGTGCCGAACTTGTTTTTACCCCGTAACAAGGTTAGTGTCACGAACGCTCGGCAGTGAGTGCCGAACTTGATTTTTACCCTGTAACAAGGTCGGCGTCACGAACGCTCGACAGTGAGTGCCGAACTTGATTTTTACCCTGTAACAAGGTCGGTGTCACGAACGCTCGGCAGTGCGTGCCGAACTTATTTTTTACCCTGTAACAAGGTCGGTGTCACGAACGCTCGGTAGTGAGTGCCGAACTTGATTTTTACCCTGTAACAAGGTCGGTGTCACGAACGCTCGGCAGTGAGTGCCGAACTCGTTTCTTACCCTGTAACAAGGTCGGTGTCACGAACGCTCGGCAGTGAGTGCCGAACTTGATTTTTACCCTGTAACAAGGTCGGTGTCACGAATGCTCGGCAGTGAGTGCCGAACTTGATTGTTACCCTGTAACAAGGTCGGTGTCACGAACGCTCGGCAGTGGGTGCCGAACTTCGAGACTTGTCGTTTTTTTTGGGGTTTGTTTTTTCTGTGCGCCATTTGAACTTCTGGTGGCTCTGACAGCTCTGACAATTCTGACAACTCTGACAACCCTGACAGATGGGACGTTCATTAATTGCAGTGACCTCTGGGCTTCTATCAGACGGGATGTGCATTAAATTCAACTCATGATTCGTTGCAGTTAGCGAGGTGACGATTGGGATTGCTCCGCCGTTTGGTTTAAATGGGCCGGTCGTACGAGCCCATTAGCCTCGTTGGGAGTGCCCCCCTTCTATAAATCCTCACCCCCCTCTCTCATTTCTCATTTCTCCTCTCATTTGCTCAGGCATTTTCTTGTGCTTCAGGCGAGTTTTTCCGGTGGTCGGCGTTTGACTCAGGCGAAGTTTTCCGGCAACCAAAGCTTTTTAAGGTAATTCATTATCAATTATGTCTCTAGCTTCTGTCTCCGATGAAGTCTCCTGGTCCGAGCCCTCCCTTGAAGACGTCGAGGACTCAACACCGACTCCGACCAAAGGCAAAGTGTTCGGCAAGGATTCGATCGTGGAGGATCCGAAGAGAATGGGGGAGTTCGGGCAACTGCCAGGTCCGTTGACGGGACTACACAGAGTCAGGCAGCTCCCGGAGGATCAGGCCGAGCGAATTGTCCATGGGAGGGAGAGGTCCTTCGAGGAGAATGAAGCGAGGGAGACGACGGAGGCGGACGATGCGGCGTCGATCCTGCGCGAGGAGGAACTGGCTGCGATCCGGGATTCTTTTTTCATCCCGGAGGAGTACGAAATCATGCTGCCGGGCCCCGGAGTTAGGGCCAATTCGCCGCTGCTAGTGACCATGTGTTGCTGGCCGGCCGATGCCTTTATCGCCGGTGCTCGGCTACCTCTCCACGCGTTCGCAATTACCGTGGTGAGTTGGTTCGGGGTCAGCCCCATCCAACTGATGCCGAACGCGTGGCGAGTGATTAATGGTTTCGTTCTCCACTGCCAGGCCGCAGGGATCGAGCCGCAGCTAAACGTGCTTCGGGCGTTATACCGGCTCCACCAAGGGAATAGGTCGGAGTACCGGTATTATTTGACTCCGAGGCACGGCGGCAGACTCGTCGTTTTCCCTGACTCCATTAAGCACCAGCGAGAGAAGTGGTTCGTCGTGAGGCCTGGCCGATCCCCTCTGGCTGGGCAGAAGGGGTGCCGAAGAGGGCGACGGCGATGCCGAGGCTCTCAGTAGAAGAAGAAGAGGCGGTCCGGATCCTTCTTGACCGTCCGAAGTACGATTGGAAGGAGCTGACGGAGGACGTCCTCTACAGGGGAGGGCTCTGCCGCGTAGACCCTAGTACGCGGCTCTCGTCCAGTTCTTTTTTCCGTACTTGCTGCCTTGTTGTTTTTTGTATGCTAATCACTTTTTTACTTTTGATGCAGAATCCATGGACTACGACGCGGTCTTGGCGCTCAGGGCAGGGCTCGCGAGTAAGGCGCCGAAGAAGCGCAAGAGGGTCGCGTCGAAGCTGCCCTCGACCTCGAAGACGCCGAGGATTGCTGCCCCTAACGAAGGGGTGGAGATCCTCGATGCCCCGGTCGTCACCGTGGCGGGGACTTCTGCTCCCTCACCTGTGAGGGAGTTCCCCATTGCTGCCGCCCTCGCCATGCCGACACCGCCGCTGACCGTGACAGGCGAGGAGCTCCTGACAGAGGAGCACAAGTGGATCCATATCCCGGACTGGCAAGTCCGGAAGCACGATGGGTTCCTCGGGAACTCGTTGGCAAGCATGCAGGCTGTCAAGCATCTCGCCACCCCGAAGGACCGAGCCGCCATGGAGGCGGGGAGGCAGGGCGACGACGTGATCGAGATCGCTCGTTCGGCGGTATCGGTAAGCTTCTCCACGTCTGTTGTATTTCTTGAACCGAAAATTTTTTCTAACTCTTTTAGTTCTTCTTTGCTGCAGATCATCGTCCACTTCGGCCATCTCACCGAGAGGCTAACAGCTCTGGAAAAAGAGCTGAAGCAGGAGTCCGACCAAGCTCGGAATGATAAGGCTCGGATGGCGAACGAGCTCGACAAGCTCCGAGTCAAGCATGAGGGTCGGTCGGCGAGGATCAAGCATCTCGAGGCCGAGGTGAAGAGGCTGGAGGGCGAGCTCCTTCGGGAGAAGGAGGGGTCAGCCAAGCAGCTGGCCGAGGCCGAGGCGAAGCAGGCAGCAGCCGTGAAGGCGGCGGAGGGCGCGACCATGGAGAAGGCCCAGGGGTTCCTCGCGCAGAACATGGCGAAGGCCTTTGCTGCTGCCCTCACGCGGGTGTCGGAGGCATACCCCTCGGTGGATGTCTCGGGATGGCGTCTCTTCCCCGGACACGTTGAGGGCTTCGACCCTGAGTCCGAAGGGGAAGAAGAGGAGGAGGGCGACGCCGATGCCGACGCCGGGGCTACTGGCAAGGTCCCCAGCGCCACGATCACTCCGCTGGCGGCAGCGTCTCCTTCGGCGAAGTCCACCCCTACTCCACCTCGTCGCCCGGGGAAAGAGGTCGGGCCTTGACTCCGCTCCTCGTCTTCTTCTTTTTTGCTCGTATGTTTTTTTTTTTTTTTTTTTTTTTTCCTTTCAATCGTTGTAACGCCTAATAGCGGACTGGCCACCGCTACTTTTTGAAATGAATGAAAAGAAAATTTTTTGCAAGTATTGGTGTTCGATAGTCTTTGTCTTTTGCCCCCTTTTTTCGCCGAACATTCCCTTCTTGTCCTTAGCTTAGATTTTTCCAAGTGTGGTGCTTCGGCAGTTTTCGGCAGTTTTCGAAAATTGGCCATCTCGTTCCCCGGACAGAAAAGCAAACTGGCCCCGAATTGGGAGGGACCGTACAAAATCTCAAAAGTAATCCGCCCAGGTGCATACAAGCTAGAAGATCACGAAGGCAGAGAAATTCCCAGGACTTGGAATGCCGACCATCTTTTGAAATACCAAGAGAAAGCAACCACACTTGCTTCCCTCGGATCTTCAAGGAGGAGTCCGTCCCTCAGGAATTCGACAATGGGTTTCATCCAGTTATCTTCGAGGAGGACAGGCAACGTTTCAACGGAGTCTGGGGTTTCGTCCTCTATGCTTGGCTTTAAGAGGACTTCTATCAATACGGTCTGCTCAAGACCTTGAAGGGAAGAGGAGGCTAATTTGGATAGGGCGTCGGCCTGAGCGCTTTCTTCTCGGGGGATCCTTTGGATGAGAGCCTCGTCAAACAGCGCCATAAGGCTCTTGACTTTAGCCAAGTATCTAACCATTCTATCATCGCGGGCTTCATACTCACCGAGGACCTGGTTGACAACCAACTGAGAGTCGCTGAAGATCTGTAGCCGCTGTGCCCCTGCATTTCGGGCCATTCTTAGACCGGCTATTAACGCCTCGTATTCGGCCTCGTTGTTCGAAGCTTTGAAATTTATCCGGAGGGAGTATTAGAGAATGAAGTCGTCTGGTCCTGCCAGGATGACTCCCGCCCTGCTTCCTTCATTGCAAGAAGATCCGTCAACATAAATTGACCAAACCGGCGGTCCTTTTACTGTTTGGCAGGGCTCAGGGATTGTACTCTCAACTATGAATTCGGCCAGTGCCTGAGCCTTAATAGCGGTCCGAGGCTGATAAGTTATATCATGTTGGCTCGGCTCGATCGACCACTTCATGAGGCGACCGGAAGTCTCAGGCTTGTGAAGGACCTGTTTCAGCGGCTGGTCGGTAAGGACGACCACCGAATGGGACTGAAAATAGGGTCGAAGCTTTCTCGCGGCCATTACCAGGGCATAGGCCATTTTCTCAATCCTCGGGTACCGGAGCTCGGCGTCCCGAAGCACCTTGCTGACGTAGTAAATGGGCTTCTGAGCCCTCTCTTCTTCTCTGACTAAGACCGCACTAAGCGTCTGTTCGGAAGCTGCCAAGTATAGATAGAGTGGTTCGCCAGGTATCGGTTTGCTGAGGAGAGGTGGATTAACGAGGTAGGCTTTAAGCTGGTCGAAGGAGTCCTGTTGCTGCTGCCCCCACTCGAATCCTTTAGCCCCCCTGAGGGCTTTGAAGAACGGGAGGCACTTCTCCCCGGACTTCGACAGAAAGCACCCTATGGCAGTTAGGCGACCAGTCAATCTCTGGATTTCTTTAACATTTCTGGGAGGGGCCATGTCCAGTATGGCCTTGATCTTTTTCGGATTTGCTTCAATTCCTCATTGGCTAACCATGAAGCCGAGGAACTTTCCTGATGAGACGCCGAACGCACACTTGTTCGGGTTGAGTCTCATATTATGCTTTCTTAGGACGTCAAAGGCCTCCTGAAGGTCGGCCACATGATCAACACCTCGGATGCTCTTTACAAGCATGTCATCGACGTACACTTCCATGTTCCGGCCGATCTGGGCCTGGAAAACCTTGTTGACGAGGCGCTGGTAGGTCGCCCCTGCGTTCTTTAGGCCGAACGGCATGACTCTGTAGCAATAGAGGCCTTGGTCGGTCACAAAGGCATGTCTTCAGGATGTCTGGAGGGAACATTCTTATCTGATTGTAACCTGAGAAGGCATCCATGAAGCTGAGGAGCTCATGTCCCGAGGTTGCGTCAATTAGAGCGTCGATGCTCGGTAGAGGGAAAGGATCTTTGGGGCAGGCCTTGTTGAGGTCGGTGAAATCAATACAAATTCTCCACGTCCCATTGGACTTCTTCACCATTACTACGTTAGACAACCATTCTGGGTAGTTTACCTCCTGTATGAATCGGGCTTTCAACAGCTTATCTACCTCCTCTTTGATAGCGAGCTGACGCTCGGGGGCGAACTTGCGTCTCTTCTGCTGAACCGGTTTGGACCCCGGATCAACGCTCAGGCGGTGGACTAGGAGTTCTTCGGAGATACCGGGCATATCTGCCGCGGACCATGCGAAGAGGTCTTGATTGGTTCGGATGCATTTCACAATATCTGAGTATAGGGCGGACGGAAGGGTCTTGCTTACGAAGAACTTGCGGGCCGGCTCTTGTTCAGAGAAGAGCACCTCCTCCAGTTCATCCACCGGCTCGGAGGTCGGTCTTGCAGTGTCTTGAGGAATTTCCAGAGTCTCTAAGGAGAGGACGGGCCCAAGGGTTGAGGTCATGTAGCACTTCCGGGCCTGCTCCTGATTTCCCCTTACTTCCCCACCCCCGGACCGGGTGGGAAACTTCATCTTCAGATGGTATGCTGAGGGAACAGCTTCTAAGGCTACAAGGCCTGGCCGACCCAAAATGACGTTGTAGGCGGCGGGAACATCCACCACCATGAAGTCCATCGGCTCTGTCCGGGTGGTAGGAGTTTGGCCGGCAGTTACATCGAGGGTGATCACCCCTTCAATAGTTACCGGAACCCCCGTGAACCCATGGAGAGTGTAGCCAGCGGGCTTGAGTCTCTCTCTGGAGAGCTTTAGGCCTTTAAAAGCGGAGAGGAAGAGGATATTGACGGAGCTGCCGTTGTCTACTAAGATCCTTTCCACTTTGAAATTCACCATGTGGAGGCTAATGACGAGTGCGTCACAATGCGGGGTACGAATTCCCTCGAGATCTTCGTCGGAGAACGTGAATGGCACTCCGAGGCCCTTGGGAGGAGGGGTGGCTCGGACCGAGTTGACTTCTCTTATAAAGGCTTTTCGAGAGGAGTTCGAGGAACCCCCCATTGGGCCCCCGTGAATGAGGTGGAGGACTCGCTCTTCCTCGAAGTCTGGCGTCTCTTCTCTTTCCGGACGCTTGTTAGCCCCCCGAGGCGGAGGAGGAAGTTCTGCTCGGTCTTTTCTCACAAACCTGGTCAGCTGCCCTCTCTGGATAAGGGCTTCGATCTCGTTCTTCAGAGCACGGCAATCGTTGGTATCATGCCCACGGTCCCGGTGATAGCGGCACCATTTCTCTTTATCTCTTCTCTTGGCCGGGGTGTTCATCCTCGGAGCAGGGGGTATGACTCCCTCTTTTTCAACTTCCATGAAGATGGTGGAGATGTCAGTAGTGAGGGGAGAGAACTTTTCAAATCTAGGAGGAGGTCGGCGCTGGCCGGCATTATCTTTCTGGAGCTTCTTGGCTCCTTCTTCTTCCGTCCCCTTCCTCTTAAACCCGGAAGCAGACCCCTCCCGGTTGGGTTGTTGCTCGGCCTCTTCGGCCCGGATGTACTTTTCAGTGCGAAGGAGGAGGTCGGAAAAGTCGTGTGGTGGTTTCTTGGCGAGGGAGGAGCGGAGGTTGGAATTGAGGACATCGGATTGAAATGCTACTGTAGCGACCGACTGGTCGAGAGATGCTATGGTCCTGGCTTCAGCTGTGAACCTCTTCACATAATCTCTCAGTTTTTCCCCCTTCTTCTGGTGAAGGTGCAAGAGGGAGATGCTGGTCTTCTCTGCCCTTCGGCTGCTTACGAAGTGCGTGACGAAGAGGGTTTCGAACTGTTCGAAAGAGAATATCGAGGAGGGGGTGAGACGAGAATACCACTCTCGGGCCGGCCCTTTGAGAGTTGCGGGGAAGGTTTTGCAGAGGAGGGCATCGAAAGCTTGGTGAAGGAGCATTAGAGTTTTAAAACTCTCTATGTGATCAACCGGGTCAGTCTCTCCGGTATAAATCTCGAATTGGGGAGGTTTGAAGCCGAACGGGACAGGTGCATCCACTGTGGTTTGGGAGAAAGGGGGTCGGCTAGGACGCAGGGTTCTCCCCCTGAGCTCTTCTTCTCAGTTTATCTGACCCAGGCGTCTCTCTACTTCATGAAGACGGCGGTTCATGGTGTCATCTCTCCGATGGTAATCTGCCGAGCCACGAGACTCGTCTTCGTATGAGGGAGATCGAGGGCTGCGGCGATGGTAACTTCGGGAGCGGCGAGGACTTGGGGTACGCCAGGAGTTGGTAGGAGCGGGTCGAGGAGAGGGAGACCGTCGGCGAGGGCTTCGGACCGGAGGAGGGGATGGGAGCTTCGGCTCAATAGGATTCTGACGGAGGTTGAGAGCCTGCAGGACGGTCGCTTGGAACTGCTGGAACTCGGCACGGGTGATTGGTGCCTCATTGTTCCTGGGCTGTTGCCGACCTACGGGAGAGTGCCTTCTTCGGTAATGATCGGGAGACTCCTTCCTCCCTCTTCGGATGGGGGACCTCCTGTACTCTCAGCGGCGAGGGGATCGCTCGTGCTGGCGGGAGGCTTCCTCCCGAGCCCGTTTTTCATCCAGATGACGACGGAGGTCATCATCTTTCTGCCGTTTGGGGGCTGCATCGTGGCGACCAGAGGCTCGGGGATGATGGGAGGCCATAGAGTCAGTGGAGGCATTGTGGATAGAGAGGTTCTCTTGGTGAAGAGGCTGTTTCTGAGGGTTAGGACCCTTTGGATCAGGAGGGGGAAGGTTCTGTTGGAGCGGCTCTTCCGCGGTAGGGGGAAGTTGCCCTTGTTGCTGAGCGGGATCAGGGAGGACTTCTTGCTGATCAGGGTTGGGTACTCGGTTAGACCCCCTTGACCTAACTTTGCGAGGCGGCATGGCTGGAGAAGACCTGTTCTCGGGGAAGAGGAGAGGTTTCTATTCGTTAGTTTCCCACAGACGGCGCCAATCTGTTGCCGCTAAATTTGGTGTGGGGGCAAACAGATGAATTTGTGGATTCTTAGGGAAACTGAATAGAGAACCTGTATACCTGTTCCGTGGGCTTCGATCGTCGCTCCCGCCATTCACCTGCAAAAAGTGCGAGACACCGGGGTTGTTCCCGGCGACGCACCCTCCGACGCTCAAGTCAGTAATTTAGGAAGACTATGAATGAGCGCAAAAACTGGTGAAAGATTGATTACCTCTTAATGGAGATGGATGGGGGGTTTTTATAGGCGTCTTAGAGAACAGATTAGGAATGTTATCCCCGTGGTCTGATAAGGAATATTCTCCTTGTAAACAGATTAGTAATGTAATCTGATAAGGTATATTTCCCGTAATCAGATAAGGAATTTAATCCCCAAATCCCAGTGAAAAGATAGACGTATATCAGGGCCGTTGATCAGGATTGATCAGGGACCCCGATCCTATCTTGCTGGATTGGGTGCGCAGCGGGTTAGAACCCGTACCCTCTTGTCGGTGGATCCATTCGGGGGTTATTGGGTCCCTTGGGGAGAAGATCCAATACCCACTTTGGACCATCTTGTAGGCGAAATTGCCGATTTACCCCTGGGCCTCAAGATTCGTACCTGATTTGGACGGTTTCGATTAACCCCCATTTTTAGCCATATCATATATATATATATATATATATATCAGTGGATGCCCAATCTTCTTTTATGTCATTGCCTCAATTTAGGTGATATCCTAGAATCTTCATATTTCAAGAGAGATTTACGAAGAAGCGAAAAAGATTTATCTATTATCTTCACCCATAAAATATAACTAGTAATTTACATGTGCGATGTACGTCTTAATAAATAAATAAATATTTTAAAGTAAAATTTTCGATATAGTCTGACATCAAATCCGAGACATTTTTTATATTAGTTATGCACGGACAATGCACGTTTTAATAAAAATAAATAAAAATAAAAAACTCCAACGTAGTGAGTACTCAAACCTGAAACTTCCTTCATATTAGTTATATACGTGCGTCACACACGTTGATAGATTGACAAGTGACACTAAGACCTTCTTCCAGTATAATAATAACTGGTAATTTACACGTGCGATGCACATCTTAATAAAATATATATTTTTAAAGTACAAAATACGACGTAGTATGGCCTCGAACCTGAGGCCTCTTTTATATTAATTATGCACGGATAATGCATGTTTTAATATTATTTTTAAAAATAAAAAAATATGACGTAGTGAGGACTCGAACCTGAAATCTATTTCATATTAGTTATGTACGTTAGGGGTGGCATTCGGTCCGGGCTGGCCCGACCCGACCGCCAAAACCCGGGCTGAACCTGGGTCAGACCGCCTCAACAGTAGGGGCCGGTCTGGTTCAAAATTTTGCGAAAAAAGACCAGTAACGTCCCGGCTCGCACTAGCATGTGACCGGATTGAACCGGCCTGGGCCGGTTCGGGCTAACCTGCGGACCGACCGTTGGCTGTTACCGTTTTTTACTTCTTTTTCCCCATTTTTTTTAATAAACAGGGTATGTAATTTGTAGCGACGAGTAATGAAAAGGGTATGTAATTTTTTCCCCGAGAATCAAAAAATGGATTAACAAGTAGCGACGAGTGAGAGTTTGATCCCAGAGTTTCTTTCTATGGAAAATTCTAGAGAGAGAAACTAAATCTGAAAAAAGTACCCTAAAAAAAACCTTAGATTTACAATCCTAGGTGTGGCGGCGGCTGGCCCTCTTCGCCCCCCCCCCCCCCCCCCCCCCCCCGCCCGCGGTCGTGTCCCATTACCCTTCCTCCATCCTTCGCGGCGATGAGAACAAGGTCGCTCCACGATGACGAAGTCTTCGCGTCTTCTTCCACCTGCGAGCTCTCGCGCCAACGCCGGGCCCATGACAGGGGACGAAGACGACCCAGATCGTCGGACCCCCCCTCAATGGCAACTGGTGTTCAGATCCACTTCGGATCTGAACAAGCCACCTGACGCCGCTCCCCGATGCTGTAGGTGTGGAGAGCTCCCACGGTGGGGAGATCAAGCCACATGCGGTTCGGTCGACTGGTGCGCCCCTCCACCCCCCCCCCCCCCCGACGGCGACTGGTGTTCAGATCCACTGCGGATCTGGTCGACTGGTGCGCCTACCCCCTCCTTCCGAGCTCCTCCTTCCCTCCGATCGTGACTGAGGAGCGGTCGTCGGCCGCCTGGCACTGACCGGGCTGCTCGAGCGTCGGAGGTAAAAGGAGTTCGCCCTTCCTGGATTTGCTGATGTTTGCCCCGTTGTTCTTCGCGCTTGCCACCATGTGCACACTCTTGGGACCAATCACGACGATTTGCAACTATGATTTGGCTTTTTGAGGGTTGGTAGTGCGTGAGAAGAAGCAGGGTGTGCTTGGCTGTGCCGTAGTGCGAGACGGCAGGGTTTTTATTTGTTTGGGGGGTTGGTGGTGTCACACCCTAAATTTTATTTACGAAGATTTTGTGATTTTACGTGTTTTGCACGTATAATTTCATTTGTATAATTCCTTTTATAAAAATATTTCTTATATAGTATTTGTTCTCTTTATTTTCCAAAAATTTATTTCTTTAAAAGCCTAATTAAAATCTAAGCCTAATTGTCTTTTGAGCCAACTCTTAATTAATTAATTAATTAATTAATTAAATTATTAGAGCTCATGGTTAAATTGGCCCATTAGTGAGCCCATTTTACTTATTTCTTTTTTAAAATAATACAACTTGTAGTGTGGACTCTTTTCATGAGCAATTAATTTTTAATTCACATTAACAACTTGTAAGGAGGGGGTACTAGTTGGCACGTGCATTCATTATAGTGTGCATTGAACACTTTTCCCTTGGCCAGATTGTAAATGGGGGAGTGGGAGAGATGGAAGTGGTGGAGAGGTGGTTGTTCATCATGGGTTAGTTCATCTAGACCATTGATCTTTAACCATTTGATCACATCCTAGCCCTACATTCACCCAAAAATTTTGTATAAATACCCCTCCCTACACTCTTCATTCTCACACTTGAAAAATTCTGAAAGAAAAAGAGTAGAAAGAAAAGAAAGAGAAGCAATTTTAGTGAGACAAAAGATTGAGGAGTTGAAAAGAATGTGTGCTATTGTGTTTCTACAACCAAGGAGAGGAGGCCGGACTACACTAGGGGACAAGAAGGGAGGCTCGGGTTGCTTGCATCACTAGGAGGAGAAGCCAATTTGGTGGCTCGATCTAGGAGGAGAAGGCTTCGCTCGTTCGTTGTAGGAGATCCTTAGGAGTTTATTTGTTTTTCTCTAAATCAAAGGTGGGTGATTCTTTTACACTTCTAATTAGGTTTCATGCTATAGTATGGTTGATGAAATTGAAAAGAAACATAGCTATTTTTAGCCATGTGTTATGAGAATGAGACAAATTAGAATGGTTGATTGTGTGTGAAAAGAATGATAATTAGTTGCAAATTATGATAGTTTAATATTAACCATGCTACCATACTTTAATTGATGACTTGTGCTATACTAAGGAGACATGATTGTATGCTTAAATTGATAGAAATAATAACCATGCCTAAAGGTGATTTTTGCTAATTCATCTGTTAATAATGTGGAAAAGAGAGAATTGTTAGTGAAATGATTAATTAATTAATAATAATAATAATGAGAGAGAGATATGAGAAGTTTGAATGCAAACTTATACAAGAAAATGCATTGTATGTGTTTATTGAAATTATAAGACAAAATCGTTTTTAGAGGGAAAATCACATTTTTTATGCCAAAAATTAAGTTTTCAGTTATTGATATTTTAGAAATACATAAAAATTAGATTATGAAAATTTTGAATGAAATTGGAGAAGAAACGAAGTGGAAATTACTTTTTATAAAAATCGAATAAACGAAATTCAGATCAAAACCCTTAAAACCTAAACCAAATCAGATTAGTCACTTTGACTATTTGGCTAGCAGGTGCGGTTGGGTGCGCTTACTATAGCGTGGGTCTGGTCTTGGGTCTTGGGTCTTGGGTCTCGGGTTTGAAACCTGGCCTTGGCTTTTGTTTTTAATTTTTTGGGTAAAAACCGAGTGCGGGAAATGAGTTCATTTGGATTCGAGCTCTCTCTGTGACGCGGTTGCGCCATGTCCTTTCTGGTTAGCTCATGCACCACAGTGCGTTGCACTGTAGTGCTGGCTTGGCTTTGGTTGCTGGTTTGATTCCAGAGCTCGGCATGATTAAATCTCTTTTTCGATTTTTAGTGTTTTTTTTGGTGATTTTTTACTTTAAAAATTTGGGAAAAAAATATGATAATTGTTATAAAAATATATAGACATCATGAAGAATATTTGTACACTATTTTGACTTACATTATATAGTGTGTGAAGAAAAATTGAGTAGAACTCTGTAAAATCGATATTTGCATAAGTATAAAAACAAAAGTGATTTTTTTGAGTTATACTAAACTTATAAAAGAGAACTTTGTATAAAAAGAACTTGTAGCACGTTCAATTATAGATTTTCATTTTTGGGAGGAAAAGGAATTACATGAAATTAGTGAGACTTATTTTCCTTGAATGAGAATGTTACGAATTGAAACTGAACTCATGTATGGAATTGAATTATAGAAAAGAGATGGAAATTTATTTGAACTATGAAAATACTATATGAGTATGAAAACTCAAATTTTTGTGATTATGAATTAAAATTGAGAATTAGAGTGTAGCTAAGCCTCATACTGGCATTGAAAAGAAATATGTTGAAATGAAAAGACCAAGATTGAGTCATGTTGTACAAATGATTAAGACCGTTATAGTGGAAATGCTAACTTTAGAGATTTGATTTTGTTCATGATTCAAATAACTAAGGACTAGATACATAGTGAAGATGTGATGAAAATAAGATAAAAACATGAGTATGAGGACCTCGGAGCTATGGCGTGAGAATATTCACAGGCTGTCTTCACGATGCGTTGTAACATGACGTGGGTATGTCTCCAGGAGTCCGTACCGTAGGCAACGCTCGTGGGGTGTTTGGTGACTGCGGGTGGTGCCATGTTCCATGACAGATGCTGAATTGTCCATAGGTTCTTCACGATGCGTCGTGACATGACGTGAGATTCCTCTCCAGGCTGTCTGGACAAGAGCTCGTAACACATAGAATATCTAGGATACTTATCGTAGTTACGGTAATAGTTTAAGTCATGATGAGGGATTGAACCCTACAAGATGAAGAACGGTTAAGGGCTTGCCCTCAGACCTATGTAGTATGAGATGCATAGAATCTGAACAAATGTGCATTAGTGTCATGTAACATATATAACTGCATTAAGGACTAAGTGCACTGCACAACACGACATCAGTAGGATAGTCCCTTGTAGTTTTGTTTGTGATCAAGTTTGTGGTTTATTTAAGTATTTGAGAATTGTTATACTGTTTCGGCATAGAGAGGATAGCCGTGTATAATATTTCGTCGGTTGTAAGCAACTGACATACCCACAGTTTCTATACAGGGTAAAGTGATTAACAAGACTAAAGAATGCATGCTGATTAAAGAATGATTCAAGTGTTGTACATTTCAATTCATGTAGATTATTGTAAATTTGCTTTCGCTGTATAAGTATTAATGTAAATGTAACTCTGATGTAAAGTAAAGTTTTAATTTTCATGTAAAATTGTACGAAGAAAAGTGTAAATATCCCGTGGAACTTCGAATTCAGTCTGTTTTGGAATTCGGAGTGTTACAGGTGGAGCTGTCTGAGTTGGGTGTGTCTAGGTGTGTAGTTTGCGGTGTAGTACGGTTGTGGGGCCATGGCTCGAAGACGGGGTCCCCCTATGAGATGTGCTCACTCGCTAGACCTGTGCCCTACGTCGTCGTCTGTCTCACTTGTCTCAACTTTTGGGGTGCTTGTCTCAAATGTCGCGGAGCGACTATGTCGCGCCAGAGCATCTTCCCGCGCCTGTTGTCGTGAATGCCTTGGATATGGGGCTCAAGTGTGTGAGGTCGGTGGTTCGGTATGGGGCCCGTGGGGCCATGCCGCTGTGGGAGGTGGGGAATGTGTAGCACGTTATATTGCACGATTGTGGGGCTTGGGCCCGAAGATGGGGTCCCTCCATGATGTGCGCTCACTTATTTGGGTGTCCAATGATGCCATCTATCAGGCTATTGAGCTTCCTTCATCTTAGGCCACTGTCTCGTAATAGCGTCGCCTCTTCCCTCGTTGGGAGTAAGAGTCGACTTGAGTCTGTGTGGTGAGAAATCGCCTGAAAGAGCAAGATCGTGAGAGATGTGAATGTATCCTCTCCACGGCCCTATCATGGAGCATGGTTTTTGGTGGGGTGAGCGAGATAGTTGTTTGGTGAGAAATCACATGAGATAGCACAATCGTGAGAGAGGTGAAGGTATCCTCTTCACGACTACCTCTATGGTAGCGGCTGTGGGAGCTGTTGGTGAGTCTGTTGGATGAGCAGTGGAGTTGGTGGGAGGGTGCGGTTGCTGTGCAGGTGCCGTAATGTCATAAGTCGGCCTGCGGGGCTTGGGCCCTGATGCTGTTTGTTTTTGGTCGCAGTGTGGATGCACCAGGTGTGAGTTTGGACTCAATTTGTAATGAGGGAAGAGTGCGGCACGGGACGACGAGCGGGAGGCTCGCTTCGGCGCTTGAGGATCGGCTCGGATTGCCTCGCCTCGAGTACCTGCAGACGGTCCTGAAACACCGGGGTTTATCCCGGCGGCGGACCCTCCGACGATCTAGCCAGTCTCTGTGAGAGAGTAGCAATAACTAGGGAAATTTGGGTGGCAAAAGATTGATTACCTGAAAAGGTGGGTGAGGGTCTAGTATTTATAGGGAATTCCAACCGGGTTTGGATCCGCTTGGGGGCTGGGGCTGAACCCGAAAGCCCATGGGCCTGACGTGGCAGAAGTCCCAGGGGGTTTAGGGCTGACGTGGCAGTGCCAAGAGTGGTATAGGGCTGACGTGGCAAAGCCCTTGGTGGTATTTGGAGCTGACATGGCTGATCATGGGGCTCCCGTGCCCCTGGGAGAATCGGATGGCCTAGGTTGTGCCAGGTCATCGTTATTCTTTACCAGGCTGGGCGGACGGCCCGTGGGGCTGGGCGTGGATCGGAGGCCGAGGGCCATCGAGACTCGTCGGATACGAGGAGACCAGGTTTGTGGGGGTGAACTTGAGGTTCGGTGCCGACCCTGCAGTGGTCCGAGGCCGAGCCGATTTGTTGTTTTTCTTATTTTTGAGCGAGAGCTGTACTGGGCCCTGGTTGGGTCCCAGGTCATTTTTACCCTACCACACAAGCCCCCCACTCCTGCGGGGGTGCGGGAGTTAGTCGTGGAGGAGTGTTTATGGTCATGGAAATGGGATGACGAATCGCTGGGCCTTCCTGAGAAGATTACTCTGGTGCTAGACCGAACCTCGAGCTGGAGAAGGATCATGGGCTGGCAAGGTTGATGGCGAGTCGTTGTGTCTTCCGGAGAAGAGTTCCCTAGTGCGATACCGAACCTCGAGCTGGCGAGGGATTATGGGCCGGCAAGGGTGATGGCGAGCCGTTGCGTCTTCCGGAGAAGAGTACCCTGGTGCGAGATCGAACCTCGCGCTGGCGAGGGATTATGGGTCGGCAAGGGTGATGGCGAGCCTTTGTGTCTTCCTGAGAAGAGTTCCCTGGTGCGAGACCGAACTTCGAGCTGGCGAGGGATTATGGGCCGGCAAGGTGATGGCAAGCCGTTGCGTCTTCCGGAGAAGAGTACCCTGGTGCGAGACCGAACCTCGCGCTGGCGAGGGATTATGGGTCGGCAAGGGTGATGGCGAGCCTTTGTGTCTTCCGGAGAAGAGTTCCCTGGTGCGAGACCGAACCTCGAGCTGGCGAGGGTTTATGGGCCGGCAAGGGTGATGGCGAGCCGTTGCGTCTTCCGGAGAAGAGTACCCTGGTGCGAAACCGAACCTCGCGCTGGCAAGGGATTATGGGTCGGCAAGGGTGATGGCGAGCCTTTGTATCTTCCTGAGAAGAGTTCCCTGGTGTGAGACCGAACCTCGAGCTGGCGAGGGTTTATGGGCCGGCAAGGGTGATGGCGAGCCGTTGCGTCTTCCGGAGAAGAGTACCCTGGTGCGAGACCGAACCTCGCGCTGGAGAGGGATTATGGGTCGGCAAGGGTGATGGCGAGCCTTTGTGTCTTCCTGAGAAGAGTTCCCTGGTGCGAGACCGAACCTCGAGCTGGCGAGGGATTATGGGTCGGCAAGGGTGATGGCGAGCCGTTGCGTCTTCCGGAGAAGAGTACCCTGGTGCGAGACCGAACCTCGCGCTGGCGGGAGATTATGGGTCGGCAAGGGTGATGGCGAGCCTTTGTGTCTTCCTGAGAAAAGTTCCCTGGTGCGAGACCGAACCTCGCGCTGGCGAGGGATTATGGGTCGGCAAGGGTGATGGCGAACCGTTGTGCCTTAGAAGGATTGAAGCGGGGTGGTCTGCTGTCTTTGCGGAGCATTGAAGGCGTTCCGGGATCTGTGCAGATGTTTCAATTTCCTAGGGACATTAATGGTGCCGCCTAATAAATGCACGGCGCTTAGGCTTCCGTCGTTTGGCTTTCCCGATGCTATAACGGCAGGTCTATGGGGGAGGCTATAAATACCCCTCTACCCTTAGCAGTTTTGATCACAGCAAGGGTGGTCCACTAGCCATCAGAGGTGTCTGCTTCGGCGGACGTCTGTCTCTTGCAAAATTTTAACCCTGGTTGTAGCGGAGGGGTGGTTACTCTGCCGTCTGGATCCTTTTTCGGGTCGGACGGACCTGACACGGCTGTTCGCCCGAGAAAGATCCAGACGGGAGGGGTATCAACCGAATTCCAACCCTGGGGCCGAGGAGCCTCGGATAGATTGGAGGTGGGTCGATCTTTTTTTGATAGGGTTCCAGGCGATGGTGGCTTTTCTCCCACCCTCGAACTGTTCGGGGATTCGGCTGCAGAGGCCGTAAGCCCCGAGCTGTTCGTAGGTGAGAGGGGAGCCGACCGAGCCCTGGAGCCCGGGGCGCAGGCGATGGTGGCTTTTCTCCCACCCAGGAACAATTCGGGGTTTCGGCTGCCGAGGCCGTAAGTCCCGAGTTGTTCGCGGGTGAGAGGTGAGCCGACCGAACCCTGGAGCCTTAAATCTTTAGTAAAATATTTTCTGCGCCGAACACTCGTGTCTGGCTGCCAGCCTGGCATTGGGTGACGTCAGCAGCGCACGTTTCGAGGACGTGGCACGATCTTCCAGGCGGCAGTTACACGTCAATCGGTGAACAGTAATTGCGGAAATCGAGGAGTCATTTTCATCCTCTATAAATGTCCCCACCTCTCCCCCTATCGCCCACTTCTTTCTCGCTTCTTTCTTTTTCAAAAAATCTTCTAACACTTCAGTGCTCATCCCTACTGTTTGCTGCGCCAGGCTCGTTCTTCCGACGTGACCCCAGGTTAGTTGGTAAGTCTGTTTAGTTTAGGCATGTCTAGGGCTCAGTCTGGTTCGTCTGCGTCGACGTCGAGGGGGGAAGGGAAGCCTGCCTCCACATCGACTTCGTGGGAGGAGCCTGTGCTTGAGGGGGAGTTTGTACATAATGTGGAGCTTTCCGATTCGATTTCGTGGGAGGAGCCGGTAGGCGAGGAGGAGCCAGTATATAATGTGAGGTCGTTGCGATCTCGGAAGCCTTTTGTGGTGGAGAGTAGTGAGTCTGAGGAGGCAAGCGGCAGTTCAGACGAGGTCCAGGTTCTAGGGTCGGCTTCTGAGGAGGAAGGTGGCCCCGAAGGGGCTCAGATAGGAGGCCAGGGCGTGGGCTCGAGTTCCATGCCGACCGGTCTGGGGAGATTATCTACCCCCTCGCCGGATAGGGCCAAGAAGAAGAGGGTTCCGAAGAAGAAGGGGTCGAGGACCGGTGGCTCAAGCCAGGCGCCTGTTTACCGTAACTTGAGGACAGGGTCGCCCGTACAACCGAAGCCGTTCCGTCGGTACCCCGATGACCTTTCTGATAAGGAGCTTTTTGGGGCCCAGCCATCGTCGCCGAGCCGGAAGAGGGTGAAGATGGACACACTTCCGTCCGTTTTGGAGGCTGGTGACTTGGAGGCCCTGCAGTTGGCGTACCACATAGGGTCCAGCTACGAGCTCATGTTGCCGAGCTCTACCCTTCGCCCGACCGACCCCCTGCCTGATTGGTATTGCGTCTTCCCCGTGGACGCCTTCATCTCCGGACTGAGGCTGCCAGTCCACCCGTTTGTTCGGGAGGTGTTGAACTGGGCGTCCTTGGCGCCGATGCAGTACGGGCCGAACTCCTGGAAGCAGATTATCTGCTTCGTGCTGATGTGCGAGGAGCAGAAGGTACCCCTACGGCTGAGTGTGTTCCGAGCGATGTTGATGATCAGCTCGTCAGCTGAGGGTGTTTACTACATTTCGCCCCGGAGTAAGGGGAAGGTCGTCCACGGTCACCCGGACTCCATCAAGGATTTGAAGAAGAAATATTTGGTGATCCAGAGTGAGGAACCTTGGAACATCCCTACTTGATGGAACCACTCCAAGCCGAGCTATAAAACGCCGAGGCCGAGGGACCTGACAGCCGAGGAGTGGGGGTTTGTCGAGCGCCTTCGTCTGTCATACAGTATCAGCTGGACGAAGGTGACCGAGGGTCACCTGGCGAGCGTTGGACTGAGCCCAGCCATTATTTGTATGTAGTTGTTTCTTTTCTCTTGGTCTTGTTTTTCCTCCGTGCTCATTGTCCTTACTGGATCTTCTTGCAGGTATGGATCCCGAATCGATCAAGGCTCGCAGGCTCTCCGAGAAGCAGAAGAAGGCTGAGGAAGGAGGGGGCGCGAAGAGGCCGAGGGAGTCGTCCCTAGCCGTCTCGGAGGCCCAGCTCGAGCCGAGGACCAAGAGGACTCGCTCGGAGACGAGCAAGGGGGTGGCTACTTCGAAGGGCCAGGGCCAAGCGAAGGCATCCGATCTTGACAAGGGGAAAGGTCCCTTGGTCGAGGTCGAGGAAGAGGACCCGGTGATGGTGATGTTGCGGCAACGGTGGGCACCGGATTGGTCGGTTCGGATGGGGGACTGTCTGACCGAGGAGGCCTAGGCTGTTGAGGTGGTGGAGAAGTTGGCAACCCCTCGAGACCGCAAGGAGATGGAGAGCGAGCCCGTGGAGGTGGCGTTCACGCGCATGGCGCAGGCCACCGTACTGGTAAGCTCGTCGACCCTATCCCCCTTGTCAACTTTACTGCGGAAGTCTTCTTCTTATCTGCGTTTGTTGGTCGCAGGCTTGCGTGCAGGGGGCTAACGTAAAGAACCTCTACGAAGCGGCCCTGGCACAAGAGCGAGCTCGGGCGGATAAGAGCGAGCGGGAGATGAAGGAGATGCGGAGCGAGCTCGGGCGGATAAGAGCGAGCGGGAGATGAAGGAGATGCGGATCGAGCTCGAGGGCTCGCACAAGAGGGAATTCCAACAGGGTTTGGATCCGCTTGGGGGCCGGGTCTGAACCCGAAAGCCCATGGGCCTGACGTGGCAGAAGGCCCAGGGGGTTTAGGGCTGACGTGGCAGTGCCAAGAGTGGTATAGGGCTGACGTGGCAAAGCGCTTGGTGGTATTTGGAGCTGACATGGCTGATCATGGGGCTCCTGTGCTCCTGGGAGAATCGGATGGCCTAGGTTGTGCCAGGTCATCGTTATTCTTTACCAGGCTGGGCGGACGGCCCGTGGGGCTGTCGTGGATCGGAGGCCGAGGGCCATCGAGACTCGTCAGATACGAGGAGACCAGGTTTGTAGGGGTGAACTTGAGGTTCGGTGCCGACCCTGCAGTGGTCCGAGGCCGAGCCGATTTGTTGTTTTTCTTATTTTTGAGCGAGAGCTGTACTGGGCCGTGGTTGGGTCCCAGGTCATTTTTACCCTACCACAGGCCCAAAGATGGGGTTCCCCCTAGCAAGGAGAAGGCAGGGAGCGGCGGGTGTTAAAATCCCGCCATACTAGTTTCGGGTGGGTGTGCTTGTGCTGTGGAGGCAGTGTACGAAACTAAACTGACGTACATACAATTTTGCTGGGCCGAGCTTGCTTGTAGGAATTTGTTGTTTGTACGGGTCATGTTGCTATTTCCTGTCAGTATGTTTTAATCTGGCCCAGTTCTATGGGTTTGTATCGCTAATTTCTTATTAATGAACAAGGTGGCCATACTCCACCTTTCCCTAAAAAAAAGGCAGCGACGCATGAAGAACTAGTAGAATGTAACTTGTATAATATATATTGCAAATAATTGGGAATTTTTTTGGGGATGAGAAAAGATTCTATATTTAGGTTAAGTAGAAGTGCATGAGAATAATCCAATGCTTTTTCTTCAATCTAAATATAGGCTATCTCGATCTCTAAATTTAAATAATTCCCTTGTTTTGTAATTTGATCTAATTTGTATGAGATTGTATTCATGAACTTCATTTTATTTAACAATTTGTAATTTATTAAATTAATTTAGATTTGTTTTTTAATTTCTTTTATGTATTAGTCATGTGCAATTGTTTTGAAATTATAATTTAATACTTGTTCGTTTGTTTTCCTTTAAAAATAAAATAAAATATTATACAAAAAACCGGCCCGCCCCGGCCCGAGGGGGCGGGGCCCAGGTCCGGGCCTACATTTCCCCAACTTAGCCCGGCCCGGCCCGCAAAATCATTGAGCCCGCCCTGGGTTGGCCCGGGACTGGGCAAAGCCCGGACAGTTCCGGCCCGGCCCGGATGACATCCCCTAATGTGCGTGCATCACATGGGTTGGTGGATTGACAAATGATACTAAAGCTTTTTCCCATTATAAGATCGAGCTTTTTCCCATTATAAGATCGGATTAGATACATCAGATAGATTAGGTTAGAAGATTAGAAGATAATGTACGTGTCTAAAAAAAGTAAAGTCATCAAATTAAATCTGTATAATAAAACACAGAGAAAGCTATCAAGTGCCCCCCCCCCCCCCCCCCCCCCCCAAAAAAAAAAAAAAAAAAAACAACAAAGGTCCATATCTAACCTCACAAAACACATTTCCCCTCCTAAAACTCGAATTCAAATCCCCACCCAAAACAACTCATTTATTTATTTAAATATCTCTCTCTCTCTCTCTCTCTCTATTTCTCTCTCTCTCTCTCTTCTATTAAAAAAAAATGAAAATAAAAGATTTAAACAAATTTTTTAATAAAAAAAAAACAATTATTTTTTTTTATAGAAATGTAGAACTTTAAAAAAAAATCAAAAAAAAAAAAAAAATCAACAAACCATAAAAACTTATAAATTTTTTTTATAAAAAATGTTATTTTTTTTAATTTAATTTTTTTGAAATTTTTCCGATTTTTTTAGAATTGTGAAATTTCCAAAAAAAAAATTAAAATGTTTTTTTTAAACTTTTAAATTTAAAATTATGAAAATTTGAAATTCTCAAAGCAAATCCAAATCCAAATACAGTGTAGAACCCCAATCAATAGGTCGCCGACGATATCTGATCCTCTGCTGATTCCATATCGGTGACTCTACTCCTCCAAATCGAGCGCGAATATCAAGCGACTCCGTATCGGCGACTCCCCTCCACCAAATCGAGAGCCTCTATATGCGATGCGACGACTCTAATTTCATCTCATTAACCGAATTCTCATTCTAATTTTTTTAATGTGCAGGGGATTACTCAGTTTTTTTCTGACTCGAATTTTGTGTGTGCATGAGATTTAAGTTCAAAGAGGTATGATCGTTTAATTTTTGGGTTTAAATTTTTTTATCTGCTGATTTATTTGATGAGTTTTTTTATTGGTTTTGATTTAAGGTGTATGCAAGTGAGATATGAATTATTTGGTGGCCTCAATTTAGGCTTCCAAATCATATTAGGACAGGTAAGCTGACTGACAACCTAAAATAACTTGACAAATATGCAACATTCATTTCTTTACTATAAGAAAAAATACTATCGTGAAGTGTTCCGTTCACTGGTTATTAGAAATCATGGATAATATAACATATAAGAATTTTTAGTGTATGTTTGGATATATACGATTGGGATGACTGGAGTTTACCAGTGAAGAGTGCAAACTCTCTACTCAAGAAAGACAGCTAAAGTAAATTTGTTATTTATCCATTTTTTTAAATTTTTATTTATATGAAGGTACAATGGGGAGACAAAGTGAAGTAAAAGAAATGATTAGAGTTTTGAGAGCTTCATGTATTACATTTTGGTTGAAATAATAATAAGAGATATTTCAATTGCAAACTTAGTCTCAGACAAACAAATGTTTAGATTATTGGTATTATAGATACCTTCACACATGCACTTGTGTTACCATTGTATTTAGACATGCTCATAGTGGTTATGGAATTAGAGTAAGCTCTATAAAACGTATATGATAATGTCCTTGCATAACTATTATAAGCATCTAAAAGTGTTGCTGAAGTAAAAAAAAACTCTATGCAATGTTTCTAACAAACTATATGCATTTCAGGTAAGTTCAAGCTAATGATTAAGAAGGCGACGGTTGTGCTTAAAGGTAGATGTATTGCTTTCTCGTATAATATGTTTGCTACTTCGATTAATTTGCTGGACCTCCAAAACTATTTTATATAATCAAACCAGGTGCACCGTTCCAAATACGTGTCGCAGGCATGTGTCAATGGGCTAACATAGAGAATATAAATGAAATAAGGAAAAAATAGTTTATATTTGAATGTTTTGATTTAGGCTACACGTGCGGCGAACATTTATATTTATTGGATATAGTTTGGACATGTATTATACGTGTTTATATAGTTACAAAGTTAGGATTTGTTTGTTACAAACCCCAACTCTTCCATTCCCCCATTAAAATAGTAGAGATATATAATATCTCTAATATTATAATGAGAGAATGCCTTAGTGTCATTTGTCAATCTACCAACGCGTGTATTGCACGTGCATAACTAATATGATAGAGGTTTCAGATTTGAGTCCTCACAACGTCAGATTTTTAAACTTTTTTTGGATATATATTAAATGTGCATCACACGTGTAAATTATTTATCTATCTATCTATCTATCTATCAATAATATAATATATAATAACTATTATAATGGAAGAATTGGAGTTGTAAATCTACCTATTTACGTATAACGCACGTGCAATTCCAATTCTTCCATTATAGTCTCCATATTTGCTTTAAAAAATATAGAATCATATTCATTAAGACATTCGTTGTACGTATAAATCAGAATTTTTACTTTATTTTTTTAAATAAAAATAATACGTGCGTGCGAAATCGCACGTGTATATTACTGGTTATTATTATACTAGAGTGAGTTTAGGGAATATGAAAATATCAGGAAAAGGCCATCAATCTCCTCAACATTCGCACTCCTTCATGATTATCAATACCCCTTCCAAAAATACGATCTCATTTCCCCTTTCCCTTGCAAACCCCACAAGTCATCGACTGTGTTCGAGCGGCGCTCACTTCTAAAACCTCCTCGAAATCCGCGCCCTGCGCTCTTTCAATCCCCAATCTCACAGTTGCGCACCAGAAAAGAAGGGAAAAAAAGAATTTATGGGGACGTCCGTACAAGTAACCCCTATATGCGGCGTCTACAACGAGAACCCCCTCTGCTACCTTCTCGCCGTCGACGGCTTCAACTTCCTCCTCGATTGCGGCTGGAACGACCTCTTCAACCTCAGCCTCCTCCAACCCCTAGCCAAGTCTTGCCTCAAAACCCTAACCCTAATCCCCCCAATTTTCGAATTTTGGTGGTTTATTGATTTTGATGTTTTTTCGCAGGGTGGCGCCGAGTATTGATGCCGTTCTCATATCGCATCCCGATATTCTCCATATTGGAGCGTTGCCGTACGCCATGAAACAGCTCGGGCTTTCGGCACCGGTGTTCTCGACGGAGCCCGTGTATAGGCTCGGTTTGCTGACTATGTACGACCACTACATTGCTCGCAGAGTAAGCTTTCTTCGACTTCCATTTTGTTCTAGGGCACAAATTTCGTAGCTTTACGAGAATCGCACGTGCCTTTTCAGTGTTGAGATGTCTCAGTTGCTTTAACAATTGGGTTGTGAGTTTAATCTTTAATGCAATGCATGCGCACAACGTAATTAAACATTTTTTTGAGAGTTGAAGGTGTGAATTTAAGTTTTAGTTTTGCATTAGGAAGATTAGAGCTATGGTTGATGGGAGTCGTGGGAGTTAATGCCAGACTACTCATGGAGTGAATAAGAGAGCTGAAGAGGAGTTCTTGATGATGCAACATGTTAAGTGCAAATACATAGTGAAAGAGTATAAGGTTTATATGAAATAGCATACTCTTGATTTGTTTGATCTTTATACTATAGGCTGCACGGAGAAATATGATAAGTATATTACAAAGCATGTTGAGTCAAGTTTTTATATCAGTTCACATACACGCACATGCATGAAATGGTGAGCCTACATTAATAAGCAAGGGTGTTCTTGGAAGCTGGTGCGCTTTTGCCGACGGCGCCGTGGCACCGCCATGGTCATAACTTTGGAGCTCTTCTTAGACATGAAGAACTCGATTAATGGAGATGAGAGTGACAACGGAGAAAAATAGGAAGATTTAGGGTTTGAGGAGGAAACCTTAGATTCTAACAGAAAAGAAAAAAAAAACCGAATTCCAAAGTCAAGGCCAGCAACAACAGCTGCGCTGCTTGGTATTTATTAATTCTCAAACCCGCGAAACGCATGCTTCCACTACAGTAGAAAACAGTTGAGGCGGTTACAAGTGTGGGCCCACCACTTAATCAACGGCTCTCAATCTCTTACCAAAATCCTACGGCTATTAGCAATTCACTTAGAAGAGAGCCCACCCAATCGTTACTTACAGCCACTTTTACACATAACCCCCTAAAAAGAATGAAACACAATATAAAGGATTGATACTTAAAGAAACTACTGATACATTGAATTATTTAAAGTTTCATAATTATGAACATGAACATATTGTCACTCATTCCTTTGCAGATGTATAACAGAAGCAAAGTTAGGTTAACTAAGTTTTTTTTAAAGTGGAGATAGAGGTTTCCGAACTTAGTTATCGCAACTCTACTTACACTCTCAAAGTAAACTTTCATTCAATTTTTTTTTTCCGTGTTTGGCAAACCAGCTAAAATCAACTCCATTATTATAGTGAGAAAGAAAGCACACTCTGTAAAAGTTTAGATAGACTATGTTTGAGTGGACTTGAGATTTACTACCATTATCTCAAATTTTGGGCTGAGAAAAGTTGATTTATCTCAACTTCAAATGGACCCCCAGACAGGGCAAAGTTAAGAAAATTGAGGTTTTGGGAGATACATCTACAAAACTCCAGTTATCCTAACTCTATTGCCAAATGCACCCTCATGGGGTTTTCTATGGTTTGCCGGACATATCCTTGTTGGGACATTGGGATTGACCACCATTCTTTTCTAATCATAGTATTTCGCCATGAATCCTTTTTTTAGTAATCATAACATAATCTCACACTCTTAACCCTGCGTGTTAATTTCATCTTCATGAGCACGAGCAGGAAACATTACTTGTATAGTGTCAGAACTTGCTACTCTCAATTCCTCCTTTTTTTGAGAAATACGAAGACTGAGAAGAAACACCTAGGATGCAATATGTACTTTTTTTTAACATTTTCTTTTGTTTCACTTTACTCATTTTGAAGAGTTTACAATTTTTTCCTTATAGTGGTAGACTGGTAGTTTGACTGTGATGTTTAAAATCAATTGGATACCATCATACCGAGTTGAAGAAGAAAAAAAGAAGAAAAAATCTGCACATGCCTTATAATAATTACATGTTTCTTCGTTCTTTTTCCGTTGTTACCTGTTCTATTGGGGTCATTATGACAGACTATAACTCTTATGTTAAGTTGCTATAAATTCATTCTGTTAAAGTAGTTGCAACGAGTTTAATATATGTTTCTCAACCTTGATATTGCAGCAAGTCTCTGATTTTGATTTGTTCACTCTGGATGATATTGATTCAGCTTTCCAAAATGTGACTAGATTGACATACTCCCAAAACCATCATCTCTCTGGTATGTGTAATCATAACTATCCCTGACTTGCAGTGTAATGAATTGGTGCAATTCCTTCATTCTAGAATTTTTTATGCAGAGAAAGGGGAGGGAATTGTCATAGCTCCTCATGTTGCGGGTCATCTTCTGGGAGGTACCGTCTGGAAAATTACAAAAGACGGGGAAGATGTAATATATGCTGTAGATTTCAACCATCGCAAAGAACGGTAAATATTCTAAAACAGCAATGCATATGTTTCAAATATTGAATAACAAAAATGCATACATTATTTGCAAGTAATTCACATTCTGTTTTTGAGTTTATGATCACAAGGCCGTGCAAACTGAAATGGTTTACCGCCGTGCTAACTGAAATGGTTTACCAGGCATTTGAATGGAACTGTTCTTGAATCTTTTGTCCGGCCTGCTGTTCTGATAACTGATGCCTATAATGCCTTAAACAATTTTACTTATAAACGTCAAAAGGACCAAGAGTTTATTGGTAATTCTCTACAGCCTTAATTAATTGTCAATTATATCATTTATATGTAATATGATCTCACTAGCTCTCTTTTAATATTGTATATAATTTCACTTGTTTGTTTGCAGATAAGCTTGATAATTGTTTGCATATCTTCCACTGGAAATATTTGTAATATTTAAAGCTAAATTCTATTGCTGGGAGTTCATTATACTAATCTATCACATAGAGTTACTTGTTTGTTAAATCTTCTCAAGTAACTTTCTGGCATATGCTGGCTCATTTGTTATTCTTGTCTGTCTCTGAAAATTAGTTTCAGTATTCCACCTTTCTAATTATAGCCCACAACATGCTTGCATGTGTATCAGTATATGTCTAGAGATTGACCTATGTGAACATAAATATGTCCTCTGAACCTTTTATATCCATAAACAAGGATTGGACTTCGGTCTTACTTTCACATTGGTCTCTGTGAACTGTAATTCTCTTATCATTTCTCACGCCCAAGTATTGTATATTGACATGGTTCAATTTTGAAAGGGAGTTTATTATGTACAATGCAACACTGTGATATATGATCTATCTATAGAATACCACTTGCGACATTCATCTTTGCCATTTTATTTTTGTCATTAGAAACGTACTTCTGTGTTGTGATTTGGCAATACATATATCCATTTTCTTTCAGAGGCTATTCTAAAGGTTTTGAAGGCAGATGGAAATGTTTTACTTCCTGTAGATACAGCAGGAAGAGCTCTAGAACTTTTATTGATATTGGAACAGGTTTGCTTTGTTTTAAAATTGTATTGTGGACTTCTTAGGCTATCAAATTTGAGAAATCTCAAGCATATATCTATTTTTTGTTGTAATCTGCAGTGCTGGGTGCAACAACACTTGACTTATCCTATATTCTTTCTGACAAATGTGGCCACAAGCACAGTTGATTATGTTAAGAGTTTCTTAGAGTTTATGAGCGACTCAATTGCGAAGTCCTTTGAACATACACGTGACAATGCTTTTTTGTTGAAGTAAGTTCTTTTATGTTGCATTTATTGACCATTGTCGTTATGTTTCACTTGGCCATTATGTTATTTGACTTAGTACAAAACAAATTATATTCTGTATTTTGTTGTGGTCTTTGGTCAATGTGAGAATAAGAAAATTATTAGACACATTTTCCCCCCCTTCCTGCTGCTTATGTGGATACTGAATCAGCATCTTTTGATGTAGGGACCATTTGGTTTGGCTATTCTTTTATTAAAAACATAAGATAAATTCAAATTCTTCTGAGCTGTTCATATTTTCCTGCAATTCCAGGAATGTCAATCTTATAATCAACAAGAATGAGCTTGAGATATCTCCTGAAGTTCCAAAGGTTGGTGTTTTATTTCTCTTATGCTTGTGAGCTTTTGGGAGGTACTATTAATATACCTTGCATAGGTTGTTTTAGCATCAATGGCCAGTCTGGAGGTGGGGTTCTCTCATGATATATTTGTGGAATGGGCAGCTGAGGCAAAGAATTTGGTATTGTTCACTGAAAAGGGCCAGGTAAAAATTTGTCCCAATCTTTCAAGTTTGCTTTTATATAATTCTTCCTCTTGTTGAGAATCGTTGGAAAACAGCCGATTACCTTTGTATGTTAGTATCTGTCTTTAAAATGCTGTGAAAGGAGCACAAACACCATGAAATACATGATGTCTATGATGTCTCAGTGCAAGCCTAAAAAAACACTACATTGAGATATGTAGTGTGTGAGATACATATCGTCGTGCATAGCAGCATAGGTGTTTGTTGTAGAAGTGTCCGTGCTTTATGAGTTAATTGCCTTTTTAAATACTTAGTAGATGCTTTTATCTTTGTTAGAATGACAACTCCAAAGCTCTTTTTCCAAATCTTTGGGACCTCTTGAGTCTTGACATAGCACAAACTTAGAACATGAAGAATAGGGACACTATGGTGGACGTCACATCCTAGACAGTGAATGATGGGAATATATATGAAGTATAAAGAGTGGGAGATTCAGGTTGTTGGCTATTCTGAGTGAAAAGTTGTATAAAAGGGTCAAATTTGGTTGAATAATAGGTTGGTTATGCTTGTAACGATATTTTGACTGTGTAAGTATAGGTATCTACGGGGATGGGTTGTGACTTGTGAGTAAAATTACAACAAAAGAAATAGTTAAGATGAGGAAATAAAAGATGCGGAAACAAGAAAACTGTTGGAAGATGGGAGGTTTCACACCTTCAAAAATTGGACTTCACATCTAAGAGGAAGACATATCACACCCAAAATTTATACAAAGATACATCACATTCACATGCTAAATAGAGGAAAGATAACACTTACTTTCAATCATGGAAGACTTCATTCTAGTACATTCAAATTTATTTATGAAAGATGCAATTTATAGGCGAATGATTGTTGGACAATAACTAAAATCAGCCCAGGACTGAAATTTGTCTAATATTGGTGGTTAAAAGTTAAAATATTCCAAACAACATGACTGTTTATTAGAAAAGTAAATAGAGTAATAAAAAACAATCGTATAACTCCTACTATTGACTTTTTTAGAAGCTTGGTAACAGAATGAATTCAACTCGTGACTTTGATACTTCTTACGACGGTGCACATTGTAGCGCCCTGAGTTCCACACAGTGGAAGCTCGTGACACTTACCCTGAATCTTTACTTCAATGAGTACACAACACAGAAATCACAGGAAATTAAAAACTTACATTACACATGGAAATTATATCCTCCACTTGGATGCCTTCCGCAGCACGAGCCTCCTGCTCCACAATTAGCAATCCTGCAACGAGCAAACTGTGGGTACGTCAGTTGAATACAACTGACACAATGTGGATGAAACCTGTAATCTCCAAAATCCTCAACAACTAATATTTGATACAGAAGAAAAGAAACGTGAAAGTCATACAAACATAAATGTCGGTGTATGTCATGATCTAGATTCTAATGCACACCTCATATGCACACCATGCTCTTAATCTAATACAAATTTGATTTGGAAACGTATGCATCCCATAATACATACTCTCCAAATCGAGTTCGTATTCTCCAGATGATAGGGTTCAATCCCTCGCCATGCATCCTACTCTTGTACCATTTCCTATTTCTGACATTCATCTAGTGACTGGTAGAGTCTGCAGCACATGCGGTCCATTTCCGCTTCTGCAGTCGGATCGTGGTCCTTCTCCACTCTGAACGGCAGTGATCACCCTGTTCGTTTAGATCATGACCCTTATCCACTCCGACAGGATCGTGGTCCCTCTCCACTCCTGATCAAGCCGGTGATCATCAGCTCTGCCGGAATCATGGTCATTCTCCACTCCTGTCCCTACCAAAGTTATCATGAATATAAGGCGAATCGATAGGGCCACCCCTACTCTGTCCAGAGACTTAGAGTTACACTCTTGTTCCTTGTTCGTATTGATAACCCAGAACATAGACGAAAACTTAAGAGTCCATCTTCTATGTTCCGACAGGACTTGTGACGTACGTCTGCATCCCGTTCTTATCACTAAATCCCAGAAATTAACAGACGAGACGACGCCGCACGTGTCCCAGACGAGACGCCGCCGCACGTGTCCCCTTGACAGGTGAGTAGTACACGCCCAACTAGTGTCTATCCTTACCATTCATTTATTTTGGACAAAAACTAACTTGCACAACCCACAAGCACAACACTACTATTTATGACAACAAACCTATATGTACTACAAAGTCTTTCTTCATTGTATGAACATATTTCATACATATTTCTCAACTACTTTTCCATATTATGTTGTTTAGACAAGTACAAGTGTGAACTTGTATTATGAAACAACCAAATACTCATTTACTCAATTTCAAAATTGTATAATTATCTACACAAACATAACTTTCCTATCTTCTCTACTTTGTTCCTTTTTTCATTTCCTTTGTTTCCTTAATCCGGCCATTTCGACCATAGACACAAGCATGCATACATAACCGTTTGTATTTAATCTATTAACAATTACTACAACAACCATTAGCACTTTAATACTTTTTAATCACTACTATTAATGATTACAACCGATAACAATTCAAGCTTTCAATTTTAATTCATCAAGCAATCTATACCATCTACCAAAGCAATCTATTATCAACAATTTTCTTTTTGCTACAAATAAATTACTACACAATCATATCAATAAACTACTACACAATTATTTAAATATAAATAACAAACAAACAACAAACAAATAATAATAATAATAATACATGAGGTATGAAGAATACCCACTTTGATTGTTTGCAAGCTTCAAGTTGCTATCTTCTCCTCCTTGCATCTTTAGTCTTCTTGACTTCTTGCTCCAATCTAATAGTAGTAATATAAAGTAATATTGGATTGGGCTTTAAGAAAGAAAGTGTTGGGCTTTTAAAAGAAAATATATTAGGCTCTTCAAAAAAAAATAACTATACTAACATAAAAATAATAGTGTAGTGTATGAAACAAATAACAATGTATATGTATATTCATTGTAAGAAATTTAGGGGTATTACACATATACTTGTAAATGTTTTTCCGATCTCCATCTTATCTACATGAATCATAGAGTCCAAGATGTCATCCAGGGACGAAGCAGGAATCTTTTCGTTTGTGTTTGTGGTGGTGGTGGTGGTGGGGGGGGGGGTTCACTTAACAAGAAATCAAAATTAACAACTAATTGTATAATAAAATATAATTTGTAGACTTATAATAATATAATATATATCTCTAAGGGGGTTTCTATAATTATTTTGAGGATTTTAAATATTACCTAAAGGGTCATTTCTAATTTTGGGAGGGTTAGATTAGTGGAATACTAATCCTTTCGTCCCTGATCCAAGGTTCTAAATGTTGAAGTTTGATATTGTGCCGGACTAAGAAATTTCATTTCTGATTTTGGGGAAATTTCAGGATGTTTAATCAATATCAGAGTATCATTTCAGTTAGTATTATTTTTCCTGAACATGATATATGAAACCTATATACACTGGCTATCATAATATCACAAATGTGATTCGAACAATCAACCCGAAAATTAATTGTTGACACGAAACTCGCAGAAAAGATGAACCGTTAAATATGTGCATACATAATGTATAGATATAATCACAAATGAATCAAACAATTGCAAACAAGTAAAACTATATAATCAGATCAATAGAACATATCTATAATTTCTCGCGCAAAACTGCACAACTAATCACAAAATAAAGTGAGACTATAAAATTAAAATGCACAAGTCACAAGTGTGAGCATCATTAAGGTTACTTACCTAGTTGTCTCCACCTAGTCACATTAATCATCCATGCAACCTCTCATAAGTCATAAGTAGTTTTCACCTTATCACCTATAATTTATAAATCAAACACCCAAAATAATGAAAACAAAGGTTTAGAAGGAGAGGCGGCACAAAAACGATTGGAGACGAAGACGTCGAAGAGGAGAGGCGGGGACTTGAGCAAAGAAGCGTGTGTGAAAAAAGATTTTGAAATTACATCTGATGCCTCTGAGAATTCTTGAGTTTTATTTATACAATATGGGTTGGGTTACAAAGGTTTTTTTTTTGGATGTAAAAACCAACCCATATTGCAATTACTAAGTCCAGCCTGATATTTAGTTCCCAAGATTTTGGAATGAGCCCAAAATTTTGGGGTTTTCGGCTGAAAACGACACAAATGAAATATTATATGGTTTCAGTGCCCCCCACTCTCCAACACCGAAATTTCGGCCGAAACCACCCAAATTTAAAACAACACCCCGATCCCATCAGCTATCAAATTCTTTTGAACTGGGTCAACCCAAGTAATTCAGGGTATTTGTACTCTTGCTATATTAACTACTAGCCCATCCCTCCTCTTGGTAGACACAACAGTTACCAGTCTCAATTGAATTTTCATTCTAAATAACCTCTCTCCTGTTTTATCATCAATCAGCTCTACCTCTAGGTTCTGACAAATGCACTAGATCTTATCCTATGTTTTAGTGTTTTGCCAATACATCAACACCGAGTTTCTTTGTTCACCTACCTGTTTTTCGGATTTGTCACTTCTTGCCTAACATTTTGAACTTTAAGACATTAGTTTAAGTGTGGCTGTTTGTATTACTGCTCATAATATTTCTGTATTTATTTCGAGGGAATTTTGCAAACATATATTTCCTGAGAAGCATATCTTCATGTTAACCAACGTTTTGATCCAATGATCATATCTTCTTTGATTCACTACCGTGATGAATGATTAAACCTTTGGCATTTGCCAGCCATCAACATGAATTATAGAATTATCTTTTCTCACCATTAAGGTTACCTTTTTGTATATCTTCCAGTCTTATTGATTCTAAAGCATTTAGATTCCAAAGCATCTCATCACCTTTCTACTTTACAAGTGTTATCTAGTCTAGTCCAATCTACTAATAAAATATCGTTAGCAAAGAGCACCACAGGATGCGATCCTTAATATGAAAGTTATGGCTAGTAATCATCCTAACTAATGCAAATAGATTATGACTTCTGCTAAGTGTTGGTGTAAGCATATGGTCATACGAGGAATGTCTCATATAGTTACAACTCCAAATTAAAAAAAAAATAGATTTGTTAATAGGATAAATATATTTGTACGTTTAATCGTTGAAGCTGGTAAACTCCAGTGGATCAACAGTTTTTTGTGTATGTGGTTATTTCTGCATTTAAACTGTATATCACATTTTTTTGATAATTTCATAGCAACAATCTTTCAGTTTGGGACATTAGCTCGTATGCTGCAAGTGGATCCTCCCCCAAAAGCTGTGAAAGTTACGATGAGCAAGAGGATTCCTTTGGTTGGGGATGAACTAAAAGCCTATGAAGAAGAGCAAGAACGGATTAAGAAAGAAGAAGCTCTAAAAGCTAGTCTCAGCAAGGAGGAGCAACTTAAGGCATCTCATGGAACTGATGCTAATGTAGGTGACCCTATGGTGATTGATGCTACCTCATCTCATGTTAAAACTGATGGTACGTTTATTCTTTCCTGCATACTTGTTTTATGCTTGCAGATATAATCGCCATTGTCTATTCATTTTCAATATTACATGGTCAAGATCTGTGTTGACTCTTGGTTAATGCTCACTGTGCTTTCCTATTTGTTAATATCCCAGTGTGTTTTTTCATTTGATAGTTCTTTTGGGAGGGATTAATTCACTGATAACTGAGTATTGGGTTAGTCATAGTTTCCATTCTGGCCACATTTGTAGATGCATATTTAATCAGACACTGTATTTTGTAATGATCTGGTTAAGAGTTATGACTGAGGAGGGCTGGAGAAGCTTTATAAACTACTACCAAGGTTTATGTAAAATTCATGATTCACCATATGAATGAATTAGTAAACTGATCTTTCGGGGTTAACTAAAATGTTATAATATTATGACAATATAAATTCTGTCTGTTTGGCATTTTCTTTAATCTGCTGCTGCTTATATTCTTTCACATGTACATTCATAAAAATATCCTTTTAATTTAGAGAAGTCCAATCTCTCTTTTATGATCTATTATGAACCTCCTTATTCGTTCTGGCTAAAGTTCTGTGCACTTTATCTGTATACTTGGAGAGTGATAATTGAATTGTGTACTTATTGTGTGATGTGCCTTTCAGTTGGTAATTCGCGCTTTGGTGGGAATCATGACATTCTCATTGATGGATTTATTCCTCCAGCCACTAGTGTTGCTCCTATGTTTCCCTTCTTTGAAAACTCTGATGAATGGGATGATTATGGTGAGATTATCAATCCTGATGACTACATAATCAAGGATGAGGACATGGATTATCTATCGGGACAAGTAAGTCTAGACACATCAATCAATGCAGTCTAACAAGAATGCTACTGACATTCGTCAATTATGTAATTTGGCGCTAGCCGCCTTATATTTTCTATTAAATATCTTGAAATTCTAATTATCTGCTGTTGAAACATTTTTTAAGCTACCTTCTGGTTTGACTTTGGTTTTTTGCTATCATATTTGATATTACTCATAATTTGATTTCCCTATTATTGCATGTCATATTATTTTGAATTTTCTACATAGGCATGCATGATCTTTTCAGTACTGAGTTAGGATGGTACTAATTGCATATGGTATCTTTTTTACTTCCAGTTGTAGTTATTTTTCTACACATACATCTAATTTAACTCAATCTCCCAATTTGGTTGACCTTGAGTTTGCAGGTTCAGTAGGATATATAGTATTTGATAATAGTAGAAGAGATGGAAAAATACTTTATTGGATCATTACTGCTGAATACAAAGTCTCCTATATATAGGTGGGGCTAGTACATGCCAAGTTATTGTTTCTGCCAATGTGGGACTAAACTAAACAAGCACCTTAGTTGCTTAGTCTAATACTCCTCAATTGGTGCATATATATCATACATGCCCAGCTTGTCACTGATAAACCAAATTCTATCATCTGTCAGTGGCTTAGTAAGGATTCCGGCCAACTAACAGTCTATGCGCACATGACACCTCAATTCGTGTAGGCTACTCTTCAGTCCCAACTATCTTGTTCAAACCACATGACAATTGACCTCAGTATGCTTTGTACCCTCATGAAACATTAGATTTGATATAATATAAAGTGCATCCTGGTTATGACAATATATTCTCATCAAGCTCGACTGCACTATCCCCAACTAACTCACCAAAAATTATTTTCACCTAAACAAGCTCACAAGTGATGTCGCCCATGTCTCTATACTTCGATTCTGTGCTAGATATGGATACCACTGATTGTTTCTTACTCTTCCAAGGCACCAAATTTATGCCCACAAACACACAATATCCAGTTGTAGACCTTCTCAAAGTGAAACAACCTGCCAATTATGTATCATCGAACCTAGCTACCCTACAATGTTCTCCATCTGTTTAAGTCTGTCATCGACTTAGAGCACTCGTAAAGTACTGAAAGATTCTACACGCCGCATTCCAATGAGTAGTGAAAGGGGCTGCCTTAAACTGACCTACTATGCTTAATGAATATGCAATATTCAATAACTGTAAGATAATTTAGCTACAACCAATCTTATGTACTTGCCCAGATCCTCCGATATTCAGTTGGAGCTGGTGATGTGCGCCATGTCATCATTCTACAGTCGGTCAAAATATCCAAAACATACTTTCTTTGTGTAAGACATATACCCCGTTATTTTACTAGTGAAAGTCAAATTAAAGGAAATTATACACATGTAAAGCAAAGTCTAAAGAAATAAATGATGTCAATTGAAAAAAGCTTATTCCTCCAGCACTATCAGCTAACTAACAGATTCATCTGTAATAGCTACACTTGCCAATATACATGATTCCCTAGTCATGTGATCAGAAGCACTTGATCTAACATCCACATTTCATGAGTTCGGGTTTGACCCTGTTTTGGGCGGGCTCGGTTCGGGTTGGGCAAATAGCCGGGCCGGGTTGGAAAATAAAAAACTGACCCAGTTGACCCGTGAACACATTCGGGTTGAACTCGGGCCGGGTCAACGAGTTGACCCTTTTTTCCCTCTCCTTTAACCTTAAAAATAAATAAATAAAAATTGTACAACAAGTATAAGATATTAAGAATTAAATAAAATTCTATATATTATTCATTTCAACTTATATAAAAATTTTACAATTTTTTTTTACATACAAATATTGTTAAAAAAATACAAATTTCTTCAATTACAGGTTACATGTTTAAAAGGACATTCTAGAGTTCGAGATAGTCTAGAGTTAGATTGAATATAGGGCATTGGACTACTGTCGTGCACCTCTACTTAACCTAAACGTAGGATCTCATCGCCCTAAATTTTCTAATCTTGTTGTTGGACTTTAGGTGAGTTACTTCCACTTCATGTAAATGTTATTTTTTCTTGAGTCCTGTCTTTAGCCTTCATCAAATCTTCGTGCACATGAGCATCTTCAACGAATCCGGCTTCAAGCGATTCCTGTAATCTGTCGGAACTCTGCCACTTGTAGAAAAAACACTTTATGAAGCAACTGTGGAGTCAGGAGTAGTTAGTAGATCTCTAGCCATATGTGAAAGAATATGAAAAAGATTTTATGTTCTTTCCACCATTGTAGCATTTCAATCTTAGTACTAGAACTCTCACTATCCTGTTGATTATACCAATTTAATTCATTATGTGCATTAGTCCTAGATTTTTTTGGTTGAATACGAGCAAATAAATATAATCGCAGGATCCATGCATGCTCAAAGGCAAGAAGCTCAACAAGCTCTTGAAATAGCTGAAGCTAACTTGAGTAAAGCTCAGGGTAAGAGACAAGCAATTGAGGCGAATCTAGCTCCATGTGTTCATAGATCGTCATTACTCGGTGACGGATCTTAACATGCCGACACATTCCGGAACTAGCAGTGGCATCTTCTAATGTACTCTTATCTTTACCTCTAGAAGTAGAAGAAGTAACTATACTAGTTGTACTACCTTATGCAAAAGTTCTATCATAATAATCGTACAAGTTATTTAATGTTAATTCAAAACTAACTAAAAATTTACTCCAATCATATTCTGAATCATCTCCAAGTAAAGTAAAAAATATCTCAATCAAACCTCTCGGACCCACTAATTTGATACGATGATCCATAACAGTAGCAATACAATACAACATAAGAGGAGAATTAAAATACTTCAAATTTTTTGTATAAGCGGGAACAACAATATGGCTAATGTATTCGTCCGTAATCATTTGTTGAAAAGTTTGCATCATAGTAATGATTGAAATAAAAATACTACTAGAAGTAGAATCATAAGTTGTAGGAAACTTCACAGTTGTGGTTTTAAAAGGTTCAAAAAATCGTAATAAAGATTCAGCAAAATACCATGATTGAGGAGTCATTTGAAATTTTTTCATGTTTTTTGCAAGACAAAAATCATTTATAATATCTTCGTATTGAATAGCAACATTTAGTAAATCGAAAGTAGAGTTCTATCGGTTTTTAACATCTTTAGAAAAATTTCAAAAATGTATTCTCCTAGCTTTACACCATTCTTTAAATTCTTGAAGCATATGATCATTTAAAGCATTAAAATGTACACAATTTATAATTGCAATTATATATGAATCAGTTAATTTCAATGCATCTTGTATACATAAATTTAAAATATGACACGTACATCTAACATAAAAAATTCATTACATGGAAGAGCTAATTGTGTTTTTGATGTACTAATCGAAGCATTGTTGTTAGATGCATTATCAAAACTAATCGTACATTTTCTATCACGAATATGATATAAATCACAAATTTCTAAAATACGTGTTGCAATTATTAGTCCACTATGGGGATACGGCAAAGCGGCAAGTGAGATAATTCTCTTTTGAATCATCTAGTCGCTATCTATCCAATGTCAAGTTAAGCCCATCATCGGAATATCGTTATAACTTTTCCAACAATCAGAAGTTAACAATACTCTACAAGTTAAAGAATACAAGAGTGCAATTAAAGCGTCTCTCATTTCGTTGTAAAGTTTAAAACAATCGGACTTTAGTGTGTTTCCAGTAATTCTTCTAAAATGTGGATTTAGTGCATTTTGGTTGAAAGACTCTACATTCCTACTCTTGGAATAGGAAAAAGGTAGCTCATCCTTAATAACTAGTCGAGCCATTTTTCGACGAACAAGTTCGAGATCATAGGGTTGGCTATCTATTTGTCCGGTTCTAGGGTTGATTTTTTGTTGGCCTTGTTGGTCTTGTACCAATTCTGTGTACATTTAAAAAATATAGTTTAATTGTACCAGTTCCTTCACCCTTCTTCCATTTGTAACTTTTGTCACAAGTTTTACAAATCTTATGTCCTACACCCGGATTACCCTCATCGGGGATATAGTCATAAATCTGTGCCAATCACTATTTTTTCACTAATTTTTCTACTACTAGTGGGTTCGGTTTGTTGTGTTTGTGTGTCAACATTATACATTTCTTCTTCTATGTCGTATGGAGGAACATCGTGAGATCCTACCATAGGATTTGGTATAATTTGGGCTCTACATGTGGGACTATTGGAGGCCGACGTGAAGTACCGGTGGAATCTTGTCCACCTTGGCTACAACCGCAACCTCGTGATTTAGACATGGTAATAGTGTATGTGAAGAAAAATAATTTCTAGTGTTTTACTAGTGTATGTGAAATAATACAAAACAATCTAGGAGGTATATGTTAAAAAATAAAATCTAAAAAACAATGAGGGTTGAGAGAGAAGCGAAAAACCAACAAACAAATATGATACAAAAAAATAGAACTACAACAAAAATCAAGACAATGGGATGGTTGTGAAAATTTGGAAATTTTGATACTGTACTTCGCGGATAATCGTATATAGAAATGAGAGAAAATAAAAGTAGAAGTAGACGTAGTCGATTGAAAAATGTTGTAAACGTAATCACGAAGTTCGGTAGTCGCTGAAAGAGATAGAAAGCTTCTTTGTTGGAGGAGTTGAAGTAGGCGTAGTTGAGAGTTGAATCAACACAATTCGTTACGATCGAAAATTTTCATTTCTATGTTGCTTGCTTCTTTGTTGAAAAAACTTGATTAAATTGAGATTGAATTGAGTAGTAGTTTAGAGAGAGTAAGAGAGTAAGGTGTGAAAATTTTTAGATTGAATTAAAGAGTTATTTATAGGGAAAAAAGAAGCCCCAACCGGCTATGTTTCTGACCGTTCGACCACGCAGGTCGAACGTTTGACCCGTTCGGGTCAAACGGGTCCAAACTCGCGGGTTGAACGGGCAGGTTGCGGACGGGTTTGACCTGGTCAACGGGTTCGCAGACCGGGTTGAGTGGGTTGGGTTTACAAATTTGGCGACCCGGGTCGACCCGCGGGTTCAACCTGGATCCGAACCACCTAATTGCGGGCTAGGTTCAAGTGGGCGGATCGCGGGTCAACCCGGCCAGGTTGCCATCACTATTCTTCTGGGCTAAAGATGGGCAAGCCGTGATCCAGTGCCCAAGTTCATTATTGTGACAGTCAGTACTTTGAAGCCAATCCTTGGTTCCACCTGTTCCTCTGCTATGTTGGGCTCTAGAATACCCATCATTCTCGAAATTCTGTTTTTGTTACCTCTAAATTTGTTGTCATCTCGATAATGTCACTTAGCAACAAGGGCTGCGCTCTTCCAGAAAATCTCTTTCTCTCAGCTCAGACTGACCAGAATGGGAGGGAATCATCTAGGAAAACACATCATCAGTGACGTGCTCAACGAACTAAACACATAATCAATGGAACGTGCTGACTTAGAGCCAATAATCGAGGGTGTCACAATATCAAATTCAGAAGGCAAACGACCTCGGGAAGTCAAAACATCCAACTTGTCATGTTCTTCCATCATCTTATTAATATCTTTCTCCTAGGGAAGGGGACTCGACTCTTCAAGGTTCTTTTTAAAACAGGAAATATGATTTGTGCTCTACAACAGCGTTGATTAAGAGAGTGCACGTGAGCCATACTAGTCTTCCCAAGAGTATTTATTCTCTGCTTTATCCCAAATCTCCTTTGTAGTTGTGCACCATTTATAACTAGACTGATTTCTCTATCGATGTCCAGAAGTCACCCTTCACCTTATTGTCTATCCTTTGCCAAGAATTCATGATAGGAGTAGGTGGTGGGTGGGTAATATGCTTCTCCCATCTACATTTGATTGCTGTCGAAACCATATGATTTCAAATGGGCCAGTTGGACATATCCAATTTTGAATCTATGTGTACAAAATCACGGATCTTTTCCTTGTGTGGTACGTGATACGGAGGGGTAGGATGAGTTGGGGCTATCATTGAGTAATATATAAATATATGCACGCATGTAAAGATGGACAACGAGACAAAATTAATATATAAAAGTATCGGATGTGTTTGCTAAATTAATCCTATTAAACTGCATCCCTAATTGAGGAGAATTTGAAGAGAAATTCATGATTTAATGAATGAAGGTGCTCGTTTTCAAGAAATTGAGTAATGCATATGTAGATCACTAGTTTTAGAGATTTGGATCGAGAACCCACCATAAACTAGATTGCAAGATTCGGATTGTGGTTCGGTTGTGGGTGGGGAGAACATGGTAACACTACTCTGACATCATAATAGAGTAGTTTAACCAACATAAATCCAAATTCAAAACCTGAAACATAGGAAGGCTCACACGGCCCTTTTATCTCATATCAAAGATACAAAACAAAAGGACGACAAGAGGCCATCGGACAACGAGAAGTATTGTTTCTGTTGGCGAGGTCAGGAGGTGTTGTTGAAGGTTGATGAGGATGTTGTAGTAGAGGTGGTTAGGAGGGAGAGAGTGTTGTTGGAGGCCGGGAAGGAGGTGTTGGGTTGGGGGAATGTGTCAAGAGTGGCTGGGACTCGATGAGGGTGTTGATATGAAGGATGGTGGCGGCGTAGAGGCTGGGCGATGGCTGGAAATGGTGTAAAGAACACAAGGATGATGGCGGCTAAAGAACACAAGGTGGGTGGCAGCGACTACCAGGGTTTTGGAATGGAGGAAAGGGGGCGATGAGAGACAGAAAGGGGAATTAAGGATAGGGTTTTGGGTGTGGAAGGATTTGTGAGGAGAAGAAGCGGTTAATTTTCTCTATTTTTTTATACATAGGAGAAGATTAATTAGGGTTTGCACCTTTGAGGGAGGAAACGTTTTTTTCGAGCTTTCCTGCTTTGATACCATGGTAATAGTATAAAAGATGGAAGAATACTTTATTGGATCGTTACTAAATACGAAGTCTCCGATATATAGGAGAGGGTACAAGCCAAGTTATTGTTTCCACCAATGTGGGACTGAACTAAACTAGCACCTTTAGTTGCCTGTTCTATTAGTTTTAATGTTTATTTCTTGACATCTGTTAAGTTAATATTACTTTGGGCAAAAATCAATAAAGGCCCCGATCGTTTCCATTTTAATCACCAAAATCGCCAATGTTTACTTTAAATCAAGAAACTCCAATCTGCCGTAATTATGGACCCAAATGTCATTTATATATTTGAATCATATTTGAAGGAGGGGGGTTTTCTTGATTTAAAAATATAAGGGTATTTTGGTCCAAAATTATGTTAAGGGGGTTTCTTCATTCAAAATTGACATTGGGGGTTTTGTTGATTAAATAGAAACAATGGGGGCATTTATTGACTTTTGCCCTATAACTCTTACTAACTCGAATCAACCCTCGCAAACTTCATATGTTTGGTGTGACTTATTTCTAATTCGAATACAAGTCTTGGCCCAAGAAACTGCAAGACATATAATATATGATTCATTTTGGTAATAGAGTGTCATGGTAACTTGACAGAAGTTGTAAAATCCTTCATTTATCTTGTTCTACCCCCAGCATCCTGAAATTCTGTTAACCTTCATTTGAATTTTGTTAGCAGCCTTATGCCTAGTACATCAGCTCTGTCCTTGTTATTGCATTAAGCCAGGACAACTAGCATATCTCTTAGTAGTTGTTGAGAGCTCTAATTGTTGTTGAGAGAGTTCTCTTTCTGCCTTTTCTTTTCCTTTTTATTGTTTTGCTTTATTTTGGGTGGTAAAGTAAGGATTAATAATTACTGTTGCCAAGCTATTCAATCTGGTTTAGTTTTTGCCTGTTCAGTTCTAATTTCTAAATATGCTACATCTACGGTAGTCACACACACCTCTAGTGTGGTGGTATTACACTATAGCTCTAACTTTCTGTTTTATCCATGTCTGTTTTCCAGGGCTTAGGAGGTGATCTGGCTGGAAAACTTGATGATGGATCGGCCCACTTAATCCTTGATTCAGCACCTTCTAAAGTTGTTTCAACTGAAATGACTGTAAGTCTGTGCTTTACTAATTTCAAATTTTTGATGTAGTAACTTCAACAGTATATATTGAAGTAAAACTGATATTTATTTCATGAATTTAAATTATAGTTATATTATCGTTTATCTGATATCTCCCCAGTGAACTAGTTCTATAACTTTATTTTTGTCATTGCTATTGTTATGATAATAAAACTAGTACTCTACACAGATAATTCATCTTATATTGCATTCGTACTGGATAATGTTCGCCACTCTTTCCTTTTCTTATGGTTCACTAGCTTTATGGAAACCAGGCATGCAGTGCCTTGTGATCTTTGACCTGAAAGAATGGTAAAACATTTCAAGTTAATAGCATATTATCGTCGACTTAGTAGACGAGCTCATTTTGATTAGTGCATATTCATTAGAAATGAAGTGAGGTTGATTGAATACCACATTCTGCTTTGACGTGACATTTAAATAATTATTCGTTACTACTTTTCTGCCAAGTTGGCATGATCTTACAATACAACTATTTCCTTTTGAAGTTTTAAGTTGGTCTGGTATAATATATATGCATCAGGCTTGAAGAAATTAAACAACTATGATGTATGGTTACCTAAACGCCAAAACTATATATGCCTTGTAGTCATTTAGTCAGCACACCTTTTATAGAATTAGGCATCTATGTTCTCTACTAGTTTAACATATATCCCATTGCAATCTCTATGTCATTTATTGTTAAGTTTTTCCTATTTCAGGAAGAGTAAATTAACCAGCTGTTGCAACTAATTTTTTAGTATCGGTAACTATTTCTTTATTAACCATTTTCATCATTCTGTAAATCAAATTCCAGAATGAGGCTGCACCTGTTTGCATTATCCGTCAATGCTACCCTTATTGAATTCATTAGTATTAGTAAGCAGATGAAACTTACTATCTTTTCTAATCAGGTAAACAAATTTCAGTTGCTATTTAGGAAAATGCTCAGGCATGTTCGTATAACTAGCAATAACCCCTTCTTGAATTCTGTGCTTCTGTTAACCCATTGCACGCACGGGTTATCTTTTATCATCAATTAACTCGTTCTACACAGGGTTGACTACTATTTATGTTTCTTAGTTTAGCTCTAACTTATTAAATCTGTTTTTTAGTTTAATTAGTTTAAACTATATATCTTTATTCTTAATTGTTATAACCAAAATATTTTTTGTTTCGTAATATTCTTATCTTATTCATGGTTTGAAATATCGGGCTATACGTATTGGTATCGCCTGTACCAGATCGGTTTCGACTATAGGTGAGACGAAACATTGAGGGTAAACTCGGTCTTGGGTGATACTTATCTGTTTCGGTCACATTTTTTTCGGAAAAAAAAGAAGAGAAGAAGAACATAAGATGGCGTTTGAGATTATGTACCTGAGATTTGTGCGGTGAAGGAGGAAGAAGAAAGCCAAGAAGGAATTTGGAAGCGATTTGAAAGAGGGAGATTCTTATCTGGCTGCTGTAAGCTATTGGGTTAGGGCTTCACTTGTTTAGATCTAAATGGGGTAGGTGTGGGTCTGGTTTTTATTGGGTTTGGGTTTGGTCAAAGTGGGTTTTGATTTATGGGCTTGGTTTTGGGCTCGATGTTGGGCCTTTAATATTCTCTCTTTTCTTTTTTCCATGATATGATGATTTGTATAAGAAAATAACAGCTACTTGTAAAACACTTAGATTTTTAAAGAAATTTATGTAACTTATTCGAGGATTAGCAATATAAATTATATATATTACATTTATCAACATATATGGGTATGCATATATTAAAATAATAACTAAAACCGAAACTCAGTCCGAAACTTGACAAAACTGGCGATACCTTCTGAAATGTGCCCTTTTTGAACTCTCCCAAACTGATATTGAAACCGAGTTCTCGAACCTTGATCTTATTGTCTTCTTATTTTAAATTTAAAAAAAATATGTTTTCTCACATCCTAATTCTGAGGCAAAAATTTTATTTTAAATTGTATGAAAATCAACACAAAATATTTGTCTAAAACTTACCCTTTATCTCTTAATGTGTATGACTAAATAAGTCTTTCTTATTATTTTATCTTTTCCTGGCTTAATATTTCAACTAAGTAAAATGTTTTTTTAATCTCCTAATTATTGATTAAAATTAAATTTAATATCCGGTAAACCTCCTCAGCATTTGGGAGCATTTTAAGTTGCTCCCATGCCGTTTGACACACCTGACGACTCGTCCGCGCCGTTAGTTGTCAACATTCTGTCAGATATAAATTACTAATTTACTCTATCCCCTTACCTGTGCTTTTATTGTCACCCAACTCTTAATTTAACATGAAAGAGATATGGGGTTTCTAATATGAAAATAAGGCCACAAAGGTCAACTTTGACAAACAACTGGACTCTAACAGTGCAGGGGGGAAGTGCCACTAAGATGAAGGTGTGTGTGGTTTACAGTGAACTTTACCCTTTAAAGTTTGTATAAAGTTGATACATTCCATTCTTTGGAAACTCCTCATGTCATTCCTTGTGTTGAAAGTATTACATTTTAAGTATATATGAGACACAAGTGCTGATTGAACACTAAATTTTCCTCAGACAAATGTTTAAGAAAGAACTTCTAAATTGTGATATTTTTGGCACATGCATGAGTCTTAACCTTGAAAATGTCATTTACTTAACAGATTATCTTGGAAAAGACAATATTTTTTGTGTAATTTCGTGTATTGTTTTCAAATGTCTGCTTATGTTGTTACCCTTACATATTTTAATAGGAAAGCACGCACAAATACATAATGTATCGGCAGTGGAGTTTGATTCTTCAATTATTTATTGGTGGTGTTTTGTTATTATTTCAGGTCCAGGTGAAGTGTGCATTAGTATACATGGACTTTGAAGGTCGGTCTGATGGACGCTCTATTAAATCAATCCTAGCTCATGTTGCTCCTTTGAAGCTTGTAAGTAATTGCAACTTACGGGAAGATAAGCTTTCTTGTATTTCATGTTTTGTTGCTTTCACACGTATGTTGCTTTTTGCATGCAAATTATAACCAAAGACAAAGTCTAGGGTTGCTCAGTGGCGGAGCCAGACATATCAAAATGGGGGTCCCAATTTTTTTTCCCGGCATCAACATGATTGTTACCGAAAATTCCTTACATTATTTTTGTTTCGAAAAATTAAAGTAAATGGATCAAAGTAAAATTATAATCAAAGTAAATATTCGAATTCATGTTCTTAGTATCATGTATTTTTGGCACTTGTACAGCTATACTCTAAATTTGGTAAGAGTAATGCTAATCAATAATCATACTACACTATTTACACTTTTATAATACTAGAGGCTAGCTAAGAGATATGACCCAAATAAATAGATATACTTGTAAGAGCATCCACAGTCGTTTGGTATATATGCATAATATGCATATTTGGTCAAAAAGAGCGCTGCAGTCGTTGGCCAAATATGCATATTATGCATAAATTGGTACAGTAGATTGCTATAAATAAGAATATGAATGAGAAATATGCATATATAAAATACGGAGCTTGAAGTGTCGTCGCACAAAAAAAATATTTTTTTAATGGTCGGACGGCACTTCAAGTGCCGTCCCTCCAAAAAAAATTAATTTCGTAATAAAAAAACCCCATTTCTCTCGGACGGCACTTGAAGTGCTTTCCCACCCCTCTCTGTAGCTTTTTGTAATTTTTGTAATTTTTTTGTAATTTTTTGTAATTTTTTTGTAATTTTTGTAATTTTTTTTGTAATTTTTTGTAATTTTTTTTTGCACTTCGAGTACGATTTTTTTCCTCGGACGGCACTTGAAGTGCTGTCCCACCATTTATTTTTTTTTCCTCTCCGACGCAACATGATATGCCGTCCTACCTTTTTAAATGTTTTTTTATTTTTTTTCCTCTCCGATGCAATATGAAGCACCGTCTGTTATTATTTTAATTTAAAAAGGTAAAATATAGCATTTTACGACTGCAGCAAAACAAGAGATTGCTATATGCCTTTATCCATTTATGCATATTTTACCATAAACGACTGTGGATGCTCTAACTTGTGTACATACTAACTTTTTATTCAAAATATTATCTAATGATCATACAGATCAAATAATAAACATTACTGTTAATTTTTAGCCCAAAGTTCACACTATTTGAGCCTTTAAGAGGTGAATTGGGCTTGGGGGTCCCAAATTTTTTTTTTGGGGGGGGGGGGGTCAAATAAAAATTCTGGTCTATATAAGGGGGTTTTACAAAATTTTTGGGGTCCCAATTGTCCCCCCAGCCCCTTACTCCCTCCGCCCCTGGGGTTGCTTAATTACCACATCTTAAAATTGATCTGGAAGGCCGTAGAAAAGGGATCCACATCAATCCCTTAGATTATGTTATCCTAACGGGTTTGGAAAAGTTTGTGACAATGTGCTTCCACTCATTGAAGTTATTTTATTTGATTAGTCTAATAAGGCTGATGCAAACTACTTGGGACAAAACATGCTCCTCTCTTCTTCTTCTTCTTCTTCTTCTTCTTTTTAAAATTATTTATTATTATTATTATTTTTATGTGAAGGTTTTGGTGCATGGTTCTGCAGAAGCTACTGAGCATTTGAGGCAGCACTGTTCAAAAGGTTTTGGCTCCCATGTATATGCTCCTCAAATTGAAGAAACCATTGATGTAACTTCTGACTTGTGTGCATACAAGGTATTCACTGACATATATGCTATTCTTTCTAAGCGGAGTGTAGTTTACCCATTGATCATTTCCTTTTCTGAACTAATGTTTACTCGTCTATTTATAAATTAAAAAAACTAATGTCTAATCCTCTGGGTCTTATGTGACCACAGGTGCAACTGTCGGAAAAGCTAATGAGCAATGTTCTCTTAAAAAAGGTATGAAATTAGTAGACTTGACAGTTATATATCTTAGAGGGAGTTGTATGTATACAATTTAGCATATTGAATTTATTAACACACCTTCGAGTTGGTGTTATATCGCTGCTGTTGTAAAGGCAACTTTGAAGGTAGTAGCACCAGGGAATGTAATAGAACAGTGAAATTTCCTCAACTCGCATACACCCTGTATTCTATACTTCCTTCACAAGTTAATTGTCATCTTTATCTTTTGTAGCAAATTAGCAGTTGTGTGACGAGTAGTAATATCTGAACTAGCTAAATAGACATCCTAAAATTTGCAAGATATCTTAGCTAGGCCTGTTACTATATACTGCGACATGTCTATTTTGTGTAGATTCTTCTATCTAGTTGATTGATAAAATATACGGTAGCCTATCCTGTAGCTTGTTTAGTTTGTTGCTTATAGAATTTTACTCCACGAGTTAGAGGATATTATCTAAAAGACACACACACACACACGAGTTAGAGGATATCTTACCTAGGCCTGTTACTGTATACTGCGACATGTCTATTTTGTGAAGATTCTTTTATTTAGTTGATTGATAAAATATACGGTAGCCTATCCTATAGCTTGTTTAGTTTGTTGCTTATAGAATTTTACTCCACGAGTTAGAAGATATTATCTAAAAGACACACGTGTATGTGTGTGTGTTCCTACAGGGAACAACATTACCTCACCTATATATATATATATATATATATATATAGGGAAAGGATCGGTTGAGCACTACTCTAGTGCTCACCGCGTGAACACTAGGCCTTCGGGCGTTCATATCAAAAATCCGAACCGTTCACATTGATCTACACATTTAAATTAGTCTAAATATGTAAAATCAAATCATTTGAAATTCAATTGCCCATCCATCATGTGAATATAAAAACAATGATTTTCAGCCATACAATTTTGTAACACTTCAATGAATGGGCAAATGAATTTCAAATGATTTGATTTTACATATTTAGACTAATTTAGATGTGTAGATCAATGTGAACGGTTCGGATTTTCGATATGAACGCCCGAAGGCCTAGTGTTCACGCGGTGAGCACTAGAGTAGTGCTCAACCGATCCTTTCCCTATATATATAGAGAGAGAGAGAGAAAAAATCTTCCATTGCAAACGTACTGTAGCGTTTGCAAACGTGAAAACCACTTAACCCGTCATTGGCAACGACGGGTTCATTTTTAATATTCCTGAACCAGCCATTGCCAATGACGGGTTAAGTGGCTTGCGCATTTGCAAATGCTACAGTAGCAGCAATGGAAGATTGCTTTTATATATATTGCAACACCCCGTACTTAAGCGGGTATATATATAATATTATATAGAGATATATAATAATATATATATATATATATAAAATAATAATAAATAAGAGTGAGATGGTTGGTTGTTGGCCTATAATAGGATCCTATAGGGCTTGATTGGAAATGATTGATGAAAAGTGGCCTATAGGATGAATTATAGGGCTATGCATGGATTAAATGGATTAAATGAATGAAAAAGTGAGTGTGCATGCATGGTGGTGACGTGGGTGTTCTTGGGAATTAAATCCCACATCGTGGGTGAATAGGTGTGTGTGAGTATATATATTAGGAGCCAAATGTGAAAGGATTACCTATAGGGTATACCCACCTTTTGATGGTGCCTGTGGTGGGTGTGGTTAGAGTTTTGTGTCCGTTTTTTCGCGTGCGCGCACGTGTAGGCTAGCTGCATGCGCAGCTGAGCCGGGCTCGGGGCGTTATATATATATATATATATATCAGGTGAAGAAATGATGTTGTTCCTGTAGGGACATGTTTCATTGGTGCATCCTACTGAGTACCCTCTGTCTGTAATCAAAGTAGTGTGTGTATTCATATCTGACATGAAATAATGTAGATAACTGATTAAAAGGCGAGATTCTGAAAATCTAGGACATGCAAAATTGGAAAACCCGGAAGTATAGTCTAACTGTGGACCTAGCATATCTCGACTCCATTGAAGAAGTGTTCATAGTTTCTGATGATGTCATGGTATGATGGTCCATACTCTCATGTCATAGATTGATAAATGAAAATATAGAGGATAAGTAACAGTGCAGTGAATCAGCGATCCAAGTTTCTCTAGTTTTATTAATATTTTGTAATTCACTTATTACATAAGATAAAGATACACAAATTTGAGCATTTTGTATATATGGGCACATGAATACACTTACACAATTATGTGATCGACACTTGGGCTTTAAAGATGTCTGCGTAGTTTTACTTAAATTATCTGTTTATTCTTATAGTGTGAGATGGACCTTTCGTGTAAACTCTAATTGTTACTTACAGCTTGGTGAGTATGAGATAGCCTGGATAGATGCAGAAGTAGGAAAGAATAATGACATGCTATCTCTGCTTCCTCTCTCATCAAATCCTCCTACCCATGATTCTGTTTTGGTGGGAGATCTGAAACTGGCAGATTTCAAGCAGTTCCTTGCTGGTAAAGGTGTCCAGGTAACTCTTTTTACTTATGTCTAACTAAATCTTTTATTGATTTCTTCATCTGATCTTGGGTGTATTGCATATACTATTGTAAGCAATGTGTTCCTTTGGAAATGGCGCATGTCTTAGTTTATCCGGATTTTTTCTGTGAATCTGTGACACATAGGTATCGTTTCTAAAAAAAGTGTACAGGTTTCACCAATTAAGATGTGATTGATGAACTCAATCATCTGGATATGTCAAAGTGAGTCTTGAGAATAGTTTGATTAATAACAGAAGGTTAGGGAAGAGGTCCCAAATGATGCAATGATGCAACCCTTAAGATGAATGGATGATCAGATTGTTTCACAGTTGAGTGGTTGGGACTAAGGTCATAAGGCTTGTGTTAGAAGCTGCATAAGTGTAAAGCAATGTCATGCAGAATGCTAGCTTCAAGATTTGAAGTAATATAGATTATATTTTACTCGATGAGTCTTAGATCGTTTCTCTGTTGTCTTAAAAGCATTTTTTACTTTCTCTGATGTATGTGATACGATTCTGTTCCTTTTGCCTTAATTCAGGTAGAATTTGTTGGGGGTGCTTTGAGATGTGGTGAGTATATCACAGTTCGGAAAGTCGGTGATTCCAACCAGAAGGTGACTTTCCTTTTTACTCAGATGTCTATTTGCTTAGATCTTACTTGACTTGGCTTTTTTTTCAATTTTTAATTTTAAATTCACATTATCTTTTGTTTGCTTTATGATTCATATTTATGTATGTAGGCTGCCACTGGTGCTCAACCCTTTGTCATTGAAGGGCCTCTAACAGAAGAATATTACAAGATACGTGAGCTTCTATATTCGCAGTTTTATCTGCTTTAGTCTGACTGATGGCGGAGACCTCTGAAAACATACTCATGTGGCTCCTCGATGCAGGTTAGTTCTAAGACAATTGCTCATATACCTTTTATCATATTCTTTAGACACTTACCTTTTCCTGCCTGCCACAAAATTGATCCTTTTAAACAGTTACCCTCACTTCATACCATATAACCTCCTCCGTTTTGAAACAGTAGAACCTTGGGCACAACATTCTTGACTAGATTCATGACATGTGGCCTGCACGTGTATAATGTTATGTTGGTATCCAAGTTTTGAACTGTCGGATTTTGATTTCAGTCTGGCCTACGAATTTTCAATTCGGATTTTGGATTTCGGGGAAATTTCACGATATTTGCTATATATAGAAGTGTCATGTTGGTTTAAAATATTTCTCCTAGATATGATGTATATAACCTAGATACACTATATGTATCACAATACTTTATATCATGTGCAAAAAAGAAGAAAGAACAGTGGAATATACACTTACGTGCAAAAAAGAAGAAAGAACAGTGGAATATACACTTACGTAGTATATGAATACTACCCCAATTTCAGCAAACAATTACAAACAAGTGAAACTATATAAGTAGATTATATGTACGGTATATTACAAATCCTGCATAACTAATCACACAATAAGTAAACTTTAAAATGGGTTGCTTGAAGGGAAGAAGAAGACGACGAGAGGAACATACAAAGAGGAGAAGAAGATGATGCGAGGAGAGCTCGAAGAAGAGAAGCAGCAGCCACTGAGATTGTTATAGTTTGGGATTTTAGGGCATCATAAATATTGTGAGGGTTTTATATTCAAACATGTCTGATCCAGTTATGAAAGTATATTATATTCAAAACAGATCCATCTTGCAAAAACAAACACCAGCCTGATATTAGCAAATTTCTTCCGAAATGTCGGAATTATCCACAAAATTTCAGTAATATCAATTGAAAATGACATGGGAGGATACTTTATGAGTTTCCGTGTCCCTATCAACTGAAATTTGGTGGGGTGGGGTCGAGGGGTTAGCAGACCGTTAGTTACAAAACTACCCTTCTTGTTTTGTTATCTCTTATAGGTAGCTGAAACCATTTCATTTTCTCCTTAATTTCAAGTGGGCTTGCCTCCCTTTCTTCTAGTTCTCATGTACAGTTTGTTGATTTCCCTGAATTCCAATAATGTTCCACTCCCTCCTAAATTTGGTGTAGATGTACATTGAAGGCGGGATGGAGGAGAGGGATATTTTTGTAGATGCATTTGAGGAGGAGGAACTAGATCTTTTGAGAAAGCTGATGTTGAAATTAACATTCCGTGGATGGAGATTTGGATGATGGATGAGAGAAGTTAGGGTCTTGAGGGAGCAAGGGAAGGAGATCAGAACCAATGAATTTCAATTGAAGGTTAAAACTGTCCAAATATATTAAATATTAACAAAATGATAATATTTTGTATAATTTACTGTTATAACAAAATGCTAAAACTGAAAATCTAATGATAATATTTTGTATAATTTACTGTTATAACAAAATGCTAAAACTGAAAATCTTAGGCTATATAAATGCAGCAAAAAATCAACAGGGTAGAACAAGTGTGAAGGTAGTAAAACATCGGGGTAATTTTTGTGCAATTTTCCCATTCTTGTGAGAATCAATCAAGAATTCTGGGAAGCATGAAATTCGTTTGATTTATGCAAATCATTAGATTATGTATTAATTACTGAAGATTGCTGGGGAGAGGATGGAGGGTATTTGAATTGAACAACTTCATGTTTATCCCTCAAATAATTGAATGTTTGTGTGAATAAATGAAGAAAGTACAACACATTAGGTCTATATACATGTTATACACGTGCAAAAGTTTCCTGATTATGATTTGATCAATAGATAGATTCCGACTCTGATTAAAATGAGTGTGACACAGCTACATAATGTCAAGTATTTCTGTTAAGAGTTGTAACATTAGAGATTAGATTATTTACTCTGAAACCTTTATTTTTGAATTGACCATTTCTTTGTTTCTTAATCTTTAATTTCTCTTTCCTTGTGCAGCATCTGAACTGTAAACGATGTCCAGGAAGGGGCAAAAAATTGGCACCGGTCTAGCTAATATTTATGAAATGGTCTTCTGTCGGTAGCTCCAGTTCAACCAAGTTTCAGAGATAGTTTTTGTAGTTGACCAAATAGAGGGTCACTTGTATCAAGGAAATGTAATGTACAATTTGCAAATGATTCTCCGAATTTCTATTTAACAGAGGAGAAACTGTTGTACATTGCAGAGGTAGCAGTTTTAAAGGGTTGTATTCTGTTAAGTACACTAATGGTGTAAGTGTTTTCTTTGGCTCTTTCCTTTACAGTTTTACCTATGCCTAAGAATTGACTTGAATGTAATTTATTTGATGGTTGTTCGAAGCACTTAATCTATGTTCAAGTAGCCTTGGGGTGTTATACCGATATATGCAATATTTTTAGTGGGCAGCTATAATAATATAGGGGTATCTCGTATCTCATTTTGCAATGTTTAATTGGTTAGTATCAGAGATTCAATATATCAAGGATTTTTTATGCTTTATTGATTCGAAATAGGAAAGATCCTGTCTGATTAACTCCAGTTCATTGAACTTTGACAGTTGACATCAATGGGTATATCCAAATATTTAACTCATCATGGCTTATCTGATCATACTTTGCTGTCTTTACATTTTTTCCTATTTGGATAAGATTATGGATAATCTTGTTTTAATCGACTAGTTGCAACCACGTTATCAACCCACACTTTTGCTACAGATTGTTGTTAGGACTTAGGAGATTATTGGGGCCCACTCAAGTGGTACCAACTGGGTTTTCTTTTTTAAAACTGGATTTGAGACTTATTTATTAATTACTATGAGTTTGAAGTCACGAAAACACTAAAATCATCTTAATTTGCAATGCTTGTTTGATAACCACCTATTTTTAAGTTGCAGTTTGAATTTTCTCATACCATATTTAACATTAATTAGTATAAGGACTTTCAAAATATTCAAATTTCCTTCATGGTGGAACCTTTTTTCTTGAATTTTAGAAAGAATATTGGAACAGTTTAAGATGAGCATCCTACTTCATCCTAGGGTTCCAACGATCAAAACATCCTTCTTCTAATTCCACGATCAATAAGATATACTATTCTTTTATGTGTACAAGTGACAAATCTTATGCAGAGCCGCCCCCCATCTTGAGGCCGGTGAGGCGACCATCTCAGGCCCCGAAATTTTTTGCAATTTTAGAGGTTCCAAAATTTAATTTAATTTTTTTTTTGTAAATATAGACACATATTTTGCACGTAAAAAAATTATATTGTTATAAAGAATCCTTAAAAATAATTATTTAGACATTTCGTTTTAGGCCTCCAGAAAGTCAAGTCAGGGCCGGCCCTAATCTTATGTTAAAACATATATATCGAGCAACAAAAAAGTTTTCTAGTAACACGCACACTCAAAGGGCCTCTAAAAAGTTCCAGTCAAAACCAGGTAGTTTCTAATAAATTTCCACCATCCACTGTCAGAATATACGCCACGTGGGCGGTCCAAATGCCTGCAACTTCGATAAATTAAATCCTTATTTTTTTGTTCCTTCTCTCTCATAATCCAATATATCCATTCTCTTAACCCATCCCAAATCACCAACCTCAAAATCCACCGATCTCAAAACCCTAACCCTAGCTCTCCCCCTTATGATCCTCGATCCATGATGAGGCGCTGCTCGCATTGCAGCCACAACGGCCACAACTCCCGGACTTGCCCTAACCGCGGCGTCAAGCTCTTCGGCGTCCGCTTGACTGATGGGTCCATTCGGAAGAGCGCCAGTATGGGAAACCTCTCGCACTTCGCCGCAACCGCCGCTGCAGGCGCCGGAGCATCGCCGGTTGACGGAGGGGATGTCGCCGGAGATGCGGCGGAGGGCGGCAGCGGCGGTTACGCGTCGGAGGATTTCGCCAAGGGGTCGTCCTCTAGCTGTCGCGAACGGAAGAGAGGTATTCTGCGTTTGTTATTTGAAGAAATGGTTTAGATATTTTGTTTGTAAATGTTTGAACTTTGAAGTAATTAATTGGTAATAATGGTTAAATTAGAATGAGGGGTTGCTTGATTTAGGCTCACATGCATGATTAAAGAGTGTATTTTGGGGAGTTTGGGTTGGAATTTAGGTGCGGTTGTTTATGGACAAGGAAATGGAATGGAATGAGAATTGTTTGTGAATGAATGTTGTGGGGGTAGTCTGTGTTTAGAGAGAAATGGAGGTAAGAGGAGGTAGAAGACGGGGATATTTGAAGAGAAAACAAGAGATTAGTGAGATAAACTTGTTTCATTGGTTTCCTTTTGTTTCCATACATGGTGGTTTATAGCCTCATTACATCGTTACAATATTTTGCACTTAACGGTCTTTGGCAACCTTGCCAAATATTGTAGTAACATGTGGCTAATCACGATTGAGGATTCTTTCTGACTACCTACCAAATACATGCATAATTCGTGGCTAGTCACGATTGATGATATCCTTTACTAGCTACCAAATAGATATGTGATACGTGGCTAGTCACGATAGAGGATTTCTTCTACTGCCTACCAAATACCTATGTGGTGTGTGGCTAATCACGATTGAAGATTTCTTATACTACCCACCAAAGACTTACGTTATGCATGGCTGATCACAATTGATGATTCCTTGCACTACCTAAAAAGAGCGCATGCTACATTCTGAGTTCTTGCTCACATATTCGTCACGTGTGAATTCCAGCTGCACAATCATTTATAGTTTGGTCTCTTGCGGATCTTTGATGGTCCAACTGATATGTTAATGTTTGGGATATTTTGCGGTGGGAATTGGCCTGACAGCCAATATTAATATAATTGATATCAATGTATTTATTGGGGTTGTCTTACCATGCTCTGTAATAGTCTTGGAGATAATTAGTTTGGGGTAGGAAGAAGTGGTGAAAGGGGTGGGTTAAACATCACCTTCGAAGTTGGGGTGAGGCACCATGGATTTTATAGATAAATTTGGCACGCCCATACAGCCTTAACACCAAAATTGTGGGCTGAAACCTAGGGAAATTTTTGAACATGAATAATTTGCAAGATTCTGGTTGTTGAAAAGCATTTGCCTTCAATGGAGCGACCAAAATTTAGTCATGAAATTGAAGTTTACATGGAGTTTGCGCGTGAGAATTGCTTACTGGCATTCATGACTATGTACATGAGTAGGCTTAGGGGTGGCAAACAGGCTAATCGAGCTAGGCCTAAGCCTGGCAGGTTGGTGTCGAGTGCGGGCGGGCTCGTGCGTGTTTGGCGTCGACGCTGGGTTGGGCTCGAATGTGGGATACCCCGGCTCGGATATGGACCACCAGCTTGGCTATTGGGGGACCGGGCATGGCCAGGGCAGGCCGGATTTTTTTCTTCGTTTTCTTTCTATTTTAATATACAGCAAAAAATGAAAGAAAATAAAGAACAAAATTGAAAGACCATAGAATTATGGATAAAAATCATATATTATTTTTTGTCAATGAATTACAAAATTACAAATTGAATCAAGTAAACTTGTAATAATTGATTTCATACAAAGTGACCGAATTTAAAATTACAAGTTAAGGGGATGTTTAGAGTTCGAGATGGCCTAGGGTTAGATTGAAGAGAAGACGTTGGATTACTGTCGTGCACTTCTACTTGACCTAAACCTAAAATCTCTCGCATAAAAAAATTGAAAGAGAAGAAAGAGTTCAAATAAAACAATTGAAAGATAAGAAAGATACGAATGAAAATATATTAATTGAACTAATAAAATGATACCGTAAAAATTGCAAGAGAAGAATAAGACTTGAAAGTTGAATATTGAGAGAGTTGATCACTTCCACAACTTGCAAGAGAAGAACACTAACTTGAGAGAGTTGAATATTGATTTGGAATGAATATGGATAGTATTGTAAGTTTTGATATAAAGAAAAATGAATGAAATTTGGTTGGTATTTATAGATTTTGTTAATTATCGGATTTCCAAATTTACCCCCCAAAAATAGCTGGTATATAGCTGTTATGGGGGGTAAAATAGGAAGTTCCAAATTATTTTAGAATAAAAAACAGGAAAAACAAAATCCCCAACGGCTGGCCCAGTTGGGCCCAACGATCGGCCTTCCAGGCCAGCCTGGATTGGCCCACAACGGGTATGTCCATTTTCGATTCGATAGTGGACTGGGCCTCACAGGGCCAAATCCACCATATCGCGGCCCGAAGTGGACCACTTCTTTGTCGGGCTAGGCCGGGCCCGGCTCGGTTGCTTGCGGTCTGGATCAAGTTGTGGGCTAGGCGGGCCGGTTCCATGATGGTTGCAGGCCAGCCCGACCCACTTGCCACCCCCAAGCAGGCTGCATGATAATGTGATTGTGCTTCTCATGTTAAGTTTTAGTATAATCAACTGGTATGGTATTAATGGCATGACCTGGCTTATGCAAAAATAGTATTGGTTGACCATCGTCAAGATCAATCTCGACTCACTAAAAGTTGGGAATGGTAATATGGGGATAGAAATCAGAAGAATATATCTCACGTGAATTTGACAACGGCAAGAAATGAACTCATCCTTTGGCATGACTTCACTTTGAATGGAGATAAGTTAGCAAGCTTGGATTT